>OU015614.1:2011089-2681452 GCA_907165245.1 Habrosyne pyritoides
AACCTAGTAACAAATCCTCCTCAACTTCTATTTCGAGACCATTACACAATTGCTATGGGCAGATAGATGATGACCAGGTCATAGCAAAAGAGGCCCAAGCTTAATAGGTGAAACCCCGGAAATTTTCTTAATCAACCCCCTTATTTAGCTGAAACAAACTTTATCGGGTTGCGGAGCAACGAACCCTCCAAGAGTAGACCTCTCACGTCATTGCGTAGTTAGCAAAAGAGACAGAGCATAGAGGCCGCGACGAAACATCCTCGAGCAAGTCTCATTTTCCTTACAGAATCGAAGCTGATGAATGATTACTTGTAGCCTGTGATTCTGCAAGGTAAAATTACACTAGCACAAGGATTATAGCGGCCTCCATGCTCTGCTTCTTTCGCTAGCTACGTAATAACATGAGAAGTCTACTCTTGGAGGGCTCGTTGCTCCGACCCGACGAAGTTTGTATTAGCTGCCATTGTCAAAACTGGACCAAATTGAAATGGGACCACACGGGAAGCACCAGCATTCAAATAAAAAAAAGAATCATTAAAATCGCTTCGCCCAGTCGAATGTTATGAGGTAACAAACATAAAAAAAATACAGACGAATTGAGAACCTCCTCCTATTTTTTGAAGTTAAAAAAGGTTGCTACGGAACCTAAGGTAATAAACCCACACCTTTCTTTGCTTGTAAGAAGAAGGAAACGATTACAAACGTTTATCCTTCTGTAATGGATTAGCGAAAATAAAAGTAAAATGTTATTATTTTTACGAGCTGTATTGCGGTGGGAGAGTATATTTTTACAAGAATTCATGCTTTCTTTCTTAAATTACTTCCTTTAAATACGGGAGAGATGTTGTATCAACTAAACGTGACAAAAGAGCAGCCAAGTGTGTGTCGGATACACGCGGGTTTTGTAGCACCGTACAGTATTTACAAAACGCCAAAATGAACACATTTCTTATATGGGGGACCTTTTAATTGGAACGAAGTTCCTTATCGCGCGTTGTGAAAGGGAGCTAGACGGAAAAAATTCATACGAAAAGTTGTAACGACACTTTTTTTCAAAATTTAAATGATATGGTTTATTATTGGGTTTGTTTTTTTCATAATTTATTTAAAGGCTACATCCAACATGTTTAAAATTGTGTTCCATTTATAAATTAGTATAATTATTAGCACAGTCTTGATCTGTTATTGAAGACCTAATACTAAAGACAAGAAATTGCAAGTTTTTCTCAACACTGGACCTAAACTCAGCGTTTTGGTCAATTCCAATGCGTATCTTCGTTCCATCCGGGTGTCCTTTGTCACCTCTCAAGTTTTTTTTTTGTTGTTATAGCAGCCATAATAGTACACACTCTGTTTCATGTGAAACAGTTCTCTAAAAGACAGATTAACGGGCGGACAATGGAGTCTTAGTAATAGGGTCTCAATCTTCAAAGATCTCTCGGCCCAAAGACCAGTACTTTTAAAAGAAGTGTGTCATGCAGGAATATTAAATTCATATTGCCCAATTAACATTACTATACAGACACACACACACACCCACACACACCCACACACACACGGAAACCCTTACTCATTTACTCACACATTTATACACACTTACGCACCACGTTGACTACTGTAATTAAAGGAAATGGGGGCCTGGAGCTCCAAAATACAGACTCAGGCTTAGTTTGGACTCCAGATCTCCCTCAAATTGCAATTTTTTCCCAATCTTCCTGTCAATTGTATTTTATCATTACATGTCATTTGTGGAGATAAATAAAATAAATTATTATTATTATGATATGTACGTATGGTACGCTACGTAAAAGATGCTGCCAAAGATAGCATCCGCTAAGTCCAAGGAGTATGGAAGAAAGAAGGTAACTATATTGGGCCTATCGAATGAAACATGCTGGAAAATTTGCTGGGCTATTAATAGAACGGGAAGCATGCCAAATCAAATGAAAAATAATGATTAATTTATAATTAATCTTATTATTACTGGAATAGGCATAGACAAAATAGTGAAGTACCATATCCTCTTTCGGAAACGTTATTTTTTTAAGTGAAAATTCTTAAAATCTTTGAAAATCTGATACGCAAATTTTGTGTGAAAAACAATAAATGAATGATAAACAAAATATATGCTGTTCAAAAGTGATTGATGAATAATTTAAATGTTTCCCTGTATTACCAAAGTTTCACTTCTATCGTGTCTTTACGACGCACTGTTTTTTTACAACATGCAAATTCATATTATGTTTTCCTCAAATGATCAGTAGATATCACAAATATTTTGTTGTTTCAGGTCTCAGCGTGGGTGACGGAGCTGATCTTAACTCCGAGCACCTCCGAGGAGAGGAAACCTGTCCTCGCGTGTGTTCTTCGAGTGGCCCTCACTTGCTGGAATATTGGGAACTTCAACGGTGCAATGGAGATAGTTGCTGGATTAAAGTAAGTGACTAAAACTGGTCCTTAGAATACTAGATACACCTCTATCGTATGAGGCAACTGCACAGGATTCTTTAGAGTCGAGGACTGCTCGCAAGAAAAAACCCTGAAGATTAGTTTAAGAAGTAAAGCTCATAGTAGAGACTTCATCCGGGAAGTACTACCTATTTCTGCTGTGACGCAGTGCTGCATTTAGGTTAGAATGGTAAGGCTGGTGACATTACAGTCACATGAGACTTAACAACTTAACGTCTCAGGATCGACAACGGATTGGCAATGCCCCTGGTGCTACAATGAGACTTATGTTCATGTCTCAAGGTCTATAAAGCATTGGCAGAAACAACTAACTATCAGGTGGACCGCTGGCTGTTCTAGGCCTACAAGGAAGACCGTCGCGACTTCCACCTCACAAACCGATCTCCTAATTATCATTTGTTGTGATCTCGTGCCCCCAGCAACACCCTGAGCCGAGAACTGAGGCTCGATTCTGTAAGGAAAATGACACTAACTCTAGGATGTTTCGTCGCGGCCTCCGTGCTCTGTCTCTTTCTCTAACTACGCTAATACTACTAATCACATGAGAAATAAGCTCTCCGAGGCCTCCGTGATGCGGCGAAGTTTGTATTAGCTGAATAAGGGGGCTGACCCCAATAAGGGGTACTCTCAGCGTTACATAATTTACCTTCGGTTGAAAGCTCTCAAAGCGCACAGAATTACCCACGCAAGGGTGTAAAAGTAATCTGCGACTAACACCTTCCAGCCTATATTTGTGGGCAAGGTCCAAAATACCATCTGCACAATGTTGTACAACTACTGTCTCACAGCGCAATACAATCGCATTGCTGAAATATCCACCGATTGCTGAGATACAGCCGGATTAGAAATTGTTACATATAATCCGCCATCTTTAAAATATAGATGACATTATTTGTTTTAAATATTACTTCGCTAATATTGTCGTACAACCAGTCTCATATTACTGCATTACTAAAAATATACGCAGATTGCTGGAGTATAACCGGATTAAGTTATAATTTTTTATTTAGAAACCTTTTTTTAAACTCATCCTTTTAGCTTTGACAAAGCAATTTACTCATGAAGTATGTAAATAAAGTGGACGAGGTGGTAAAATACCCTGACTGGGGCTCGATTCCCACTGAGGTTAAGCACTTGTAGGTTTAAACATGTCTGTATGTCCCTGCCTGTATGTATAGTATAAGTAGCCCTGCATAATGTATGATTGTGCCCAGAATATTTGTTTGTAATAAAATGTATCGCATTTCATAATAAATTAATCTTTTATTCACAAATAAGGTTTAAAACACTAAAATTAACTAATAAATAAAGCAATAATCAATAAATAAAAAACTGAATTTAAATTGTTAGAGCTGTCTATGGGTAGAGTGCCCAGAAGCCTGGCTATGTTGCCTCTTTGTATGGCTAAACTTGTTCTCGGACCATAATCTTACTTAAGTGTCATAGTTTAATACAAAAAACTTCTTCAAGAACGATATTACGATTACTTATCATATTATGATTTAGTAGGTATTTATAGTTAATCAATGTTTTAAACTTCAACAATTATTTCGAATATAATAAATAGATGCATAAATAAAGAACGGACTTTTCAAAATATTAAAGATTCTCAGTTCTCAATTCAACCGTAAAAAAACGAGTTTGTCTATGATCTCTTAATACTGTCATATTAAATAAATACTTTTTGGAAACATCTTTATTTTTATTAATGTAATTAATAAACTTAACTACAATTTTATGCGCCGCTGCTTGTTTAAGCTTCAGCAGAGAAGAGAACCTCTCGTAAGTAAGCAACGCTGGCAGTGATACAACTGGAATAATTGTGCAGAAGAAGATGAAGAAGTTATTTACTGTCATTAATAAAATTCTTTACAGATTCAAAGGAGTTCAAAAAGTTCAACTCTAGAAGAAGAATATCTCAAGAAAGAAAATTAGTACGGTCTTCAGGGGTTTCTTTCGGCCTTCAGCTATTTTGAGACTGTAGGCCGGCGGAAACTACTTGCTGACTATACTTCTTGACGACAGAAGATTTGTTTTGTTGATTGTACTACATGCTTGTATTGTTTAAATGCTGTGTTATTAGATAAAAAGTTATGGATTTGATTGTATTTCTTAGTGACAGAATATAAAATGTTGTTTTTTGTATATAAAAGCAGAAACTGATCGATCGACCCACAGCTGCAACTGTCTAGCACCATAAGATCTAGACCCATAAAATTTTCCATAATTATTCCTTTACTGATGTAGGTGTGCACTATGAAAGGATTTTTGAAAATCAACTTCAAACATAACGCGGATGAAACCGCGGGGGACAGCTAACCATCACTACATGGTATAAAACAAAGTCGCTGTCCCTATATCCCTATGTATGCTTAAATCTTTAAAACTACGCAACGGATTTTGATGCGGTTTTTTTTTAATAGATACAGTGATTGATGAGGAAGGTTTTTATGTATAATACTTATGACATCCCACGGGAATGCGGGTAGAACCGCGAGGGACAGCTAGTTTTATATAAAAGCAGAAATTGACTGACTGATCGATCGACGCACGAAACTGCTGGGTCCAGAACCATTAAATTTTGCACTAATATACCTTTTGTGACGTAGGTGTATGAAGGATTTCTTGATTGAAATATCAACCCCTGAGGGAAAAGGGGTTGCAAATTTTGTATGGAATACGTGTTTTCTTAAACCGCGGCGGACAGTTAGTATGTACTACATAAATTATCAATTCAGGGAAAAGAATTATCAAGACTTTTTAAGTTGCCTCAAAAAGCCTTATCTAATTGCTCCGTTTAGACTGCTGTGAGTGTTACAGAAAAATGAACCTTATGTCATCACATAATTAACTATTGTATCAATATATGATACCTTATTGTGGAAAGAATAAATACTATTTTTCTGTGTAATTTTTTACTGTAAAAAGGTTTCATATCATGGCCACCATTTGATAATAACAAACCTTTGCGTGGGCGTTTAACGATGTGATTTATTATTAGTGTTAATTTACATGAACTCATATGATTACACGACATTGGCAAAAATACATTCTTACAATAGTTGCCATATTTAAAAACTAAGAAAAATATTTGTCTTACTGTAATTCTTTCTTGATTTACTAAATATTTTTTCATGTATCACTTTGTGAAAAATACTAGCAAATTTAAAAATATTTGAAACTGTATTTAAGTGTCATAATATTCTGTGTTACCAACTAAGCGACTATTAAATCATAATAAATCGTAAAATATGTCAGTATGTCTGTATAAACGTGACAGCTCTCTTTACATACAATATGTGGGTCACATTTAATGTCATGTTGACGGCCGGCCGAAGTGCTCCGACCATTCTCTGACCCATTTCAAACAATCTATCATGATTTTCACGATTCCAAGCGTATATTTTACGATTTAACATGACATGAAAGCTATTCTATGTATATCTGTATTTGAAAGGAGGTTGGTTTCAAATGTACGAACTCTTTGTCAACTGTCAAAATTATCATAATGGAGGGACCTTTATATAAAATAAATTGGAATCCGGCTGTATCTTAGCAATCTTCGCATATTTCAGCAATGTGATTGTATTGCGCTGTGAGACAGTTGTTATACAATATTGTAGAGATGATATTCTGAACCAATTGTTAACAATTTTTTAAAGATGGCGAATTCTCAAAATCATTTTCTAATCAGGCTGTATCTCAGTAATCAGTGTATATTCCAGCAATGTGATTGTATTGCGCTGTGAGACAGTTGTTATACAATATTGTAGAGATGATATTCTGAACCAAATGTCAAAAATTTTTTAAAGATGGCGAATTCTCAAAAAAATTTCTAATCCGGCTGTATCTCAGCAATCGCTGTATATTTCACCAATGTGATTGTATTGCGCTGTGAGACAGTTGTTGTACAACAATGTGGAGATGATATTTCTAACTTGCTTCACAACTGCGTTCCTTGATTTCACTCGCTCTCGCCTTCTACATTACCCACATTGTATATTGCCATTTCTGAGCGAATACAACGCATCTATAGTTTATAATGCTTACCCTTTATTCAGGCGCCTCTGAGAGCGGACTTCTCGCGTAATTTCGGAGTTAGCGAAAGAGAAAGGGGATAGCCGCGACGAAGCATCCTCGAGATAGTGTCAGCTTAACTTAAAGAACAATCTTGCACGGCTGTAGCATTATACAGGTCTTAAAAGACCTGTATAATGCTACAGACGACACAGTACGTCTGGCAGAATTCTGGTCTAAACAAATATAGCCAAAACGATCGACACGCAAAAAAATATTTATAAATATCCCGGGACATTCTTTACACGCGGCCATCTGATCCCAAACCAAGCTAAGCTTGTACTATGGAAACCAGATTACTAATATACTACATACACATACTCTTTTTTTCTAAATACATACTTAGTATAGGTATTCAAGAACTCTATGCTATGTAAGTATTTAGTAAGCAACACCAGCCATATTATTATTTGTTTCCTATTACCCTAGGTTGCCTGGAAGAAATTGCTTCAGCAATAAGGCCGCCTAAATTGTTTGCACTTATAATGTTTGTAAAACACTTTTTATTTAATTTTCTCTGTATGTGGTGTGAACAATAAAGCATATTTGTATTGTATTGTATTTACATCCAGACACCGAACAAACAGAATTTGTTCATGCACACAAATATCTGTCATTGTTGGGAATCGAAGCCACGACCTGTGGCCTAGCAGTCAGAGTCGCTAACTACCAAGCCAACAGGCTTGTTAATGAATGACACCACAGAAAGCTTTTGTACCTAAACTAATATTAATTGTGGACAAAGTGGGAAGCTGTAGTGTAACCAACCATAAGAAATGATGCCAGGATTTAATTTTTATTTTATTTTGTATACAACTTGGGCCGACAAACAAGCAGACGGTCCACCTGATGATAAGTGGTCACCGCCGCCTATGGACATTTGCAACACTAGGGGCATCGCCAATGCGTTGTCGACCCTGAGACGTGAAGTTGTTAAGTCTCATGTGCTTGTAAATTCACCGTTTCTTAATATTATTGCGAAATAAGAAAGAAGTTTTGAACAGAAACTTTTAATAGGGCATTGAAATTCTGATCCGCAACCTTTTTGTGTAACGAAAAATAAATGAATGATAAACACAATGTATGCTATTCAAAAGTGATTGATGAATAATTAAAATGTTTCCCCGTAATACAAAAGTTTCACTTCTATCGTGTGTCTTTACGACACATCCTGTTTTGTTGTGTTCTGTATGTATATCTATTAAGACCTGTGGCGACATCTATGAACACGCCTACAATCCTACACCGCCCGCACCACAGTAATGTGGCGACATCTATGAACGAGTAGAAACACGCAAGAATCCTACATCGCGATATCGAGATTCTCTCAGGATTTGACATACATACAAGCATCCAATATCAACAGTAGGACCGCGGTCCCCAGGCATGATTACCTAGCGGCGGAAGATCTTCCCTTTTAAATGGAGGAGTCTCATACAACATCAACAGTTGGACCGCGGTCCCCAGGCATGATTACCTAGCGGCGGAAGATCTTCCCTTTTAAATGGAGGAGTCTCATACCTCGCTCCTCCATAACCCTTAGAAATCAATATCAAATACTTGTTTACGACGGGAGCAATTCAAAAAAATTCTAAATTCAAAACCATTTATTCAGTTTAGGCTTTCGGAGGGCACTTATGAAGGTCAAATTTAAAGTTACTGAAGCTACAACCGGTTCGGAAGTCAGCCTTCAACTGAGAAGAACCGGCAAGAAACTCAGCAAGGTTACATTCTTGTTTATTTGTTATAGCTGTCCCCCGCGGTTTCACCCGCGTTCCTGAGGGATTTACATTTTCCTTGGATAAAGCCTATGTTACTCGGGGATAATGTAGCTTTCCAAAGATGAAAGAATTTTTGAAATCGGTCCAGTAGTTTCGGAGCCTATTCATTACAAACAAACAAATCTTTCCTCTTTATAATATTAGTATAGATATAAATTTTTATCTATTCTGACTTTTTGGCAATTTTATAATTTCAATTTTACATTTAACAATTACAAAATACTTATTATAGGTAACATTAAAAAACAAAACAAAAAAAAATATGACAAGGCTACAAAATAGAAAATAACAATAATTAGGTACTTACAACTTAAACAAGAGATTTAGAGGTGCACTGTGCAGAGAGCAGCTATTTCAAATAAGCAATAAAAAAATAAACACATCATCTCGCATATTTAGACACTTGTCGGTACATCAAAACTAACATGTACAGTATACTTCTGGGGGTCTTAACAGACAGACATACAAAACAAACAGCAGCTCCCTTATTCAGCTAATACAAACTTCGTCGGCGAGCCGCTTCACGGAGGCCTCGGAGAGTTTACCTCTCATGTGATTAGTAGTATTAGTGTAGTTAGCGAAAGAGACAGAACACGGAGGCCGCGACGAAACATCCTCGAGTCAGTGTCATTTTCCTTACAGAATCGGGCGTGTCGTAAAGACATGAGAGAAGTAAACTTTTCGTATTACAGGGAAACATTTTAATTATTCATCAATAATTTCGAGTAGTAGAGCTCTTAGTGTAGAGTTCATCCGGGGAAGTACCACCTTACCCATTTCTTACTGTGTTTCGGTAAGAAAGGTAAGGGGTCGGTGAAATTACACGCACATGAGACATAACAACTTCACGTTTCAGGGTCGACAACGCATTGGCGATGCCCCTAGTGTTGCAAATGTCTATAGGCGGGGGTGACCACTTACCATCAGGTGGACCGTCCGCTTGTATGTCGGCCCATGTGGTATAAAAAAGTTTATTCAGTTTAGGCCCGCAGAAGGCACTTATGTAGATCAAAGTGAGTGAAACTACCTTAATTTCAAACAAAGTGGACAGCGAACTGATCCAATAAGGGTACCTTTTTCCTTTTGACATTGACATGCAAAGGAAAATTGACTTTAATGATCTTATATCGAAACTATACGGTTCATTAGATATCGACAATCATTATGTTCGACGGGTGAGTTGGCTTAGACCCTGACTGCCATGCCACAGGTCGCGCGTTTGATTCCTGTCCAGGACAAACATTTGTGCGCATAAACATGTCTATTTGTATTGTATCTGAATGTAAATATATACATATGTCCTGTTCCCTAAAAAATGAAACCTTGGTACTTTCAACACAGCGCCATCTGTTAGAATACTTTCTCAATCCAGTCAACAGATACCGCCATCTGTTAGAATCGTTTGAAGCTAACAGACTAACTAATTGTGACTGTCAAATAATAAACAAATAATTTGCAATAAAATAATATGGCGGTTATAAATTAAGATGTAAGCTATCCTATCTTTTAAGTTAGATCAAACTGCACACGGTGTGCAAATTTGATTAAAATCGGTTAAGTAGTTTAGGAGTCCATCGCGGACAAACAACGTGACGCGTACTTTATATATATTATCAAAATGGCGCCTTTGACGCACCATCACCTCAAAACTACTGAACATATCGGGATGGGACTGCTACCATTCGACGCGGATTTTTTCGTAGATTGTTATAGGCTATATATCATATCTATAAACGCGGGTGAAACCACGATGGAAAGCTAGTATCTATATAAGTTTGCAATTAAAATTTAGTATATCAGAAATCTAGTTTCCATAGTACGAACTCTGCTTAGTTTAGGATCAGATGGCCGTGTGTAAAGAATGTCCCGGGATATTTATTATTGTCTATTTATTTATTACTAGCTGTTCCCCGCGGTTTTACCCGCGTTCCCGTGGGATGTCACATGTATTATACATAAAAACTTTCCTCTTTAATCACTCTATCTATTAAAAAACACCGCATCAAAATCCGTTGCGTAGTTTTAAAGATTTAAGCATACATAGGTATAAAGGGATAGAGAAAGCGACTTTGTTTTATACTATGTAGTGATTATGTGGTCACCCTATGCCCTAAGGGTGATGTCGAAGTTAATTTATGACTTTAATAAACAGCCTGAGTCTTACTCTACATAGATCTTATTAGAAGGGTATATTTAATGCGGCAAATAAAGGAATAATACACAAAATAACCTACCCTTTGAATCGAAATTTATCTAGTAATACCCAGGCAGTAAGCACTATATCTATTTTCAATCTAAACCTAGTGCACTTGTATTACTGTTTCCGTAGGAAAGGTAAGGTCAGTGGCTTTACAGGCACATGAGACTTAACTTCACGTCTCAGTGTCCACAATGCATTGGCGGTGCTTTTTAAGATATTATCAAAGTGATAATCCTTCTACTCATATCTGTCAATAAAATATTTATAACTATTGACACCATGCACCCAAGTAGTTTTAGTAGTAGTAGAGCTGTTAGTGCAGAGTTCGTCCGGGGAAGTACTACCACCTTACCCATTTCCGCCGTGAAGCAGTAATGCAATTGTATTACTGTTTCGGTTAGAAAGGTAAGGGGGCCGGTGAAATTACAGGCACATGAGACTTAACAACTTCACGTCTCAGGGTCGACAACGCATTGGCGATGCTCCTAGTTTTGCAAATGTTCATAGGCGGCGGTGACCACTTACCATCAGGTGGACCGTCTGCTTGTTTGTCGGTCATAAAAAAAAAAAAAAAAAAAAAAAAAAAAAAAAAAAAAAAAAAAAAAACCCGACGCAATATAATAATTTTATTTCTTATTTATTTTCCTTAGAGAAACGAGCCCCCTTGGGCATAACCTGTGTTACTATAAATAAATATATAAAAGTTATAAAAATAAAGGATTACAAACAAAGTATGATTGGTATTTGCACAGTATAGTATATCAGTTATCTGGTTTCCAGACTACAAGCTCAGGGGCTCGATTCTGTAAGGAAAATTACACTAACTCGAGGATGTTTCGTCGCGGCCTCTATGCTCTGTCTCTGTCGCTTACTACGCTAATACTACTAATCACGTGAGAGGCAAGCTCTCCGAGGCCTCCGTGAAGCGGCTCGCCGACGATGTTTGTATTAGCTGAATAAGGGGGCTGCTTAGTTTGGGATCTTGTTATATATTTACTTATGTAATCTTAAGACCGCAGCCACTATTGAAGAAATCCGACAAGTGCGAGTTAAACTAGCGAGGAGAGGATTCCGTATGATGAATATTTATTGAATTTACTTTAATATTTGTTATTTTATGACAATTGACTTCTTATAGGTGTTCCTGTAATCTAATACGCAAATTTTTTTTTTTTCAAAATTGTTTTCTTGGCTTCGGAGATTGAGAGAATGGTCAGTTTTAATGAATTCTCTTAAATAACAATAAATTTGTTAATTTTAACAAGTTTCGGTCTTGCAGTTACACCCGCATTGATTTTTTTTTTTGTGTATACATATGACACTAACGATGGGTCGTCACGCTCGGCTATGTAAAGCTCGTTCGGTTAAAGTCGGCTCGAATCGACTAAGGGAACGAGAGATATATAGCGTGTGTGTTCTTAGAGCACGATTAAAATTACGATCAGTCAGAGGAAAATTCATCAGAGTAATATACCATTATAATTATATATAATACTACGGTTTCACCCGCGTTTAGTTTGAAGTTGATCATACCAAGAAAACTCATTGCTTCATATATATTTTGCACACCCGCTTTACCCCCTTAAGGGGCGAGTTTTCAGAAATCCTTGCTTTGTGCCCCCCTACATTATAAAAGGAACCCCTGTGCAAAATTTCAAGTTTCTAACCCTTATATCGGCTTATAAGGTTATATATACCCATATAAATAAATAAATATCCTGAGACATTCTTTACACACGGCCATCTGGTCCCAAACTAAGCAGAGCTTGTACTATGGAACAGATAACTGATATACTACATATAATACTTTTTTTTTTCTAAATACATACTTATATAGATATTTACACCCAGACACAGAACAAACAGTCATGTTCATGCACACAAAATGTTTGTCCTGGGTGGGAATCGAACCCGCGACCTTCGGTTTAGCAGTCAGAGCGCTAACCACCAAGCCAACTGGCCTGTCAACATATAGGCCTTATATAGGCATATATTTAGGCCCTGCGTTGATATGTCAGTCAGTCAGCTTCTCCTTATATAGATTGTAAATGGTATTTCTTTATGTAAGTATTAGCTGTCCCAACAGCTGTCCAGTCGAAATAAGTCCATACAAAAGTTCCATAAAAAAACAATGCAGGAATTCGATTGCAGCGCCACCTACCTGGTCCAATTCTAAAATTTTCTCGAATCTATTGGAATACAGACAATTTTTTTTCTAAATCGTTCCAGCCGTTTAGGAGTTCACTAACATACACACGGACATGAGAATTATGTTATTAAGGTATAGAACAAAAATGTTAATATCTATTCACCGTGAAGTTTTCTTGCCACGGTCTTAAGCACACACGGCTTTTTTATCAGCATAACAGAACTCTAAAAAACAAGTCTGAAATAAATATCAACCGCGACACAGCTTCTCTTTATTGTTTAAACGCAAAACAAACTTACGTAACAATTCTTTACGAACTAGTATTGTTCGCCAGAATTGCCAGCAACAAATATTTTCTCACAATCGCCTCTGTGTTGCCAGCGTAAAAACAGCTATTTAGCGTTAGGAGCACGTGCAAGCCGTTTGTAAGGCGCTCTATTTAGAAATCGATATGTAACGTCTTATGTTGGTACACAGATATACAGCTTCAAAATGTTATTGAAGTAAAACTTCTTTGCGCAAGCTTGACTTGAACCGGTTCAACAGATCAGATCACACCTATTTGAACTGTCGAGCTGCGGCTCAAGAGCAAACTAAACAGCTCACGGCTCACTGATTATTTTACAGTCTGTATACAATCTGCGATCTATTCTGTCATATTGAGTCGTTGTCGAACTGCGGCGCGGCAGCGGCGTAGAGACTTTGTGATCGGTCGGCTATATTTCAGCTGATCTGTGAACCGCAGCTCACGCATTTTGGTTGAGTTACCCATTTCTATGCGTGACGAGAGCGTTACGAAATGTGTGATCGGGAGGCAAACGGAAGATGAGATGTAGATATGGAGGAGCGAGGTATGAGACTCCTCCATTTAAAAGGGAAGATTTTTCGCCGCTAGGTGATCATGCCTGGAGACCGCGGTCCGACTGTTGATGTTGGATGCTTGTCTTGGATATATATCAATACCTGAGAGAATCTCGATATCGCGATGTAGGATTCTCGCATGTTTCTACTCGTTCATAGATGTCGCCACAGAGATAGAAGTTAGAAGAGATAGAAAGAGAGAGTTACGTTTCGTGCACTGTAGGGGCAAGAGAGAGGTGCGAGCACACATTTTCTTTCTCTCTTTCTCTAATCATTATATGCTACTTTAAGTTATAATACGACATATTTATTACATGACTAATCTTTTTTTTTTATTAAGTTTTACTTCAACCGCGCGTAAAGGTTACACCCCCACATTTTTTTATCCAAACTGCCCAAGGAGGATTATGTTCTTGAAGAGAAAACTTCTTTAGTACCGTTGTAGTTTAAATGCAGAAAGAGACAAACATATATACGATTAGTTTTCTGAAGCTTTCATTTTTTTACAGTTTTTTTAAGTGTAACTTCTTATGGGCTTTGATATTCCGATCCGCAACCTTTTTGTGTGACGTAAAATAAATGAATGATAAACACAATGTATGCTTTTCAAAAGTGATTGATGAATAATTAAAATGTTTCCCTTTAATACAAAAGTTTCACTTCTATCGTGTCATTACGAGACTGCGAAATAAGGTGAAACGAAAAAGCTACTCTAGAAAGAGACAAACATCTGTAGGATTCATATGAGAGACCGAGATAGGTAGTACTCTGTAGGTTTCTTCTAACGTATGAAATTATGTTTTTGAAGTGAAAACTTCTTTAGACGCGTTGGCCATTTTTTGAGATGTAAAAAAAACAATTGAACTCGCGACACTGTCACCGTTACCGACACCTCTATATATAAGTAAATACATATATTTTCCCCGTTTACACGAGAGTTGAGTTTGGGTTCTAATACATTGATAATATAACTATTTAGTACCTGGATGGCCGAGCATTGCTCGGGATTTCTTTACTAAAGTGACTTCTACCGTATTCTCTTTTTTAAAGCGCATAAGACGCAATAATAAAGGGCTCCCAATAACAGTATTTCTCACAAAAGATGTAACTTGAAAACCTTACCTTCTAATGACATTGTAGCAGTTTTTATTGCCTAAAAACACGGATAAAACTACATTTTCTGAAAATGAATCCTAGCTAGATCGATTACCGTCCCCGAAACCCCCTGCATACTAAATTTCATGAAAATCGTTGGAGCCGTTTCCGAGATCCTAATTATATATACAAGAATTGCTCGTTTAAATGTATTAGATAGATTATTATTAGATACTATAAACATATATTGTGAATATACATACAACATAGATATATATTCGTGTCAGTTTTCACCTCTGTCTGGACTCTCGGATTGTTACTTTTTTTTAACTTAAAATTCCAAAGAAAAGCGACAACAAAAAGAGATAAACATATACATCTATAGTATTTATCCTAAGAGAAAAAGAGATAGGTAATTTTCTGAATGTTTCTCCTATTGCGCCATTTCCAGTATATTTAATTCAAACTCTTGTGGATTTCTCTTGAGCTCCATTCTTTCCACTAACGAGTCTGTTAGTGATGATTTGGGTTTAGTTTTTTTACTCAATTTTCCTTGGCAGTCTTATTTATTTCACGTTTTTTTCTTTTTTTTTTATGTTATGGTAGGCAAACGTGCAGACGTATCGCCTGATGGTAAGCGACTACCGCCGCCCATGGACACCCACCCGCACCAGAGGAGCCACAAATGCGTTGCCGGCCTTTTAAAAAGGAGTACGCTCATTTCTTAAAGGTTTGGAGGTCATATCGGTCCGGAAATACAGCAGGCGACAGCTCTTGTTGTGCGAGGCAGATAAGTCCTAGAGAACCGCACAGTGTTCTTTGTTCTGGGGTAAGATACCCTAAAACCATGCTAGAGACCGTGGGTTCGATTTCTAACAAAACTATACTAGCTATCTCCCGTGGTTTTACCCGGATTCCCGGGACGTTACTCTTTCCCGGGATAAAAAGTTTGAAGACGTCAGTAACTTTGATAATTGGACAGAAGTTCGTGAATTGGTTATTAAAATGCGAACTAACTAACAGATAGAAGTGTAGATGGTGTACTTAAATATATTATAGTATAATAACTAACTGTCCCTGTAACTCGAATTCCCGGGGAACGTTACTTTTCCCGGGGATAAAAAATTCTTAAGTTTTTATCCAGGCTATCACTACATAGTATAAAACAAAGTCGCTTTCTCTGTCCCTATATCCCTATGTATCCTTAAATCTTTAAAACTACGCAACGGATTTTGATGCGGCTTTTTTTAATATTATAATATAGATAGAGTGATTAAAGTATATAAATATATATTAAATATATAGTAAAAATATAATATTAGAGTATAATAACTCACTGTCCCTGTAACTCAAATGCCCGGGGAACGTTACTTTTCCCCGGGATTAAAATATCTTAAATCCCTGTAACTCAAATTAATATATATCTTTTACTCAAAATAATGAAATATATCTATTTTTAAACGTCTTGTTTGTATTGGGAACTTATGATGAAGAGCGGCATCGTCGCGTGAATTTTGTCATTTTAAGGTGAATGACTCTAGGTAGTTATGCCTATGTTCTTGGTCAGCTGCTAGGGATACATAGATACATCGTGTTTTATCTAAGAAAAATCTTTAAAAATATCCTGCGGCTAAAGTATTGCTTCTATTGCTCTGATTTTTGGTGTGTGGCCTGAAAATGATACAAAGTATATGAGGTTTCATTTAATGCCTATCGCTTTTATCAACGTTGTATATGTGGCAAGTTTCATGACAATCCGTTTAATATTTTTTGCGTGAAAGAGTAAAAAACATTCATACTTTTACTACTCGGGTAGATACGGTCCTAGGTTTGATGCTCGGGTTGGGCAAAGCAATGACCGTCTGATCCCAAACTAAGCAGAGCTTGTACTATGGAAACCATATTACTGGTATATTACATATACATTATTATATAAGTAATCATACAAAAGTATCTATATAGATACTAGCTGACCCGACAGACATTGTCCTGTCTTAACTATGAATATTGAATTCGAATCTACCGATTGCATCAACCGTGAAATGTGCACAAAGACATTATAAATTAATATTTTTATCAATATAATTCCGACCCAAGCCTCTGTTTTAAACGATATTGTCAAACGACTGACATTTATGTCAAACACCATAAGGTTACATTATAAGAGTTTATATTGTCAAAAGCGGTAAGGTTACATTAGAAAAGTTAAACTGGTCGTTATGTTTTCTTAAATTTTCTAATTTTTCACACAACTTTCTTAATTTTTTCTTACAAAAGAACCTTCTCCTGATAATAACAAACACAACAAAAAAAGAATTAGCGAAATCGGTCCAGCCGTCCATGCGTGATGCCGTGACCAAGGGAAATAGGGATTCATTTTTATATATATAGATATATATATAGATTTACACCCAGATACAGAACAAACAAATCATGCACACAAATGTTTGTGGATGGGAATTGTAGACACCTGCAACAGTTAGTCCTTGCTAACCACCACGCCAAGCTGACTTCCAACCATTAGGTGACAATTAGCAACCATAGATAAATGTTTTTTTTTTATTTCAGGTCAAACAAGCTGAAGTCTTTCTGGTTCAGCATAAATGACGAGTCGCTTCCGTCACTGGATTTCCTATCGGCTGCACTTCTTTCCGCCGAATATGAGAGGGCTCTTGGAAGGGCTCTGGCGATGGCAGAGTGTCGGCTCATACCCTTCTTCGGAGCTTTCCTTAGGGAGTTAAGGTTAGTGCAAACTTAAGTTAGTCGTGCTCGCTTTAAGACTTTTGCATGCGGCGGCGTCGTTTGGCGCTCACTTCCTTATAAACATGGCGTGGAGGGCGATGGGTGCCACATGCGTCATGCTTGTGAACAGTTGCTGCTTGTGGGGGCTGGTCAGCGGCAGTTTGTGTTTTCTTTGGATTTTTAACAATTTTTTTTTTGGTAATTCACTTCCGTGGTAAAGCTTAGGTAGTGTCAGTGAGACTAAAGAAATATTAATAAATTTAAGTTCTTTTTTAAAAAGAGTAATTGCCGAGTTTATTGCCGGCTCTTCTCAATAAAAAACAACCTTCCGAACCGGTATTAGAGTCTATTCATAAGTGCTTGTAAAGGCTTATTTGAATTTGAAAAATATATATATTCATTTTATTTCATTTGGAAGCACAACTTTTCGCCGTGGAGCAGTAGTGCACTTGTATTACGGTAAGGCCGGTGAAATTACAGGCACATGAGACTTAACTTCACGTCTCAGGGTCGACAATGCGACAATGCCCCTGGTGTTGCAAATGCCTATACACGGCGGTGACAAGGCAGCGGCATGTGATGCAATTGATAAACGATGGCATCTGCAAAAGTATAAAAACTGTTTCGAAGATACCAACGCTCTTCTCCGTTACATACAATATTATATTGAGTTCCAAACCAATTATGAAAAGAAATACAAATTAATGTAAATAATCTAATTTGTACCTTTTTTAAAAAAAAATTATGGTTGGACAAACAGTAGGTATTAATACTATACATTGGCTTCAAATGTGTGTATGAGTGTGTGGTTGTATGGTTCTCCAACAAAATATACACGCAAAAAATTCAACATTATAACACAGAATTATAAAATGGCGTGCTTTTACATTGCCTTCCAATGACTTTTAATTCACCGCGCAAAAGTAGCTGTATTCTCAACAAGCTGTCCCCCGCGGTTTCACCTGCGTTCCCGAGGGATGTAACATTTTCGGGGCACAAAAAGTATCCTATGTTACTTCTAATACCTCCAAGAATATGTGTACAAAGTTTCATGATGATCGCTTAAGTAGTTATCGCTTGAAAGCGTAACAAACAAACTTACATTCACATTTATAATAATAAGGACGACAAATAAAAACAACATGATATGATGTTAATAGCAAAATAGTTCCTATTACGTAACGCTTAGATACCACAATACCACAATAGTGTGATACCTATACCTTTTCAAACCGTTTATTTAACTTTTGACATATACCTATGAAGTTCGATAATTATTGATAGGCAACCATTACCGATAACCATTAGAGTAGACGTGTTCTAGAGTGGATACCACGGCTCTGTAAACGTAGTGTAGGGCGCCCTCCAGATAGATGGAGCGATGATATACGCAAGCTGGCTGGCAGCGGTTAGAAACAAAGAGCTGAAGATCGAGCTCAGTGGGATGCCATAGGTGAGGGCTATGTCCAGCCCCCTTATTCAGCTAATACAAACTTCGTTGGCGAGCCGCTTCACGGAGGCCTCGGAGAGCTCATCTCACGTGATTAGTAGTATTAGCGTAGTCAGCGAAAGAGACAGAGCACGGAGGCCGCGACGAAACATCCTCGAGTTAGTGTCATTTTCCTAACAGAATCGAGCACCGACAGTGGATGGAGATAGGCTATGATGATGAACCATTACTTATTTCTTTTGTGCAACCATAGACGAAAACATGCATTTTTTTAATAGTGATGTGACGTGTTCTTTAGCTCCGATAATTTATCGATTCGAATTATTCAAAGTTACTCGGCAAACTGAAACCGGAATAATATTATTCATGCATACCCAGATTAGAAATTTCATATCCATAATATCTGCAGTTAATGACAGGTCAGTTGGCTTGGTGGTTAGCGACCCTGACTGCCAAGTCGCAGGTCACGAAGATTTCCAGCCAGGAGAAACATTTATGTGCATGTACATGTCTGTTTGTTCTGTGTAAATATCTATATACATATGTACTTGGAAATAAAGTTTAAATGTAGTATATCAGTTATCTGGTTTCCATAGTTCAAGCTCTGCTTAGTTTGGGATCATATGGCCGTGTGTAAAGAATGTCCCGGGATATTAGTAAATACCTTAACCGTAGTTCTTCAAATAAATATATTTATTTTAATTCATATTTTATAGTCATTGAAATACCTGGGTATTTTTTTTTTATGCGACTTGGGCCGACAAACAAGCAGACGGTCTACCTGATGGTAAGTGGTCACCGCCGCCTATGGACATTTGCAACACTGGGAGCATCGCCTCATGTCATCATCAGTCTCATGTGCCTGTAATTTCACCGGCCCCCTTACCTTTCTAACCGAAACACAGTAATACAATTGCACTACTGCTTCACGGCGGAAATGGGTAAGGTGGTAGTACTTCCCCGGACGAACTCTGCACTAAGAGCTCTACTACTCTGGGTTTATTTATAGAAGAGCAAAAATTAAATATCAATGTGTTCAAGCGACAGTAACTTTAAATTTGAAAAGAAAGGAAAGAAATAAATGTTTATTTGTGACGAATATTACATAAAAAACATTAATTAACCTAAAAAATAAATATTATATGTAGGTATAATTTTACAAGTTAAATCAACTGATGTGTCACAAAAAGGTTCACCAACTCAGCATGAAGCTGGTTATACAAATGCATAACCAGCGCTGGTCTTCCGTTGGGGCCGTGTAGTGAAGTCCAGGCAGGGTTACATGATAACAATTATATTAAAGAGAGTAAGAGCAGTTAACAGTGACAAAATAAGGAAGTGAAAGCAAGAAAACACAAAAAAAAATTGACCTTCATTAGTGCCTTCGAGGGCCTAAACTGAATAACTGGTTTTGAATTTAGAATTTTTTAAATTATAACTTTTTCAAAACTAAAGTCGTTTGTTATGAGAAATCGATTCGATGACGCATTAGGACACCACTAATTGATTAGTTTTCGATCTGTCAAAAGTTAAATAAACGCTTGGAAATATTGTATATTAGCTATCCCCCGCGGTTTTACCCGTGTTCCCGAGGGATGTAACATTCCGGGATAAAAAGTAACTTATATGTTATTCCAATATATGCTCAATCTATGTGCCAAGTTTCATCCAAACCCGTTTGGTAGTTTTTGCGTGAAAGAGCAACAAACATCTATACATACAAACTTTCGCTAGGTACTAGGGACTCTGTAGAGTTTGGGATCAGATGGCTGTGGGTAAAGAATGTCCCAGGATATTTATTTATTTATTATTAAAATAACACGCGAGTGCTTCTCGAGGACAATTGAGAGATAGAAATAAAAATATCATTGAGATTCCTTTTTTTAAAGTCGGTCTATACATCCATACATCCTTTCGAGTTTACAATTAGTAGAACCTTTAAAAAAACTCATTTTAATGACGACAATGCTCGGGTGTATCTCTTCTTACAAGATCCATCTTAATATATCAAATATTGTTTTGTTAAGAGTAATTGCTAAGTTTATTGCCGGCTTTTAAGTAAAAGCAACCTTCTCCATCAGCGTTAGAGTCTGGGGCTTGATTCTGTAAGGAAAATGACACTAAATCGAGGATGTTTCGTCGCGGCGTCCATGCTCTGTCTCGTATTACGCTAATACTACTAATCACTTGAAAGGTAAGCTCTCCGAGGCCTCCGTGAAGCGGCTCGCCGACGAAGTTTGTAGTAGCTGAATAAGGGGGCTGATTCATAAGTGCCTATTAAATTACATTACAATGAGAGTAAACTTTTACTTCTTTTGAATAATTAAATAAATACCCCGGGACATTCTTTACACACGGCCATCTGATCCCAAACTAAGCAGAGCTTGTACTATGGAAACCGGATATAACTGATATACTTACATATACTACTTTTTTTTATAAATACATACTTATATAGATATTTACACCCAGACACAGAATAAACAGACATGTCCATGCACTCAAGTGTTTGTCCTGGGTGGGAATCGAACCCGCGACCTTATGTTTGACAGTCAGAGCGTTAACCACTAAGCCAACTGGCCTGTCATACTGACTGGAAATATTTGGGTATTCTGCGGCCAAAACAGAATTCAACCGTCTGTCAACAATAAAGTGGGATACATATCAGTTCCCGCGACTCCCGCACGAATTATTATCCTGAAAGCGTTGTATTGATATAGAGCTGTTAATACCACATAATCCTATTAATTTTACTAAAATTATAAATGCGCGTTTGTTACCCTTTCACGTAAAAACTACTGAAAGGATTTGGATGAAACTTAGCATATGTATAGATAAAAAC
This sequence comes from Habrosyne pyritoides, assembly GCA_907165245.1. Lineage (NCBI taxonomy): Eukaryota > Metazoa > Arthropoda > Insecta > Lepidoptera > Drepanidae > Habrosyne > Habrosyne pyritoides. The sequence continues at coordinate 2,032,756 of OU015614.1, forward strand.
CTGAATGAGCCCTTAATATTCTTTTTATCCCGGGAAAATGTAACATCCCTTGGGAACATGGGAGAAACCGTGGAGGACAGATGGTACTGAATAAATGCAGTGTGCTTGTGGCGAAGAATTCTACCCTCACTCATTAATAAATTGTTAGCGTACAGTATATCGAAGTCCGCATGCACTTTACGCTAAGACAACATAAGCATTTTTTTTATACCTCTTGGGCCGACAAACAAGCAGACGGTCCACCTGATGGTAAGTGGTCACCGCCGCCTATGGACATTTGCAACACTAGGAGCATCGCCAATGCGTTGTCGATCCTGAGACGTGAAGTTGTTAAGTCTCATGTCCGTGTAATGTCACCGGCCTTACCTTTCTAACACGAAACACTCTAATACAAGTGCACTACTGCTTCACGGCAGAAGTGGGTAAGGTGGTAGTACTCTCTCCTCTACTACGCATTTCAACGAGGGCTAGCGTCAGGCAACCGGCTGCAAAAGAGACTCCTACCAAACTCTTGTAATTTCAATCATAAATTTGACACCGATTGCAAATGATTGAGTGCAGGCGATTTTTGTTTTTATTTCAGGGTAGGTAGGGTATAATATTACTAGACTCTATGGCTTGCTGTCAAAACTAAAGTAGTGAAATAGCTTGACGGCCATTTTGACGTTTGAGAATGTAATTGAACATTTAACTTTATTCCTTCAGCATAAGGTTTATATGCATCATCATACAATAAAGTATTGGATAACTAGATGCACCTTATGTCTAATGGAATAAAGTACATTTTTCTTTGAAACATGAAACGTCAAACCGGACATACTAGCATACCGCTTTTAGTTTGAATACAAAAATGAGTTTTAAGGAAACCAGAGCATAGTGCTGGGTACTTCGTAGTACCCGTCTGGGCAACTATCATCAGCAAGTTAAGAATCTATCTCCAATCACCTGTATGGGTCTCAATAATAGCAGGCCACGTTTACTTACTTCAGTGGGATTGTAGTAAAACAAAAAACGTGTGTGTGTACTTATCTACGCACGTAAGAAGTTATACTCGAAATTATTGGTGAGAAAAACTGCACTTAAAGCATTTGTCTTTACTATTCAGTCGTGAAATTGTAGTGTCCAAACTCTTTGCGCCTGTCTGTAGCAACGAATAACAATTTTTGACGTTGTTAGGTTATTATTGACAATAACATCATTACTCAATCATTGACACTGACAGTTGCGAATTGTGCGATGTTCCGGAGAGACCGTTATCAGTAAACTTCAGGGTGTCGGTTTTTCGAGACAGTGACCGCGCGAACCGTAAAAAATTACTCTCATAATTTTTCCAACGCTCCAAAAGAAGTATAACTTCAAAAACCTATATCTCTTAAACTTAATATTTATTCCAAAAGTGGTAATAACATCTCTAGAAATATTTCAATCAACTCGCGCCACACTCGAGTGGGCCCCTTCCAATGTGTTATTTTTTAATTACCTACCTCTTCTAAATACCATTTTTACTATATAAATAGGTATATATTTTAATCTATACATCCTCTACCTTACTTCACTACCTAGTATAAAACAAAGTCGCTTTCTCTCTCCCTATATCCCTATGTACGCTTAAATCTTTAAAACTACGCAACGGATTTTGATGCGGTTTTTTTTTAATAGATAGAGTGTTTGAAGAGGAAGGTTTTTATGTATTATACATGTGACATCCCACAGAAACGCGGGTAAAACCGCGGGGGACAGCTAGTCTATTATAAATGCTAAAATTTAAAGTTGTTTGTTACCCAAATCACGCAAGAAAGGGACAATGAATCTAGATGAAAATTTACATAGAGATAGATCATAATCTAGAATAGCGTTTTTTATACCTGGTATATATATCATTCGCCGGGAATGCGAGTGAAACCGCGGGGGACAGCCAGTTATTATATCAATTATTAGCAGTCCTCCACGGCTTTGCTCGCGTTAATCGATATCATATATAGCCTACTAGCTGTCCCTCACGGTGTCACCCGCATTCCCGAGGGATGTAACATTTTCCCGGCACAAAAAGTATCCTATGTTACTTCTAATACTTCCAAGAATATGTGTACAAAGTTTCATGATGATCGGTTTAGTAGTTTTCGCGTGAAAGCGTAACAAACAAACTTACATTCACATTTATAATATTAGTATGGATTAAAACAACTTGATATGATGTTGATAGCAAAATAGTTCCTATTACGTTACGCTTAGGTACCACAATAGTGTGATACCTAAACCTTTTCTAACCGTTTACATTATTTTCTAAACAGTCCACCTGATGATAAGTGGTCACTCCCTATAAACATTTGCTACACCAGGGGCATCGCCAATGCATTGTCGACCCTGAGACGTGAAGTTAAGTCGCATGTGCCTGTAATGTCACTTACCTTTCTAGCCGAAACACAGTAATACAAGTGCACTACTGCGGGAATAATTGTGTTGGTAGTACTTCCCCGTATGAATTAAATTCTACACTAATAAAGTAGTAGAGCAATTAGTGCAGAGTTCGTTCGGGGAAGTACTACCACCTTACCCATTTCTGCCGTGAAGCAGTTGTGCACTTGTATTACTGTGTTTTGGTTAGAAAGGTAAGGCCGGTGAAATTACAGGCACATGAGACTTAACAACTTCACGTCTCAGGGTCGATAACGCATTGGGGATGCCCCTAGTGTAGCAAATGTCCATAGGCGGCGGTGACCACTTACCATCAGGTGGAAGGTCTGCTTGTATGTCGGCCCAATTAGCAAAAAAAAAAAACTAAAGTCTATTACATTCATGGATTTAGATAAAAGAATACATTGTTACGAAATTTCGTTCAAATTTGTTAATTTCGGAAATTAGCCTATTCAAACAGACCAACTAAGTTTTCAACCGCATTCAGGTCAAATATTTTCATTGTACATGAACGCTTTTACAGTTATTATAGTACTAGCGGTCCCCCGCGGTTTCGTCCGCGTTTATTGATATCAGATATAGCCTATAACCATTTACGAAAAATTCCGCGTCGAATGGTAGCAGTCCCATCCCGATATGTTCAGTAGTTTTGAGTTGATGGCGCGTCAAAGTAACCCTATTTTCCCTATATACATATCTATGTAGATAGAGGAATATAGATAGATGTATTATATTATAAACATTTTGAAAGAAATTTAAAAACTGGAATGCGTTGCCAGTCTCTTTAAAGAACGCGCCTTCACTAACTTCTTTTAAATATCAGGTGAATTTTTTTTATCTCTCCAATTAACTGTCGCTGCTATTTTGGTAATATCATTTCTATTGTCCAAGTTTGTTGCTTTTAATATATATTTTTATTATTTATTTATTTATTTTTTTTTCTCTTTTCATTATCGTTATTTGATTATATGTATAACACATGTTTTTTTTTTATATAGTATATGCATGTTTATGACAATTTTAGATTATTGAGATGCACCACCGTCAATTATCGTCTCTAAATTTCTCTCCATCCTAAGGTTGTCTGGAAGAGATCGCTTTTTAGCGATAAGACCGCCCATTGTACATAGATTTAAGGTTTATTGTTGTTTGTTTTCTTTTTTATTTGGTGTAGTACAATAAAGAGTTATCTATCTGTCTATCTAACTGCATTGGAATTTATTTGGTAATTTAATCGAAGTTAGCGCACAAAGATATAATTACTGTGTTGTTTATACTAATAAAGATAATCTTACTACGTATAAAATCGAAATTTCGGATAGACAGATTTTGATGAAATTTGGTTAACAGATAGACAATAATTTGGAAAAGCATTGATGGTCCCTGGAATATGTAACATTGGTACTGCTGCTTTTATAATTGACAAATAACTTTTCTTTTTTTCAGGGAAATTCTAGCAGCCGCACCAGCACTGACAAGTAGCCACTCGGTAGCTGCAACACCAACACACAGAAGAGACTTCAAAAGAGAATCAGTTAAAGATGACAGGTAAAGCCCAATTATTCAGCTAATACAAACTTCGTCGGCGAGCCGCTTCACGGAGGCCTCGGAGAGCTTACCTCTCACGTGATTAGTAGTATTAGCGTAGTAAGTGACAGTGACAGAGCATAGAGGCCGCGACGAAACATCCTCGAGCTAGTGTCATTTTCCTTACAGAATCGAGCCCCAGATAGCCGTGTGTAAAGAATGTCCCGGGATATTTACTATTATTATTATAAGTACCCGGATGGCCGAGCATTGCTCGGGATTTCTTTACTAACGTGACTTCTACCGTATTCTCTTTTTTAAAGCACTTTCATATATACCGAGATACGAATTAGATGCGATAATAAAGGGCTCCCAATAACAGTATTTCTCACAACAGATGTAACATGAAAACCTTACCTTCTAATAACATTGTAGCAGTTTTCATTGCCTTTCATTTACTGAAAATGAATCCTAGCTAGATGGATTTAACGCCCCCGAAACCTCCTGCATACTAAATTTCATGAAAATTGTTGGAACCGTTTACGAGATCCTAATTATATATTTATGTATATACAATAATTGCTCGTATAAAGGTATTAGATAGATTTGCCGCGATGGTCGAGGAGTATGTAGCTCGGTCAGGGACCGGTGTACCAGGGTCCCAGGTTGGACTAATATTACCATTTCTCTATTTAGAAATTATCATCTGAATTTAAAAATGTAATGTAATAAACACATATCTACTATATTATTAAAATAAGGTTACAAATTGGCCGTAAGTTTATATTAAGTTTGCTCTGTTTAAAAATTGAAATTAATACAAACTGTGAGCTCTGCTTAGTTTGGGATCAGATGGCCGTCTGTAAAGAATGTCGAATTCTGTATCCTGCTACCCCTAGGTTATCTGGAAGAAATCGCTTTAGCGATGAGACCGCCTATTTTGTAAACACTTATTCTGTTGTCCACTTCTTTATGTTTCTTTTTCTCCTGTTATGTGTTGTACAAATAAAGTACAATATATTGTACTGTATTGTCTTTATTATTCATCTTTTTCTCAGATCACAAAAAAAGGATACAAGAAGGGAGAGCGGAAAGCGAGTCGACCAAGGGACAACGACCAGTCCACTGAGGGACAGTTGTAAAAGAGATCCAAGACTCGGCGAACCTAATAGACAAGTGGTAAGTCTGTTTATGTAATAGCTTTCAGCATATCAGCCCAGGGCCTATGCCTCCCCCTTGGATTTCCACCTCGAACAGTCTTGAGCCGCCTGCATCCAGCGCTTCCAGCGACTCTGACCAGGTTTTCAGTCCACCTGGGAGGTCGTCCCACTCGGTGTTTTCCTGTGCGTGGTCGCCACTCTAAAACCTTTCTTCCCCATCGGTTATCAGTTCTTCGAGGGTTGTGGCTTGCCTATCAGCTGGCTGACTCTACGAGCTATGTCTCAAGCCTTCGTTTTTCCACGAATGCCCTCGTTCCAAACCCTGTCGCTTAATAGCTTTTCCATAATCTATATATTAATTCTTTTTAAGATAATTGCGCGAACGGATGCACGAGAAATTTTACACAGTTAACCTTTTACATCGAGAAGAAGTCCATAAAGCTATTTTCTTTATATAAAATGCATTAGCAATACATTAATGCCGGGTTACTATATACGATCCCGATCTAAAGTCGCCAGATTGAAGTAGAATTTTGACATTACGTGTATTAAAATTACTGTCAAAAGGTTCATCAATCCATGGATTTTCGATCGGGATCGTATATAGTAACCCGGCATAAATGAATGAAAATATACATCACACACACTACCATAGATTTGCAACACATGTATGTGAGTCAATGTCAAACACATAATGATGTGAGTAATTTAAATACTTAAAACATTCTTAAAAATTACACAATAGAGATGTGTCCTGACATGTCAAATCAGCAATTCTTTATGAAATGTCAAAACGATCGAATGTATGGAGTTTTGTATGAAATAGCAAGTTGTGACGTCACAATTGTACAACATCAAATAACATACTCTTTAAGATTAGATCGGTACTGAAAAATCACATTAATGATTTAATTTTGATCATATTTAATGTTTTCGTATATTTTTGGATGTTCAATACACTGGTTAGTGTTTGATCATTTATCTTTAATACAGGACACATCCCAATTTGGCTGAATCTAAAACATGCAAAATGAAGTATTAGGTAGGAAGGTAGCGGAATCCGTGGAGCGAAACCGGGGTTCAGTGGGTTGGGATTTATAACCGGACCTTTTGACCGGACATAGGAGATTCCATTGTATTCCTACTCATATTATTTATCTATCTTTATATAAATAAATCTGTGGAATCTGTCTGTAGTACATTTAATTTATTAATAATATGGTTTGATATATATACATTTTAGGACTCACTGAGGACAATTCTACTATTTTTTTTAATTTATATAAGATTAGCTATCCCCCGCGGTTTCACCCACGTTTATTGATATCATATTGATAGCCTATATCCACCTATGAAAAATTCCGCGTCGAATGGTAGCAGTCCCATCCCGATATGTTCAGTAGTTTTGAGGTGATGGCGCCTCAAAGGAACCTTATTTTACTTATAGATCCTCATAGATGTCTATATTTAACTACTACCACGTTACCCATTTCTGCCGTGAAGCAGTAGTGCACTTGTATTACTGGGTTTTGGTTAGAAAGGTAAGGCCGGTGAAATTACAGGCACATGAGACTTAACAACTTGACGTCTTAGGGTCGACAACGCATTGGTGATGCCCCTAGTGTTGCAAATGTTCATAGGCGGCGGTGACCACTTACCATCAGGTGGACCGTCCGCATGTTTGTCGGCCCAAAATTGGTATATAGTCAGAACATGGGATTGCGCGCAAGGTAGGGTATATATGATATCGATAAACGCGGGTGAAACCGCGGGGGACAGCGAGCTATAATCTGCTTTTTGAACATTTTACGCGCACGACGAATCACGTCCGCCATATTGGATTTATAATGACGTCACTAAGCTAATCGTGCAATGAGAAAAAAAAAAACAGTTTGATCGGATGGAAGAATTATCCTAAATGTACTTACAGGTTATAAAAGTTTCTAATAAACTGTGCCCTAAGCAACATCTACCGTAAGCGTATCGAGTGCGCCAGAAAACTGGTTTGTATAGGAAATTGAACATCGTGCATACCGTGACGTTGCGCGATTTCCATTTCTCACACACACATGAAGACACGCAGACACTCTAACTTACCTGTAAATGTGCTATTGAACAAATACAAATGCATAATATATAGTAACTAATACTCTTACTAGTTTTAATTATTTGTATTAATGTAATTACATTATTATTTCTTAATTTATATTTTTTCATTGTAATTCGTTAGTATAGTATAATGTTTTAATATTAAATATTTAATATTATTTAAAATTGGTCAAGGTTTCGGCCCTCTTATTAATAACGTATTAAAAGAAAAGGTTGTAAACAAATGTTATCCCGGTGCTTCTTATGAGCAATTAATTAAAAATGTAAATGCACAGGAACTTCATCATAATACAACTGTTATCATACTTTGTGGAGATAGTTTAAATGTCCGGAAAAAGAGCATTATTAATAGTTTCGACAAGTTGCTTGACTTACACAGCCAATATAATTGTCAATTTGTTTTATGTGCCTTTCCTTATTCTAACTTGTTGTCTCAGGAACAGAATAAGCACATATATGACATGAATATGACACTATATAATTTAATTCATCGTAATAGTGACGCCATGTTTTATTTTGACATAAATAGTTTTACATTTAATTTTAAATTGACAAAAGATACTATGTATCTGCCCATTAAGTATAAGAAACAGATCGCTACATTGCTAGCAGGAAATATACACATTTATGACCAAGCTACAAGTAGCTTAGTTGGGACTATTGACACTGGTGTTATTGATAATAATGCCAGTGGTGGGGGTGATTTTCTTATATTAGGACAAAAGCTAAGCTCAATAAATTAAATATAGTTCATCAGAATATTCAGGGCCTAGCTGGCAAAGAATTAGAAATACAATTATTTGTTGAATACCATAATGTTGATGTATTATGTGTCACCGAACATTGGTTGAAGAAGTATTCCTAACTATAAATTGTTAAGTGCGTTCGTAAGAAAGACAGCGATACACGGTGGTAGCTTAATTTTAGTTTCAAATCACATTAAAGGTAAAAACCGCAAAGATATTGTAGACTTATCTATCGAGCGCACTGTTGAATTGTCCTGTGTGGAGCTTGAGCGCTTTGTTATAGTTTGCGTGTACCGTCCCCCCTTAGGTGACTATAACTTATTTGAAATGGTGGTAGAAGATGCTTTACAGAAAGCTCAAACTTGTAATAAGAATGTTATAGTATATGGCGATTTCAATGTCAATTTATTAGTAGCTTCTCCCACAACTATAAGACTTATTAATTTATTTAAATCATTTAATCTTAGTAATTTATTTTGTGAGCCTACCAGAATTACGGGAACTTCTGCCACTTGTCTCGATAATGTGTTTTGCAGCTGTGATGCACTTGAGAAATCAATTATTACAGAATTAACTTCTGATCATTGCGGCCAGAAGGTAGTTTTTGTAAATGAATCGAATGATATGCCGCTTAAAATAACTTGTAGGCCCATCACTTTGAATCGCATCGCTCGATTTAAAGATAACGTTAATAAAAATATAGTTTCTGTTAGCATGGCACAGGACGAGCCGGATGGTCTCTATACTGAACTCTTTGAATTTATAAAAATCGAATTTAATAAGGCTTTTAAACTTAAGACTTTCAACGAAAATTATAAAATTAAGTTTAACGACTGGGCAACAGTTGGTATTTATACAAGTAGAGCTATGTTGTATGAGTTGTATGGTATGAAGAAATACAATCAAAATGTCGATTTTATTGATTATTATGTAAGAAAATATTCCAAAGTGTTTAAAAAAGCTTGCACTTCGGCAAAATCTATATATCTAAGAAATAAGATAAGCCAATCAAATAATAAAGTAAAAACTACTTGGAACATAATTAATTCAGAAAGGGGTAAAACTCAAAACAATAATAAGCGCATTGAATTAAATATTAACGGAAATATTATCTGTGAAGATGACCAAATTGCACTTGCTTTTAATAATTTTTTTAGTGACATACCTATAGCCACAACCAGCTCCTTGGATTCTTCACCGGCAGATGCTGAGTCGTTGTTAAAAACTAACGTATCAGAGTGCAATGAATTGTTTAGGTTTAGGCATATCACACCTTTCGATGTCATCAAAACTTTCAAAAGTTTAAAAGTTAAACGGACTGGCGACTTATGGGGTATATCAGTAACAGTTTTGCAGGGTATAATTGATAATATTGCTCCCCATTTAGCTCTAATTTTTAACCGATGCGTAGATTTTGGTAAATTTCCGGATTTAATGAAACATAGCAAAGTTATACCTTTGTTCAAGGCCGGAGATCCTAGTGATCCAACCAATTATAGGCCCGTTTCTATCTTGCCAGCCCTAAGCAAAGTATTCGAAAAGATTATTTTAACGCAACTACTTGCTCACTTTAATTTAAATAAACTTTTACACAGTGAGCAGTACGGTTTTACTAAAGGTCGCTCCACTATTGATGCCGGGGTAGCACTCTTAAAACAAATTTTCAACGCTTGGGAAAAGTCGCAGAATGTTATTGGAGTGTTCTGTGATTTATCTAAAGCTTTTGATTGTGTTGACCATCAGACACTTACGCGTAAATTAGACTATTATGGAGTTAAGGGCGCAGCACTTAATTTGATGAAATCGTACCTTAGTGAGAGAACTCAAAGTGTTAATGTGAATGGAGTTAAATCATCTGGTTCTCCTGTGCATATGGGTGTACCCCAAGGCTCTATTCTAGGGCCTTTTCTATTTTTAGTATACATCAATGACCTACCATTTTACGTAAGAAATACCTGTGGAATTGTACTGTTTGCTGACGATACCTCACTGATTTTTGGTGTTGATAGACTGAAATACAATTATGACGATGTAAACGGTGCATTAGCCCAGGTATTAAATTGGTTTACTGTTAATAATCTTGTTTTAAATGCAAGAAAAACTAAATGTATTAAATTTGCATTACCCAATGTTAAAAATCTCGGCTGTAGTATTATGTTAGACAACGAAGCTCTTGGCCTTGTTGAGTCAACAGTTTTCTTAGGAATTACTTTAGACTCAAAACTTCAATGGGGGATACAAATATCATGTCTTGCGGGAAAACTTAGTTCAGCAGCTTACGCAGTTAGAAAAATCAGGCAGATTACAGATGTCGATACGGCTAGATTAGTTTATTTTAGCTACTTTCATAGTGTTATGACCTACGGCATTTTGCTTTGGGGTAAAGCTGCTGATATAGAAACCATTTTTATATTGCAAAAAAGAGCTGTTCGAGCCATTTATAATTTGAGTTCTCGAGCTTCCCTCAGAGAAAAGTTTAAACAAATTGATATCCTCACAGTTGCATCGCAGTATATTTATGCAAACATAATATTTGTACATCAAAATATTAGTCTTTATGTCAAAAAGAGTGATTTGCACTCCATCAATACTAGAAATAAGGATAAACTTGTCACTTCTGCATATAGACTGCAAAAAGTGCAAGGCTCATTTTTAGGACTTAGTGCACGCATCTATAATAAAATCCCTACTGAAATTTTAAATTTGCCTTTACAAAAATTTAAGGAAAGAATTAAGACTGTTTTAGTACAAAAGGCTTTCTACAACACAAATGATTATTTTAATGACGACAATGCTTGGGTGTAGCGCTCGCTCCAGCAAGACACATCTTTATGTACAAAATCTTATTTTGAAAAGAGTAATTGCTGAGTTTATTGCCGGCTCTTCTCAGTAAAAGCAACCTTCCGAACCGGTGGTAGAGTCTGACCATTCATAAGTGCCTGTGAAGGCCTATTTGAATAAAATATTTCATTTCATTCATATGATATATAAATATTGATATACTCGTATATTAAAGTACTTATTTCATACTAACCTGCATGCATTTATACACAAATACAAAACACAAGTACCTTTTGTAAGTAAGTATAATTTACATAATTTAACCAGGAATATTGTAATTGGCTTAATTTAAGGAATAATTCCTTTTGTACTTAATTGTTATTTTTTTTAAAAAAAGCTGTGATGTGCCTTATTTAATAAAAAAAAAATTAAAAAGAAATACCTTTAATAATCTTAATTTGTTCTTTTATAAACTGAAAAATATATAATAATAAGTGAAATCTTTGTAATTGTTGGCAAGTTGCGAGTCATTCCCAACACAAGTATCTCTGATTACTTACTGGGAAGTCGCGGCGTAAATCTTGTTAAAATGATTTCTGAAATAAAGCTATTTTTAATATTTATCAATCATAATCAATTTTATTTGCTAGAATATGGTGAAAATGGTGATACATATAAAATAAGCAGCAATCATATTCAGCCAAGACCTGGCACGCAAAAAATTAACGACAGCATATTAGGCATTTAATTTAATACTTTTTATAATAGGTTTTAATTTCCCTGTTCCAGTACATAGCATCATTTGATGAAGAAGGAGAAACCGCCCCGGGCTGGCGTCGCGTCGGTCCCGAAGGTCTGGTGAACCTGGAGAAGGTCTACCGCACCCAGGCTGTCATGGACCACATAGCCAGCTTCCACCAGCATCATTACGCCCTGACGAGGAGTAATGCCCCAGCTTTTGGGGACTACTTAAGGTACTGGAATAATTATTCAAATCCGAGCAGGTATTTATGAATTGTCAGTCTTATGACAGTGCAGATGATTTTGCTGTGAAGAACTGGCAACTCATGTTTTTCTAGTTTAAGAGAAAGTAATCTACCTATGGGCTTTTTCAACACCAGGGGCATCACAAATGCGATGTCGATCCCAAGACGTGAATTAAGTCTCATGTGTCTGTCATTTTCGAATATGTTTGAGTTGTAGAGCGGGAAAGTACTACCTTACAAAACTCCGCCGTGAATTAGTGGTGTACTTGTATTGCTGTGTTTCGGTGGGAAAGGTTAGGGGGCCGGTGAAATTACTTACAGGCACATGAGACTTAAGAACTTCACGTCTCAGGGTCGACAACTAGAGCCCCTAGTATTGCCAAGGTCCATAGGCGGCGGTGACCACTTACCATCGGGTGAACCGTCTGCTTGTATGTAGTATAAAGTATGTGACAGCTACTTATATACTTAAGTCGAAATTACTCCATCTTCTTTAGAACAGCAATGAACAACTGCGATGATCCAGTCTTCACGCAGCCCACGCAGAAGACCAACGGCTGTGACTTCGAGAATGAAGCCCTGTACGAACTGGAAGGTGGGGGCTATTGCCCCGTGCAGCCTCTGCCTCATGACCATGGGGTCACTATGTTTCCTCTAGCACCACAAAACGGAGAAAGGATGGACAGGCATATACTACAGGTTCGTTTAATCTACTTTTCATGTCAAGTAGGCTAATAAACAAGCAGACGGTCTACCTTGTAAATGGTCACCGCCGCATATGGACATTTGCAACACCAGGGGCATGCCAATGGGCTATCGACCCTGAGGCGTGGAGTTAGGTCTTATGTGCCTGTAATATCACCGACTTTGACCGAAAAATGGTGGTATTGAGTATGGTGGTCGTACGTCCCAGGATGAACTTTGTACTATGCGCTCTGCTTAGACCATGTTTGAGTACACCATATCTGGTGGCTGCTTGGTGACAGATTTTCGACCTGAACGGGTTACCCAGCCTACGGGTACTACCAAGTACCCGACGTATCCTAAGAACCACCGTACTATGGTTTCCTCACTATGTTTTCCATTACCGAAAGCATAGTTCATTGTAGGATTCGAATCCACGACTCTCGTCACCATTGAGACCGAATTATAGGATCCCCAAGCAAGGCCAAGTTCGGTAACGTGCCCCAGAGACGGTGACCACTCTTACCACATCACTTTGGGGCTTCAAATATCTGAGGTGGAATGTTAGCCTTATTACTGGGACCTTTGTCTTCCGTGGAGATGGATGTAACTTTTGAAATGATATGTGGTCAATTGCAGATAATGCACCATGGTACAGCGTGTATTGTGGGGGGTGGCGTGGGCGGTGGTGGGGGTGAAGCGGAGTGGGGAGGCGCGCTGGCGCAGCTGAGGCTCGAGCGATCCTGCGCACTGCTGACTTGGTGCAGGACTGCGCATAGGCCTCACTCGCAACATGGTAGGCCTGAAATGTTGACCTTATTCCTCCCCTTTCTTACTTTGTAAAATCAGATTTGTTGATTTGAGTGACTTTTCTATGACATTCATTTCTATCAATATGGGCCTTTTAAAACATTACAACTTTAGTTATTTACAAGTCAACCTCATTAAAGCGTGTTGAAAAAAACGAGTATGTACGAAATTATTGGTGAGAAAAACTGCACTAAAAGCATTTGTCATTACTATTCAGTCGTTAAATTGTAGTGTCCAAACTCTTTGCACCTGTCTGTAGCAACGAATAACAATTATTGACAATAACATCATTACTCACTCATTGACACTGACAGTTACGATTTGTGCGATATTCCGGAGAGCCCGCTATCAGCTAAATTCAACCTGTTACTTTGTGTTACAGTGATAAGCGCATCTTACAATTTCACTCTCATAATTTTTTCATAACGCGCCTAAAGAACTATAACTATATAAAAGAGGTTTAATCTTTAGTTTGATGGATAACAGGACCAATGTCTCTTTTTAGGAGAAACCCCGTCGGAGAATGTACAGCAACCAGAAATTAGTTTATCATACAACCCTGAAGAAGTCATACCCCTGAAGTACACAGCACATTTGGCACACGACAACGAAGCTGGAGTCGTCGGAGAAGAAGGGTAAGTACCTACTATAAAAATAAATCAAGGGCCCGTGGATTTGGTGGTTGGAGACCCTGACTGCCATTCCCCAGGCCTTCCCAGGACAAACATTCGCGGGCATGAACATGCCTGTTTGTTCTGCCTTGCAGTAATAGTATGTATTTCGAAAAAAGTAGTATACCAGTTATCTGGTTTCCATAGTACAAGCTCTGTTTAATATTAAATCAGATGGCGATGTGTAAAGAAAGTCCTGGGTCCTATATATTTTTTCATATTTAACGCCATCACGCCATGCAATGTTCTGGGGCTAAAACTGACATGCCCCAGATCGTGGTTTCGCTTAATTATTATTTATTATTACTTTATTGCTAAAAACTAAACACAATTATAATCTAATAGTATTCAAAAAAGAAAAACATCAATCTAACACATCGGGTTTACGGTTTAGTGAGCAGCGTGTCCTGTGACACATAGGCCTCTTCCCGATCTTTCTACTCATTTCTGTCTCTAGCTTTTCTGAACCAGGTAGCTCCTCCAAATTTTCTTATGTCGTCTATCCATCTCTTTGCCTGCCTTCTTCTTTTACGTGGTTGCCACTCTATTATAATTTGTGTCCATTTTAACTTACTTTCTCTCGTCATGTGTCGCTTCATAGTCAGTACTTAGGGATTAATATAACGTAATGTTTACAGCTTCATCGATCTCCAATACGTGAAAGACATGCGTATTGGTGGAAAGTTACTGGAAGCTCGTGATATAGCGGAACTGGTAGCTTGCGCGAGGAAGCACGGCTTGGAAATACATTCTCAAGGACCATACATAATATCAATTGTCTACGGGAGAACTTTGAGTGATAACCGGACTGTCCACTTCATTCTACCTTCGTACTCCTACAGGTAAGTGTGCTGTGGAGCAGAAGTGAACTTGTTTTCCGGACCATCGTTATTGGAAGGCCTGGGTGACTTAGGATAATGGGGCTGTAGTGACACCCACGCGAGAATCCTACATCGCGATATCGAAGTTTTCTCAGGATTTGACCATATATAGAAGCTACCAACATAAACAATTGAACCGCAATGGCGGTGACTTACACCTAGCTCCTCCATAGGGTATTTAAGAGTATGATTTGATATCACAACACGCCACTCGACACTCACGTCGATTTCTGTCACATGCGTTCTCTGACCACAGAGTGCCAAATTTCATTTAAATCCGTTAAGCTGTTACATAACCAAGTAATAAGAAACAATCACACATAAATAAACGCATTCAGTAACTAGTTCAACTACCTGTATGAGCCATTTAACCCCATGACTATACTTCTTTCTTATTCTTCCTCTCTTTCTTCCCCCAGGGTATGGGCTGTAGGTCTCCACTCCGTTATCAGAGCCCTCATGAGCCAGGCGAAGTTGGCAGACAGGAGTTTAGCCTGGCTAAAGAACAAGTACACAGCTCTTTACTATGAAGACGGATGCTGCTGCGAGCCTCTAGTCTCCGATGCTATTAGAGTAAGTGTATTATTAACGGGCAGTTACCATAGTGATTAGACATCCTGACCATCACGCCGCGGGTAGGTGGTTTCATTCCCAAATAGGACAAACATTTGTGCGCATGAACATGTCTGTTTCTCTGCTGGCCTAAAAAATTCCACTGCTCGAAATAGGCCTGTTTTAGTTGCTTCTTCGTTCGCTCCTCAGCGGGCCAATTGGTTTGTTGGTTAGTGACCCTGAAGCCGCAGATTGGAGGTTTCATTCCCAAATAGGGCAAATATTTGGCGCAGGAAGGTGCACTTGTTCTGTGTACGCAGCTGAGCAGCTACGAAAAGTCCTGATTATCTTAGACGGAGACTTCCACTACAGGTCTTCTTGCTTCTGCTTTCGCTCGAGAATTTTCCATATTTAAACCAATTCTCAGTCTCAAACACCACAAATATTCATGTACATTGCCATAGTACAAGCTCTGGATAACTTCGAATAAGATGGGCTTAGGTGAAGAATGGCCAAGCGAATCTTTAGTATTTCTTCAAGCTTAACAGTTATCTTGTCCTAATCCAGGTGTTTGGAGGCAAAGAGTCTACATGCGGGAGTTCCTGTCACTCGACACCAGTTAAAGGAACCGTGACTGACTCACATTCAGAATCCTTGAGGAGTTCGGGGATTAAATTTAAGGTAAGACCGAGTTAAGAGTGGTAGGTGGTTGGGTACTTTGTAGTACCCGCCTGGGTAGCTACCAGACAAGTTAAAAACCTCCCGATACATCCCAGCAGTTGCATTCGTGAGCCAGTTACCTTCTTAAGTAATCACAACCTAAAAGGTCTGTTTTGACATTCGGTATTGTTACTTTTTTATTAATTAATTAGCTGTCCTCCACGGTTTTACCCTAGGGATATCACATTTTCCCGGGATAAAAAGTAGCCTATATGTCATTCCAGAATATGCTCTATCTATGTGCCAACTTTGATCCATATCCGTTTTGAAGTATTTGCGTGAAAGAGTAAAAAACATACTAAGATACAAATCTTTCCTCATTATAATATTACTATAGATAAAAAAAAAATTCTGAGAATTTTTTGGTATGTATAAAAAGTAACTAGTGACAATAAATATAATTAAGAGCTGTGTGAGGCCAAAAAGACACCAATGAAATGAAAAATAAGTTATATATATCTTTTAGAAAAACAAATCAACGTCAGAGCTCAAAACGAGTTCCCCACGAAGTTACGGTTCCACCCATGCATCAGGGACGAGAAGTGAAGACGAGGTGCTGCTGGGATCACCCAGACATAGGTGAGAAGTGCTCGTTTAATTATATTATTATACAATACACACACACACATATTTATATATTGCGATGATTTTAGCCTACTCCCTCATCTTGTCCAGCAATTACAAGAAGTTCTATTCCACAGTTCATATTCAGCAGCGTTGGGTCATCACCACCCGTGTGCTCCACGTCACAGCAGCCTGACTGCAGCAGCCACCAGCATCATGGTCGGATCTCCCAATAGGAGCAGGTAAGAAAGGACTTCAAAAACAGGAGGATCCAATTCCACTGTTCTTCTTTTGTTTCACGTTGCCGAGGAATCTGGTTCAAACCAGGAACTGGTAAATCTGTTTTAAACTTAACTTCATGTCTCAGGGTCGATAATGTATTTGTAAGGTAAACATACTAGGTAATAGTTAAAACAGAAACTAAATATTAAAAAAGAAAGAAAAACAAATTAAATATAACTCCAGCAGAATATCAGACAACAAATTACTTAAGGATAATCCTCTTGTACGTAAGTTGTCGAGGCTGAAAGATGTCAAACTGATCGTTTTCACTTGCAAATTTTATTGGCCCTGGTATTGCATATTATGTCCATAGGTGACCACTTACTATCAGAGACTGTCTGTTTCTGCCCACTTGAACTGATAAAAATCTGGTGAAAACGTGGCCTGGTGGAAATTCATTATAAGATTATACAAAAAAACTAGCTAGTAACAAATTCTGCCGGATCTCCTTCTCTGTCAAGTCCCAAATAAGGAAATCGACACGTGTTTCTCTTCTACACAAAGCATCATCAGCCCCCTTATTCAGCTAATACAAACTTCGTCGGCGAGCCGCTTCACGGAGGCCTCGGAGAGCTTATCTCTCACGAGATTAGTAGTATTAGCGTAGTAAGCGAAAGAGAGCACCGAGGTCGCGACGAAACATCCTCGAGTTAGTGTCAGTTTCATTACAGAATCGAGCCCCTGGTCGTAATAGACCCGCTATCACGTATTAGTATAGAGCAGTGCCAAAAGATGTAGTCAGATATCTCAATGTATTTTCTCTTGCAGTTTAAGAAGATTGGAGACCAGCGAGAGATTTTGGGAGAACCTAAAGCATTTGAGGACCGGCTCTGTAGGCTACGATACCCAGCTCGACTTTATGGATTTCGTTGCCCTCTTCAGGAGTTTTAGGTGAGGATATAATAAGCGTATCGTCATCGTATCGAGTGCGCCAAAAACCAATTCAATGGGTATTTGAACATCGCGCAATGTCACGGTGTGCAACTTTACATGCAAACCAGCATTTTGGTGCACTCTTTTTCAGGAATGACGGTCGAATTTCGATCTCTGGTCAAAGTAAAACCTCATTGCATTTTCTGTCTACAGTTTAGTGATGCGTTCAGAATTAAGAGATATATTCGAGCAACTGGCCGTACCACGAAACCGTTCCCCACTGCTGGGAGCCGAGAAGAGCCGAAGTTCACCCGAACTGTTCCGAGGGAGAGCTGCGTTTAGGACTGGTAGGTTGGACTTAGCACTTGCATTTTATAGCACGGTATGACCTAAAGCCGTGCTTAAGTCACGGTTGTAGTGACTTAAGTAATCATTTTGACAACGTGACTTAAATGCAGGGTTTAGGTCACACGAGCTATAAAACATGTATCCGATACTAAGTTTATCTATATAAGACACCAACAATGTACATACAATCACAATTACTAAGAAAAAAAAAATATAATTGGCTAGTTTTTAGAGTAGTAGAGCTGTTAGTGCAGAGTTCGTCCGGGGAAGTACTACCACCTTACCCATTTCCGCCGTGAAGCAGTTGTGCATTTGTATTACTGTGTTTCGGTTAGAAAGGAAAGGCGGTGAAATTACAGGCACATGAGACTTAACAACTTCACGTCGGGTCGACAACGCATTGGCGATGCCCCTAGTGTTGCAAATGTCCATAGGCGGCGGTGACCACTTACCAACAGGTGGACCGTCTGCTTGTTTGTCGGCCCAAGTGGCATAAAAAGAAGACTTTAACGAGTATATACATTAATTATAGGCATGTACAACATTTTAAGAATACATATAAAACAAAAAGAGAAAGCATACGGTAAATTTATAATAAAAAAATGAAATAGAAGCTTGTGAAGTAGTCGATTCCTTTTGAATACCTTTTTTCTTTCAAGGTTTGTTAACAAGAAACGGATCCCTAGACTTGGAGCCTCCAAGTGACAAGGTTGGAAGGAAGAAGGCTTTCGACCTGCTTGCTGCTGCTGCATTACCAGGTCTGTTATTTTTTTTTATATCTAAACGCTGTCAAACCTTCAGACCGGTCACCTGATGGTATTTTATAACCGTACAGGACCGTAAGTCTCTGATGGCTTCTACACCGAAACGTGAACAATTCGCCGAGCACAATAGAAATAAACACATGTGGAACAATATAATATAATATATTTGAATAAATATTTTATTTTATACCCTGGGACATTCTTTACACACGCCCATCTGATCCCAAATTAAGAATTTCATACTATGGAAACCAGATAGCAGATATACTACACGTACAACTTTTTTTTCTTCTTAATTCACACTTTAATAGATTAGAGGCCAGGCACAAACCAAACAGACATATTCATGCACACTGATATGTCTCGAGGGGCGATTTAACCCTCGACCTGTGGCGTGGCAGTTCACACAGACCGGCTCGGAGAGGAGAGTAGATTTTTTATCACGTTTAAAACAGAGATTTCGAATCATTGTCATAAGGTTTACTTTTACATGTCACTTCTTTTATTATTGAGAATATTTCTGACCAAACCTAACGCGCTTAGTTTCTAATGGATAAGAGGAGCCGGGTATCTCTGAAGACGTACTCTCTCGTGCTGTCGGCTGCAGCCAGTTCCAAGCGTATAGCTTACGCCAGTCTGTGTGAAAAGTATAGCGCCGGCCGATGCTCTCCGAGCCGGTCTGTGTGAACGGACCAGTGGCGTAGCTACCGGTGGGCTAGACGGGGCAGTGCCTCCAAACTCAGGGGGCCCCTCGCACACTGACTTACAAACAGTGGCGTAGCTACCGGAGGGCTAGACAGGGCAGTTTACGATTTTAAGTTTGGCTGGGGCCCTACAAATTTTTTGCCCCCGGGCCTTCGGTTACCTAGCTACGCCACTGGAACGGACCTTTAACCAGCAAGCCGACTGGCTCAAACAATGCTACTAAGTCGCATTGGTACTTAAAAATAGCTTCTATGTACATGAACATATGGTATATATTTATTTTATTTAGGAGCGTGTCCAGACGTGAGTGGTCGCGTGCTGTCGCTACCAACTCTTGGAAAGTTCTGCGAAACGAGACAAAATGAACCAAAAACTGAACAGCAGCTAAGAGATATAATACAGGTACGTGAGTCAGATCATTGCTTCCTATGTTTTCTATGAAATTCTGTTATTAAAATTAATGTTTCTATTTTTACTATGATACCACTTTTGGACTAATAATAGCAGGAAATCATATGGCCAATGTCTATATTTTTTTATGTAGTTGGTTTCATTATATTTTTTTCAGTGGTCGGTTTTTATCAATTTTCTCTAATGTTGAATTTTGCCCATGGTCTTAAAGTCGCAACGACGATTTGCAGCGCCGCCCCTATAGCCCTTGGCGATAGAGCGAGATTGTCTTTAAGCGCCCTTTAGTCGATAATATTAAAACACATTAATTGTATATCAGTTTAGTGAAATAAATTACTTTTATTGTAAAAAGCAATATTTATTGGAACGAAGTTCCTTATCGCGCGTTGTGAAAGTGGGCTAGACGTAAAAAAATCATACGAAAAGTTGTGACGACAATCATGTTGTTACGTTCGAAATTTAAATGATATGGTTTATTATTGGGTTTGTTTTTTTCATAATTTATTTAAAGGCTGCATACAACATGTTTAAAATTCTGTTCCATTTATAAATTAGTATAATTAGTAATTATTGTAAGAAAAGGAATAAGTTAAAAGTAAATTTTGAATCGCACTGAATTGAAAGAAGCATGTATTATGTCAATGAAAACTTCGTTCCTATCTGGTGTCCCACGACACCATTTTGTTGAAAAAATCAACATTTAATGACGTCAAATCAAGAAGCACTAAATACCTGTGCTTCTTTAACATAAGCTATAGTTTCTACCGCTATGTAATTAGCTATTTATTTTAGCGCCCTTTGCCACCTGGCACCTAAAGCGACCGCTCCTCTCGCTCTACCCCAGGGCCGGCGCCGAAGATTTGACTAATCAAACAGTATTTCTGCAGAGACACGAACCAGACCCTGGCTTGAGAGCGGAGAACTGTCTCTCGTTCGAAGGTTTCGTGAGGTTTTTAACTGATAAAGACAACTATGCGTTTGTTCCTGAACAGAGGAGAGCGAATAATTTTACTAGGTAAGTTTTCTTCTCACTCGTCGAAAAGGTCGCTAAGCCAGGTCTATTTTGAGACTTAAATATTGTAGTTATAGCTGTCACTGAGACGACGCACTAGCACCACATACGTATTACCTCGCTGACCGCCGGACAGAAAGTCTAATACGCTCTGAAGATAATAATAATAAATATCCCGGGACATTCTTTACACACGGCCATCTGATCCCAAACTAAACAGAGCTTTTACTATGGAAACCCGATAACTGATATACTACATATACTACTTTTTTTCTAAATATATAGTTATATAGATATTGACACCCCGACACAGAACAAACAGACATATTCATGCACGCAAATCTTTGTCCTGGGTGGGAATCGGATCCACGACCTTCGGCTTGGCACTCACGAGTCGCTAACCACCAAACCAACAAACCTGTCATGCTTCGTGTAGAAACGAAACTCGTGTCGATTTCCTGTTGAGTTTCCTTGTTTGGGACTTGACAGAGAAGGAGATCCAGCGGAATTAGTTACTAGATTTGATTTTGTTACATCTTACAATGGATTTCCGCAAAGTCACGCCTGAGTCAATTAGTTAACATAGGCTTTGTTAAAATCCTACGATCTCTGTTTAAAGCGAGTAAAACCGCAGTACGGTAGTGTTTCCTTGCACTAATTCTCAGACATGACAAGTTTAACAAATCCTTTCGCTCCACAGCAAGAAAGACACTGTGGAAGAAGACAGTAGCCTCACGAAAGACATGATGGGTTCTCTCAGCCAGTACTACATAGCGAGCAGTCACAACACTTACTTGACAGGGCACCAGTTGAAAGGCGAATCGTCGGTCGAGTTGTATAGTCAGGTTAGTGGATAAAAAAATCCTTCACTTGTAACTACCTACATTAGAAAATCTTAAGAGTCGATTTTAACCTACTTCTAATTGTCCAATTGATTTTAAAACATTGGAAGAATGTGGGATCCGGAAGACGATTTAATAATTTAAAGCCGTCGAGCTGATCTGATGGAGCCAGGATCTCTATAATAACTACTTGTAAACCCTTTGAGTTTGGGCTGACTTATTTTGAGAAGTCTTATGCATTATGTTTTAAACGTGGGTCTTTAGCGTGTTTTTTATCTACAATAATTTTCTAGTCGAGTCTTAAAATCGACTAAATGTTTTGCGTTGTCGAGAATGTCATCTGTCAAATGGAATGCAAATTGCGATTTTTGCTTTTTGTAAAAACAATTTGCTTGTAATCCAACCGTCCATATTTCGCTGAGACAGTCGTTATAAAACATTGTGAAGATGATATTCTGAACCAAATAGCAACTGTATTTTAAAGATGGCGGATTCTACAAAACATTTTCTAATCCGGCTGTATCTCAGCAATCGCTGTATATTTCACCAATGTGATTGTATTGCGCTGTGAGACAGTTGTTGTACAACATTGTGGAGATGATATTTCGTAGACATCAATGTTTTTTTTTTTATTTTTACTAAGGAATAAATAAAACAATTTACTTAAACAAAAAAAAAATCTTTATTGACACATATTTTATCAGACGTCAGATTTCAGTATGAATTTATCAGTAATTCAAAAATGCAACTCAATTTATAAAAAAAATCACAATCAAACTACTATTATCTAATATACCTGTATTTACAGATAAGAATGTTATAGGAAATTCAACCCTATACCTTCATGATAGAGTCCATCTGCATCATATAATTAACCATTAGATTCAAAGATGAATTTTAATTAAAAGCAATAAAATTAATTTTTCTTTGACATATTTTGTTATCAAAATTGGTGTCATTGAAAAGTCAACCCTATTGCTTCATGATAAAGCCCATCTACATCATCATTTAATTAACTATTGGATCAATAGACGTACCTTACTCCGTAGCAATAAAATTCATTTTCCTATAACAATTTTCTATAAATACTGGCATAATTCCTGACGACTTTAAACACATGAACTTCATCAAACATTCTACGTATTATAATTAAAAAAATACACAAGGAATTAAAAGTCAGTGACGTCACAGTCTTACGTTGAATGTTGCTGATTTGACATGACAACCTTTTTAAAGTACTTCTTTAGGCACGTTATGAAAAAATTATGAGAGTGAAATTTTAAGATGCGCCCGCACTGAAGCACAAAAGTAACAGGTTGAAGTTAGCTGATAACGGTCTCTCCGGAACATCGCACAAATCGCAACTGTCAGTGTCAATGAGTGAGTAATGATGTTAATGTCAATAATAACCTAACAACGTCAAAAATTGTTATTCGTTGCTACAGACAGGTGCAAAGAGTTTGGACACTACAATTTCACGACTGAATAATAAAGACAAATGCTTTCAGTGCAGTTTTCCTCACCAATTATTGCGGGTATAACTTCTTACGTGCATACATAAGTACACACACACACGTTTTTTTTAAATTATATACTAGCTGTCCCCCGCGGTTTGCAACCCCTTTTCACTCCCTTAGGGGTAGAATTTTCAAAAAACCTTTCTTCTCTAAAATCTTTCTACTCCCATACGTTATAAAAGGAACCCCTCATCTCAATACTACTGAACATATCGGAATGGGACTGCTACCATTCAACGCGGAAATTTTCCTAGATAGCTATAGGCTATATATGATATCGATAAACGCGGGTGAAGCCGCGGGGGACAGCTAGTATTTTTATGAATCGCTTTTAAAGCATTTTTAATTCATACATTTATTATATTTTATCTGATACTTTATTTAACTTGACAATACCTTAATTTTTGTATTTTATAGTTTTTTATTTGTTAATTTTTTTCTAGCCTTTTTTTTTTTTTTTATACCACATGGGCCGACAAACAAGCGAACGGTCCACCTGATGGTAAGTGGTCACCGCCGCCTATGGACATTTGCAACACTAGGGGCATCGCCAATGCGTTGTCGACCCTGAGACGTGAAGTTGTTAAGTCTCATGTGCCTGTAATTTCACCGGCCCCCTTACCTTTCTAACCGAAACACAGTAACACAAGTGCACTACTGCTTCACGGCAGAAATGGGTAAGGTGTACAGGTGTATAGGCGGTAATGTATACTTACCGCCTATACACCTGTACACCTTATCATGAAAATATTAAAAAAAAAATTACAATCGAGTGAAATAAACTTATGCGAAGATAATAACACCGCGCAGCCGTCATTGTGACGTCACTTCAACTCTTTAGGTTACTGACAATATATTCCGAAATAAAACCTTAAATCTAATATCTATAATTAAAGTCTAATAAATCATTGCAATTTCAACTCTACAATTAGCACAAGAAGACACGTTATACATTATAAAGTGCAATCTTGAACCTAAAATAAATGCTTTTGACATTAGGAAAGTTATGGGGTGAACCAAAATGAGCTCTATTTGTAGGTGCTTACGGTATATTAATGAGTGTTGCGCCTATACCAGAATCTTGCTCTGTAGTCATCACTGCACGTCAGGAAAGCTGGCGCGGTTCCAGAATGCACGATGAGCCTAAAAAAAAGATAAAAAAAAATAAGATAAAAGTTTTTCAGATTTTTTTTTTATTTAAGTCATTATAAAAGATGCACTTCATAAAAAAATTATAGATCACTACAAAGTTTGGTTGAGAGGTTTTCAAACTTTTTATTTAAGTAAAAAGTAAGTAAGATATACGCTTCTTAAAATTATAGATCTTGGAAAATGAGGATAGTCTTTACTTTTTTAGTTAAAGTGTTTGAGTCATGATAATCAATAACACTGTCAAATAAAAATTGTTGTAATAAGCTATGTCAAATAACTTTCTGACTTATCTGTTATTTAACTAACACCCATATTCGAAGATGTTTCCTCATACGTCACTCGACTCCAACGCGACTGAGGAGAAATCCTCAAAATTGGTATTCTAAGACAACCTAATAGAATGTAACCTGAGTTTCTTGTCGGTTCTTCTCAGTTGAAGGCTGGCTTCCGAGCCGGTAGTAACTTCAGTAACTTTAAATTTGACCTTCATAAGTGCCTTTCGAGGGCCTAAACTGAATGGGTTTGAATTTTGAATTTTTGAATTTAACTTGAGCAAAACTCGAACAACCCTGACTGAGGACGAGTCGAAGTAACATGATATTAATTACGTCATTACATTACAGGGAAACTGTTAATTTAAAGCTGTTAATCTTGAGTAACTGTTTACAAGAAACAAGCTTCCTTAAGGTTGGTCCCGACGTACCTTGAAGTTAATAAATAAATATCCCGGGACATTCTTTACACACGGCCATCTGATCCCAAACTAAGCAGAGCTTGTACTATGGCAACCAGATAACTGATATACTACATATATTGCTTTTTTATTTCTCTAAATATATACTTATATAGATATTTACACCCAGACACAGAATAAACAGACATGTTCATGCACAAAAATGTTTGTCCTGGGTGGGAATCGAACCCGCGACCTGCGACTTGGGTCACTAACCACCAAGCCAACTGGCCTGCCGAAGTTGACAGCTGTTTCCTCACCTCGAGTGAGGTATGGCGTCGAGTGGAACTATGAATACAAATTTTTTGAGTGGAGTCGAGGAATTTTCGAATTAGAATATTAGTGTAAGACATACCTCACGGCACCATTATGCCCAAGTGACATGAGCTGGCATCTGCTTGCACTACGCGAATGCCACGTGCACAGAGACGTGGTGACCTCATCAGGGAACATTACGTAGTCTTCCGTATGATTGAATATGGCCTGAGCGTGGTTCTCTTGTTTACCTGTATATTACAAACAAATCATCAATTTGGGTTCAAATGAAAATCGATTTTGTAGTTCCAGGTGTTAACTTTTATTCCGCATTCCTGAGGGATCATATCTTTGAAATTGAGTAGTAGAGCTCTTCTCTTAGTGCAGAGTTCGTCCGGGGAAGTACAACCACCATACCCATTTCTGCCGTGAAGCAGTAGTGCACTTGTATTACTGTGTTTCGGTTAGAAAGGTAAGGCCGACTTACCATCAGTTGAACCGTCCGTTGCTTTATTGACCAAGTGGAATAAAAAAAAATCGGATAAGTAATTTCAACAAGTTAAATAAATGCCACACAATATTTCCTTTACCCTAAAACAATCTATATATATAAAAATGAATCCCTTTTTCCCTTGGTCACGGGTCACGGCATCACGCATGGACGGCTGGACCGATTTCGCTAATTCTTTTTTTGTTGTGTTTGTTATTGTCAGGAGAAGGTTCTTATGAATGAAAAAAATATTAAAAAAGTTTTCAAATTAGAAAATTTAAGAAAACTTCAGGATTTTATGACGCTTTTGACGATGTTAACTTTTTTAATATAACCTGTTTGACATTATTGTCAGTCATTTGACAGTTGGCGCGATTGACAGAATGCGCGCTGCAAATATCGTTTAAAATAGGTGGCGGTCGGAATTATATTGATAAAATAATTAATTTATAATTTCTTATTGCACATTTCACAGTCGATTCAATCGGAAGATTCGAATTCAATATTAATCGTTAAGACAGGACAAGGTCTGTCGGGTCAGCTAGTACTTAATAAATCAGTACCTCTACCATGAGTTGCTATCGAAACTTACATTAGTCACTAGCGAGTAAACTACTATCGATACAGTATTTCTCGATAGCAACTGACAAATTTGTGACTCATGGTACCGAATTACTATAGCAAAGGCTAAAAAACGTTACTCGCTAGTGTTTACATTTCGATAGGTTTTTTAACTATCGACTCTTACTATCGATTTTAGATCTTTAGGTGACCGCTAGTGGCGCTGTATACATTTGCCATAGAAATGTTTTACGCCGTCGCTAGCGAGTACGTACGTTAAAAACTCATGTTAAAGGCACAGGAATTCATTCCTTACTAAGCAGAACTTGTTCTATGAAAACCAGATAACTGATATACAACACTTTTTAAACTAAAGTCCCTTAGTATTTACAAATAAAAAAAAAACATATACACAGGACACAAAACAAACACATGTGCTTTTACAAATATTTAAACTAGATGGGAGTCGAACCCACGACCTGTGGCGTAGCAGCAAAGTAATCTAACTTCGACACCAACACTGACCGATACATTTTTACTAAACCGGTGAAATTACAGGCACATGAGACTTAACAACTTCACGTCTCAGGGCCGACAACGCATTGGCGATGCCCTTAGTGTTGCAAATGTCCATAGGCGGCGGTGACCACTTACCATCAGGTGGACCGTTTGCTTGTTTGTCGGCCCAAGTGGTTTAAAAAGAAACCTAACACTTACCAGTTGTCCCCGCCCCTGTATAGTGTATCAGGCAACGGCTGCTAGATAACTCCCATAGCTTGATTGACGAGTCCATTCCAGAAGTTAGAAGATACTGTGGACAAAATAACAAATCTATTAATGATCATTTTCAAAGGATTATTATATACTAGCTGTCCCCCGCGGTTTCACCCGCGTTCCCGTGGGATGTCACATGTATTATATATAAAAACCTTCCTCTTCAATCACTCTATCTATTAAAAAACCACATCAAAATCCGTTGCGTAGTTTTAAAGATTTAAGCATACATAGGGATATAGGGACAGAGAAAGCGCCTTTGTTTTATACTATGTAGTGAAGATACATTGATAGAGAAAATAACGATATACCTTGCTATTCCTTGTGAATTGAACTGAACATACTTCAGAAGAGTCGTGAGCGTTGACAAACGTATTGAAGCATCTATTAGACACCGTGTCCCATAGTTTGACTGATCCATCGGCGCTGCCGCTCGCAAAATACTTCCCGTTTGGTGAAAACCTGGCAAAAAATAGAGTAAGGTTTTAGAAATTCAGTTGTTAAGTGGTTTAAATTGACATAGACATGTGTACAGCTCTGAACGGGTACAACAGATCAGATTACAGCTAGTTGAACTGTCGAGCTGCGGCTCAAGAGCAAACTAAACAGCTCACGGCTCACTTATTATTTTACAGTCTGTATAAATCTGTGATCTATTCTGTCATATTGTGTCGTTGTCGAACTGCGGCGCGGCAGCCGCGTACAGACTCTGTGATCGGTCTGCATTACTTGAGCTGATCTGTGAACCGGTTCGCAGCTCCGGCTCACAAACGTGAGCCGCGAGCTGAACCGCAGCTCATGCATTTTGGTTGAGTTACCCATCTCTTTCGATCGGCTTTCGATACGATGTTATTGTTATATTCTTATAATCTGTGAATTATAGTTAAAATTAGAGTTGAGCTTATGGAGGAGCGAGGTATGAGACTCCTCCATTTAAAAGGGAAGATCTTCCGCCGCTAGGTGATCATGCCTGGAGACCTCGGTCCAACTGTTGATGTTGGGTGCTTGTATATATGTCAAATCCTGAGAGAATCTTGATATCGCGATGTAGGATTGTCGCGTGTTTCTACTCGTTCATAGATGTCGCCACAAGTTTTTAGTGCATAGTTCGTCTGGGGAAGTACTAACACCTTACCCATTTCCACCGTGAAGCAGTAGTACACTTGTATTACTGTTTCGGTTAGAAAGGTAAGGCCGGTGAAATTACATGCACATGAGACTTAACTTCACGTCTCAGGGTCGACAACGCAGCAATGCCACTGGTGTTGCAAATGTCCATAGGCGGGACCACTTACCATCAGGTGGACTGTACCGTCTGCCTAAGTGGTAAAAAAATATCTAAATATGTATTTAGAAGAAAAGGTATATGTAGTATATCAGTTATCTGGTTTTCATAGTACAGGCTCTAATAGGTAGTAATAGATTTTCGACTATAGCTACACAGTTTTAAAGCACAAATTCACATACCTGATAGAATTGACCTGCTTCTTATGATGATGTGAGGGTATAGGGCAGACGAAGCACTGGCTTGTGGTTACATCATAGAGGCGAATGACAGGATGGGTGGTCGATGCAATAATGTGGTCTCCGAGAGGGTGAAAAGCCACGCATAGCACTTGTTCTGCGTCCTAGAATAGAGTATTTATTGTTGGAAGAAGTTAAAAAGAAAATTGGTTTAAGAAAACAACCAATATTCGAAAATAAATACTACAAAAAAAAAATTTACAATATTTTTTTTTACTGTACACAATACAAGGATTATATCGCCAAATAGGAAACTGTCCTGTATTAAAGATAAATGATCAAACACTAACCAGTGTATTGGACATCCAAAAATATACGAAAACATTAAACATGATCAAAAATGAATCATTAATGTGATTTTTCAGTACCGATCTAATCATAAAGAGTATGTTATTTGATGCTGTACAATTATGACGTCACAACGTGCTGTTTCATACAAAACTCCATACATTCGATCGTTTTGACATTTCATAAAGGATTGCTGACTAGACATGTCAGGACACATCCCTATTATACTACAGTCTAGCCTAGGTAGGCTAATAAGTAATTTAAATCTACCATAAACCAATTATAATTTTATTTATTACTAGCTTTTCCCCGCGGTTTCACCCACGTTTATCATTATCATATGTAGGAAAAATTCCGCGTCGAATGGTAGCAGTTCCATCCCGACATGTTCAGTAGATTTGATAACTCACTGTAATAGATTTGTAAGCCTTCTTAGCGGATGCCTTGGTTATATCGAAGAGTTTGATGCAGCAGTCTCTGGAGGCGGAGACCAGGATCTGTTCTCGAGGATGGAAGTCCAGAGCTGTAATTTCGTCGGTGTGATCGTATCTATGAAACAATGATAAATACTTTGGTCATACAGGTGTTTTTGGTCTCGCTTTAAATTATTGTCGAAGAGAGAAAGTAATAACAACGAAGAAAATAAATTACAGTTAAATAATAGACTCCGGCGTGTTCTTGCGAAAATCCATTATACAAAAAAAAATATCTAGTAACGAATTCCGCTGGATCTTCTCTGTCAAGTCCCAAACAAGGAAACTCAACAGGAAATCGACACGTGTATCGCTTCTACACGAAGCATTTTCAGGACGTATTAGACCCGCTGTCACTGAGTCGACGCACTGTGACAAATTTAAGTTGTCCCTATACAACGTGTTACAAAATACCCCGTAAAAATATAATTAATTATCAAAGCCAACAACCCTAGTAAGCTGTCATGTCAGGGAACCAGATTATTTAACAGAAAGGCCTACGTACCTATTTTACCTAATAATTGTCTACTTTAATAGTTTTTAAATTTTTCATGAATAAATATGAGTTTTTTTTATTTTTTTTGGGGTATGTTATACAGCATTACTATGGTTCTTAAATATTGTGAATGGACTCGTTATAAGGCTCCATTTAACCTCCTTTCGGCTTTACGGGTAGTTTTGTAACACCATGTATATATATCAATTATACTTTTGACAGGCCAGTTGACTAACGGCGAAAATTAATATGCAATCCCGATCGAAAATCCATGGGTTGATGAACCTTTTGACAGTAATTTTAATACACGTAATGTCAAATTCTACTTCAATCTGGTGATTTTAGATCGGGATCGTATATTACTTTTGGCCGTTAGTGGTTAGCAACTCTGACTGCCAATCCGAAGGTCGCGGGTTTGATTCTAACCCAGGTCAAACATTTGTGTGCACGAATATGTCTGTCTGTTCTGTGTCTGGGTGTAAATATCGAATGTATGTATTTTAAAAAAGTAGTATATCAGTTATCTGGTAGCCATAGCACAAGCAGTACACTCTGCTTAATTTGTAGAATGTCCTGGGGTATTTCTTATACTAGTTGGTTTTCCTGAGGGATTTCTGGGATATACCCCGGAATTCTTTCACTGATAGAAAGATTTCTATCAGTGAAAGAATTATTGAATTCGTAAGATTCCTAATACCTCGTAAATCCATTACAACACATTGTTATACTTACAATGTTCTTATAACGGGGTGGCCCTGCTGCTCCCTTCCAGGGTCCACTTCTTCAGGAGCAGACTTGGCTAACATTCGCTCCACGTCCAAGATCTAAAATTCAAAACCAATCAAGCAAATTACCATAGGTGGCGCTGACTATTTACAATCAGTACCTCTACCATGAGTTGCTATCGAAACTTACTTTAGTCACTAGCGAGTAAACTACTATCGATACAGTATTTCTCGATAGCAACTGTCAAATTTGTGACTCATGGTACCGAATTACTATAGCAAATGCTAAAAACACTAGTGTTTACATTTCGATAGGTTTTTTACCTATCGACTCGTACTATCGATTTTAGTTCTTTAGGTGACCGCTAGTGGCGCTGTACACATTTGCCATAGAAATGTTTTACGCCGTCGCTAGCGAGTACGTACGTTAAAAACTCATGGTAAAGGCATAGGTACACACGGACAAACAAGCAGACGGTCCGTCTGCTTGTTTGTCCGCCTACTCCAAATCTAACTAACTTTATAAACTAGGTGTCCTCTGCGGTGTCACCTGCATTCTTGAGGGTTACGTTTCCTTCTTCTAACATCAGCTATCTGCCAGTGAAAGTCTAGTCACAATTGGTTCAGTCGTTTGGGAGCCTTTAGAGTCTGCCCCCTTATTCAGCTAATACAAACTTCGTCGAGCCACTTCACGGAGGCCTCGGAGAGCTTACCTCTCACGTGATTAGTATTAGCGTAGTAAGCGACAGAGACAGAGCATAGAGGCTGCGACCCAACATCCTCGAGTTAGTGTCATTTTCCTTACAGAATCGAGCCCCAGATTTTTATATTATGTAGATGCGAAAGTTTGTGAGATGCTTGTATGGAGGAGCGAGGTGTGAGACTCCTCCATTTAAAAGGAAAGATCTTCCGCCGCTAGGTGATCATGCCTGGGGACCGCGGTCCAACTGTTGATGTTGGATGCTTGTATATGTCAAATCCTGAGAGAATTTTGATATCGCGATGTAGGATTCTCGCGTGTTTCTACTCGTTCATAGATGTCGCCACAGTTGTTAGGATATATGGATGTATGTTTGTTAATTATTATGTAAAGTTATTTAAATTACCTACTAATTCTACTAAAATTATAAATGCGAAAGTTTATGCTTTGACCTTTGTCGCAAAAATTACTGAACGGATTTGGATCAAACTTGGCACATAAACAGTTTATAACCTGGATCAACATATAGTATATATTTTATTTCAGTAAACTATGATAAACTTCGAGAACACGGTAGAACCAGGATGTTCAAACTTATTTGGCAATTTTATTATTCAAATACTTTATGAAATGAAATGATTTTTTTTTTATTCAAATAGGCCTTTACAAGCACTTATGAATAATCTGACTCTAACACCGGTTCGGAAGGTTGTTTTTTACTGAGAAGAGCCGGCAATAAACTCAGCAATTACTCTTTTAAAAAACGAACTTAGATTAATTACATACAATTTATTTAGTCTCAGTGACAATACTTGTGTGTTATGTCAAAAGTGCAGAATTATTTAACAATAATATAATATTATAATAGAATTTTTTTTAAAGTAGATGTTACCTTGATACTAGCATCCACACTGCCCGTAGCGACCAGTTGTCCACACGCGCTGAAAGCACCAGCGCGGCACGCCATCTTGTGTGACGTCACGTATGCGGTCTCATACGTCGCCGGCTCCGGAGCCAGTGACGACGCGTCCATTTCGTACTCCAGATCTGTATTTAAGAAGAGCTCTTAGAGGAGTTCTTTCGGGGAAGTAACTGGGACATTCGACACCGCCATCTGATCCCAAACTAAGCAGAGCTTGGAGTAGAGCTATGGAAACCAGATAACTGATACATTACATATACTACTTTTAAATACATACTTATATAGATATTTACACCCAGACACAGTACAAACAGACATGTTCATCCACACAAAGGTTTGTCCTGGGTGGGAATCGAACCCACGACCTGCGGCGTGGCAGTCAGTGTCTCTGACCACCAAGCCAACAAGCCCATCAAACTTACTAAAGAAACGAACAAAACATATCCATTTCCAATGTGAGGTATTAGTGCGCCTGGTGTGCAGTATTTCTGTTTTGATTAGAAAATTAATGCTGGTGACATTATAGGCAACGCACTTGTGGCTGCTCTGGTGTTGCGGGTGTCCATGGGCGGTAATCGCTTACCATCAGGCGATACGTCTGCTCATTTGCCTACCAAAACATTTAAAAAAAAACCCTGAAGCAGCAGTAACCATTTTCCATGAGGGCCACCTGCCTGTTTGTCAGTAAAAAAATAAAACAATAAAATTCTTCATGAAACAGTAGAATTTTCAGTGAAAAACAAAACATACCAAAACCAGTCGTTCCGAGCAGATGTTCAGCTCCACTAGAGGCGGCCAGCCTGTCCTTACGATCCGGCTCGTGTTGCAGCCCCACCATCATTAGGTTCAGCAATCTGTAACAAACAAAGACATTATCACAATTTTTCGAGTAGTAGAGCTCTTAGTGCAGAGTTCGTCCGGGGAAGTACTACCACCTTACCCATTTCTGCCGTGAAGCAGTAGTGCACTTGTGTTACTGTGTTTCGGTTAGAAAGGTAAGGGGGCCCGTGAAATTACAGGCACATGAGACTTAACAACTTCATGTCTCAGGGTCGACAATGCATTGGCGATGCCCTTAGTGTTGCAAATGTCCATAGGCGGCGGTAATCACTTACCATCAGGTGGACCGTTTGCTTGTTTGTTGGCCCATGTAGTATAAAAAAAAAATATGTTTTAGCAGCTCAGATATTATCATATAAAAAGGACTTGACTCTCCAAATAACAATACCAGCCACTTGCGGCTCACGCAGAAAGGGTTACACACCCTTACCTATAAAAACAGGAGGAAACATGTTTGTTGTATGGGAGTCTCCTTAAATATTTATTTTATTATGTTATAGCGGCAACAGAAATACATCATCTGTGAAAATTGCAACTGTCTAACTATCACGGTTTATGAGATACAGTCTGGTGACAGATGGATGAACAGCCGGGTCTTATTTATAGGGTCCCATGGGGTATGGGACCCTAAAAAAGTCTCATGTAATTAATGTTGATAAAAGTATGTATTTCAAAGAAAAATAGTTCTATATCAGTTGTCTAGTTTCCATAGTACAAGCTCTGCTTAGTTTTGGGATCAGATGGTCGTGTGTAAAGAATTTCCCAGAATCTTTAATACTATCATACATATAATACATTAAATGGCAAAAGACTAGAAGCTTTCCCACCACTTTATGTTGTTCTCCAAGATATAATCAATCTCGTAAATTTTAGTGTTGATAATTGTGAAAATGTAACACACAGATAGACAAGAGGCAATTTCTAACTTTATCATAATAAGTATGGATAGATAGAGATTATGATATGTACATACCTATCGCTGGGAGGGCACGGTGGGTCGGCATGAACAGCGCTTGCCAACGTAGTGCCAATAGGTTGAAATCCATCATAGTAAAGCTGACTGCGGAAAAAAATATGATGTGCAATTTATTACATAGTTAACAGTGATTTCAATTATTTCAAATACACTAGGTGAATGTACTGATCACTGCTATCTTTTTAACTTTCATAATGCTTTTCAATAACATTAATTATAGTTATTTTCTATAAAAAACAACATTTCTGAGTTACGATATATAGGTTCACAAAATAACCTCAAAATGACTGAAATTTACAAATGTTACTTATTTTACACAAACATAACGATTAATTAAGACCTAAATGAGATAATACTAGCTTATATTACTAACTTAAGGTATGGAATATCATTTTAAAGTCAAGCGAAATATGTTGTGTAAACCTTTAGATTACCTTATAATCATCCGATACAGCAACTCCCTGTTCTTCACAACATTTTTTGAATCAACTTCTGATGAACCTTCCTTCATTTTGTAGCAAAAATTGCGTTGTTGTTCAAATTATTAAAGTTTTGATACCGGCCAAAACAATATGAGGTTATGTTTGAATACAAAGATAATGACAAGACAACTGGACGTTCTTATACTAATTTAATCTGTGGTTCCTTTTTGTCTTGCGTTATTTTTATCGATTTATAAGAAATATGACTCGATTAAATCTTGGTAAATCAGGAAGAATATTTTAATAGATAAATTAAAATAAAATACTAGGAAAATAAAGGAGCTTGTGCGTCAATGGCAAACGGCAGCCATTAGGTGTTCGATACCCACAGCTCGCGCATGCGTTTTACTGTCAATCGATAAATACAAACGCTGACTTGTACAGCTACTGTTACTAGTTACGCGATACTTACTATGCATATTCATAATTCATGACAGGCCAGTTGGCTTGGTGGTTAACGCTCTGACTGCCAAACCGAAGGTCGCGGGTTCGATTCCCACCCAGGACAAACATTTGTGTGCATGAACATGTCTGTTTGTTCTGTGTCTGGGTGTAAATATCGATATAAGTATGTATTTAGAAAAAAAAAGTAGTATATGTAGTATATCAGTTATCTGGTTTCCATAGTACAAGCTCTGCTTAGTCTGGGACCAGATGGCCGTGTGTAAAGAATGTCCCAGGATATTTATTATAATTATGCAGCAAACGAAAATCTCGCTAACCCAGTTAGTCCTTTTAAACAAAGCTTTTTTATTTGACAATCATTGGGCAACATCAATCGTCATTTACGTCAATATAAACAATGTTATTATATATCCGATTTTAATGTTTTCGATCATAACGTTCGTTTTATAAGCGCAATGCTCGTTTACCCGCACTGAAGGTGTTTTGGATCATTAGGTTACCGTTTGACCGTAATAATAATAAAATATTATTGAGTAAAAATAGTTATTTATTTTTGCCTTGTTTAGAATTTAGGATATAAAAAATACGTTCCAGGATATTCTTTAATATTACCAATTTTGTATTTAGATACTTACTCCTCTATAAAATTGAAATATTAATATAGCTAAATAGTCATATTAGATTAAAGTTATTTAAAAAAAAATACCTTTTGCTAATTTCTTATCGGTTCTTCTCATGTAGTTGAAGGCGGATTTCCGAACCGGTGGTAGCTTAAGTTTCTTTAAATTTGACCTTCATAAATGGCCTCCGCGGGCCTAAACTGAATTAATTCAAAACGGCCAAGCGTGATTCGGACTCCCACGTGAAGGGTCAGCAGCCATAATACTTGGTACCTACACATTTGTGAAAGTTTCAACAGCCTACCTATTATGGTTCATGAGATACAGCCCGCTGACAGACCGACAACGGAGCCTTAGTAATAGGGCTCCGTTGGCATTCATTGAACATGAAACTTTTTACTGACCTGGCCTGAAAGTTTTTAGTGACCTTACCAACCAAAGCAAACTGATGGTATAGTTGCCAGCCTAGCGGTTCTATTTGGAAGTGTAAATATTATGCCTATTGTCCACAGGTGTTACTCACAGGGTGTCGTTGCGTGGAACTCGACTGCTGGGACGGAGACGATGGCAGTCCGGTCATCTACCACGGGCACACGTTTACAACGAAAATACCATTCCGAAGAGTCGTTGAAACTATTGAACGGTGAGCTGTTAGGGTTTATTGCTACTTGATATTCGTCATTCAGCTTCGTATTCATAATAACATAAACTGCCATCGACAAGTTATTAAGGCGTAATATACATTTTAATTTGACTTAAGATATAAATTACAACTTAGTTGACTTCATCTCCACCGACTTCCTACTCAACTTAATCGACTTTTGAGTCCGCATCGACGTCGAGGCGTCGATGAAGTATCTGGGCCTCGTCCTGGATAGTCGATGGGACTTCATAGCCCACTTTGGGCGTCTGGTGCCAAGGGTGATGGGTGCGGCGTCTGCTTTCGGGCGACTGCTGCCGAACACCGGCGAACCGGACGCCTTTTGCAGGCAGCTGTACCTGGGGATCGTGCGATCGATGGTGCTGTACGGAGCACCCGTATGGGCGGACACCCTGAATCGCCGCGTATCTTGCGAAGACCGCAAAGGATGGTGGCGATCAGGGCGATACGGGGATATCGCAATATCTTCGCCGAGGCGGCGTGTGTGCTGGCAGGTTCCTTGCCTTGGGACCTCGAGGCGAGAGCCCTCGCGCCAGTGTTCTTCTGGCGTGAGGAGGCGCTGGCCCAGAGCCAACAGAGGCCAGAACCACGCGAGGTGGAAAGGTGCAGAGCAGAATTGCGTGCGCTCGCCATCCAAGAGTGGAAGTCCAGGCTTGAGCAGCCTAGTGCGGGTCTAAGGACCATCGAGGCCATCCGTCCAATGTTGGAGGAGTGGCTAGAGCGAAAACACGGCACGCTGACCTTCCGGTTGACGCAGATCCTCTCGGGACACGGTTGTTTCGGGAGGTATCTGTGTCGCATAGCCGGAAGAGAGCCGACCGCCGAGTGCCACCACTGTGACGGATGCCTCGAGGAAGAGGCCCAGCACACGCTGGAGGCATGCACAGCCAGGACTAGCGAGCGCAGCGAGCTCTGCGCCGTAGTGGGGAATGACCTCTCGTTGCCGTGCGTGGTCCGCGTTATAGTCGATAACGAGAGGTCCTGGGGCGCACTCCACTCCTTTTGCGAGACTGTAATGCTCGCAAAGGAGGCGGCGGAAAGGGACAGGGAGGAAACAACCACCCTGGCCATCCGCCACAAGAGAAACGGGCGCCGGAGGGTGGCATTTTTACGCCACCTTCCCCCCCCTCAATCGGGCTCGGGTAGTGGTGCGTGTGTTCCCGCACGCTACTTAAGGCGAGGCGGTGAGGACGAGAGCTCCGGTCCTCACTGCCGCAGACGTCGTCAACGAGACGTGGCCTCCACCAGGCTGTCGCTGCTGGGTACGCGGACGAATGCCTCGGCGCCCCCGTATACCCAGCCAGCAGCGACAGATAGGAACACTGTGGGGTTTTAGTCAGTAGGATTCTGACATAACCCCCCAGCTCCCTCCGGAGCCGCCGGGTATCCAACAGAGGATTTCCCCACATAAAAAAAAAATTGATTTCAAACTATAGAAGTTCAACCCAACCTAGGTGATTTCAACTCAATCGACTACAGTTTGACCTTTGTGTTTTCTTACAGGAGTGCATTCGTGGCGTCTCCATATCCCCTGATCCTGAGCATAGAAAACCATTGCAGTCTTCAACAGCAGCAAGTCATGGCAAGCACTTTTGAGGTCAGTTTGTTACTATAGCTACGTTAACTAAGCTCCATGGTGGCTACTACAAAGATGATACCATTATTATAAATTGTACTTCTTCAATGTAATTATTAAAATATTTTCTTATGCTTTCAAATAAATTTTAACTGAGCAAAAAATTAATAACCCGGCAACCCAGTAACTTCAAATAGGTTTAAATAGCAAAAAACTTAAATAAAAAAGAGTTACGAAACAAAAATAATCATAATTTTTATTTTAGAGGGGCGCACAACTTTCCCCACCTAAAAATAAACTTTGATCTGTTTTCCTAAACGCGCTAAAAGTATCTACTAAAACTTAAAAAACAGTAACAATTTTGGCAGGGTCGAATTATCACCGCACTTGCCAGTAAAATAACTAATTCATAGGTTAGTTCTGCCTGATTTCCCCCTTTTATTAGAGGAGACATTTCCCCCACCATATTGTCAATGATGATTTAAAGCCCGTGTCCTGTACTCATGTTGTCTTCATCCAGGCAGTGTTCGGAGACAAATTGGTTACGTCGTTTCTGTTTGAAATCGACTACACAGATGAACCTCGACTGCCCAGCCCTGAGCAGCTCAAGTACAAGGTACTGTATCGTCGTAAATACTTAACCTCGGTAGCGAGCCCTCTAAACTCACAGTACAACCTCTTATGTGATTGCGTAGTAAACGAGAGAGACAGAGCATTCAGGCTACACTGATTCGTTGTCGAGAAGGTATAATTTTTATGACATCACACCCCAATTACACAACATTACGCAAAAGTAATGTCTTCGTCAAAACGAGGACAGTTTTGGAGGAATTTGGGAGGGAGTGTAGGTCGCAGCATACACTAGCTCCATAGTAAAAACCTACAGTATGAATAAGGGTAGCAACCCCTGTCGGTCTTACATACGCGTGACGTCTGTCGATATTTGTGTGAGAGACCACGCCACATGCTCCTGTTTAATCGACCTACCACCACAATTTCAATTGACAGGTCCTCATAAAGAACAAGAAGCTCCTGCCGATAGAATCGAGCCCCACAGTAGGGTTGACAGGGGCAAGCTCAGCTCAGGGTTATGGAGGAGTATTGGCCACTGCTTTCAGGTAAATTCATCACCATGTCTTGTCCATCTCATAGCATCTACTGGTGTATGTGCAGCTGTTCTGACAGTCAGTTCCTTTGTAGGTGATGTTGAGACCGAAGGTAGTAGCTCTTAAATGCGGCTACTGGAATACGCCGATTGGCAAAGTTAGTTCTTACTAATGAGACTTAACGTCTCAGGGTCGACAACGCATTGACGATACCCCTGGTGTTTTAAATCTCCATAGGCGGCGGTGACCACTTACTATCAGGTGGACCGTTGTACTGTTTGTCGGCCTACATGAGTGTGGTAGCCAAACAGGTACTTCAATGTAGGTACCTTACCATCTCCTGCCTTGGGAGGCTTCCCCGAATATTTGAGGTTATGTAGGATTCGAAGGCACCACTACAATTATACCACTTAATGTAGTTAGAGATAGCGACAGTTCTCACCACATGTGACGTTGTAACTTTAAATTCCTTCTGTAAATTGTATAGTGCCGAAACCTATATACGCGTTCCACTTCAAAGATAATGGACTTCAATATATTTCTTTCCAGGTCAAATGGTATTAGACACACAAGCACGTCGCTACCAGAACAGGGTAATAGAACAAGTTCTATTATGTCCAACCAATCTGCTGGAAGTTCTTTGACTGAATACTTCTCTGACGAAGACTATGATGAAGATGATGAAGACCTTGATGGTAAGTTTAAAGGGGCGATTGATGTGGGGGTTAGGTATAGTGACTGTCTCTCAGTGCTGGATTAAGCAACTGTGGGGCCAGTAGCAAACTATCAAGGCCCCTATATATGACTTTCAGTAGGAGGTAAAAAAAAAGGTTGTGCAAGGTTAAATTCAATATAACGTCCTAATTAGTTTCACTCAAAAATTACGCTCAGACGGAGGCCTTAGACACACGGGGCCCTCTAATGCGCGGGCCCCGTAGCAATTGCTACTCTTGCTACGTGGTTAATCCGGC
The DNA here is from genome assembly GCA_907165245.1 of Habrosyne pyritoides. Classification (NCBI taxonomy): domain Eukaryota; kingdom Metazoa; phylum Arthropoda; class Insecta; order Lepidoptera; family Drepanidae; genus Habrosyne; species Habrosyne pyritoides. The sequence goes on from OU015614.1 coordinate 2,072,846, forward strand.
ACAGCTGTCTCATAGGTTGGTGTCAATTCCCATCCAGAACAATGATTTGGGTGCATGAACATTTTTTTTTTGGTCTATCAGTATTATTGTTTTGTATGTAGTTTAAACAGTTATGTGGTTACCATAATACAAAGCATTGCTTGGTTAATGATCCGATGGCCCTGTGTAAAGATAAGCCTTATAATTTTAGATGTCTGAATTCGCGAAATGTTTTAATACCTTTAGGTTAAGGAAGAATTTGATTGTGAACATTTCATCTACTGATATAGACGCATAAATAGAAACGACACCTGCTGAACCTATTAAAAAATATATATTATTGAAAATAAAGTAGGATAGAGTCTATAAAGACTTTTTGGAGACTGACTTCTTTTATAATTTATTCCTCTTCATCATCTCATCCAATTTAACCTATCCAGAGAAAGAACTCCACAAAATCCTCAACTCGATGGAAGACAAGTGCGGTCGTACCACCCTCTCGCTCTACCAGAGCTTCCGGAGGAGTGAGGGAGACGGTGACACGTCCGCTAGCATCAAGCATGCTGCCAGGAAGCGCAGCAACCAGATCGCTAGGGAACTTAGCGATATGGTCACTTATGTGCAGGTATACCTTCTTATATCTTTCTAATATTATAAATGCGAAAGATTGTCAGAATTTTGGATTGGTATCTGTATATGGATGGATTGATGAATGTATGAATGTGTGGGTGTTGGGATTTTTTTAACTCTGAAACAAACTCCTAATCTACAAAACGGATTTGGATGAAACCCGGCACATAACAGCACCTAGACAGAGCATGCCCTGGAATAACATATAGGATACTTGTTATGCCGGGAAAAAGCAACATCCCCGGGAACTTGGGGGACGGGTAGTCTATTATATTCTATTAGGTATAATAATAACACTATACTACTGTAGTACCATCGTGTCGATAAATTGAATATACTTGCCGAAAACTGATTGCGTTTTGGATAAATACTTAAGCTGTTGATCTTTTGACCCCAGGCCATCAAATTCCGAGGCCTCAATCCTCTATCACCAAGAAGTTCAATGAAGCAGCCGAGCGCTACCAAAGAAAGCGCACCTTGCAGCAGCTTCGAGTCTTCAGAGAGCAGTGATAGTGCTGGCACGGTAAGCTGACTGGATCATAAATCACCCCTCGGTATTTCCGCACGCAAGAGCGTAAAAATAGTAATACATATGCTGGAATACTCTTGACACACGCCTATTTGATACTAAACGAAGTAGAACTCACTATGAAAACCAGATACCCTATTAAAATCGGATCCCACTAAGAGCTCTAGCTTTACCCATTAAGAGGCTCCGGGCGGCAGGTCATTGCGAGGCCCTTTGTCCTTCGTGAAAAGTATGTGATGCGAAAGTAAGTCTGGTTGTTTGGTATTTGTCATGTTTGACAAGAAATGCTAAAGTTATACAAATAAATAAAATTTGATATCCATATTTTTTATTTATTTGCTTGGGTTGCGCGAGGCCCCTGCAAGAGACGGCTCTCGGGCGATTGCCCCGTTTGCCGTCTCTGATGAAAAGCATCATCCGTTTTGTCGTATTAAATAGGTCCTGAGTAGCCAAGAACCTAGTGCTTTCTTATCCAGTTTTCTTTTAGGCTTTGAGTCCCTACCAACTTTGACTAGCTCCTCACTTCAACTTACACATTCAGCCGTGAAGCAGTAGTGCACTTTTATTACGCTGTTTTGATAAGGGAGCCGTTGAAATTCGTGTCTGAAGTTCGACGAATCATTGACGGCGCTGGTGTTGCAAAGGACCTTAGGCGGTGACCACTTACCATCCACATCCACCAGGTGGACTGTCTGACAATTTGAAATATTATTAGGTGTACAAATAAGTTTCCGCCGTTTTGAGAAAGATGGCGTGGCACGAGGTTTACGTTCGAATTCACAGATAATAACTGGATTAAAAATTAAGTTGATCATTTAAGAACAACTTAACCCTATCATATTATTAACTCCGTATTAGCATTATATATATTTTTTTATCCAAAAATGACAAAATTTGAGCCAAATAAGCGTCATTTGCGGGAACTGTTAATTTACTTTTTTAATTTAAAAATATCTGCTGCCGAGGCCCATTGCTTGATTGCTCATAGAAGCATATAATTAGGCTGCCTTGAGTGAGAGAACATGTCGTGAGTGGTTTCAAAAATTTAAAAACGGTGATTTTGACGTAGAAGACAAAGATCGCAGTGGAAGGCCAAAAATTTATGAGGATGCAGAATTGACTGAATTATTGGAGGAAGATTGGTCTCAAACACAAAAGGAACTTGCACTTACTTTAGAAGTCACTCAGCAAGCAGTCTCACATCGTTTTAAATCGTTAGGAATGATTCATAAACACGTCTTTCTTAATAAATATTATTTTTTCGACAGAAAACGGCGGAAACTTATTTGTACTCCTAACTATATATTAACGTTTGACCCAGTTCGAGATCCAACCCAGACAAGGGCAACATTTCTTGCAGAAAATCCTTAATTTTAACAAGTGCTTTTAAATGCCGTCCGTGAGCAACATAGATGCAATTTCAGTGGGTATTGACCACCACTTGTGGATCTCTATTCTCTAACTACCTCACTAATCAGGCCGTCCAATAGCTTTGTCACTGTTCTTGCAGCAAATCGTACAATCGCAGTCGTTTCGCGCCCGCTGCCTAAACACACCAGCGATTCACCATCCTTGTTACCGATGCTCATCGGTCAACGAAGCGATTGGGAAGAAGATCTGCCGAAAACACCCCATGGCGCTAATAGCACACACTGAGACGCAGTTGGTGAGGACGTACCCGGCCGGGTAAGTGTGTTACAAATAATATAATTAAAAATAATCATAGTATCTTAAAAGTCATACTAAACGTTTGTAAAGAAAGTTGCTTTTCGCTTGAGATGTATGTCTCTCTGTGTGTGTGTAGTTTGTGTAGTATGATTGTGTGCGTTTGTTTGTGAAGTATGAGTCTGTGCGTGTAGTATGAGTGTGTGTAAGATTGAGCCCATTTTTTTCGGACACAGCAAATTAAAAAATGTGCTCCTTTTAGAAATTATACCGCCCTAAATTTTACTTTACTGGTAACGTCTTAGGTGTAATATGGATATCGATACGCAGTATGGACTAAATAATATAATCTTCATGATATATTTGTCTCTCTTCCACAGCCTAAGGATAGACTCTTCAAACTTCGACCCCGTCATGTTTTGGTCATGCGGGGTACAACTAGTAGCTTTAAATTATCAAACTGAAGACGCAGCGATGGCGGTCAACGCCGCCATCTTTGAAAGCAACGGATCTGTTGGCTATGTAAAGAAGCCAACGGTGATGTGGGACGCCGGACACATAGCCTATAGAAGGTAAGTGATGAAATATAGTCTCCACAATGTTATAAAACAACTGTCTCATAGTGAAATACAATCATATTGCTGAATTATACACCGATTTCTGAGATACAGCCGGATTAGAAAATACTTCGTGGAATCCGCCATTTTGTCTCCAACCATTATTCAGCTAATACAAACTTCGTCGGCGAGCCACTTCACGGAAGCGTCGGAGAGCTTATCCCTCACGTGATTAATAGTATCAGCGTAGTTAGCGAAAGAGACAGAGCACGGAGGCCGCGAAGAAAGATCCTCGAGTTAGTGTCATTTTCCTTACAGAATCGAGCTCTTGGTTCTGCTATCTCGATATCATGCTAATCCTGGTATTACCTTTGTCAATAGGCAACGGTGACCACTTACCATCAGGTGGACCGTCTCTCTGCTGACATTATAGAGAAATTTCTATATTTTATATACATAGGAGGTAAAAATGTAAGAGGGCCGGTAACATTACAGGCCCATGAGACTTAACAACTTCACGTCTCATGGGCACTACGCACATGATGCCCCTGGTGTTGCAAATGTCCATAGGAGTTGACCACTTACCATCAGGTAGACCATCTGCCTGTTAGTCGACATACTTAGCTATAATATATTTTTTATGGTTTACCAGGTTCAATCCAATTGACAAGGAATTCGATGGAATACACGCAGCACACCTCACGCTTGCCGTCATATCTGGCCAGTACGTTGCAGAGAACGTGTATTCGTTCTACAACGCATTCGTAGAGGTGGAAATTTTGGGAGTACCGGCAGACTGCAAGAAGATCAGGACAAAAGTTGCGAGAAAGAACGCTTTGAACCCCATTTGGAACGAAACGTTTAATTTTAAGGTATGTTGTTTTATTGTCTTTCTAGCACTCGCTTAACTCAACATTATATCAGCCAAGGGATGCTCACTGCTGAACATAGTATGGAGCGAGGTATGAGACTCCTCCATTTAAAAGGGATGATCTTCCGCACAGCGTATGAGACGAAAGTAGCCAAATCGTTATTACGCGCTCTATTGATAATTTCTTACATCCTAAAAAATCTCATTCTTTAAAAAAAAACACTCACAGTGAAAGTTAAGCCCAATACAGTTTAAAAGACAGGGTGTGTCGTGACACACGATAGATGTGATTATTTTGTATTACAGGGAAACATTTTAATTATTCATTAATCACTTTTCAATAGCATAGATTGTGATTATCATTAATTTATTTTTCCACACACAAAAAGGTTGCGCATCAGAATTTCATAGCCCTCCCATTAAAAGCTTCACTGCAATACTATTCTAAATTAGGGCATTTGGCCTTACATGGTGATGGCAGTTGGAGGAGAATTCTATCAGAATATTGGAATTATTAGCATAATTAGCAGCAGTCAGGTATGTTGCTGATATCGGGAGTTTTCTAGCAATGGCGCTCACTTAACTGGCCCCTGAGACATTTCCCAACATCCCATCGAGAGAGAATAGAAAAATTGCTGAGTTTAGTGCCGACTCTTCTCAGTAAAAGCAACCATCCAAACCAGTATTAGAGTCCTATTTATAAGTGCTCCTGCAAGTCTATTAAAAATCCAATGAATTTTATTTACAGATAAATTTCCCAGATTTATCCTTCGTTCGATTCGAGTTATACGATGCCGACACAAACTACATGCTATCACAGAGGGTGATACCACTTCAGTGCCTTAGACCGGGGTATAGACATGTTAGATTGCGGTGAGTATCACACTAACTTTGCCCTGTAGCTGCCTAGATGTCAAATAGCCTGAGTCCTAGTTCATCTATCTGCAGGTTTCAACTGACTAATCTGCATGCTTTTTATAGTGATTAGTTTCATTGTTTAACCAGAAATTGTACGCAAAGAAATACTACAGTTAGAGCGCTACCACACTGGCGATTTGCAAGAGAGTCTAAAGCGAGGTGTGTGCGCACCGAGCTCACCGCGAATAGCTTATTTTTTTCTTTTAAGGGACGAAGGTGTTAAGCCTCTCATGGCTCTTACACCTTTACACGGGCAATCCCGGCAAGCGCAGAGGGCTCTCAGTCGAAAATTCTTTAGATTTCAAGCAACAGTTCACTGAGGGTGCTCCCTGTGGGGACCGACAATAGCGCCATTGAACCACTTTTTAAGCGCGCATTCAACAGCTCGACGAACTCGCTACATACTCGCCTCGCTTTGAACTTGCAAATCGCAGTGTGATAAGGCTAGTTAGAGCTAGTTTGGCTCCAATCACTTATGGCAAGTGATATAACAAGCGGTGACACAAAGGCCAGAGGAGTTGTTTTAGAACAGTAACTCTACATACTTATCTGTAATTAATACGGTCACAGATTTCTTCCCTCATATTTTTCTTCCAATTTTATTTCGGTTGTTTTCAATATAAGAACTTTTTGCTTTAACGAGGTGTATAAGCAGAGTCATTGGTAACACGATGGAGCCATAAATAACAAATTGGAATATACATTTTGTAGAAGGGAACAGCTTTTACTTCATGTGCGTGATAGGCGGGACTTCCACTTTATTTTGTTTCCCTTCACCGAAAATTCAACCTCAATTGATTCTCCGACCTTACTCACGTCATTCAACGTATATATCACGAATTACCATCGTTTTCTCAACAATAATGGATCTACCACACTATTGACGCTTATATTTCAGTTCGCCAACAAACCAGCCCCTCAACATGGCTTCACTCCTAATCTTCACGAGGCTCAGCGAAGAGCTGGCAGGGGAGCCGTGCCGGGAGCTGGACCCTGGGTCACCTCACGACAGACGAAAGATACACTTCCTGGTGGTATACGCAGTGGCTCGACATGAGCCATACTCTATACTGAAGGTCACGCAGGATACTACTGCAAATGAGGTATGTTTTTTTCACACCACACTAAACCCGACACACATACACACTATCAATATAATAAGCCTATATAATGGGGAGTGTTCTCAAGAACTTTTTGACCTGGTGCCACCATCACCTTTTTACCATCGCACCGCTCGCCGGCGATGTGGAGCTCATCCCCATATCCTCGAGCCGCCTCGATCGTCCACTCAACGATTCTGTCGGACATTCCTGCTCCGGGCCATTAGGATGTGGAATGAGGTTCCCATTACGGTTTTCCCTCACTGCTACGATATGGGGTTCTTCAAAAGGGGCGTAAAAAGAGCTCTTCAAGATCGGCAACACATTTGTAATCTCCCTGGTATTGCAAATGTCCATAGGCAGCGGTGACCACTTATCGTCAGGTGGACCGCCTGCCTGTTTGTCAACCTATTGCCATAAAAAAAAAAATCCTCCGTGCACATGCTCCTAGAATAAAAGACTCGCTCACCATACTTTTAAATGCACAAAGCATCATGAACACACATCCTCTAAACTCAAACATACTAATACCTACCCAGTCTACCCCTTTTTATCTTGGGGATAAAAATAGTGGATATGTCAAGACTGTGCTATCTGTGTGTGTTATTAAGTGGTAATAAACATACCACGTTCAGATCTCATACACACATACACACTCACACACTTTAGTATAAGTAAATTCATTTAGAAACGAATAAGTTTTAATAATTCCCCTCTCCCTTCCTTTTCCAGGCTATAGCTCAATGTCTAACCAAAGCAGGTGTATGCCGCTCACACCGCGGCAACTACGTGCTGGTGGAGGAGGTGCCTTCACGCGCGCCTACGCAGCGGGTGCTGGCTCCACATGAAAGGTTGTTATTATTACTATAATGAGGCCTCCAACGACAAAGCTTAGAAAGCCCAATTCCGGTAATTGTCACATTAAACGTTTTTAGTTCAACTAAATATAAGCTTCTGCGACCTTAATCTCGCTATAGTAAGCTCACACAGCCTATAAGGGAATTAGCTGGCAATTGCAGCTTTCAGAACCACTGGCAAGTGTTTAGTGACAGATTGTCTTCTTGAGAGTGGTAGTCGGTTAGGTGGGTATTAGAAAGTACCCTTCCATCGTGGCATCTTGGCTTAACTTTGGTGCCGATGATGACAATAATGGAATCGCTTTAGTTTTCGTTTGAAATTTGCTTGTGGTTAAAGTTTGGTCAATGGCTAGGCAAACTCATTCAGATTAGATTGAGTGAGTGGTCACCACCGCCTATGGTCATTTGCAATACTAGGAACATCACCAATGCGTTGTCGTCTCTGAGGCGTGCAGTTGTTAAGTCTCATGTGCCTGTAATGTCACCGGCCTTACCTTTCTAACCGAAACACAGTAATACAAATGCACTACTGCTTCACGATGGACATTGGTAAGGTGATAGTACTTTCCCGGATAAACTCTGCACTAAGAACTCTACTGCTCTGAGCTTAAATCTATTATATTCTAAAGGTTGATGCGGGCGCGGCCTGGAGGCAGGCTACTGCTTAAACGAGTGGGAGATGACCCCAGCAGCAGGGCGTGGTTGACAAGCATCAGGTAACTACTAATAGCTCGCAATCACCAACCAGCTAAGAGAGACACCTGATCTTTCTTCTTTTATTTAAATGGCGACTGTTTCCAGCAGGACCATACCAGAAAAACAGTCCTTCATGCTCTACAATTTTACCAATAATATTTTACAAAAAACCAAATATCTAGTATCTAATTACGCGGGATCTCCTCCTCTGTCAAGTCCCAAACAAGGAAACCCAACAGGAAATCGACAAGTGTTTCGCTTCTAGACAAAGCATCTTCTGGGCGTGATAATTGATTTTTGTATGATCTTATAATGGGTATCCCCAAGGCCACGTCTGAGTATATTAGTTATGTTAAATTAGAAAGGAGTGAAGAGTTTCCTAAATTAAACATTGGTTTGTGAATAGGCCAAAAATAACCTGAGACGTTCTTTACACACGGCCACCTGATCCCAAACTAATCAGAGCTTGTACTATGGAAACTAGATAACTTTATCTGATATACTATTTGACCTAAATCACCTTTTTGGCTTCTTCTTCCAGGTCAGCATCCTCAGACCGAACCAGAGACAAGCCTGCACCCTCACACGAGGAGACCAGCACTCAGGAGGAGCCGAGACCTGACAGCTTCCTTGTGTGTGTGCATAATGTGTCCCATGAGATACCTTATGCCATCCTTAAGGTACTTTTCCATTTAATTTTAAGCATCATGTCTTTACACTTTAAAAGTTCAATAGGGTGGCAAACGTTATTTACTAATATACCCAACTGACCAAAGTGAGATTGTGGTCAAACAGATTCAGAAACTATTCATATATTTCACTAGCTGACCCGACATACGTTGTCCTGTCTTAGCAATGAATATTGAATTCGAATGTTTCGATTGAATCGAATGTGAAATGTGCAATAAGAAATTATAAATTAGTTATTTTATCAATATAATTCCGACTCATGCCTCTGTTTTAAACGATATTGTCAAATGACTGATATTTATGTCAAACACCATAAGGTTACATTATATAAGTTTATTTTGTCAAAAGCCGTAAGGTTACATTAGAAAAGTTAATATGGACGTTGTTTTCTTAATTTTTTTAATAATTTTCCCTCCAACTTTCTCAATTTTTTCCTTCATAAGAACCTTCTCCTGACAATAACAAACACAACAAAAAAAGCATTAGCGAAATCGGTCCAGCCGTCCATGCGTGATGCCCTGACCAAGTAAAATAGGGATTCATTTTTATATATATAGATATAGTAATTACACTAATTAATAATTATTTCAGGTGCCCCTAAATGCGACCGCGTCGTTTGTTGTATACCAAGCGCTGACAAAGGCTCGCTGTCACGATGACCCGAAGAGGTAGGTAGCAGAACTGATGCATTTGCGCGGTGGTAGGATACTTTGTTGTATACATCTGACTGGTGTGTGTGTTAGTGTGTGTGTGTGTGCAGTGCCGGATTAAGCAAGCGCGGGGCCCGTAGCAAATTCTGTCGGAGGGCCTATAGGTTCTTAAGTATAAAGTGGTAAAAAACAATAGGTGGTGGGCGGAATTAGACACGCGGGGCCCCCTTTTGCGCGGGGCCTGTAGCATTAGTATTAAAAAAAACCGCATCAAAATCCGTTGCGTAGTTTTTAAGATTTAAGCGTACATAAAGATTTAAGCATACATAGGGATATAGGGACAGAGAAAACGACTTTGTTTTATACTATGTAGTGATTTACATCTGGCAAAAAATATTTTTCCCCGAAGAAACAAGATCCTTCAGGAACGCAGTTTCTATCGTCTACCCCAATTTATTGCCTCTACATAAAACAACGTTGGTTCTAGATTCGTGCTGGTGGAAGAATTAGAGTGGGGGGGCAGAGCTGGTGCTGGCCCACAGCAGAGGGCGTTGGCTGATGATGAAGTGGTCTATACTGCTCAGGTAAACTTAAAACAACATTTTTCAGACGTTGTGCATGCTTTTAACAATGCTCTATTTAACTTTCAATGTCTCAAAACACATCTCAAAAGTACAATACAATTAACTTTATTTGTACAACACCTGCAGGCTGGTTGGAAGACCTTGGGGCGTTTCGTGCTGCAAGAGTGCGGCAGCAGCGCCCCCCTCCCGCGACACTTGGCCGCAATCGCGCGGATACAACGCGGCCTGAGCATCACCAGGGGCGCCATCACCGGTCAGTCATCATCATCATCATTCTAAAACATACACACACATACAAACACATACAAACACATACAAACACACACTCACATACACACCAATAATACATACACAAATTTCATACAGATCCGCAGAGGAACAAACATCCATTCATTCAAACTATCGCAGTTATAATAGTAGTTAATTAGTAGGATTGCTTTTAGTTTCCGTTCTGCCAGCACTTAGTAAAATCTTTGAAAAATTGCTGCTTAATCAAATGTCAAGTCACTTTACTAAGCATAAGGTATTGCATGGTCATCAGTTCGGTTTCACGAAGGGAAGATCTACATCCGATGCGGCAGCAACATTGCTGAGGCACATTTATGGCGCATGGGAGGATTCACAGGATGCGATTGGCATTTTTTGTGATCTGTCCAAGGCATTCGATTGCGTTGACCACCGTACGCTACTACTAAAACTTGACTTCTACGGAATTCGTGGAACTGCTCATGATCTTGTTTTATCTTATTTATCAAATCGCCAGCAAAAGGTAGGGATTACCGGCACAACATCCAAGGGCTCTTTAGTCGAAATGGGAGTACCCCAGGGTTCAATTTTAGGTCCATTTTTGTTTTTAGTATATATAAATGATTTGCCATATGTTGTAAATGACCTCACAGATATTGTCTTGTTTGCTGATGATACATCATTAATTTTTAAAGTTAATAGAAAAGACAAAGATCTAACTAAAGTTAATCATACTATGTCAATTGTCTGTGGGTGGTTTGCTACAAATAATCTATTACTAAATTCAAAGAAAACTAAATGCTTAAGGATTTCTTTACCAAATGTAGCACAAGTAGATAGCCAAATAATAATAGATGGGAGCCATATTGATCTTGTAAATAAAACGGTATTTTTGGGTCTTACATTAGACAATAAATTGCAATGGGGACCTCAGGTTGATACTCTAGCTGCTAAATTAAGTTCGGCTGCTTTTGCTGTTAGGAAAATTAAACAATTGACGAATGTTGAGACGGCCAAATTAGTTTATTTTGCATATTTTCATAGCCTCTTGTCCTATGGTATTTTGTTTTGGGGAGCAGCAGCGGATATAGAATCAATATTTATTATACAAAAAAGAGCAATTCGTGCAATTTACAGTATGGGTCCCCGTGAATCATTAAGAGATTTATTTAGGGAAATAAATATAATGACATTACCTTCACTATATATTTATGAAAATATAATGTTTATACGTAGAAACATAGGAATGTTTGAGTCAAAATTAGATATTCATAGTATAAATACAAGACAAAGGGAGAAGTTAGTTGTTCCATACTTTAGACTAACTAAAGTTAACAAGTCATTTCTTGGTAATTGTGTTCGATTTTATAATAAGATACCGCTTTCAATAACCAAAATGTCTGATCATAAATTTAAAAATTATATTAGGAAAGTTTTGAAAGAAAAAGCGTATTACAAGGTAGTTCATTATATTGAAGATAAAAATGTATGGAAATAGCTGCTCTCTGCACAATGCACCTCTAAATCTCTTTTTTAAGTTGTAAGTACCTAATTATTGTTATTTTCTATTTTGTAGTCTTGTCATATTTTTTTTTGTTTTGTTTTTATTAATGTTACCTATAATAAGTATTTTGTAATTGTTAAATATAAAATTATGTAAAATTGAAATTATAAAATAGCCAAAAAGTCAGAATAGATAAAAATTTATATAACAAATAAAAAAGAATGTAACCTTGCTGAGTTTCTTGCCGGTTCTTCTCAGTTGAAGGCTGACTTCCGAACCGGTTGTAGCTTCAGTAACTTTAAATTTGACCTTCATAAGTGCCCTCCGAAGGCCTAAACTGAATAAATGGTTTTGAATTTTGAATTTTTTTTTGAATTTTGAATATAAGTTCGATGGTAAATAAACTTCTATTTCTATTGCTTTTAGGTAATTCTGGCTTTCCCCTTGTAGGGGCATTTGGCACAGACAGTCATGTTAGTGAAGGGAAGCCCCCAGTACAGGCGGCCTATAGCGACCCCACACACTGCAGGTATGTTTCAGTACCTTTAACTTTTATCTATTTCCGCCGTGGCCCGTGACGCAGTAGTGCACTTGTATCACTGTTCCGGTTAGAACGGTAAGGCCAGTGAAATTACAGGAACATGAGACTTAACTTCACGTCTCAGAGTCGACAACGCGGCGATGCCCCTGGTGTTGCAAATGTCTATAGGCGGCGGTGCCGACTTACCATCAGGTGGACCGTCTGCTTATTTGTCGGCCCATGTAGTTTCTGTAAGGAAAATGAGATTAGCTCAACGATATTTCGTCACGGCCTCTATGCTCTGTCTCTTTCGCTGACTACGCAATCACATGAGAGGTAAGTTCTGCGACGTCCCGTTGCGCTGCGACCCGACGAAGTTTGTATCTGCTGAAGGGGGGCTGTATTTACCCGACATTCACAGCAAAGAATAATATTTTCTGCGATTAATAATATCTCGATTCTATAATGTATAAACTAACATTGATTATGATGAATATATCTATGAACATCTCTTTCCTTTCCTAATGTTGGAAAGAGAGAGAAAACTAGTAAAACTGTGGCAAAAGTGGCATTCGTGTGTCGAGCGATTACAATAAATATCCCGGGACGTTCTTTACACACGGCCATCTGATCCCAAACTAAGCAGAGCTTGTACTATGGAAACCAGATAACTGATATACTACATATACTACTTTTCTTTTTGTAAATACATACTTATATAGATATTTACACCCAGACACAAAACTGATATGTTCATGCACATAAATGTTTTTCCTGGATGGGAATCGTACCCGCGACCTGTGACTTGGCAGTCAGGTCGCTAACCACCAAGCCAACTGGTCTATAATGTATAGGTTATAATGAGTGTTGTAAAAAAAATAATAAAAAATTCACGAATGTGTGTTTTTCAGAAGGGTATCAACTTCTGCATTGGGCAAAGGTATAGGCCGTGCCAAGGGACATTCCGACAAGGATATACGAGTGTTTCTGCAGAAAAGGACTGGCTCTCGAGAGGTAAGAATACCTTAGGGGCCATTCATTAATTAATTACGTATGATATTGGCGGCTTTTCGAATAGAACAGATTTTTTTTTATTCATGTAGGCCTTCACAGGCTTAAATCGTCTAAACATTAAACATATTCATACTAACCTGCATGCATTTATACACTAATACAAAACACAACTTCTTTCGTTGTTTCAAATATATTTAATTGTTTTTGAAAGTACCTTTTGTAAGTAAGTATAATTTACATGATTTAACCAGGAATATTGTAATTGGCTTAATTTAAGGAATAATTCATTTTGTATTTAATTGTTATTTTTTTTTAAAAAGCTGTAATGTTCCTTATTTAATCAAAAAAAAAAATGTCCTATTCTTAATTTATCTATCGAAGTTTTACGTCGTATTGAAAGTATTCGTCTAAGGTATAAAAACATCTCTCAGGAAGGCGTTTATAAGTAACCGGTAAATTATTAAATATTTTAATGGCCATGGGATAACAGCTCCTATGATATAAGTGGCTTCTTATTTTTGTTAGGTTTAATTTATCGTGGTACCTTGTATTCTGTTTTATGTCCCCATGTTTGCGGAATAGACCAGAATGTGTTTTTACAAATTTACAACATTCAAATATATATAGTGATGGTACAGCGTGACTGCTTTCTTGTCTCAGTACCTTCGCGGTCATCGGTATACTATTTAGTCGCTTACACCCTACGCTTCAGGTGGTAGTATTCATAGCCCTACCACACAGCTATCTCTATTTATTCTGCAGCAGGTGCACTCGGAGGGCGAGGCAGGGGTGTCGGCGGGGGCGGAGGCACTCTCAGCTCAGATGGCACGCTTCAAGAGAGTATCTTTACGGAAACTGCGCGCTTGGAGATCCTGAGTGTGGCAGGTAATATACGGTTTTTTTAATGCCAAGTAAGTATGCCAATAGACAATCAGACGGTGCACGTGCACGTCATGGTAATTAGTTAGGACTCGAAGCCACGAGCTTCTGCATGGTTATCATAACCATAAAATATTACTATTGATAGCTTTTTCTTCTTTTCCAGGTCTTCCGCCAGCTTGGAAACAGATTGGCAAACCAACGTGCCTCTTTCTCTTCCGAGCTCGGCTCCCTCTGGGATTTCATTAGGATAGACAAAGACAGACGACGTTCCGCCCCTTCTACTTACGAACCGATACCCGATACCAAATCACCGGTGCGCCTCGCCAGGGATTTATTGCAGGTGATCCAGGAGACTGTATTTACTAAAAAACTTGAAGACAGTCCTAGAAGATGTCCCTTAGTTAAGCAGGAATCAGATTTCAGCGACGAAGATGACGGTAACGAAAGAAGAATAGCTAACCTAATTGATTTCTTCTTTACAATTGTTAAGAGTCAGAAGGATGAGAGGAAAGGCAGCAGCGGTAGTTGTTTCAAAAGTGAATCGAGTCCGGTTGAAGTTAAAAACTACTGTAAAGTCAATATTGAATTGGAACAGAAAATGGAGACTTTAATGGAGTTTTTAGCAACTACTGGATGTATGGAAAGCGAACAATCGACATCGAAGGACAATAAAAAGATTACACTAATGGAATTTCTCTTCGGTCCAGAAAAACCAGCTTTAGAATACAAATCGGAATGCAGTCTTAGAATGAGTCTTTCGGAGACCCACGTTAATGTAAAAGACCTTTCGTACATCGACGAAACGCCCGAAGAAGACGGCAATGAGACTTTAGTTGAAATGTTACTAAAATACATGGACAATTATAGTCCAAAAGAAAAGGAATCAAAGTCTATATCTCTAACGCCATCTCTTTCTGAGAAATCTAAATCTGACGTGACCATCAGTAAGTTGGAGACATTTAGCGATATCAGCAAGACTAAATCTGATTCGACGTTAACGCATACGCAAGATACGGTTGTCGATAGAAGTGACGATTATCAAAATGGTAGACGAATTTCCGAATCTGTTATTGATTTGAGTAACATCAAAAGCGATTTGGAATCCATTTTCGAAGAAGCAATTGTCAAAGTTAAGGAAATAACCAAAGATGATACCATGTCGGACCAAGAGGATTTAGAAAATTTCAATGCTTATACAAAACCGCCTTTATTGCAATACATGCAGGGTCTACCTTACAGTGTTGAGCTATCTGATATCATTGAAGAGGACGAACCGTCTTCCAATCACAGGCTGTCGGAAGATGAAATGTATTATGTAAAAGAGGCAGCTGAAAATGTGGTAAGATATATCGAAGATAAAGTCCAAGATCATTTCGATAGTGACGATGAATTCGATATCAGTTCGAGTTTAAAACGATCATCGATTAGTTTAATCGATTTACGGAACATCCCCGATTTACCACCAAGTATGATCATCAAGCCTAAAGTTATTAAAGTTGATAAATCGACTTCGACAACAGAGATATCGGATTCGTTATCAGATTTTTCTAGAAGAATCGATTCCGCTTGTATGACTGAAGATACCACATTGAGCTCTAGTTCAGAAAGGTGCGAACGTGCTTTAGATAAATTAGAATCCCTGCACAAATTCTTTTCTAGATCACGTTTAGAAATTATAGACGAAAGTCTAGAAGATATTGGCGAGAGAGTCAAAAGCCCAAAGCATATCTATCTAGATTCATCAAAAAGTGACGTTACCGATTATAAAGCTGGACAAGCAAGCCTTGATGATGTAGAGGATCTCCAAGAAGACAACGATGCTGATAAAACGAACGCTGCCAAAAGAGTTCTAGAATCTTCGATAGATAATCTAGACGAGATCGGTGAAGATTCAGACAATGAGAGAACTTCAATTGATAATTTCAAAATCGTTGAAGAAAATGAAAGATTAAATACTATAGTTGATGATGATCAAAATTAATTGGTTTTGACTTAATATACGTAAATGATACGATTTTTAAAGTTTGGAGAGGAAATATATCAAACTGAAATTAAAATCATATCCAATAGTAGCTTTTCAAATGCAAAAGAGTAAATTTTGCTAAATCCTTTCTAAATGCCCCCCTAGATTATAAAACTTCCACATTTCTAGCTCATAATTTTTGAACTCACACGAATCTGTTCAAAATAATAAAAATTAAATGTAATATCACAGGCACTTATGAGTGATCAGACTCTAATGCTGGTTCGGAAAGTTGTTTTTACTGAGAAGAGTCGGGAATAAACTCGGCAATTACTCTTTTCAAAATAAGATTTTGTACATAAAGATGTTTCCTGCTAGAGCGAGTGGAATAATTCATCATTAAATTACATATCTTGGGCCTAATACTAGTATTCACAATTACTTTTTTTCACAATGTTCTATCTCAGATTTCTTAATATTTCTGTCACTCTCTAGCAAATGTCATATTACAAATGTTTGATAGGGACAGCATAGTGGCACTGTGCACGTGTGTGGGTAATTTTCTTCATAAATGTCTGAGACTATGAAAGATTCATTTGGAAAAGATGTGATTTGAAATCTGATTTCCTATTTTTGACTCCATCCATTCCCTTTCCTGTGGATGCAACCCTTAACAAAACTATTGTACAAAAAGTTCAAAAATAAAATCTGAATTAATCTAAAGTATTGAAACTCTTCTGCCTCTTCTATATTTTGATCAGGCAACCCTTACTGCAAGTGGTAATTTTCTGAGACTAAAGATTGAATTTTACGTAAAACAATGCCAATTCTTTAATTTTTTTTTTGTGTATGCAATGAGTTTTGTTACCTAAAATAAATGTATTTCTTCTTTTAAATTCAAATGGCGTCTGTTGCCAGTAGCACAATTCCGCCAATGTCACGTTATGTATACGTATTTTTTTTATATGTAAATAATGGCAATATACATTTTGTTTCTAGTTATGGAGTGTAGAAGTAAGGGAGGACCATCTTGTATGGGGGACTAGTCGAAAAAGTGTCCCCTTGTAAACACCAAATTAGGTTTCGAATTCTCACCGACATAGCGCTAGTGTAGCAAATGGAAATGCTGGGTTGGTTTCCGGTAATTCTTTAAAACTATTTTCTATTTCCTATTTACAATTAATTGGGGTACTTAAAATCACTGTATAATTTTATTCCATACTCATGATTGTCTATATATTATAATAATTATAAAAAATGCGCTGTAACAAAACGGAAATGTTTATTTCCTTTTTTATTAATTTTCTATCCTTCTCTAATAATTTGTGGCGCTCTAATTAAAATTCTTACACTTGCTACAGCAGCGCCACCTTAATTTGTTCCTTTTCAAGGGACACTTTTTAGCACACTGAGATGGCCCTCCTTTACTTCTACACTCCATATCCCAAACATATAATGAGTACCTACTTTCTTATGAATAAATTAAAAAAGGAAAGTTTGCCTTTGCTACTCAATTTAAAATGGTAATTGCTAATCATATATGTCAACCTGTTTAAATTTCAGTTGTAGTTCAGAAAAGTACCACTAGGGGGCGTTTGAACATAGTACCCATATCAAATAGCTGAAATAATCACAAATTAATAATATACAAATAAAAAAAAAAGATTAGTGAGATTTTTAAATAATAAATATAAAATTTTTTATCTGTAATATTAACATTTAGACACAATAGTTGTACTTTTAGGCGTGTGTTGGATACATTGAGTATTTGAGTTATAATGGAGTTAGTCTATGGTTCTTTTCTTAAGTAATTCAAGAGTATTGGTCAAGGAAATAATATGTTAAAAAATATTATAGTGGCTTTCTTGTTTATGGTTTGTGTCAATTAGATTTTTTCATCATCATCATCATCATCATCAGCCTATCTCCGTCCACTGCTGGACATAGGCCTCACCTCATTAGATTTTTTAGTATGATCAAAACCTCATTTCATTGTAACTCAAATATTTCTTAAATCACATGTATACTTAACTTATATTACCTATGATTAGACAATTTTGTACAATCTAATAAGTGTTTTCCTTCTTATGATATGGAAAAGTAAAATTTCACCTAAAATTTAATGTAAGTACTTAAGTATACCATTCACAATTTATTATTACTTATAAAAATGTATATTTTTTGTATGTTACAACATTGTAGAGCCATCACAGATATGTTAAAGTCGTAAATTTATATTTAGCTACAAATATTCATTTCTATAACCTAATAATATTATAAATGTCAATGTAATTTCGTTTGTTACGTTTTCACGCAAAAAATACACAACCGATCATCACGAAACTTTGTACACATATTATTGGAGATATTAGAAGTAACATGGGATACTTTTTATGCTGGAAAAATGTTACATCCCTCGGGAACGTGGGTAAAACCGCGGAGGAGAGCTAGTATAATATAATTGCAGGCATTTATAGTTTTCCTCAATTAAATTGATTATAACTTTTGGGCTTGCAAAAATTAATATATAGGTGTCAGGGTTCTGAATTTTAGATGCGTGCTCAATTTAAGCAACACTATTTTACGTCACGCTCGTTTGTACTTGACAACGTTTTTCTATTAAAAAAGTTTACATAAGTCAAAAAACGGTTTTTAGTTCTATGCCGCCTATAAAAATCATACTGAACTTTATGCACAACTCTACTGTCTATGGTGGCCCTACAGTTGCACTAGATGAGGTTATACCTTTCCTAGAACGTATTAGTTGCATTCCTTTTTCAAAAATGCATTTAGAAGCTACAATTTAGTTACTATTTATTGTAAAAGATTGCTATGATAATAGAATTTTATTTATTGTACAAAAATGAGTATTTATATATACGAATGTTTTAATATTAGCTGTTTTATGTTCTGCAAATGTTTCTGAATATATTTATATGTTATGAATGAGAAATAAAAACTTATTTTACTGTGAGTTTTTGTTTTCTATATACCCCTTATTTTTATATTAAAATTTAGTTTATGTGAAATGAATGAATGAAAATAAATAAATGAAAATCAATGAAACAAAGCAGAAATTTAATATAAAAAAAATATTAAATACATAGTTAACCCAAAGACTACTTAGAGTTTTTTGACCTGCTTCAGAGACCTTGAGATTTTTATAATTAAATATCCTGGGAATAAATATCCTGGGACATTCTTTACACACGGCCATCTGGTCCCAAACTAAGCAGAGCTTGTACTATGGAAACCAGATAACTGATATACTACATATACTATTTTTTTTTTTAAATACATACTTATATAGATATTTACACCCAGACACAGAACAAACAGACATGTTCATGCACACAAATGTTTGTCCTGGGTGGGAATCGAACCCGCGACCTTCGGTTTGGCAGTCAGAGCGTTAACCACCAAGCCAACTGGCCTGTCAAATTTTATTATTAGGCATAGCAAATGGAAGCGGGAACCAACGAAAAAAAAAGTATTATCTATTGGCAAAGTTTTATCCAAAACCGCTTGAGTTTTTTTTGTCAAAATACAACATCCATCCTCATAAACTACAGCGAGAAGGACGTTCTTTCCAGGTGTTCTACCAGCACTTGAGCACCAGAAATTAAGCAAAACTAGGCTCTTTGTACTTACCTTAGCGACAAATTTTGAGTGCAGACATATCTACGCTTTAATTTTAATCAATTTTGAACCAGTGACCGACTTGCTTCTTGCTTCAGTCAGCTTACAAATCCATGATGGAGGTCTGCCAAGGAGTCACACCACCTTAGGACTTACCATCACTAAACAAATATACATAAAATATAGTGAAAAGTATGGGTAAAAACCCATTTAAATTGATAATTAGCTAGTAAAATTTGTTGAAAGTTTTTTTCTTATTTTTTTTTCACACTTTTATTCTCATAAGCTGTTGATTTGGATAAAAAGCTCTTTAACCTTTAATTAGGCGTCAACCCGAATTTCTTGCTAGCTTCCTAACTCTCTAATCCCCTAGTTCTAGGTCTAGTTTCATTTCATACCTATCAATTTGGTAACTGCAGACCCCGCACGACTAACAATGTTAGTTTATTGGCACGCCTAATTAAAGGTTAAGAAACCTTTTCTTTCATTTTTGGAGGCCTATTTAAAGATATTCCTCACACTTATATGCTCTGGCAATTCTTTTTCAACCCTGCTAATATCCTGTAAGAAGGCCAAACCATACTGTTATCTTTATGTTTTAAGAATTTTCCTTGTTAATTTCATCTTTATATAGCCAATAAACTTAGAGTTAAATGGCGATTTAGTTTGATACTTGCACTTCAATTACAGCTTACCCATATCCACTGTAAAACAGTAGTACGCCTTATAGGTTAGACAGGTAAGGGACCGGTGAAATTACAGGCACAAGAGACTTAACTTCACGTCTCAGGGACGACAACTGAAATGTCCATAGGCTGCGGTGACCACATACCATCTGGTGGTCAGTGCCTTTACCATGAGTTTTTAACGTACGTACTCGCAAGCGACGGCGTAAAACATTTCTATGGCGACTGTGTACAGCGCCACTAGCGGTCACCTAAAGAACTAAAATCGGTAGTATGAGTCTTTCGGGTTCGATGGTCGTTTACTCGCCAGTGACTAAAGTAAGTTTCGATAGCAACTCATGGTAGAGGTATACTTATTTGTTTCGTAATTCATATGTATGTATCTTCACTACATAGTATAAAAAAAAGTCGCTTTCTCTGTCCCTATATCCCTATGTATGCTTAAATCTTTAAAACTACGCAATGGATTTTGATGCGGTTTTAGTAGATAGAGTGATTGAAGACGAAATTGTAGTAGTAGAGCTCTTAGTGCAGAGTTCGTCCGGGGAAGTACTACCACCTTACCCATTTCCGCCGTGAAGCAGTAATGCCATTGTATTACTGTGTTTCGGTTAGAAAGGTAAGGGGGCCGGTGAAATTACAGGCACATGAGACTTAACAACTTCACGTCTCAGGGTCGACAACGCATTGGCGATGCTCCTAGTGTTGCAAATGTTCATAGGTGGCGGTGACCACTTACCATCAGGTGGACCGTCTGCTTGTTTGTCGGCCTAAGTGGCATAAAAAAAAAAAAAAAAAGAAAAATGTATAATACATGTGACATCCCACGGGAACGCGGGTAAAACCGCGGGGGACAGCTAGTAAAAAAAAAAGTAAACAAAGTAATCTACCCTATTTATTAGTTTTTGGGTTCATAATAACAGATGGCGCTAGTAGTCTATTAGTAAATAGTAACTCTGGGACAGTAATAAAACAAAATAAATGGATTAATTAAAATATATATTAAATAAAAAAAAGATGTGTGGGGAACGTCATAATCATACAACAATTGACAATCAATTATAATTATTTATAAAAATAAAAATCATTTTTTACATAATCAGTTCTTTCATAGCTTTACAGTACACTTAAAATATATCATTTACCTCTTTTTAATATTTAGTAATAATAAAAATATAATGTAAACAATTATTCATTTTTTCTTTAAATTACTTCCATACATCGCCTTCATAACATAGCTACCAGGCGGCCATTTTGTTTTTGACATTTTCTGTTGTCAAATCGAACTTTTTTTAAATATTTGACATAAAAAGCTCACACTAGCGCCAATGCTTACCAGTGGCGACAATTAGAACTATTTGTACAACAGAAAACGTAAAAAACCAAAAATAACTTTATAATCATAATTTTTAATCCATTAATAAATGAGCACATCAGTTAATTTTTTGCGTATAATCAAAAAATTATGTGTGCATATATTTCATTTTTATACATTTATAAATTCCATTTAAAACATCATTTGTTGAGCAAACCTTTTTCGATGCTAAGAATAAAAATTCCTATAAATTTAAAATCCTCGATTTTTACACACGATCATTTTGCGTAAAAGTAACACAGCATTATCAAAACTGCCTTTCTTTCCTATCTTTTAAAGTCTATATTGCCACACGGTACGATGGCCGTTTTGACAATTAAAAGCGACAAAGAAAAATTTACGCTATTCCCTAATCAATAAGGTGCATCTTTTGAATCAATAGACAATTTTATAATAAATGCTAAATAAACCTAATCACAGGGCAATAGTGCTCATTTTACTATAGCATTCTTAAAAGTCAAAAAAGACAAAGCCGTTCTTTAAGTCACCAAAATTAACAAAACCAATTTAGGAAACAGTCATTAATAGCTGAAGTTCGAGACTGAACCTTAAAAATAAGTGGGTAGAGATCAATTTTGTTGGGCAATCGAAATTGATATTAATAAAAACGATTTCACCACCAAATCGCATGAAAGAAAGCAAGAAGCCTTCGCGCCGTTTCAATTAAAAAAACATATCGAACCATGACAATCGACGCAACCATCGACAATTACCTTTACTATTAATGTGTATTCATTAGTTTCTTAATTAAAACAGAACACGGCTATCTAGCATTGATTTCTTAATGCTTAAAACTAATATTGCAAAAAGAAATATATTAAAAAAAAGACGTGGTGTAAAGACACGATAGAAGTGAAACTTGTATTACAGGGAAACATTTTAATTATTCATCAATCACTTTTATCACACAATAGCATAGATTGTGTTCTATTCGTCGCACAAAAAGGTTGCGGATCAAAATTTCAAAACCCTCCCATTAATTTCACTTCAAAATAGAATTATTGCCAGCTTCCTTGGGACATATACCTTCCCAAAGTGGTAATAAAACCATGTATATAATTTTCAGACTTATGCCCGACAAAAGGAAAAACAAATGACTAGATTTGGCATACTAATTCTGTTGCGTGGCAAAATTACGCAAAATGGTCGTTTGTAATTATAATAGCTAGTAACTATGGAGTGTAGAAGTAAAGGACCATCTTGTATGGGGGATTAATCGAAAAAGTGTCCCCTTGTAAACAGCAAATTAGGTTTCGAATTCTCACCGAAATAGCGCTGGTGTAGCAAGTGGAAATGCTGGGTTGGTATCCGGTAATTCTTTAAAACTATTTCCTAATTACAATTAATTGGGGTACTTAAAATCACTGTATAATTTTATTCCATACTCATGTTTGTCTATATATAATAATAATCATAAAATGCGCTGTAACAAAACGGAAATGTTTCTTTCCTTTTTTATTAATGTTCTATCCTACTCTAAAAATTTGTGGCGCTCTATTTAAAATTCTTCCACTTGCTACAGTAGCGCCAACTTAATTTGTTCCCTTTCAAGGGACACTTTTTAGTACACTGAGATGGTCCTCCGTTACTTCTACACTCCACTAGTAACATAGCTCCAAATTCTGTTGTACATCGATTTATATTATCTGTTCACTTTTTTTAATATGACGAAAAGACTAAGATAGTCCGTCTTAGTCCTATAAGGCTCCCATTACCCATATTTTTTAATGGTGTGCATGAAATCGTTAAGTATAAAACAAAGGCACTTTACCTGTCTGTTACTGCGCTTTGTTCTTTTAAACTACGTAATAGATTTGAATATAGATTTCATCATAGTGGAGAGAATTTTTTCCGGAAAGTTTGTGTTTTAATAATCAATATTCCGGGACATTCTTTTACACACGGCCATCTGATCCCAAATTAAGCAGACCTTGTACTTGTAAACCAGAAACCTAATATACTACTTTTTTAATATACATCCAGATATATTATTATACTAAAAACAAATATCTAGTAACCAATTCCGCTGGATCTCCTTCTCTGTCAAGTCCCAAACAAGGAAACTCAACATCTTCAGGACGTATTACACCCGCTGTCACTGAGTCGACGCACTAGCACCACAGACGTTACCTCGCCGATCGCCGGACCGAAAGTTTCCTGTAGAGTTTCCTTGTTTGGGACTTGACAGAGAAGGAGATCCAGCGGAATTATTTACCAGATATTTGTTTTTTGTATAATCTTACAATGGATTTCCACAAGGTCACGCCTGAAACCGCAAGGGACAGCTAGTAACTATAGTCCCTAATTAGCCATTAAATACTAGGTTTTATAACAAGCACAAAAAATATCATGGCTGTTTTGTCGTTTAAGAATGTCATTGGAAAATGTATTCTATCGCGTTGTGATAAGGTTCATCTGTATCATCAAACACTAAACCTATGAATCGATAAACACACCTTAATTCAAAGGAATAAAAACGATACTTCTGACATATTTAAATCTCAAAAAAAGACTATAGGAATAGGCTACGGTAAAACCATTTATTGATAACTAGCTCTCCCCCACAGTTTCACCCGCGTTCCCGAGGGATGTAACATATTCCCCGGATAAAAAGTAGCCTATGTGTTAATCCAATATATGCTCTATTTATGTGGCAAGTTTCATCCAAATCCGTAGGATAGTTTTTGCGTGAAAGAGAAATAAAGATCCATACATACAAACTTTATAATATCAGGAGGTTTCATGAACTTCTTTCTGTTATTCAAGTATTTTGTAAATAACTTTTTAATTGCTCAATTGTACGTCATCTTGTATTAAAGTTATAAATAAGGAAAGCAGATCAATAAACTTTGAATCATAAAATTATTCACACAAAATACAAAACAGTATTCTATGACAGTCTAACATCATAAATGCAAATGTTTGTCTGGATCTTTTATACTCTCACGCAAAAACTACCCAACGGATTTGGATGAAACTTGTCGCATAGATAGAGCATATTCTGGAATAATATATAGGTTACTTTTTATTCCGGGAAAACGTGACATCCCCCGGGAACGCAGGTAAAGTCGCGTTAGTATTTGAATAATTACTGGTTGCTTACAATGGCGAAGTTTTAGATTGACGCAGGAAAATGGACCTTAAAGCATTTAACGTATAAACTATTGATTCTATAAGATGCACCCTATTTCAAAGAAATTAAAGTACATTTTTCAATGGCCTCCCAAACTCGTAAATTGATAAATTAAGGTGACAATAATCTTTGTTTTTTACCCTTTAACACCAAAATTGGAATGCAGTTCACTTTAAAGGGCTTTCTAAGATGTGTTAATGTGTTCCCGACCTATATTGTCTAATAATAAATTTCCGACCTTATCCGTATAACAATAAGGCACACAGTTCAACTGATATTCACACTTCTACAACGCGTTAACTAATTTGCGTTGAAAAGAAAATATCAGTCTGTGAATACATAAAAAATAATGGGTAATGAGAGCTGTTGGGTAATGGTATAAGCCGGATTATAATTTGGCTAAACAGCTAGGCTATAGGCTGATTTGGTACTAGATTCACCGTTGGGAGATTGCTATCTCTTTTACATGCCCGCACGTAGAGTGAGATAGCAGTTGGCAAATCTGGTTTACTTCGCTTCCGACAGCATTACACAATCATGCTGGCGTGTAATCCTTTATCAATATTTAACTATATAATATATCTTCACGCACATCATCACCGAAGAGGTAGACTTAGTAATGAAACCCATATTCGAAACATTAATATCACCTTGCCCGACCCGGGCATCGAACCAAGGACTAAGAATCTAGCAGAGCTTTAAACTATACGACTACAAAGGCATTTATAATTGACATGCGTATACAAACACCTTTGTGTATCTAAGTAAAATGTACAATTTGATTACAGTTTGGAAATGTCAAATTTGACAATTGATGGCCATTAAACATCACTCAGATAGGAACTATATAGATACCTTATCACCTAATATCTGGCAAGTTCACCATTACCCAA
Source organism: Habrosyne pyritoides (assembly GCA_907165245.1). Taxonomy (NCBI): domain Eukaryota; kingdom Metazoa; phylum Arthropoda; class Insecta; order Lepidoptera; family Drepanidae; genus Habrosyne; species Habrosyne pyritoides. The sequence goes on from OU015614.1 coordinate 2,098,427, forward strand.
CATTCACATTTACCCAACATGCACAATTACCCATACTTTCAGATAACAGAAAACGCGTCGAAAGTCACAAAGGTAGTTTCGCGCGGTGACTTAACGCGTTATGGCAAACAATGAGGTAATGTGAAATTCGCTTTAATATCGAGATAAATAGAGTGTATAGTTACTATTTTTGGGTGTCTTATTTCCGACTTTATTTACTTTTTAATATCATACAAGGATTCTACCAATTTGTGGTAATGGAGTAAATTTTATTAAGCTACCATTTTTGTAGAATTCCATATTTCATTCAATGACCCACTGACAAAGATTCCATTCCAAAATAGGTAAATATCCAATAATATTTAGGATAAAAAAAAGCAATGTCTAAAGTAGGAAATTATAGACACCCTCCTTATTGCAAAAGTCCCGCTTTGCATAAAGCACAAAATCCAGTTTTCCTTGACAAATATAATTTAAAATTAAAAACAAAACAACTGTCATTCTTCCCGCTCAAAAAGACGTCAATGAGACATCGTTGTTTAGAAATTCACTGCCAAGTTCAGTGCACGCGTTAGCAAATATTTGGCAATGTATAGTATGTTAATTAATATATTATATGCGTTTGTTGAAATAGAATATAATTATCTCATTTAATTTACTTGATGTGTTTTTTACCAGACTTTTTAATTTTTTTTTTTAAATCCTTAAACTTAACTACTTTGAAAGAAGGATTTACAATACAAAAATGTCTGACTCATTATTATGAAAAATACATGGCCATTTTATATGTCTTTAAACTAAATATTAAGACATTATACATTCCTGTTCGCTCGCTAAAATGGCTACTCCCAAACTAAAGCGACGCACAATAGACCCATTAAAAAATTCAAGATCAAAAATAAATTACTTCGATAAAAATCTATAAATCAAAAGCACGTAACAAATACCTTCATTGCTGGTTCAATATCCACAAATGGTACACTTGGCACATTTAGACACCAATCAATTTCAATATGGCACATAATCACAGAACTTAACCATCGAGGAACGGCCAAGAGCCAATAAAGAAACCAAAAAACAACCTATAGGTTTTCATTCACCAATATGGAGTATTCCCGTTGTCCAATGAAGCGCTCCACGAGTTCCCATATTTTATTCGAGCGCAGGATATAGCTGGGGCATTGCGCACGGATGACTTTTCTATAGTATAATTTGCTCCTTCATTATTATCCCAAAATTCGTTGCCTTTACAGCGAAAACCGACGCAAAAGTCTAGTCTTCTCGAGTGTATAGGTAAATGCAGTCTGAAACCGAACGTGTCGTATACAGACGATCCATTCTGGGTCAACGGGCCGGTCTCCACAAAAGCACAGTACGTATCTTCGTTCGTCCTCCAACCATCCGATGTGGATCTAATGAACACTTCTTTGCCAAAATCAATGTTTTTAACTTTAACTGTGCCATCTACAGCACACTCGGTCTGTTTCATGATGACATTTTCCAGCGAGACGCATTCTTCTGTGATACGCCGCCTGAATCCTAAATAATCTGACGCGGGTTGAACGAATCTCGTCTCCCATAGATCGACCACAGATTGTTGCGGCGTCTTTTTCTCCGTTGGACTTGTGACGACTTTGAGGGCCCAATACGGCGGCACATGGGAAGGTTCTGTGAGGAACTTGATTTGCTCGAGAGCGTATCCTCGATCATCAGCGAAGACGACCTTTTTTTTCTTCTTTTCGTTTGGTATCCGTAAGCAGGAGCGCGGCGCCGTCTTCAATGTTAATTGCACTGGTTTTAATGGTGAAAGACAGGGAGCGGAGTATCCTCTGGATGTGAGCTTCGTGGGCCGTCGTAGCGGCGGTGTGTAGTCGGTCAGGAAGCTGGCGGGTGGACTGTGTCCGTAGAAAAGTTGCTCTGACGCTAACATGTCGATCGCGGCGCACATCGCCAATCTGCGGAAAACGAAACGTGTGTATAGTACAACGGATCGTTGCGAACTAAACGGAACAGAGAGCACACATCGGTTTATATGTCTGCGCGTGCGCCGACCACGCTATTGACGTGAATAAACACACGGTATCCATGAGTTTGGTGGAATATTTTTTTTTTTAAGATTTGACGTTTCGCTTCTGTAATTAGGTCAGGGATGTTTCATGCAGTTATTGTGTGACTTTGATGAGGATCGCAATCATACTTTATTACGTGATATATTTTCCCTGTTTTTATATTTGCCTTTAGTTGTAAATTTAAAGTGCTTTATATTAAATAATCTTTTACGAGTTGTTTTTGGGTTGCAATGTTTTAATCCGGTACAAGGTTTTCTTGTTTTTGAGTTATCCTTAAAATTATTAATTTAATTGGTATTATGACCAAAATATAACTGGTAGCTTCAGTAACTTTAAGTTTTACTTGCATAAGTGTCCTTCGCGGGCCTATCTGGAATAAACGGTTTTGAATTTTGATAAAAATGTGCTTAAAAATACCTGTGCCTTTACCATGAGTTTTTAACGTACGTACTCGCTAGCGACGGCGTAAAACATTTCTATGGCAAATCTGTACGGCGCCACTAGCCGTCACCTAAAGAACTAAAATCGATAGTACGAGTCGATAGGTAAAAAACCTATCGAAATGTAAACACTGGCGAGTAACGTTTTTTAGCCTTTGCCATAGAAATTCGGTACCATGAGTCACAAATTTGACAGTTGCTATCGAGAAATACTGTATCGATAGTAGTTTACTCGCTAGTGACTAAAGTAAGTTTCGATAGCAACTCATGGTAGAGGTACTGGTCCCTTTTAGATACCGTTTTAATCATTGGTTTTTAGGTTATGTTGTAGTTAGGGAAAGGAAGAAAGGAGAGAGAGATAAAGGGAAAGGTTTCTCTATTTAAGCTATCGTAGAAAAAATATTTAAACCAACTCTATAAGATGTATCGAAGCTATGAGGTAGTGGACACGTTGTAGCTTCAGTAACTTTAAATTTGACCTTCATAAGTGCCCTCCGAAGGCCTAAACTGAATAAATGGTTTTGAAGTTTGATTTTTTTTTTATATTACCACATCAATTCATCTCTAGGGTGAAGTGGGTTTCAACGAGTCAACAAAAGAGTTCGGCCCTTAAAATACTGACAAAATCTTGTAATATAAAATCAACCGTATATCCCCGGCACAAGAGTACATATTTCAATGACAAATTATTGGTGACAAGGCAAACTGATAATGATGTGTACTGTATGTGTTGATTATACTCTATATCTACCATTTATTATATGTTATTTAGGTGTAAATAAATACTACAATTATCAAAGATAAAAAGAGGAATGTAATGACCATTTTTAAAGACCCTAAAGATCTCTCTGTCCGACGGTCGGCGAGGTAACACGTGTGTGGTGGCGGTTCGCAAGGTTGCTTTTACTGAGAAGAGTCGGCAATAAACTCTTACTCTTTTCAAAATATAATTATGTAGATAAAGATGTAAATCCTACAAATATTATAATTGCGAGAGTTTGTGAGTATGTCTGTTAATTTATAACGCAAAAACTGCCAAACGGATTTAAATGCAACAAATGTTTGAGTATTTAAAGTAGTGGAGAGTTCCGGGGAAGTACTACCACCTTACCCATTTCCGCCGTGAAGCAGAGCGCTTGTATTACTGTGTTTCGGTAAGAAAGGTAAGGCCGGTGAAGTTACAGGCACATGAAACTTAACAACTACATGCCTCAGGGTCGACAACGCATTGGCGATGCTCTGTTTGTCGGGTCCTGTGATATAAAAAAAGAAAAGCACATAGACAGAGCATATCCCGGAATAACGTATAGGCTACTTCTTATGGAAAACGTGTCAACTTTCGGGAACGCGGTTTTGCCCGGGACATACAACATAAATAGCACTGTCTCGCTTTCTCCGCGTCGCGTGGCCACGCTACAATCACGCTGTAGTCACAACGCGCGGCGTCGCGAGCGCGTGATCTATACATTTCTTAATCAGTTGGTTGTGAGGTTACTTATGCTTTGGGGTAGAGGTGAGTGGAGGTTTATGAGATTTTTTTTTATTTGCAATTTTTTTTTACTTTTTTACATATTTATTTTTAGCATAAAAATTTTTAAAGGTAGGTAATAACGCAAAAAAATTATTAAAACAAAAATATCTTGGCAGTCAGGTTGTTTTTTTTTAATTTCCCTGTTAATACCAATAATAAGTTTTCTATATGGATGATAATAACGCAAAATTTAATTAACGAAAATATATAATCTGTTGAGAGCGCGCTCACTGAATTGACAGCGTTACCAATTTAAAGAAATTAATTAATTCTGTCGAATCTAATTAGGATAATCGGATGCTTTGATCGGATTATTGCATTGTCATCGATCTTTGACAGGTGTGCAAAGTTTGAATGAAATCTGATCGTTCAAAGTAGGACAAAATCGAGCTCAAAGGGGTCGGTTACAAACATACATACATACAGGTGAAGCTAATATAAAGCGTGTAAAAATGTTTTAATTTCATCAGGTGGACCGTCTGCTTGTTATGTTCATCTAAATAGGCCATGCATCGATATGAATGGTGCTTAAGAATGATCAAACTCTAATCCCTGTCCAAAAGGTAGGTTTGCCGAGAGAAGCTGGCAATAATTGTAAACTTCGTGAAAATCTATCTATCTATATAAAAATGTTATGTTTGTTTATGTACCTACGCTTCAAAAACTCAAAAAGTTCTGCACCGATCGAGCTGAAATTTTAGCACGATATATAATCCGCATCAAGGATTATTTTTATCTATTTTTTGCATCAGTCACATCCGCGACCGTCTTTGTTTTGTTTCTCATTTCTCAACTATTCAATCACAATGTGCCACAGTGAAGCGTGCCAGGGTACAGCTATATGGTATAAAAGCCAACTACATGAAACACCTTCAACTCAATAAAAAAAATGCAACCTCAGAAAAAGTATTTTCAAATTTTCTTTTTGGTTGACAGAATAGAACCATGAACCAAGGAGGTTTTACCTCGAATGTCTCCAAAAACTTGTAATTCCTATAACTCAGGTTTTCTCCCGAGATTTTTCATGCTCTATTTATATGCTAAGTTTCATCCAAAACCAAAGTTCCACAGAGTAACAAACATCGATACATCCATAGATACAAACTTTCGCATTTATAATATTAGAAGGAATACCTAAGTCTATCTATTTGAAAAGTTTTATTCAAGCAAGCAACACGAGCCTCTGATACTAAAAATAACACTAGAATCAAAAACCTGAATGGTTTTTATTAGAGCTATTTGATTTAAGGACAACGTCTGTCGGGTCTGCTAGTAAATAACTAATGAGTTTTCCTATAGAATGATTATCATAGGACTTCTTAATTTGGACTGTCTTATACACAATTTTAAATGCATTTGTACCAACATTACACACAAATAGTCACAATGCGAAGACCATACAAGCTGCAACCACTATGTTTTTTATTGACTTGAAGTTGAAAGAAAATATTTCATGTTTATTTTTATTATTAAAACTAGCTGCCCCCCGCGGTTTTACCCGCGTTCCCGTGGGATGTCACATGTATTATACATAAAAACCTTCCTCTTCAATCACTCTATCTATTAAAAAAATCCGCATCAAAATCCGTTGCGTAGTTTTAAAGATTTAGCATTACATAGGGATATAGAGACAGAGAAAGCGACTTTGTTTTATACTAGGTAGTGATTATTGTTTGCCTCGACCACCACTAATGAATCCTGACTTGATCGGAAAACTGTTTTAGTGAGAAGAGCCAGAAATAACTTAGATTGACTACCAAACCTACAAAGTATTTCTTGAAGTAAAACTTCTTTAGGCGCGACTAGGGAGTAACTCAGATTTTTTTTCTGACGGAAGTAACGTTCTGAAATATAATGTATAGTTTCTTTACGGGAGTAGTCTTACTATGCCTTGTGCATGTATAATGACTACATAGTATAAAACAAAGTCGCTTTCTCTGTCCCTATATCCCTATGTATGCTTAAATTTTTAAAACTACGCAACGTATTTTGATGCGGTTTTTAATAGATAGAGTGATTGAAGAGGAAGGTTTTTATGTATAATACATGTGACATCCCACGGGAACGCGGGTAAAACCGCGGTGGACAGCTAGTACACATTATAAGTAAAATAAGGTTCCTTTGACGCACCATCACCTCAAAACTACTGAACATATCGGGATGGGACTGCTACCATTCGACGCGGACTTTTTTCTAGATGGTTATATGCTATATATGATATCGATAAACGCGAGTGAAACCGCAGGGGACAACTAGTAAATAACGATAATATCACAGAATGAATAAGAGACCGCAAATTTATTTTTAGCACATTTTACCTTGAGGTCACAACATCCTTTTATTATTAAATATTTACCTGGAGAACTAGAACTTACGGTTTATTAAAAACATTTAAAATATTTACCTATATTATTATTTACTAGCTGTCCTCCGCGGTTTTACCCGCGTTCACGAGGGATGTAACATTTTCCCGGCACAAAAAGTATCCTATGTTACTTCTAATACCTCCAAGAATATGTGTACAAAGTTTCATGATGATCGGTTTAGTTCCGCTTGAAAGTGCAACAAACAAACTTAAATTCACCATTATAATATTAGTAGGAATTATTAGCTGGGGAATCTAATGCAATCCCGGGAATGCCGACATACCCTATGTCCATCCGCAATAACATATCAACAGTTAAAGGTTTTTCAAATAGGTACAGTGGTTCCGGATATGACCATCCATACTTTTTTGTTTTTCTGACGGGATCGCGATTGATCTCAACCTCACCTGTACCTCTACCATGAGTTGCTATCGAAACTTACTTTAGTCACTAGCGAGTAAACTACTATCGATACAGTATTTCTCGATAGCAACTGTCAAATTTGTGACTCATGGTACCGAATTTCTATAGCAAAGGCTAAAAAACGTTACTCGCTAGAGTTTACATTTCGATAGGTTTTTTAGCTATCGACACGTACTATCGATTTTAGTTCTTTAGGTGACCGCTAGTGGCGCTGTACAGATTTGCCATAGAAATGTTTTACGCCGTCGCTAGCGAGTACGTATTACGTTAAAAACTCATGGTAAAGGCACTGATGGTAAGTGAAGATGAGGCCGAAGATGGAGCTCGCTTTCCCGTTATTAGCCTATTCACTTCTTTATTTTTTATACGACTTAGGCCGACAAACAAGAGGACGGTCCACCTGATGGTAAGTGGTCACCGCCGCCTATGGACTAAGCAACACTAGGGGCATCGCATTTCTAACCGAAACACAGTAATACAAGTGCACTACTGCTTCACGGCAGAAATGAGTAAGGTGGTAGTACTTCCCCGGACAAACTCTGCACTAAGAGCTCTACTACCCAAGAAGAGCCCCAAGTTGTAAGTTTCAGAGAACACAGACGAGGGGAGAGAATTCCAATCTTTAGCTGTGCTCAAGAAGGGCATTATCTCTACCATATAAGTATATCGACACACTAGCTTTCGCCCCGTGGTTTTACGCGCCATCCCAATTAATAAAATATATCCTGAAATTGTAACATAGTCTATGTCAATAGTGAAACTTTCGGCTGGACCGATTTCAACGAGACTAATGAAATAGATGATATTATAAGAAGAAACAGCTTGATCCGATGAAAATGTTACGTCAATAAATGTAAGTTTCGGCTGGACCGATTTCCACGGGAATTCCACTGACGGATAGCTGATTTTATAAGAAGTCTTCGGGTTTTGACCCCGGGAAAAGTTGACATCTCTCGGGAACGCGGGTGAACTCGCAGGGGATAGCTAGTTACTGACATATAGAGGTAAACTATTTTAGTGATTATTGACGTAGTTATGACGTCAGAGGAAAACATATCTAATAATGTGACGTAGTATAGACGCTGGCAGAAATAATCATGATATCTTAATCTCTACTAATATTATAAATGTGAATGTAAGTTTGTTTGTTACGCTCACACGCGACTACTTAACCGATCATCATGAAACTTTGTACACATATTCTTAGAGGTATTAGAAGTAACATAGGATCATTTTTGTGCCGGGAAAATGTTACATCCCTCGGGAACGCGGGTGACACCGCGGGGGACAGCCCGCAGGCGTCATAAATAAATACCAAAACGATGATATGACCAGTTCCGCCATTTTGATCATTATTAGCTTTTGAAATAAAGTACATCCATGTTATAAATATCCTGGGACATTCTTTACACACGGCCATCTGATCCCGAACTAAGCAGAGCTTGTACTATGGAAACCAGATAACTGATATACTACATATAATACTTCTTTTTCTAAATACATATTTACACCCAAACATAGAACAAACACGTGTTCAGGCGGAAAATGCTTGTCCTGGATGGGAATCGAACCCGTGCGCTGCGGTTTTGAAGTCTGGGTCTCTAATCACCAAACCAAATGAACTGGTTAGTACTTCATGTCAAGCAATTGATTAAATTTAAATAGGTACAAATAATTCAACCATGAATCAAAACTTATTGATCTGCTTTCCTTGTTTACCCCATAAAAACAAAGAGTGACGCACAATCTTGCGCAATATTATAATATTTACAAAATTTAAAAAAAAACCAGTGACGGAAAAGGATAGAAATTCATCAAATCATCAGTCAACGGTTTTACCGTAGTTTCCATAAAAGTATTTTTGACGTTTCATAAAGTCATCGAAATATGAACTCTAGTGCCTTATTTTTACGGTTCACATATCGATCCATTGGTTAATAGTATGTTGGTGTATGTGGACCTTGTTACTAAGGAATAGGATTCATTTTTCAATGACTTTCTGAAACGAGAAAAAGGACTTTTTGGAACTGAAATTTCAAAATAAATTTTACAAAACCTGAATGTAATTTTAGGCCACTTATGCGATTATTTTAATGACGACGAATGCTCGGTAACGCTGGCTCTCGCAAGGACACATCTTAATGTACAAAATCTTATTTTGAAAAGAGTAATTGCTGAGTTTATTACCGGCACTTCTTAGTAAAAGTTCTTTTTAGAGTAGTAGAGCTCTTAGTGCAGAGTTCGTCCGGGGAAGTACTACCACCTTACCCATTTCCGCCGTGAAGCAGTAGTGCAATTGTATTACTGTGTTTCGGTTAGAAAGGTAAGGGGGGCGGTGAAATTACAGGCACATGAGACTTAACAACTTCACGTCTCAGGGTCGACAACGCATTGGCAATGCCCCTAGTGTTGCAAATGTCCATAGGCGGCGGTGAACACTTACCATTAGGTGGACCGTCTGCTTGTTTGTCGGCCCAATTGGCATAAAAAAAAAATAAGTAAAAGCAACCTTCCGAACCGGTGTTAGAGTTTGACCATTCATAAGCTTGTAAAGGCCTATTGAATAAAAATATTTTCATTTCTGTCTTTTGGGCTACTCGTTCTATATTACATTGTCGCACAACGCCTATGGACATTTGCAACACCTGCATCGTCAATGCGTTGTCGACCCTGAGACGAAATTAAGTCTCATGTGCCTGTAATTTCACTGGCCTTACATTTCTAACCAAAACACTAATACAAGAGCACTACTGCTTCACAGCGGAAATGGGTGTGGTAGTACTTTCATGGATGAACCCAGCACTAGGAGCTCTACTTGGCAATGCTAATTTGTTGACCGAGGTTTACGCCAGCATTCTGGCTACAAGAGGTCAACCAGTAGTTGTAAGGCCCCCCCACCCCAACAGACCTAGAATTGGTCTGCCCCCTTATTCAGCTAATGCAAACTTCGACAGCGAGCCGCTTCACGGAGGCCTCGGAGAGCTTATCTCTCACGTGATTAGTAGTATAAGCTCAGTTAGCGACAGAGACAGAGCACGGAGAACGCGACGAAACATCCTCGAGTTAATGTCATTTTCCTTACAGAATCGAGACCCTGTATCTAATACATTGTTTATGCAACTAGCTAAAACAAACGAGATAGTGCGACCAAATATTTAAACACGACTTTCACCGCCACGCGTTGGCACAAAATGCAATGTTCAAAGCCAAGCGTTACATTCTTTGTTATTTTAATAAAAATAGAAATAAACTGGGGAGTTATTTCATTGTAATTTGCTTCTATGTGGCGAGTGGATCAATTATTCCATCTCGAGTGACTGTTACTTGGCAGACATAAAGATGCAGACAAGATAGAGCGAGAGGATAGAAGATAGAGAGACAAGACAGCATAGAAGATACAAACAACAATTATCTGGTAACTAATTTAGCTGGATCTCTTTCTTTGTCAAGTCCCAAACAAGGAAACTCAACAGGAAATCGACACGTGTTTTGCTTCTACACGAAGCATCTTCAGGACGTATTAGACCCGCTGTCACTGAGTCGACGCACTAGCACCATAGACGTTACCTCGCCGACCGGCGGACAGGAAGGCAGACAGAAGCTTGAAACTCAAAAGCGACACTAAAAAGAGACAAACATATACATCAACCGTGCGAGAGAATGAGATGAGTAGTTCTGTGAAGGACTGATGCAGAGCGCTGAGGTCTTTCGATCAAGGTTGCGCTGAGGATGCCTCCTGCAGGCCTAGGTCTAGCAGCAAGGCCGTGACGAAGTCCGATTCGCACTTGTGCTATTTGTTTTTGGCGCATTCAATACGAAGTCGTTACGCTTGCGACAGATGTACGTGCTTATTTGTTTTGCGTGGCTATTGTTTATGGTAAAACACTGATAAGAAACAGCCAATACAATCTAGGCTACAACGACGTCACTGTACATTGCTAAGACAGGCTAGTTGGCTCGGTGGTTAGCGACTCTGGCTGCCAAGCCGATGGTGGCAGGTTAGATTCCCACCCAGGACAATCATTTGCGTGCACGAACAGGTCTGTTCTGTGTCTGGGTGAAAATCTATATAATTATGCATTTAGAAAAAAAAGTAGTATATGTAGTATATCAGTTATATGGTTTCCATTGTACAAGTGTTCTAGTGGAGATCACGGCTCGGTAAACGTAGTGTAGGGCGCTCTCTAGCTAGATGGAGCGATGATATACGCAAGATGGCTGGCAGCGGTTGGAAACAAAGAGCTGAAGATCGAGCTCAGTGGCGTGCCATAGGTGAGGCCTATGTCCAGCAGAGGACGAAGATGATGTTGATGATTGTATAAGCTCTGCTTAGTTTAGGACGAGATGGCCGTGTGTAAAGAATGTCCCTGGATATTTATTATTTATTTATATAAAACGAATACGTAACAAAGAACTTATTAATCAATGGCGAACCATGTCGATAAGGAATAATAATACGAGAAAAAAATGTCTGCCGGTATTTTTTCCATTTGCTGATAAGATTATGTGTCTAGAGCAACATGTGCGGAGCTCGTGGCATTGATATCGGATGGCGGGGAACGGTGACAACTCTTTAGAGGAAAAAAAATAAACGCAATCGGGAAAAATGAAGGTTGTGCTGTTAGGAACATGTTTATCAAACGTGGAGGAACATACATGGAAATAAGATGTAGTTACTACCGGTTTTGAAGTCAGCTTTCAACTGAGAAGAACTGGGAAGAAAGGGGAAGTAACCATCTGTAATATATCGTCTGAAACGTAATTTTAATTAAATTTGTAACTTATATGCATATGAGACTTAACAACTTCACGTCTCAGGGCCGACAACGCATTAGCGATGCCTCTGGTATTGCAAATGTCCATAGGCGGCGGCGACCGCTTAGTATTATGTGAAAAAGAAATTGTGCTGTTGTATGCTCGAGATCTACCACCTGATTTATGCAATTCTCTCGGTCTCAAAGTTGAAGCCCTTTTCAACATACATTGCTGGTTTGAAGTTCGAGGAGAGAGACAGCAGTCATGATGTCCATCAATGTAATAAAAAAGCTGCATGAACTCGGTTCTAAGTTGAGATTTCGAAGATGATAATAATAACTGGGCAGCAACAGTCTTTGCCTATACTCCGAATTACGGATGTGGTTTGGTCTTTGGACTAGGTGTCAATTCGTCAAGGACTCTCTACTCTACTGGAGGTAAGCTATCTTCTATCTATCTGCTATATAAATATAAGGAGAACAGGGTTCCTTTGACGCACCATCACCTCAAAACTACTGAACATATCGGGATGGAACTGCTACCATTCAACGCGGAAATTTTCGTAGATGGTTATAGGCTATATATGATATCGATAAACGCGGGTAAAACCGCGGGGGAGAGCTAGTTAGTTCATCATTAGACAATTATCCAATAGATCACTACATGCACCTTATTTAAACGCAAAAGAGATGATTTTTTGACTTTACTTCTTTTTATAATGGCACCAGATGTGTTTATTTTACATTATTCCGCCAGTGTCAGGGGAAATGATTTTTTAAAGAGCACCAAAATCATGTTTGACAGCTGTCAAAACTTTTTTCTTTTTTTGCCATTAAGTCCGAACTTTATCCAACCTTTTTCATTTATTATACCTTATTAGTAGGGTGAATAAGATTTATTTAAAGCATAGTGACAGATAACGTAGAATGTTTTTTTGCATTTAAGACATAAATAATAGAGATAACGGGTCACCAGGCGTGACAGCCATTATCAAGTACCTAAATAGTGAGTGCTATTTCCATGTCATCGCGCGATTGAAATATCGTATCCACAACATTGTACAACAACTGTCTCGCAGCGCAATACAATCGCATTGCTGAAATATGCAGAGATTGCTGAGATACAGCCGGATTAGAAAATACTTTGTGTAGCCGCCATTTTTCTTGTTGACTTTTCTGTCTAAAATATTAACTCCACAATGTTGTACAACAACTGTCTCACAGCGCAATACAATCGCATTGTTGAAATATGCAACGATTGCTGAGATACAGCCGGATTAGAAAATACTTTTTGGACCCGCCATTTTTCTTGTTGACTTTTCTGTCTAAAATATTAACTCCACAATGTTGTACAACAACTGTCTCACTGCGCAATATAATCACATTGCTGAAATGTACACTGATTGCAGAGATAGAGACGGATTAGAAGTTGTTAAGGATATCCCGCCATTTTTATTTGCTAATCAATGAAATATAATTTCCACAAAGCCGTACAACAACTGTCTCACAGCTCAAAACAATCACATTGGTGAAATATATGCAGATTGCAGAGATAAAAATGGATTATATGGTTTTGTGGAAAATTCCGCCCCTACGATTTCCTTTTCAAAAATTAAATAACAGCACAAACGACACTACTTCACAGCCAATTTTTTAAAATAACAAAATAAGTCAAAGATAAACATTGCCATAGATAACAGGCGAACTGAAAAAGTAGTCGAATTAATCTATGATTTACATTTTTTTTAATAATTTTAAAATAGTGGCCTGTTCATGCGATAAGATATACAGTACAATGAACCTGTGCTATCATATGGCATTGGAATGTATTAAAAAACAATACATTGAGGTATCAATGTCAAGGACTTATGTTTATTAGTTAATACTAGATTATTACGTGGCACCGTTCGTCTATATAAATAAATATCCTGGGACATTCTTTACACACGGCCATCTGGTCCCAAACTAAGCAGAGCTTGTACTATGGAAACCAGATAACTGATATACTACATATACTACTTTTACATCCAGACACAGAACTAACAGCCATGTTCATGCACACAAATGTTTGTCCTGGAGGGGAATCAAGCCCGCGGCCTGCGGCGTGTCAGTCATCTCTAACCACCAAGCCAACTGGCTTGTCAAAATATAAGAAAAAAAGTGGATATAACCACGAGGCGTTATTGCCATGTAAAAAACATAATTATCAGTTAATTGTTGCCAACTAATTTGTAAGCCGAGTGAAACCGAGCGATATAAACGTTCGGGCACTTTCGTAAAATAATTATTGTACGCTGAATGATGTAACTTTGTTTCAGGGCTGGGGCTGTAAGGAAAATTACACGTTTTTTTTTTCTTTATACCACATGGGCCGACAAACAAGCGGACGGTCCACCTGATGGTAAGTAGTCACCGCCGCCTATAGACATTTGCAACACAAGGGGCATCGCCAATGCGTGGTCGACCCTGAGACGTGAAGTTGTTAAGTCTCATGTGCCTGTAATTTCACCGGCCCCCTTACCTTTCTCGCCGAAACACAGTAATACAAGTGCATTACTGCTTCACGGCAGAAATGGGTAAGGTGGTAGTACTTCCCCAGACGAACTCTGCACTAACTGCTCTATTACTCGAGACACTAACTCGAGGATGTTTCGTCGCGGCCTCCGTGCTCTGTCTCTGTCGCTAACTACGCTAATCAGTGGCGTAGCTACCGGAGGGCTAGACGAGGTAGTGCCCCGGGGCCCCCAAGCTCAGGGGGCCCCTCGAACTCTGACTTACAAACAGTGGCGTAGCTACCGGAGGGCTAGACGGGGCAGGGGAAGCTTTGGCTGGGGGACAAACGATTTTAAATAGTTTAGTTGGGGCCCTACAAATTTTCTGCAACCGGGCCTTTGGTTACCTAGCTACGCCACTGGCGCTAATACTACTAATCACGTGAGAGATAAGCTCTCCGAGGCTTCCGTGAACCGGCTCGCCGACGAAGTTTGTACTAGCTGCATCAGGGGGCTGTTCTAGGGCGGGAAACAGGCAGACGTTCCACCTGATGGTAAGTGGTCACCGCCTATGGACATTTGCAACACCAGGGGCATCGCCACGTTGTCGTCTCTTAGACGTGAAGTTGTTAAGATGTCGCTACCGCACCCGATGCAGGCTTAACTCAAAAAATCACTTTTGGCACATATCGATTTTGGGTCACTTTTGCACTGAGCGGGGAGGGTGGGTCCCAGTGGAGGCTGAAGTATCGGTGTGCTTATTCTACCATTAAATTAATTAAAGAAATCATATTCAAGTACTTGTTTCTTCTATCACTACATAGTATAAAACAAAGTCTCTTCCCGCTGTCTGTCTGTCCCTATGTATGGAGATCTTTAAAACTACGCAAGGGATTTTGATGCGGTTTTTTTAATAGATAGAGTGATTCAAGAGGAAGGCTTTTATGTATAATAGATGCATATTAAAATTGAGAAAATGCGAGAACTTTAAAGAATTATAATACTATTTTAACTGCGCGCGTATTACAGACCTCCGGAACACGAGTGAAACCGCGGAACACAGCTAGTTTGATTATATTTAGTTATTCTAATTTCCATACTACTCAGATATATTGTTAAAATTCAAAACTTTTCTTGCCAAGCCCCTGGATAGGTTAATTACATAAGACACAAAAACCAAACTGACAGCAATCAGTTGCTTGAATAACTTTTTATCTACAATGCTAATCGCTTTGCTGTCGTTCGCTAACGCATAATTATGTTAAATAGTGCAACACAATACAATTTGCAATTGAAAAACCGACAAGAAACCACTGAGTCATTCCACTATAATTCAAATTTCGAATACTACACTAATAATTTAAAAAAATATCAACCTTATATCCATTATAATTAAGTTTAAACTACAATAAATAACACAAATTCAAATCCACATTGTCACTATTATATATACCTTTTTTTAAAGTTCTAATGGCGATCCTTTCTTAACTGCCATACATTTTCGTTTTTTTTTTACTTTTTTAATTAATTTCTAGCACCGTGACACCTAGTCTTTTGGCTTATTGCGACATATCGCCGTGTGTGACTATGATATACTAGATAAGACGATATGCAGTAGAATCACGTATTCACGTGGAAATAAAGATAAACTATTGACATTACATGTAAATACAGTGCCTTGTTGCGTTTTACTGATTTATATAAATTGAACTAGCAACGACCGTTTTGTCGTTTAAGAGTGTCGTAGTAAAATGAACTCTATTGCTTTGCTGATAAGGATCAACTGTATTATCATACAATTATTTTTGCTATTGAATAGAAGACCTTATTTCACAAGGAATCAAGTACAATTTTCTATGATACTCTTAACTACCAAAACGGCTATGTTTATATTATGTGACGTTTTACATTAAATGATATCAGGGTATAGGAAGTTTAGAGTGAGAAAGCTGCACAGTAACATATTTAGAAAATAATTATTTAACTGGATTAAAGTCTGGCAACAAGTATACCTTGTTAATCCAGAACATAATCTATCTTTCTGGCAAATTTCATTGACCTTTGTTCAGCCGTTTGATATCGTTTTGGCCCATTCGGTTATCAAATCTCTTGTAATGCGTAAATCAACTAATGGGGAGAAAGCAAACGTATGGCGCCGACCCTAAGTGATTGCGAACAAGCAGATGATGTAGAAGATGCTGTAGAAGTCACAGTATTATACAGATAGCTTGGCTTTTAGGCCTATAACTAAATAATAATGGATTTCCTCATCTGTTTCCTTATACTTAGATAACGATGGAATGTCAAACGCGTGGGGAAAGCGTGACATTAAAATGGTTAGAAAGAGAAGAAAGCCATATTTCGTAAAAACTTATACATAATGTTACAAAACTACCCGTAAAGCCAAAAGGAGGCTAAATGGGGCCTTATAACGAGTCCCTTCACAATATTTAAGAACCGTAGTAACGCTGTATAACATACCCCAAAAAAATAAAAAAAAAACTGATTTTTTTGAATGAAAAATAGGAAAACTATTAAAGTAGACAATTATTAGGTGAAATAGGTACGTAGGCCTTTCTGTTAAATAATCTGGTTCACTGACATGACAGCTTACTAGGGTTGTTGGATTTGATAATTAATTATATTTTTACGGGGTATTTTGTAAAAATGTTATCCCTCAGGAACGCGGGTAAAACCGCGTGGGATAGCTAGTATAGTCTAAATAAAAATTAAATATTAAAACGTGAAGCGAAAACTTTAGACCCCTCTTTAAGGAAATTGCGTGAACGGATAAACGTAAAATTTGACACATTCAAAGTTTATATTGAGAAGAAGTCCATAAAACTATTTTTTTATGAAATGCTTTAGAAATACATTTTTTTTAAATGATTTATTTCAAAGTAAACAATAACAAATTACACACACAATTTTCCTTGCCGAGCTATATAGCTTGTTGGCAAGATACGCTCGTTAACAATACTATATATTTAATTTAGATACTTAACCTTAACTCTATTTATATATTATATACCAAGATTAGTTTGTGCCCACTGCATCGCAGGAATGAACCTCACTGATTATGCATATGTAATAAAATTATACAAATGCGTTAGATCGCGCAAACTAAACAATTTTACCTGGAGGATGATCAGATTACTGTAAATATCGACAAATAGCCGAATTACTGATTACAACGCCAACTAGCGATAACTGTGCTAGGAGATCAACTACGCAACCACCTTAAGTTTAGTTTTTAACAATGTGTTACTTAATTTAGTTTCTTTCCTTAACAGTTCTATATCATTATATATTTTAGGGACTACATATTCAGACATTCTCTCTCCATAATAATTAACTTTTGGTTTAATTAACATTCCCTGCCCTATACTTCTTGTATTATATGAATCTAAACAGCCTCTTCGCTAGGAAGAATCCGTGGGAGTGGCAACAGTATTCTAAATATGATTGCAAATAAGGTGGATTGTCCTCTAATGTGGAAACTCACACAGAGGACGAAAACAAATATTGTCTTCGTATTATATAATAGTTTTATGTATAGCTCAAACTAACATAGTTTAAGATCTTACTAACAATATTGGGTTTCTGTGTTGCCTGAATGAATTTTATTATTAAAATAATCATTAAACAACCTGCCGTGAGTTTGACACAAACACAGCGTAAAATGTCAAAAATAATGACGTATTTTTACGCTCCCGCTGACGTTATAGAAGAAATTTCCAAAATTTTTCTTTGCAATGATCAAAGAGGGCAGGCCGGACGAATAAACCTCAATAAAGTTTAAGCTTAAAAGATAAAGTGTTACGGTCGAATTTCGATCGCCAGCGATCTAACAAGCTGTTATTTGCTTAGTTTTAATTGTTTTTTTCTTCTATGTTACTTAATATCTTCGCAGGCTATAAATCTATTACATGCTCTCTTTTAAAAAATAAAAATAAACAAATATTATTTTCGATTTTAAAATGAGGAAATTTATGAAGTCGTTTTTTTCTGTTGTTAAACGGACGTACACAAAAGCGGTAAAACATCATTATTTCTCTGTATAAATTCGTGTAAATATTTAAATATTGATTAATATATTGTTATTATTATAAATATGATATAACTTAATTATTTGTAGGCGTGTCACATTCACAAATTAATTAATCTATGTGTCCTTAAGAGGTTAAATAATATGTGATACATTACATTTATCTTTTATTTACATTTGTACTGTGTTAAAAGAAAAGATAGTAGAGCGAAATAAATAAATAATTTTGATAAATAATATTTACCTTCATAACGAGACTTTGATAATTGCAGTAATTGGCCATTTGTTTTTAAACCGACTTCAAAAAAAGGATTCTCAATTATTTTTAATTCTATCTCTCAATTGTCTAAAATGGTCCTCGAGAAGCACTCGCGCCTTACTTTAATTATAAATAAATAAATATCCAGTGACATTCTTTACACACGGCCATCTGATCCCAAACTAAGCAGAGTCCCTAGTACTATCTATATACGAGTATATAAAAATTAATCCCTATTTCCCTTGGTCACGGCATCACGCATGGACGGCTGGACCGATTTCGCTAATTCTTTTTTTTGTTGTGTTTCTTATTGTCAGGAGAAGGTTCTTATGAACAAAAAAATTAAGAAAGTTGCGCGGAAAATAAGAAAATTTAAGAAAACTTAACCACTTTATTAGCGCTTTTGACAATATAAACTTTTATTATTGTCAGTAGTTTGACAGCTGGAGCGATTGACAGAATCGCGCCGCAAATTGCGTTAAAAATAGAGGCATGGGTCGGAATTATATTGATAAAATAATTAATTTCTTACTGCACATTTTTCAGTTGTCAGAGTCAAGATTCGAATTCAATATTCATTATTAAGACAGGACAACGTCTGTCGGGTCAACTAGTTAATATTATAAATATCAAAGTTTTTGAGAATGGGTGTATGGATGTTTGTTACTCTTTCACGCAAAAACTACTTAACGGATATGGATGAAACTTGGCAAATAGATAGACCATACCCTAGAATAACTTAAAGAATGCTTTTTATCCCGGGAAAATGTTGCATCCCTCGGGAACGCGGCAGAAACTACGACTCTGCTGCGTGAGTCTAGACGTATGGATGTTAGTTACTCTTTCATGCAAAAACTACCAAACTGATTTAGATGAAACTTTTCAGATAGTTCATAACCTGGATATTAAGCACCTTGAACGCAGGTGAACCCGCAAGGAACAGCTATAGTCTATACTAATATTATAAAGAGGAAATATTAGTATGTAAGTATGTTTGTTACTCTTTCACGCAAAAACTACTAAACGGATATGGATGAAACTTGGCACATAGATAGAGCATATCCTGGAATAGCATATAGGCTACTTTTTATCCCGGGAAAATGTGATATCCCTCGGGAACGCGGGTAAAACCGCGAAGAACAGCTATTTGTCAATAAATGGCAGAAACTTCCAGACAACTTCTATTGTATCGACTTATCATAACTAAATTACAAAGGGCACACGATTCTCCTCAAATTGTTTGTGTCAGAGCGATACATATTCAACCTTATTCAAAGAGGAATAAGACTGAATTGTACTCGAAGCAATGATATCATAAGACACACGTGACATTCTAGAATATTTATTTCCAATTGTTATTTACATACAATAACGCACTGAGAAACGGTAAACTAGAACTTTGGTGACAATATAACTGAACTCGGCACATATATAGAGCATGCCCAGAAATAACAAATAGGTTACTATTTACATGCTTTTTACACGCTTTATATCAGCTTCACCTGTATGTGTACATGTATGTATGTATGTATGTAACCGACCCCTTTGAGCTCGATTTTGTCCTACTTTGAACGATCAGATTTAATTCAAACTTTGCACACCTGTCAAAGATCGATGACAATGCAATAATCCGATCAAAGCATCCGATTATCCTAATTAGATATCCTAATTTATTTTCTGTTTTTTATTAGCTTCACCTGTATGTTTGTAACCGACTCCTTTGGGCGCGATTTTGACCCACTCTAAACGGTCAGATTTCATTGAAACTTTTTAGATTTATCGAGGACCGATGATAATTCAATATTTTAAACAGTTAGACCCGTTATCCTTTCTAGGATAAGCGATTTACTAAAAAATTAAAAATCACTGCATAGTTTAAAACAACGTCGCTTTCTCTGTCCCTATATCCCTATGTACACTTAAATCTTGAAAACTACGCAACGGATTTTGATGCAGATTTTTTAATAGATAGAGTGATTGAAGAGGAAGGTTTTTATGTTTATTACATGTGACATCGCACGGGAACGCGGATAGCTATAAATAATAATAAAAAAAACTAAAAAAAAAAGCTTTTATAGAAAATCCAACAAAAAAATAGAAAAAAAAAACAATTGGAATTGTAAATAAAACCGCAGGGCACAGATAGTCTTAAGTTTAAGTATATGTAATATAGCGTTGCAACACGGCTTGGTTTTGGAGCAGAATGTCTCAGAATATTTATTTATTTTGTCAACATGGTTCACTCGTTAATATTTTGCAGTCTAGAACTAATTTCTAGATCTAAACCACTGTACTAACGATCTAGCTACACAGGTTTGCTGGTTATTGGTAAAATACGCGGTAAGGAGAAAGTGGTTCATGAATATAGCACTTATGTGACACTTTGTTTAAACTCAAGCTCTATTCTTCGGTTTAAAGTTGTCTACAACAAAATTATGTACGCACGTAAGAAGTTATATGAAATGACATTTTATTGCCAGTAACAAGGTATATAAAGATGTCGACGATTAATTGAGAGCTACATGTTTCGCCTTCACTACTGTAGGCATGCAAATACATATAGCATTAATATTAATTCTAAGACAGTTCAGTTATATAATACTTTTGAATAAAATTTAATTAGAATAATACCGTTAAACCTCAACGCGTCAAAATAAAATTAATAATGAGAATGGAAAAAAAAAACCGAAAAAATATACCCGAAATTATTAGTGAGAAAAACTGCACTAAAAGCATTTTTTACTATACAGTGATATTGTAGTGTCCAAACTCTTTGCACCTGCCTGTAGCAACGAATAACAATTTTTGACGTTGTTAGGTTATTATTGACAATAACATCATTACTCACTCATTGACACTGACAGTTGTAATTTGTGCGATGTTCCGGAGAGACCGTTATAAGCTAACTTCAACCTGTTACTTTTGTGTTACACTGATGCGCTCGCATCTTAAAATTTCACTCTCATCATATTTTCATAACGCGCCTAAAGAAGTATAACTTAAAAAAGTGGCACTCCGAGCACACTGGGAGTGCAGAAGTGAAAACTGACTTGAATGTTGTACGTATATACACAACTAGCTGTCCCCCGCGGTTTCCCCCGCGTTTAGTTTGAAGTTGATCAGACCAAGAAAACACGTTGTTTCATACAAACTTTGCACCCCCGTTTTACTCCCTTAGGGTTGAATTTTCAAAAATCCTTTCTTAGCAAAATTTCAAGTTTCTAACCCTCATAGTTTACGCCCTGCGTTGATATGTCAATCAGTCAGTCAGTTTCTCCTTTTATGTATACAGATTGTTTATATTATATACAGTTATGTAGCTTCAGTAACTTTAAATTTGACCTTCATAAGTGCCCTCCGAAGGCCTAAACTGAATAAATGGTTTTGAATTTTGAATTTTTTGAATTTGAATTATCAATGTATTTCAACCCAAGCTCAACTCTCGTGTAAACGGGGCCAATATATGTAGGTACTAATATACAGAGGTGTCGGTAACGGTGACAGTGTCGCGAGTTCAATTGTTTCTACCCACCAGCAATACCAAGCGCAACTTATGACGTTTTCTCTTAAAAAAATGTTTTAAAAGCACGATAGTAGTGAAACGTTTGTATTATAGGCAAACATTTTAATTATTTATCAATCACTTATGAATAGCATACGTTGTGTTTAACGGAATATGGCAACATTGTTTATTAAGCATACCTATGTTTATTTAATGACAAATAAATATAAAAACGAATGTTTGCCTGTATGTCCTTTATAGAATTGTAAACTATGCAACGGATTTTAATGCAGTTTTCAGCAATAGATAGAGTAATTCAAGGGGAAGGTTTACCTCTATTTTACCAAGATTTAAAGCGGGCAAAGCCGCAGGGCGCAGCTAGTGACAGATAATACATACCTACTAATGTTATAAATGTGAATGTAAGTAAGTTTGTTTGTTACGCATTCACGCGATACCTACTAAACCGATCATCATGAAACTTTGTACACATATTCTTGGATGTATTAAAAATAACATAGGATACTTTTTGTGCCGGGAAAATGTTACATCCCTCGGGAATACGGGTGAAACCGAGGGGACAACTAGTCTATACTAATATTATAAAGAGGAAAGATTTGTATGGAAGTATGTTTGTTACTCTTTCACGCAAAAACTACTAAACGGATATGGATAAAACTTGGCACATAGATAGAGCATATCCTGGAATAACATGTAGGCTACTTTTAATCGTGGGAAAATGTAATATCCCTCGGCAACGCGGGTGAAACCGCGGGGGTCAACTAGTATTACATAAATGTGAAGTAATTTCAATTACTCACCTGTCAAAAAAGAGCAATCACATGTTTCGAAGAATAATTATATTAAATGAATTTACAAGTAATTTTGATGTACTATAGGTATGATTCACCTGTTCAATGATGCAATAGGGTGTTTAACAGGTTTTTAAAAACTGTTCTACGTTTATCACTGATGACTATAGACTATATAGAAAATCTATATTTTACGTTCAATTACATATAGTGCAAGAAAAAGAGAAAACAATAGTAGATTGTATCATAAGGGAGCAAAATGATATTGATGTTGAATCCTGAACGTAGCGAGGGATTCAAAGTACGTCGCCCGAGTCAAAAATATTTTGCACCCGAGTGATACACTCTACTTTTCATCACTATCTATGAGAAAATGTGCCTCATATTTTATTGTAATTTTTTTATTTAATAAAACTTAGAGTAACAACTAAATTGAAATTAAATAGTATCTAATAATAAAACAACTAAAAACTTATTTTTACATATGAGACATTTTCGCCATTATGAAAATTAATTATTAGAGTTTTATTAGGAATAGAGATTGTTTTTTTAATTCAGCCGGCGGCGCGACTATGGGCCGTCGTACCAGCCAGTCTTTATTCAAACCATATTTGCGTTCGATTTCTTTGGCGCTGAACACTAAGATGTTACAAATTCAAAAAGTGCGCCGCAAAGATAATTGCGGCGCACTTATAAAGACGATTAAAAACTCATTACTGCCCGCTAAAGGTTTCTTATAGAAAACACCACTTTTGGGTGCACTTAAAGGCGAACCAAGTTATCCTTTTCGAATAGATGGGATGAAAAAAATATTAATTAAATATCCCGCGAAAACGCTTTTCCTGACAACATGGCGTCTCATGTCATCGTGACGTCAGCTGGGACTACGAAAAAGTGACATAATACGCAACTGTTTACAAGTATTTGACGTCATCAACCATTCGGCCAATCACAGCCGTTTACGATCAAGAAAGAAATACAGTTTAATTATATTTGTGGTGTTTGCTTGTACTAAATGGATGTACACCACAGCTTGCTCTATTTGTTTGAAAATTTTAGAAGTTTTTATGTAGGTATACCTATCACCTGTCGATAACTCTAATAAAAAAAAAAACCGCGGTTTCATCCGAAACTTGCATGAAATTAGCTTGAATATAAGCAAAAATTGAAATTCATTGATGTAATAGCTGTTGGCCTCAAAAAAAATTATGAAAAAAGTTATGAGGTAACAAACAAAAAAAAAATACAGACCAATTGAGAACCTCCTCCTTTTTTTTAAGTCGGTTAAAAAGATGGCAAACGCTACTTTTTGTTCCTGGGAACGCGAGGAATACCAGAAGAAGCAAGTTATGGGTTATAAAAAGAAATCTATGAGACGTAACTTACTTTACTACGGAGCGATCACCCTTTCTTGGCAGCGTAAGATTTTTAGTTTTTCATTATAATCTGTAACAAAAAAAAACACAAATTACTTTCAATAAAATTATTACACGCCTATTTTGACGTAATAAAGCGTATTTTTGTCCCCAAAACCCAACTAAAATTAGTTTTTTTTTATTTTTTTTATTTTTTTTTTATTTAATTTTATTTAACAAACAAGCAGATGGTCCACCTGACGGTAATTGGTCACCGCCGCCTATGGACATGTAACACCAGCATCGCCAATGCGTTGTCTGCTACCATTCGACGCAGAATTTTTTATAGATGGTTATCTACACTAATATTATAAAGAGGAAAGATTTGTATTTTTGTATGTAACGAATAAACTCAAAAAGTACTGGACCGATTTTAATAATTATTTTTTCATTAGAAAGCTACATTATCACTGAGTAATATAGGCTACTTTTTATCCAGGGAAAATGCAAATCCCTCAGGAACGCGGGTAAAACTGCGGGGGACAGCTATAGGCTATATATCGACTGTTAAAAGGCGACTTGATTCAAGCGCCATTTTGAAAACTTTACAGGAGAGCTATTTGAAAATGTTAAAACCCAAAAACAGATACTGCATCTAAACTTCTTAACATTCCACATCGAAGCTGTTGAATATTAAAACTAAATGCAAATGAATTTGTGCATGGGCCACCATCATAGAAGTATAATTCATTGAGAAAAATGTTACTTTCGTCAAAAATGGCGGTTGAGTCAAGTAGCCTTTTACCCGTCCAATATGATACCGATAAACGCGGGTAAAACCGCGGGGGACAGCTAGTGTAACATCAAATAAACGTGATTCAATAAAACAGTGTCGTATCATTCTGGCGCAGGAAATCTATTCTCAGATCAAAAGATTTGGCAGACGATAATATCAAAAAAAAATTACTGGGGAAACCCATCTATTTTAATATTAGGACTCATTTTCTTGTATGTATTACATATCTTACAGCATTTGTATATATTATGTTATCTATCTTATATATCTAAAGCCAATTTCGAGTAGTAGAGCTCTTAGTGCAGAGTTCGTCCGGGGAAGTACTACCACCTTACCCATTTCCGCCGTGTATCAGTAGTGCACTTGTATTACTGTGTTTCGGTTAGAAAGATAAGGCCGGTGACATTACAGGCACATGAGGCTTAACTTCACGTCTCAGGGTCCACGCATTGTCGATGGCCCTGTTGAAAATTACCATAGGCTACGGTGGCCACTTACCATCAGGTGGACCGTCTGATTTTCTGTCGAGCCATGTGGTATAAAAAATGGGTTGCACTCCAGGAGTGCCAGCAGAAGTAAAAACTTGAACATTAACGTTGTGCATTTTTACCGTCTGAAAAGTGCTCAACGCCGCTAAAGAAGTTTTCATGTAAAAAATTAAAATATTGTTTAAGTGTAAGTTGCATCTTAATCTCAACCCCATAGGGTTTATTTTCGGACTTAAAACTCTACCTTCACTACATAGTATAAAACAAAGTCGTCTGTCCCTATGTATGCTTAGATCTTTAAAACTACGCAACGGATTTTGATGCGGTTTTCATCATTAGACAGAATGATTCAAGACGAAAGTTTATATATATGTGGGAACGTGGGTAAAACCGCGGGGGACAGCTAGTTATTAATAAATTTTGTCATAAAAACAGTAGTCTGTAACACAATACAGACAGACAGAGAGACGCACCGCATTGCTATTTGATAGTCTTCCTATATTGCGAGATGTCCATCAAGGACGCCCTACCGCAAGACTGTAATAGGGCGTAGCTACGTAGTTGTGATGTGAATTTTATTTGCTGGCGCCACCTGATGTATAGAAGAATCACATAATTTGAACGAAGTTTCTTATCGCGCGTTGTGAAAGGGGGCTAGACGGAAAAAAATCATACGAAAAGTTGTAACGACACTTTTTTTCGAAATTTAAAATGATATGGTTTATTATTGGGTTTGTTTCTTTCATAATTTATTTAAAGGCTACATACAACATGTTTAAAATTCTGTTCCATTTATAAATTAGTATAATTAGTAATTATTAGCACAGTCTTGATCTTTTATTGAAGACCTAATACTAAAGACGAGAGATTGCAAGTTTTTCTCAACACTGGACCTAAACTCAGCGTTTTGGTCAATTCCAATGCGTATCTTCGTTCCATCCGGGTGTCCCTTGACACCTCTCAAGTTTTTATAACGCTTTTATTAGCTTCATACGTATGTAACGAAATCTTTGAACATGATTTTGACCCCCTTCAAGACGTCGGATTAACTTGAAATTTTGCATACTTGTTAAGGACCGATGACAATTTAATATTTAAAATAGTTTGACCCGTTATCCGTACTAGAATAATCAGCCAGCTTATCTCCAATTATTCTTTTCGAAAAAATTTAAATGAAAATTTGATTTAGTTAAAATCTTTTTCGGACTATAATGAACATTTATAAAAAAATAACTAAAAAAATCTGTCCAGTCATTCTCATGTGATGATGTACCAATCAACGGTCTTTTGTATAGAAGGCTAGTGACACGCCGCACAGGTGTAATTAGAAAAAAAAGAGGAAATAATAACTCGATATTGAAGACAGTTGTTATCAATAAAGTTGTTAAGCTCTTAGTGCAGAGTTCGTCCGGGGAAGTACTACCACCTTACCCATTTCCGCCGTGAAGCAGTAGTGCAATTGTATTACTGTGTTTCGGTTAGAAAGGAAAGGGGGCCGGTGAAATTACAGGCACATGAGACTTAACAACTTCACGTCTCAGGGTCGACAACGCATTGGCGATGCTCCTAGTGTTGCAAATGTTCATAGGCGGCGGTGACCACTTACCATCAGGTGGGCCGTCTGCTTGTTTGTCGGCCCAAGTGGCATAAAAAAAAAAATTTAAAAAAATATAAAATTAAGTAAAATTGATATTATAAAATAGCCAAGTCAGAATAGATAAAATTTATATAAAAATTATTTAATAAAAAATAAAAAGAATGTAACCTTGCTGAGTTTCTTGCCGGATCTACTCAGTTGAAGGTTGACTTCCGAACCGGTTGTAGCTTCAGTAACTTTAAATTTGACCTTCATAAGTGCCCTCCGAGGGCCTAAACTGAATAAATGGTTTTAAATTTTAAATTTTTGAATTTTGAAATGTCAATTGTGAAATTAATATAGAAAATCTAATAGGTGTCCTGTCTCTACAAGGGTAGTAAACAGCCAGACGGGTACTACAAAGTACCCTACAACATTATCGGAATCCAGTCAGAAAAAAAAATACCTTAGGTGAACCAACAACTGTGATAGTATAGAATGAACAGTCAATTATATACCTAACATAATAGACATTAAGTTCACTTTGGCTCGTCACACGAGACAAAATAACCACACACGTTATGCAACTTTGTAAAATGAATTTTAAATCAAAGCCACAAGGTACATAATCCAATATGAGTGTTAAGATAGGATATAAATTAGATTAGCAGTGGAAAAATCCAACTGAAGCCATAGGAAGTGCAAGGTTTATAAAACCTGTGGAATGTTCAGAAACTAAACTATTTAAATATAAAAAACAGCTTTTAATAAAAAATAAATATCCCGGGACATTCTTTACACACGGCCATCTGATCCCAAACTAAGCAGAGCTTGTACTATGGAAACCAGATAACTGATTCAGTAATAAATTATTGTATGCCAGGAGCATCATACAAACAAATAATAGATAAGATTTTGCATACAAAGTTTGATGAAAATACCATAATAATAATTTTAATTGGCAATGTTATAAATATAAGTAAAAAAGACTTGATAAATAGTCTCAATTCTTTATCAAAATTAGAGGTAATGAAAATAATGTTATGTGCTTTCCCATACTCTTCCAACTATTCAGATATGGAGAATAATTATATTTGGCATTTAAATAACCATATGCATAATGTTACATGTCATAGTGCTAATTTTATTTATTTTGATACTAACAAGTTTGTTAGTAATTTGAAATTGAAACAGGATACCCTGTTTATTCCAAAAAAACTTAAGAAATTGATTGCATCACTTGTAGCATATAATATTAATAGGATAAGGGATAACACAGTAAGAACAAGTCATTTTAACATTAAATCTCAGAATAGTTCTTTAAACAAAAACTTTTGACAACAGAGAAGCTAAACAGTTCGACTTTTTTATTACATCAGAATATTAATCGCTTCTTTGGCAAAATTCTTGATATTCATTTATTATTAGATAAAATAAATATAGATATATTATGTTTTACAGAGACATGGTTGAAACCGGGCACTATGCTTTTTAATATTAAAAACTTTACAGTTGCCAGTATATTCAATAGATTATCTGCAGAAGGTGGCGGCACAATAATTCTTATAAATAATAATATTAAATTCAAGGATCGTAAAGATATTTGTAGCCTCTCTGTTGAGCGTGTTTGTGAGGTGTCTTGTGCAGAGTTGCAGAACTATATTATTGTTTGTGTTTATAGGCCACCGGCATCAAATTTTTTATTGTTTACGTCTATAATGGAAGAGATTCTTCGTAAGTTATTTAATAATTCTAACAAGTCAATAGTTGTATGTGGCGACTTTAATGTAGATACTCTTAGTAATTCATCTGAAAGTCGGAATTTTGTTGCCTTATTCAAATCGTTCAACTTAGATTTATTGTTTAGTGAGTCAACAAGATCTACAGCCACTTCGGCTACTTGTATTGATAATATATTAACTAATAGTAGTATACTAGGGAAATCGATTATTAGTGGTGTTCGCTCGGATCATAAGGCTCAATTAATAGAATTGCCATTTAAAAGACAAGTATTTAAAGTAACGAAAGTAATTAGACCTACTACTAAGGCAAGATTAGACACCTTTAAGAATAATTTAGAGCTGAAACTCTGTAATACAATATATCATAGTGATGAGCCCAATGTCTTGTATAAAGGTTTATTGTCTGGGATTTGCGATAATTTTAATAGAGCCTGTCCTACTAAAATAGTGAAGGTAAATAGTAAAATGGGATTTAGTGACTGGGCTACAAAAGGTATTCGTAAGAGCAGGGATAGGTTGTATGAACTTTATCATTTAAAATCTCTAACTCAGAACGAAGAATTTCATAAATATGTTAGAAAATTTTCAAAGACTTTCAAGTTAGTGTGTAATCAAGCTAAATCTTACTTTATATGTAATAAAATAGGTAATGCTAATAACAAAATAAAGACAGTCTGGAATGTTATTAATACGGAAACTGGTAAAATTAGAAATAATAATGAACAGGTAACTCTTAAAATTAATGAAAAAATTCTAACAAATAATTTAGATGTAGCCTGTGCTTTTGAAAACTTCTTCACGAGTATACCTGGTAAAACTACTAAAAGCCTTAAATCATGTCCTATAGCAGCGGAATCTTTACTCAAGCAGCATATTCATAATACATTTCCAAGTTTTAAATTTGACCATATTAATGCTAGCGATATCATAATAACTTTTAATTCTCTCAATATGAAAAGTACTGAAGATTTATGGGGCTTATCAGTAACAATCGTAAAATCAATAATAACAGTGATTGCACCTGTTTTGTCAAATATTTTTAATGAATGCATTGATCAGGGTTGTTTTCCTGATTTAATGAAATATAGTAAAATAGTACCTATTTTCAAGTCCGGTTGTAGGGAGAATCCATCTGATTACAGACCAGTTTCCGTTCTGCCAGCACTTAGTAAAATCTTTGAAAAATTGCTGCTTAATCAAATGTCAAGTCACTTTACTAAGCATAAGGTATTGCATGGTCATCAGTTCGGTTTCACGAAGGGAAGATCTACATCCGATGCGGCAGCAACATTGCTGAGGCACATTTATGGCGCATGGGAGGATTCACAGGATGCGATTGGCATTTTTTGTGATCTGTCCAAGGCATTCGATTGCGTTGACCACCGAACGCTACTACTAAAACTTGACTTCTACGGAATTCGTGGAACTGCTCATGATCTTGTTTTATCTTATTTATCAAATCGCCAGCAAAAGGTAGGGATTACCGGCACAACATCCAAGGGCTCTTTAGTCGAAATGGGGGTACCCCAGGGTTCAATTTTAGGTCCATTTTTGTTTTTAGTATATATAAATGATTTGCCATATGTTGTAAATGACCTCACAGATATTGTCTTGTTTGCTGATGATACATCATTAATTTTTAAAGTTAATAGAAAAGACAAAGATCTAACTAAAGTTAATCATACTATGTCAATTGTCTGTGGGTGGTTTGCTACAAATAATCTATTACTAAATTCAAAGAAAACTAAATGCTTAAGGTTTTCTTTACCAAATGTAGCACAAGTAGATAGCCAAATAATAATAGATGGGAGCCATATTGATCTTGTAAATAAAACGGTATTTTTGGGTCTTACATTAGACAATAAATTGCAATGGGGACCTCAGGTTGATACTCTAGCTGCTAAATTAAGTTCGGCTGCTTTTGCTGTTAGGAAAATTAAACAATTGACGAATGTTGAGACGGCCAAATTAGTTTATTTTGCATATTTTCATAGCCTCTTGTCCTATGGTATTTTGTTTTGGGGAGCAGCAGCGGATATAGAATCAATATTTATTATACAAAAAAGAGCAATTCGTGCAATTTACAGTATGGGTCCCCGTGAATCATTAAGAGATTTATTTAGGGAAATAAATATAATGACATTACCTTCACTATATATTTATGAAAATATAATGTTTATACGTAGAAACATAGGAATGTTTGAGTCAAAATTAGATATTCATAGTATTAATACAAGACAAAGGGAGAAGTTAGTTGTTCCATACTTTAGACTAACTAAAGTTAACAAGTCATTTCTTGGTAATTGTGTTCGATTTTATAATAAGATACCGCTTTCAATAACCAAAATGTCTGATCATAAATTTAAAAATTATATTAGGAAAGTTTTGAAAGAAAAAGCGTATTACAAGGTAGTTCATTATATTGAAGATAAAAATGTATGGAAATAGCTGCTCTCTGCACAGTGCACCTCTAAATCTCTTGTTTAAGTTGTAAGTACCTAATTATTGTTATTTTCTATTTTGTAGTCTTGTCATATTTTTTTTTTGTTTTGTTTTTATTAATGTTACCTATAATAAGTATTTTGTAATTGTTAAATATAAAATTATGTAAAATTGAAATTATAAAATAGCCAAAAAGTCAGAATAGATAAAAATTTATATAACAAATAAAAAAGAATGTAACCTTGCTGAGTTTCTTGCCGGTTCTTCTCAGTTGAAGGCTGACTTCCGAACCGGTTGTAGCTTCAGTAACTTTAAATTTGACCTTCATAAGTGCCCTCCGAAGGCCTAAACTGAATAAATGGTTTTGAATTTTGAATTTTGAACTACATATACTATTTTTGGTTTGGCAGTCATAGCGCTAACCACCAAGCCAACGGGCCTGTTTGTGTTTTGGTTACATATTTTGTGGCATAGCCTTTAATTCGAGCTGAGATAAAGTCCAAATTCACACGCTGTAGAATCGAAACCTTCAGAAACTACCTGTCTCGTTCACTCGCTTGGTTAATCATATATCGGTACCTAAGATATGAAGTCACATGGGCAATTAGATGGTCCACCTGATGGTAAGTGGTCACCGCCTATGGACATTTGCAACACTAGGACATCGCCAATGCGTTGTCGACACAGACGTGAAGTTAAGTCTCATGTGCCTGTAATGTCACCTTACCTTTCTAACCGAAACACAGTAATACAGTACATTACTGCTTGACGGTGGAAATGGGTAAGGTGGTACTTCCCGGACCAACTCTAGAATAAGAGCTCTACTACATGAGGACCGTGTGACTTGCCAACCTTGTCATCAAATTGCAAACCTATATATGTATACAGACACATGAGACTTAACAACTTCACGTCTCAGGGTCGACAACGCGCCGATGCTTCTGGTCTTGCAAATGCCCATAGGCAGCGGTGACCACTTCCCAACAGGTGGTACGTATGCTTGTTTGCCGGCCCAGGTGGTTATATTAAAATTAATGTTTGTCTGCGTCCTTTATAGAATCGTAAACTATGCAACGGATTTTAATGCAGTTTTCAGCGATAGATAGAGTAATTCAAGGGGAAGGTTTATAACCAGGATTGAAAGCGGGCGAAGCCCCAGGGCGCAGCTCGTCACTACATAGTATAAAACAAAGTAGCTTTCTCTGTCCCTATATCCCTATGTATGCTTAAATCTTTAAAACTACGCAACGGATTTTGATGCGGTTTTTTTTATAGATAGAGTGATTGAAGAGGAAGGTTTATATGTATTAGTATCTACATTGCACCTTAGCGAAGCCGGGGCGGGTCGCTATTAATGATAATAATGATTCTTAAAAACTCCAGTACACCAACATTTCATTTGATTTGCGCATCGGAGTTAAATGCGCATTGTTATTCTCAGAAAGACCTTTCATTTCATACCCATATTAAAAAATGCAATCCGCCATATTGAATTTAGATTGACGTCACAATATTATTCGGGATATTCTCAGCAAGCCCTTTTATTTGATACCCATTTTAAAGGTGTATTAAAAAATAACCAGTCCACCATTTTGGGTGGTCCGCCATGTTGGATTTAGAATGACGTCACAGCTAACCATGCATTGTCATCTAAACTAAACGTTTATACAAAATATCAGCTAGGTATTTGCTTCAAAATTGAGTTGCATGATTCCACGCGAACAAACATACACACAGACATACATACATGTCAATGTGTGCATGAACATGTCTGTTTGTTCTGTGTCTGGGTGTAAATATCTATATAAGTATGTATTTAGAAAAAAAAAAGTTGTGTATCAGCTATGTGGTTTCCATAGTGCAAGCTCTGCTTAGTTTGGGATCAGATGGCCGTGTGTAAATAATGTCCCGGGATATTTATTTATTTATTTATTATTATACATACATTACAAGTTAAATGAAAGATTCTAAAAATATAGTGAGACTCGATACACATAATGGGCCAGGGTTATCGACTGGTACAATAATGATGTTATTGTTTGTCTGCGACAGGCACGCGGTGATGATAAAAATCCACGTGTAACGACACGCTTGCTTCAATAACTAGAGAACGAATGTACATCCTACTAAAATTATAAATGCGAACGTTTGTGATGGAAACTTAGTTCCTCTTCCAGGTCAAAAATTACTAAACGGATTTGAATGGAACTTGGCACATACATAGTTTATAACCAGGATTAAGAAATACAATTCTTTTCATCCCCCCATCTCGGAAAGAGTATTTTTGCTCTTCGATAACTGAGTGCAAAAGCCGTTTTTATCATCTAGATAGATAAAGTAAATTGAATTTAGAACATCGTGTCACGTGTGTTAGTGAATTCAAAACATCATTAAACCTATTTACTTCTGCCTCCATGATGCCGAATTTATCATACAACCTATTTAATTTGGTAAAAACCCAGACTCGGAACCTTCTAGGTGTACTTTTTTTTATTTGCTTTGCGCGCGCCATTTTCTTTTTTTTGCATTTAGTCATTTCCTCGCTGAGGTGGGATGAAAAGTTACGTGTTGCACTCGAGTGCAAAGATTTTTCACCTTGTGCTCTTTTGATTCCCTCGCTGACGCTCAGGATTCTAACTTTAGAATCCATCGCTTGAGCACGCGGTTAAAAAGCAACTTTGCACTCTTGTATAAAAAATAACAATTTTATATCGGGAAAATATAACATCCCTCGAGAACGCGAGTGAAGCCGCATATATGTTGTTATATCCAAAATAGCCTATGTTAGAATCTTAGTGTGAAGTTAAGTCTCATGTGCCTGTAATATCACCAGCCTTACCTTTCTAACCGAAACAGTAATACAAGTGCACTACTGCTTCACGATAGAAATGAGTAAGGTGGACGAACTCCGCAAGATTTCTTTCATAGTGTCAAAGGGTTCATTTAAAAGAGTACTAGCTATCCCCCGCGGTTTCGCTCGCGTTCCCGAGGGATGTAACTTCCCGGCACAAAAAGTATCCTATGTGTTGTTCTAGAGGATTTTCTATATATGTGCCAGGTTTCAACCAAATCCGTTCGGTAGTTTGCGTGAAAGAGTAACATACATCCGCACATACAGACTTACGCATTTATAATTTTAGTAGGATGCTAGTACGACCATGTAACTAGATTTCCTCGCCATTATTCCCTTTTCCGAAATATTAAGCTTATTGAGAAAGGAGGTTAAATGGGGCCTTATAACGAGTCCATTCACAATATTTAAAAACCGCAGTAACGCTGTATAACATACCACAAAAAAAAACAGATTTTTATGAATGAAATATAGAAAAACTATTAAAGTAGACAATTGTTAGGTAAAATAGGTACGTAGGCCTTTCTGTTAAATAATCTGGTTCCCTGACATGACAGCTTACTAGGGTTGTTGGCTTTGATAATTAATTATATTTTGTAACACGTTGTATATTGTATGTGCCAAGTTTCAACCAAATCCGTTCGGTAGTTTTTGCCTGAAAGACTAACAAACATCCATACACACAGAATTTCATATTTATAATACATATTAGGATTATGTCACTTTCACACCTATTATTTAGATCCTGTATTCGATTCAAATTATCGATTCTCAATAGATCGATTTATTTAACGAGTAAACTCTGTGGTGCGACAAATTGATTGACAAATACAGATAATGTAAGCGAATCAATATAAACTGTAACGTGTGAATTGATTGTTATTAATGTACACATGAGTATCGATTGAAAAAATATCTTGAAATATAATCCGGTTTCTTTTTAACACGTTTTTATTAGTTTCATCTGTATGCTTGTAACTGACTCCTTTGGGCGCGATTTTCACACTTTAAACGGTCAGATCTCATTCAAACTTTGTAGATTTATCGAGGACCGATGACAATTCAATATTTTAAACAGTTAGACCTGTTA
The DNA here is from genome assembly GCA_907165245.1 of Habrosyne pyritoides. Taxonomy (NCBI): domain Eukaryota; kingdom Metazoa; phylum Arthropoda; class Insecta; order Lepidoptera; family Drepanidae; genus Habrosyne; species Habrosyne pyritoides. The sequence goes on from OU015614.1 coordinate 2,133,442, forward strand.
TCCTTACTAGGATAATCAGGATTAGCGATTTAACTAAAAAATTAAAAATAAATACTAGTGTAAAAAGTTAAAAAAGCACACTTTTATGGAAAAAAAAAAAAAATTAATCAAGAATGGTGTAAATAAGAAAAACATGTAATTTATTGTAAAAAAAGCGTAGGGTGCTTTTTAAAATATTATCAAAATGATAATCCTTCTACTCATATCTTTCAATAAAATATTATACCGACGGGTAAAAGGTGCCTTGACTCAACCGCCATTTTTGCCGAAAGTAACATTTTTCTCAATGCATTATACTACTATGATGATGGCCCATGCACAAATTGGTTGAAGCTTGCATTAAGTTTTAATATTCAACAGCTTCGATGTGGAATGTCAAGAAGTTTAGATGCAGTATCTGTTTTTGGGTTCTAACATTTTCAAATAGCTCTCCTGTAAAGTTTTCAAAATGGCGCTTGAATCAAGTCGCCTTTTAACCGTCTACTATTTTTATTTAATATTGACACCATGCACCCTACGCTTTTTTTACAATAAAAAACATTTTTATTTAGACTAATCTCAATTCAAATTAATTTTCAATTTTTTTATTGGATTTTCTATAAATGCGTGTTTTTTAGTTTTTTTTTACTGTTACATTAACCTTTTGAACGACATGCCCCTGGTACAGTTCTATTTTTACTATTCTAACCAAGATTGGTAACGTGCGAGAGAGACGGCGACAATATTCACCACAAGTCACGTTGGGGCTTGAAATATCTTCAGTGGAAGGTGGCTCTCATTAATAATAAATAAATATCCCGGGACATTCTTTACACACGGCCATCTGATCCCAAACTAAGCAGAGCTTGTACTATGGAAACCAGATAACTGATATACTACATATACTACTTTTTTATTTTTCTAAATACATACATAAATAGATATTTACACCCAGACACAGAACAAACAGACATGTTCATGCACACAAATGTTTGTCCTGGGTGGAAATTTAACTCGCGACTTTCGACTTGGCAGTTTGGGTCGCTAACCATCAAGCCAATTACTGAGACTTTCTACCTCTGCGGGGATAACGGGCGTAATGATATGTTTAATAACCACCCACATACTAACGCAACTCTGTAACACATAAAGGGCTTTAATAAATTAAATCGTTTCGAAAGTTAAATCAATCATCTAACTCAATTAATTTCAATATTAATCTATATTAACAAGGGCTGAAGGTCCAAAAAGCAATGCGGAAACATTCGAAAACCTTGACTGTCATTAAAAACAAGGTTTTATAACCGCAGGGCATCGAGTACCATACAATTAATCAATGTTATAAAAAAACAGAAATAAAAATAAACCTTAATGACTTCGCGATAGATATCAAAACGTCTTCAAAATCAATGGCTGTTTACAACTAAGCCTAAGCGACATAATCGATTAAGAAGTTAATACTTGTCTATGGCATTCAGATTTTGAACTGTCAAATATTTCATATTTAGAACGCGGCTGTAGTAGGCGAGTCGAAAGCCGTGTCGAAAGGGAATCGTTGCGTTGCGTTATATTTAAATTCTATATTTGAATGCGGTGTGGTTTTGGCAATACGTAAGGTATTTTCGCTTTTATTTTTAGATAATTCGAACAAAATTTTACGTCAGAGCCATTGGGTACAATCCATTTGACGGGCTAGTTGGCATGGTGGTTAGAGACCCTGACAGCCGCGCCCCAGTAGTTCGATTCCCACCGAGGACAAACATTTGTTAGCATGAACATGTCTATTTGTTCTGTGTGTAAATATCTATAGTATGTACTTAGAAAAAAAAAAGTATATGTAGTATATCAGTTATCTGGTTGCCATAGTACAAGCTCTGCTTAGTTTGGGATCAGATGGCCGCGTGTAAAGAATGTCCCGGGATATTTATTATTTTTAATATAAATGAGATAATCAGTGTGTTTGCATTATATGTGTCACCTACATACAGTCTATGGTAAAGAGAGGGACATGCTACTTTAATCCAAGGAACGCGGGTAAAACTGCGGGAATAGCTAGTCCAAATTAATCCCTACTAATATTATAAATGTAACTTTGTTACGCTTTCACGCGAAAACTACTTAACCGATCATCATGAAACTTTGTACACATATTCTTGGAGGTATTAGAAGTAACATAGGATACTTTTTGTGCCGGGAAAATGGTACATCCCTCGTGATACGCGGGTGAAACCGCGAGTGACAGGTACTAATATAATAAATGCGAATGTGAGTCTGTTTGTTACGCTTTCACAGCTAAACGACGGAATAGATTTTCCTGAAATTAGGCACACGTAGCTTGTAGTGTGGAGATAGACATACGGTACTTTTTATACCGGAAATGCAGAAGAATTCGCTGGGGACAGCTGCATCATTATTCGAAAGTGCCTGAGATCTTAATGAAATTTGGTACGGACATAGATTAATATCTTAAGGCAGGACATAGGCTACCATTAGTCTCAAAAAATATGTTTATGGTGTGGAAAAGGGAAATTTGTGGGGCAGCCCACAATGCTTCAAGTTAGGGTTTGGCAAATTCATATTTGGGCTTTTGGTAAGATAAGTTTAAGGTAAGTTTTTCTTTTCTCGCTTTTTTTTCCGAAAATGTACCTATTACCCCCCCCCCGACATTTCTTCATCATTTCATTTCATTTCTCTACGCCCTCTTGGTTGGGAGGTCTTTATAAGGATTCCTTTCTTACCTTTTGATACCTCAGATAATCAGATCAGCAATAAAATTCCTAAAATAGTTTTGTTTCATCAAAAAGTCAAACGAAATCTCAAGTCAAAGGTTAATTGCCGAAAATCCCGTTGTTTATTTAAATTGCTCACGAGATTCGACTAATTACAATGACATTGATATTACACAAGACTCCGCGACGCAGCGTACGTGACATTGTTGAGGACAAACTCACGGAAAACCGCCTGAAATGATTTTGGGGAATTTATTTGTTATTACTCCACCGCGGGCTGGTCACATCTGCCGTAGAACCGATAACCGTTGGAGTAGACGTGTTCTAGAGTGGAGACCACGGCTCGGTAAACGTAGTGTAGGGCGCCCTCCAGCTAGATGTAGCGATGATATACGCAAGCTAGCTGGCAGCGGTTGGAAACAAAGAGCTGAAGATCGAGCTCAGTGGCGTGCCATAGGTGAGGTCCAGCAGTGGACGGAGATAAGCTGGAGGATAAGCTTATTCCTCATAAAATTAGCTCTATGCCAGTGAAAGTTCCGTCAAAATCGGTCCAGTTGTTTCTGAGTTTCTTGAGCCGGAACAAAGACATACATTTTTTTTTCTTTTTGTTTTAAATACAGTAGGTATATACTTTCATACGCACATGAAAAATGCTGTTATTTTGACATTACAAACATAGTATAGACTAGTTGTACTCCACAATGTAACATTTTTGTTATTTTTTTAGTTTACTAAGAGATTATTATTAATATCACAATCTCATATGCATTAATGCGCCAAAAATCTAATTAAAAAGTCCAAAATTTAGTCCAGGACATGCTCTATCTATCTGCCATGTTTCATCCAAATCCCCCGCGGTTTCACCCGCGTTCCCGAGGGATGTAACATTTTTCCGGGATAAAAAGTAGCCTATATGTTATTACAATATATGCTCTATCTATGCGCCAAGTTTCATCTAAATCCGTTCGGTAGTTTATGCGTGAAAGAGGAACATCATCCATACATATAAACTTTCTCGTTTATAGGTAATACAACAAATTAGTAACAAGAATTGGAAGGATTATTAATAATTTTATCACTAAGTAAACTAGACTGTAAAAACATTTCGCATTAGTCACAAAAATAGCTGAATACCGACAAAATAAAAAGTAATTGACTATGGTACGACAGGAATTGGTAATCGGAATTTTAATTCAAATAAAGAACATCACGCTGTTGCCGCGTGTGGAACACGTGAGCGCGTCATGTTGACGCTCTGTGGAGATTACTTTTTAAAATCCATTTACAGGTTGAATTAAGTATATATAACCCGCGTTTAGTTTGAAGTTGCTAAGACCAATAAAACACGTTGTTCCATATAAACTTTGCACCCCCGTATTACCCCCTTAGGGGGTGAATTTTCAAGTTTCTTACCCCTATAGTTTAGTTAGGCCCTGGTATGTCAGTCAGTCAGCTTCTTGTCTTTTAAATACAGATTTATAGGTTGAAAAGAAGGTATTTCAACTTTTTTGTTGTTAATATTATTTATATTATTGGGTGTAAATATCTATATAAGAATGTTTTTAGAAATATATCTATATATGTATATATATATATATGTATATATATATATCTGGTTTCCATAGTACAAGTTCTGCTTAGTTTGGGACCAGATGGCCGTGTGTAAAGAATGTCCCGGAATATTTATTATTTACATAGAATGTTCATTCCACGCACCATCACATCAAAACTAGTGAACATTTCGGGATGGGACTGCTACCATTCGACGCGGATTTTTTCGTAGATGGTTATGGTAACGCGGGTGATACCAGGACACAGCTAGTTAGTTATAAAAAGGGTTAATCACATCATAAACACAAAAATAATAGCCGATTTTGAAAAATCACCAAAATCTTGTTTGACAGCTGTCAAAATATTTTTCCTTTTTTTGCCATTGAGTCCGAACTTTATTATATAGACCGAAACAAACGATTTTAAATAGTTTCGTTGGGGCCCTACTTAATTTTTTGACCCAGGGCCTTTGGTTATCTAGCTACGCCACTGCTCCCACCACGTGCACTGACGACCTGGTCAGAGTCGCTGGAAGCCGCTGGATGCAGACGGCTCAAGACCGGTCGAGGTGGAAATAAATAAACGTGAGTTTGACTGAGTAAGTTATTCAAATAACACGACATAGAACTCAGTAAACGTTGTCAATGTATTAATAAAAATGGAATTTTAATTATCAACGTTCAATCGTTTTAACATAACAACGTTGACTACAACACTAGAATTCTTTTATAATTTAAATTCAGACATAGCTCAAAAGATTAGCAAGCTCAAGTGGCAGTCGGCTGGTCACATCTGCCGTAGAACCGATAACCGTTGGAGTAGACGTGTTCTAGAGTGGAGACCACGGCTCGGTAAACGTAGTGTAGGGCGCCCTCCAGCTAGATGAAGCGATGATATACGTAAGCTGGCTGGCAGCGGTTGGAAACAAATAGCTGAAGATCGAGCTCAGTGGCGTGCCATAGGTGAGGCCTATGTCCAGCAGTGGACGGAGATAGGGTGATGATGATAATGATATAAGCAAGCTGGCTGGCACTGGTTTGAAACAAAGAGCTGAAATTCAGTAGTGTGCCGGTTATAATGAAGGCACCGACACGTTCAAGAAGGTTTTAATTTCAAATCACTGGACGTATAATTTCTTTTTAAACGATTACTTACAGAATAAGGGTGTAAATATCTATATAAAAATGTATTAAAAAAAAAAGTAGTATATGTAGTATATCAGTTATCTGGTTTCAATAGTACAAGCTCTGCTTAATGTGGGATCAGATGGCTATGGAAATTTATTATTATTATTCATTATTTCGTATTTTGCTCTTGAAAACAGCCAGTATCATTACTATGTCGTTTTTTTTAATGGACTTAAAGGTTTGTTTGGACAGCAGTTTGTATACGCCCGCCCCTATCAAGGTCAGAAGATGACTTGACAACAAACCATCACCAAGAGATAGTAATTTTTCAACTCATTTACATAATATGCCCGCCACCGCGCCAAGCGTCCTTTACCGACCGGTATTTCAAGTACAGTTCCGAATTTGAATGTTTGCATTCGAATTTCGAATTCGTGTTGACATGTGATCGACGCGTGGCGCGATTGTTGCTACGGTCTATGGATTGTTTTTTTTCCCCTTCACTTTGCATTTTCAGCCAATGTCGAGGTACGAAACATTTTCAATTTTTTGTTGACTTTATTATTTTATATACTAGCAACACACCCCGGTTTTGCACGAGTACTGTTGCTTATTCGTATGTAAGTATGTGTGTTACTCTATCACGCAAAAACTACTAAACGGATATGGATGAAACTTGGCACATAGATAGAGCATATCCTGGAATAACATATAGGATACAATTTATCCCGGAAAAATGTGATGTCCCTCGGGAACCCGGGTAAAACCGCAGGGGACAGCTAGTTTCAATATAGAAAACGTAAAAATTTGAAAAGTCAGTTCAACCCTAGGCATATATTAAGAAATGAAAAAATTCGAAATTTTCCCCTAAGGGTGTAAATAAGTATAATAATATTTAATAATATCCCGGGACATTCTTTACACACGGCCATCTGATCTCAAACTAAGCAGAGCTTGTACTATGGAAACCAGATAACTGATATACTACATATACTACTTTCTTTCTTTTTCTAAATACATACTTATATAGATATTTACACCCAGACACAGAATAAACAGACAGGTTTATGCACACAAATGTTTGTCCTGGGTGAGAAACGAACCCATAACCTGCTACTTGGCCGTCAGGGTCTCTAACCACCAAGCCAACTGACCTGTTAAAGTATATTATAATTCTACATAGGAATTATGGTAGATGGCAGATTGTAGGCTTGTAATTCACCACTTTTGGCCACATAATCACACCATGGTATGATTAAGAACAAACAGAAGCCTATCTAAAGTAAAACAAAAACAGGCTTTGTTTTTTTTTATTATGAAACCGTATCTGATATATTCAGGCCAATGACTCGTGTCACAAATGTTATTTAAAACGGATTTAATTATAATTACACAGAGGTTGTAAAGTTATCAATTGATTATTTATTAATTAGGTAGGCCATTTGACCATTTTACTAATTTTTTTTATACCACATGACCCGGTAAACAACGACAACACCTGATGGGGCATTAATGCGTTAAGTCTCGTGTGCCTGTAATTTCCCCGGCTGCACCTATCTAACCAAAAAAGTTATACAAGTGCACTACTGCTTCACGGTGGAAATGGGTATGGTGGTAGTACCTGCACTAAGAGCTCTACTACCCAAAAACGTAGATATCCTATGGCGCCCTCCTTTGGGGTAGGTGCTGACAATACTATTTTTACTCTGCAAAAGAGGGCTGTTCGTGCAATCTATAACATGGGTCCTTTGTAGAAATAAGTTTTAAACCAGAAATACGTTATCTGTGCTTTTACAATATATATGAAAATTTGATGTATCACAATGTTCCTAGAAATAGCGACACTCATAGTATTAACAGCTGAAGTAGCAATTGGCAGATCATATCGCTCGCAGAACTGATAACCGATGGGGAAGAAAGTTTCTCGAATGTATATGTTTTTTTTTTCACATGGGCCGACAAACAAGCAGACGGTCCACCTGATGGTAAGTGATCGCCGCCGTCTATGGACATTTGCAACACTAGGGGCATCGCCAATGCGTTGTCGACCCTGAAACGTGAAGTTGTCAAGTCTCTTGTGCCTGCAATTTCACCGGCCCCCGTACCCTTCTAACCAAAACACAGTAATACAAGTGCATTACTGCTTGACGGCAGAAATGGGTAAGGTAGTACTTCCTCAGACGAACTCTGCACTAAGAAGTCTACTCTTAACTAAACTACCTAAAGACATACAATAATGCTCGCCTGACAAGCTATCCATTTAAGTGTTTTTATTGCAAAATTATTATGTTTTAATATCAATGTGTGTAATATTAAAAAAAAAACATGTAAACACGATTTATAAGAGCCTGTGAAGGCCAATATGAATAAACAATATTTATATTCTATAGTATTAACACTCGAAATAAGCACAAACTCGCTATACCTGTAACTCGATCAACGAAAGTGAAAAACTCAAATAAGGGGGCAATGTATATTGTATATATTATACGTCTCTCAAAGTACCTAGAGACATACAAGAATTACTATGCAAAAATAGGGTACCGGACTGTCTTGTCAAATCAGTTACTTTTAATAATCTGTCAAAACGCAAATTTTGTATACAAAATGTACTGAGTACTAACTTATGACGTCATCATTTTTCATACTCAATTGCTGCACTTTTTTATTCTTTTTTTAATATAAAATTTGCTATAATCGCAAAATTAAAATTGTAGTCATTTTATAGGGGTGTTTTGAGACAATCTTTTTGATAAATGATAATTTGCAATTTAATTTCAATACAGTGCGCTACGCTATTTTAAAACGGTAGAAAAAAAAACATTGTATCAAATTGTATTGTTTTTATAATTTATTGAATTATTTAGAGGTTAATAAACCTTGGCAATGAATTGTTCGCCTGTATATTTTTGTTTCTACCTATTAACATTGTCTAAATCTTTAATATTAACAGTACTATACTACCGGCACGCTATGATGGCCGTTTTGACGTTTCAGATTGTCATAGGAAAAGAAACTGTATTGCTTTGGAATAAAGTTGATTTCCATCATCATACAATTAGCACCTTATATCTAAAGGAATAAAGGTTATTTTCTTTTTTTTTTAGGTTGCGGATTAGAATTTAAGAGAAAATAAAAAAAGTTTTATTTAATCAAATAGTAAATCCCTACTAACTAATCTATACTAATATTATAAAGAGGAAAAAGGTGTATGTAAGTATGTTTGTTACTCTTTCACGCAAAATCTACTAAACGGATATGGATAAAACTTGGCACATAGATAGAGCTTATTCTGGAATAACATATAAGCTACTTTTTATCCCGGGAAAATGTGATATCCCTCGGGAACGCGGGTAATAAATTATAAATGTGAATGTAAGTTTGTTTGTTACGCTTTCACGAGAAAACTACTTAACCGATCATCATGAAACTGTACACATATTCTTGGAAGTATTAGAAGTAACATAGGATACTTTTGTGCCGAGAAAATGTTACAACCCTCGGGAACGCGAGTGAAACCGCGGGGGACAGCTTGTAATATATAATAAGGAAGAGGATTTATAAGATCTTGTGAAAGCCTTCATTAATGAAGAATTTGAGCTTAGAACTGTTAGTGCCGAGTTCGTCCGAGGAAGTACTACCACCTGAGCCGGAGCTGCGAACCGGTTCACAGATCAGCTCAAATATAGCCGACCGATCACAGAGTCTCTACGCCGCGCGCCGCTGTTCGACAACGACACAATATGACAGAATAGATCACAGATTGTATACAGACTGTAAAATAATAAGTGAGCCGTGAGCTGTTCAGTTTGCTCTTGAGCCGCAGCTCGACAGTTCAAGTCGGTGTGATCTGATCTGTTGAACCGGTTCAGAACTGAGATACACATGCCTACTGTGTTTTGGTTAGAATGGTGAGGCCGGTGGAATTACAGGCACATGAGAACACAACTTCACGTCTCAGCGACAACGCAGCGATGCCCCTGCTATTGCCGATGTCCATAAGCGGCGGTGACCACTTACCATCAGGTAGACCGTCTGTCTGTCAACCTTTGTGGAATGAAAAAATTGTATACTATTTCTTGAATGTACTCGTATTTTTTTAATGTAATGTATTTAGTTCAGAGACAAAAAAGTTGAAATAGCTTTATAAAGAACGCTGCACCAATAACTGACAGTGCCTCTCTCCAGCATCACCAAACCCTGTTTTGAAGAAGCCTTCCCCAAGGGCCTAAGCTCCCGTGGCTGACGTGGAAGTGCCTCAACAGACTCCGAACCCAAGTCGGCCGTTGCAGGGACAATCTGTGCCGATGGGGTTACAGTACAAGCAACCAGTGCACTTGCGGCGCCTCCCCTCAGATAATGGCACATCTATTGTCGAGCCCTGCGTGCCCCTCATATTGAACGCCAGAAGACCTATATAATGCTACAGACGACAATACGTCTGAGAGAATTGTGGTCTAAAAAAATTTTTCCAAAATGATCGACACACAAAAAATAAAAATAAAATGTGGTACCCATCCAGACTGATACTACAAAGTACCTACCACTGTGCTTTGACAGTCAGACTATTCATAAGTGCTTGTAAAGGCCTATTTGAATAAAAATATTATCATTCATTCTATGGTTTTCCAATGTTGTTTACCCGTTTAAAAATGTGTACCAAATGTCAAGATTTAAAGTATTTGTGGTTGTTACGAACAACCATGACATACATACGAGGTTTTTACACTCAGTTCTAAAATGTCAAGTAGGCGACAAATAAGCAGACGTTCCACCTGATGGTAAGTGGTCACAGCCACACCAGGGCATCGCTGCGTTGTCGCTGAGACGTGAAGTTGTTAAGTCTTATGTGCCTATGATTCCACCGGTCTTACCTTTCTAACCGAAACACAGTAATACAAGTGCAAATAATGCACGGCAGAAGGTTTCCTGTAAGATTTGAATATGGGACGATATCAGATAAAAATAACCAAGACAGTCATGACATGGCTTTTAGGCGGGTAATTGCTAAGTGACGTTCCATTTTTTTATAAAAATTTGTTCTTAAATCGAGAAATGCTCTGCTTTTTTAAATATTTGTGTGTAGAAGTCAAAGTGAAGTAAATCTTATTAATTTGGCTCCAAAAATTCGCTTTTTTTATCGACATGCTCTTGTGTAATTTTTTTAAAATTTAAACCAAATAATTTAACTCGACACTGGCAAAAATAAAAGATCCGGTTGCCATACGCAAAACTAAAAAGTACCTATTCCGTAAATATATGAAAGCAAGTCATGCCCGTTTATTTTATCACGAAGTCAATGCACCTATATTATTTATTATTCAATAAAAAGTTTCATTAATTAAATAAATAAAACAGATTAAATATTAAGGTCATACATTTTCAATTAATCTAAAAGATTCTTGAACTCACTTTGTTATTTTATTAATTACCGTAAGCGCTAAGATTTTAAATATATTTTACACTTTGATACAGATATAGGATAGCAGACCTCTTACGTAATTGAGTAGAAATAATCAGATGTGATCAGACGTAATAAAGAAAGAGACAGACTGACGAAAGATCGACGAGCTGGCTCATTTGCCGCCTATAGACATCAACAATACCAGGGGATTGCTAAGGTGTTGCCATCATTTAGGGCTATAGAAGCTATCAAATGCAATATAAAAAATAAAATAATTTACAACGTGTTACCATGTAATAAAGCCTTGCAGTTTTAAATTTTTATAAGACTTCATAAGCGGAAAAACGTCAACGACGCCTCTAGTTAAAAAAAACCGATCGACCTCCAACATTTATCCTCAAACACCTTGATACTGGCGGAAATATAAAACATACACATCTGGTGCCATTAAAATAAGAAAAGTAAATCAAAATAAATTATCAATCTATATATTTAAGTTCATTCATTTGTCTATGTCAATCTTTTTTAAAATTTGAATTTAGAACACAGATTTGACAATGTCTGAAAGATTTAATTAACACTAAACATACCATAACCGGGTCAAATGACCCACTTTGAACTTTGCATTGAAAATGCACGTATCATGTTATTGCTTTTGCACATTTGACCTCATGACTTTTTCTCACTAATTAATATACAGTTATACTATTCATTTCCCTTCCTAACAACCATATTTCATACATTCAAGCAGGAAACATAAAGTCACATTTGACCCGCTATGGTAGAAATAGGTACCTAGTAAGTGTTGGTATGATTAGTGTTAAACGAAATACGAACGAGGTACAATAAACAATATCTGTAATACAGATTTATTAATGCAAGTAAGTCTATCCACATGCAATATGTATGGGTTTTAGTACCTAGTGCACGCTTCTTTAATAAAATCCATGCTGGAATATGCCTTTACAAACAATGTTCAGTCAACCATAGGCAGATATAAAGAGGAATGATTTGTATGTTAGTATGTTTGTTACTCTTTCACGCAAAAAATACTTAACGGATATGGATGAAACTTGGCACATAGATAGAGCATATCCTTGAATAACATATGGGTTACTTTTATCCTGGGAAAATGTGATATCCCTCGGGAACGCGGGTAAAACCGCGGGGGACAGCTAGTCTAGAATTAAAATAATACCTAATGTTTTAAAATGTAAACATAAAAATATCGCTTTTTATGAAAAAAAAATTGTCTGTGGTCAAAAGTTCTACTTATTATTTAAATAACCATTTTTTTATCCAACATGGGCCGGCAAACAAGCATACGGTCCACCTGATGGACATTTACAACACCAGGGACATCGCCAATGCGTTGTCGGTCCTGTTGCGTGAAGTTGTTAAGTCTCATGTGCCTGTAATTTCACAGGCCTTATCTTTCTAACCAAAACACAGTAACACAAGTGTACTTCTGCTTTCACTCTCATCATTTTTTCATAACTCGCCTAAAGAAGTATAACTTCAAAAAGAAATAAGAAACAGAACTAAGAGCGATATTAATAAAGAAATCGGTACATTGAGTCAGTGGGTTGTGTATGCGTGTTTGAATGTAAGTTTGTCACTATAGATATGTTTTTTTTATACCACTTGGGCCGACAAACAAGCAGGTAAGTGGTCACCGCCGCCTATGGACATTTGCAACACTAGGGGCATCGCCAATGCGTTGCCGACCCTGTTACGTGAAGTTGTTAAGTCTCATGTGCCTGTAATTTCACCGGCCGCCTTACCTAACCGAAACACAGTAATACAAGTGCACTACTGCAAAAAAAAATACTTTCTACTATTTCTAGTATTTTTGTCAGCTGATTTTGTACCCTGTGTACAACCATTTAAGGACGTATACTCAAGTAAACAGAATGACGCAAACGGTACATTACAACTTTATAGCCAATCCATCCGGCACATTGCATCATCACCATCAGAAATAGATGACGATGAACCGTACATACCTATTTAAAACAACGCTTTTTCTCAACGATCAATACTTTGCATATTAAAAAACTTTGTATCCCCCGGGGTTTGTCTGTGTTCCCGAGGGATGTAACTTTTTCCCGGAAAGAACGATTCTATGTGTTACTCTAGGTAATAAACCAGCTATATGACTGAAACTAGGCACATAGAGGCATCCTGGGTGACAATATTTAATACTTTGGAGCCCTGGAAAATTTAACACCTCTCGGACAACGTGTTACAAAATACCCCGTAAAAATATAATTAATTATCAAAGCCAACAACCCTAGTAACCTGTCATGTCAGGGAACCAGATTATTTAACAGAAAGGCCTACGTACCTATTTTACCTAATATTGTCTACTTTAATAGTTTTACTATGTTTTATTCATAAAAATCTGTTTTTTTTTTGGTTATGTTATACAGCGTTACTACGGTTCTTGAATATTGCGAATGGACTCGTTATACTTTTTTTTATTTTTTTCTGGGACATTCTTTACACACTGCCATCTGGTCCCAAACTAAGCAGAGCTTGTACTATGGAAACCAGATAACTGATATACTACATATACTAATTTTTTTTTCTAAATACATACTTATGTAGATATTTACACCCAGACACAGAACAAACAGACATGTTCATGCACACAAATGTTTGTCCTGGGTGGGAATCGAACCCGCGACCTTCAGTTTGGCAGTCAGAGCGTTAACCACCAAGCCCACTCGGGTAGTTTTGTAACAGCTGTATATTATAAACAGCGCGAGCTATCCCCAGAACGGTGTCACAAAAAAAAAACGAGTTTTTGTAGCTTTGATTGCACGATCGCGAGATCAAACCTATGGAGGAGCGAGGTGTGAGACTCCTCCATTGAAAAGGGAAGATCTTCCGCCGCTAGGTGATCATGCCTGCGGACCGCGGTCCAACTGTTGATGTTGGATGCTTGTATATATTATATCAAATCCTGAGAGAATCTTGATATCGCGATGTAGGATTCTCGCGTGTTTCTACTCGTTGATAGATGTCGCCACATCACTGTAGTGCGGGCGGGGAAGGATTGTACGCGTGTTTATAGATGTCGCCACAAAACCCATCGTAATCGTTATTAAGCATTATCTGTGGTCGTGCGATTCAATTAGACCACTCTAAATAAATGTGTCATCGTACGACGAAAACGCATCGTTCCATCAACGCCAATAAACCCGACGCCTTACGGTATCACCCTATAATGACTGGCTAGTTGGCTTGGTGGTTAGCGACCCTGACTGCCAAGTCGCAGGTCGCAGGTCGCGGGTTAGATTCCCACCCAGGACAAACACTTGTGTGCATGAACATGTCTGTTTGTTCTGTGTCTGGGTGTAAATATCTATATAAGTATGTATGCGTGTAAAGAATTATGTCGAAATAAACGTACACAATTAAGAAATCATTTTTAGAGTAGATCTCTCAGTGCAGAGTTCGTCCGGGGCAGTACTACCACCTTACCAATTTCTGCCGTGAAGCAGTAGTGCACTTGTATTACTGTGTTTCGGTTAGAAAGGTAAGGCCGGTGAAATTACAGGCACATGAGACTTAACAACTTCGTCTCAAAAAAAGAAACACACCATGTGTCACACAACTCATGCTATTTGAAACATACTATAGCAGCTAGGCGATTACCTAATGCTCTCGGAATCAAAGTTAAGGCGGATTTGATACTAGATTGACTGGTGATTGCTATTTCATTCAAACACCTACGCTTAGAGAGAGATAACAATAGAAGGGCCGCTAATGTATCGGCCAATCGGCTTCGATATCGATTGCGAGAGCATTACATAATCGCGGATTTTTTTTTGCTACCGCCCAAATTGACTCCATGCTGCCATCAGGCATCAATGAAGTCCCCTAGTGATTGCCATCATCCCAGCAGCCAGCATATCATTGTGGCACGATGGCCCTCACCTTGACGGCCTTGAGAGAAGCAAAATCCCTGCTGGTATTAAAGACAGTGCGTTACTGTCAATAGAATAAACAGATAGTAAGCAAGCCTCTAGCACGTGTAATTGTGAGTTATCAACATAGATATCGCGTGATAGCCTGAGGTCATGTCATGATAGATTACGAAAGGCCTTTTGGCTTTGTGATTAGTGGCACTATCACGCTACAGGTTCGATTCTCAGGCAGGGCAAACATTTGTGTGCATTTTTGATTTTATTGACTAAGTATACAAAAATCACAAAATGTTGCCTTAATAATTTTTTTTTCTAAAGAACCTATTTGGAATATTATTATTAAAAACAAATATTTCGTCTAAACGAAAAATCTGGTAACTCGATCGCAACGCCACCTACCAGCAGGGTGATCGTGTAATGCTCTTGCAATCGAAATCGAAGCCGATTTTCCGATACATTAACGGCCGTGCTATTGTTATCTCTCTCTGCGCGTTACTGTCTGAATGAGATAGCAATTACCCGACGGCCAATCTAGTAGCAAATCCGCCACATGTTTGATTTCGAGAGCCTTAAACAATCGCCTAGAAGGTGAACCTGTCATCTAATTTCATTTTGACGGGCTAGTTGGCTTGGTGGTTAAAGACCCTGACTGCCAAACGGAAGGTCGCCGGTTCGATTCCCACCCAGGACTAACATTTGCGTGCATCAACCCTGAGCAGGAGCGGATCCACCGTTGTTGGCACGATGGGCATGCCCGCGACCCTAATAGACTTGTGACTTCCACGGTCTATTGAGGTCGATCATCATTAGCCTATCTCCGTCCACTGCTGGACACAGGCCTCACCTATGGCACTACAAAACACACTACACAAAACAACTCCTGTGTAGGAATGTACTAGATCGATCTTGAGCCAGTTTCTACTCTGAATCACACTTGGCCGATTTTCGGATGCCTGTGACTACAACCTTCATTATGGGCTGGATCCGAGCCTGACCTTGAGACGTGAAGTTAAGTCTCATGTGCCTGTAATGTCACCGGCCTTACCTTTCTAACCAAAACACAGTAACACAAGTGCACTACTGCTTCACGGCGGAAATGGGTAAGGTGGTAGTACTTCCCCGGACGAACTCTGCACTAAGAGCTCTACTACATAGGATTCACGGAGAATTTAAGATCCTTCAGGAACGCGGGTGAAACCACGGGGCAGAAATAACTTAAATCTATATAAAAGGAAAATAGGGTTCCTTTGACGCACCATCACCTCAAAACAACTGAACATATCGAGATGAGACTGCTACCATTCGACGCGGAATTTTTCAAGATGGTTATAGGTAAGAATATCGATAAACGCGTGTGACACCGCGGAAGCAGCTAGTATAAATAAAAATACTCACATTTCAAATGACGATCGATGCGATTCTTTTAAAAGAATCCGGCTTTATGATCTGGAAGAAAGCAAAACATTTTTTTTAATATTTTAACTATTAAATATACCTTATACAACTTATCAATGGTTTCTACACTATATTCTCCCACTTTAATATGTAGTTCAAATCTCTAGTCGGAATCAAACCCTAAAAAGCGTCATTATTACTATGAAATTGTAATATTTAAAAAAAAATCCTGAACGTAAGCGAGGAACCTCAGCGAGGAAATGACTAAATGCAAAAAAAAAAAACAAAACGACGCGCACAAACCAATTTTAAAAAAAGTACACCAAGAAGGTTCCGAGCCTGAGTTTTTAACAAATTAAAAAGGGTTGTATGATAACTTCGGCACCATGGAGGTAGAAGTAAATAGGTTTAATGATGTTTTGAATTCACAAACTTAGTGCACACGATGATCTAAATTCAATTTACTTTATCTCTCTACAGGATAAAAACGGCTTTTGCACTCAGTTATCGAAGAGCAAAAATACTCTTTCCGAGATGGGGGGCTGATAAAGTGTCTATAGAGTTGCAATTGATATCAATTTGATTACCATTGTATTTGTTTAAGAGCTTGCTTAAACGGGTCACCAATGAGTTTGTGCCAAATAGCGTTCTACGGAATGAATAAAAGGAGTAACAGGTTTCCAAGGGGCTTACGAAGAACAAGTCAAAATCTCTCCAGAAACTGCCTAAATTTTTACGGGACATTCTCTGACAGATAGCTGACGCTGTTTAAAGTGCTCATTCTCCATACAGTCACACTCAATAATATGTAAATGTACATACATATCGACGGTTAAAAGGCGACTTGATTCAAGCGCCATTTTGAAAACTTTACAAGAGAGCTAGTTGAAAATGTTAATACCCAAAAACAGATACTGCATCTAAACTTCTTAACATTCCACATCGAAGCTGTTGAATATTAAAACTAAATGCAAGCTTCAACGAATTGTGCCTGGGCCATCATCATAGTAGTATAATTCATTGAGAAAAATATTACTTTCGTCAAAAATGGCGGTTGAGTCAAGTCGCCTTTTACCCGTCGATATGTATATAACATAGTAAAGTAAACACATTTGTAAAGTAGTTATGCCCGAGACATTTCATATTAACCTCTGTGAAGGAGAATAAATAGACGCCGCATTTACACCGTAACGAACGACCGAATTAAACGGTTCGAATTATTTGAAATGTTAATACGTTCGCATGTGGAAATTGCTTTAAATCTGCTGGAAGAAATCCAGTTTAAGATGAAGAGCTCTTAGCGCAAAGTTTGTCCGGGATAGGGCTGCCATTAGTGGTTCTAGTTTAGAGGGTGTCCGGGGACCGTTTGGGTTTCCCAATCAATTTGTAGATAAGCAGTTAAAATTTTTATCGTAATCGTAACCGCTTCCGAGTAAATGCAAACTAAACTATAAATGTATAAATATTTTTTAGGTGTGCCCGGTAAAAAAATCCCCAAAAGGTTTTTTTTTATACCACTTGGGCCGACAAACAAGCAGACGATCCACCTATGGACATTTGCAACACTAGGGGCATCACCAATGCGTTGTCGACCCTGAGACGTGAAGTTGTTAAGTCTCATGTGCCTGTAATTTGACAGGCCAGTTGGCTTGGTGGTTAACGCTCTGACTGCCAAACCTAAGGTCGCGGGTTCGATTCCCACCCAGGACAAACATTTGTGTGCGTGAACATGTCTGTTTGTTCTGTGTCTGGGTGTAAATATCTATATAAGTATGTATTTAGAAAAAAAAAAGTACTATATGTAGTATATCAGTTATCTGGTTTCCATAGTACAAGCTCTGCTTAGTTTGGGATCAGATGGCCGTGTGTAAAAGAATGTCCCAGGATATTTATTATTTATTATTATTTATTAATTTCACCGGCCCCCTTACCTTTCCAACCGTGTTTCGATTCGGTCGGTCGGTGACATTACAGGCACATGCGACTTAACAACTTCACGTCTCAGGGTCGCCAACGCGGCGATGCCCCTGGTGTTGCAAATGTCTATAGGCGGTAACTACTTACCATCAGGTGGACCTGAACCAATTCGTCTCTCTCAACAATACCCTTTTTAAATGAGAGGCGACTCCCATTTTCTTTCCTCGTGCGTAGTTTGTTTTCAAATACCGTCAAAATAAAGAGTCTGCCAAAAAACGTAAAAGGCGGAAGACAAGGATCCAAGAATGAGGCATATTTGTGTCGTAATGAAATGAACAAACTAGTAGTGAAATAGGTCAAAATTCACATCCATAACATCCCTTATAGATTATACAACAAACAAATATCGGCAGTCGGCAAGGTATCACATCTGTGGTGCTAGTGCGTCGAGCCAGTGACAGCGGGTCTAATACGTCCTGATGATGCTTCGTGTAGAAGCGAAACGCGTGTCAATTTCCTGTTGAGTTTCCTTGTTTAAGAGAAGGAGATCCAGCGAAATTAGTTACTAGATATTTGTATACTTACAATGGATTTCCGCGAGGTCTCGCCTGAGTCTATCTATATATATAAAAATGAATCCCTATTTCCCTTGGTCACAGCATCACGCATGGACGGCTGGAATGATATCGCTAATTCTTTTTCTGTTGTGTAGGGTAAAAGTGGGATAGACGCCCTTGGAGGATAGACGCCGCACCTTAAAAAAAGAGAATTTAAAACCAAGTTCACGCTCTAGTACCAAGTTCCTCGGACAGATCTCTTCCCGCACAGCTCAGTCCGCGCACGCGCTTCGACAGGACTGCACGTATCGCCGCTTGAGTTAAAAAAACGTTGCAAATTTTTATCGCGCTTGCATGATTCTTGTGACAGTGACATTTTGACGTGTTCAGAACTTTCGTTTTCGAAGGTAAGTTTTAAGTGTGTATTATTATTTAAATAGTATGTATCATTTATATTTATGGTGTGTTTATAAAATTACGAAATTATTTAAGTATATTTATTTATTTGCTTGGGCGTCTATCCCTACTAAAAAGGATAGAGGCCCCACTATTGACTGAGTATAGACGCCCTTAGAGGCATATATCCTCTATGACTTATTCACAGGTACTTAGGCTATAGGTAAGATTTTTAAATAACGTACCTATCTAGTTAATATGCAACTTAGTAGGAAAATTGACTTTCCAATTTATTTATGAGCTGTTTATACCTTTACATGTCGTACTTCACTGTACTTGTAAAAAATAATGCAGCGAATCACCTAATTTCATTTTTTATTTTCAGAATCAGATTCTGACCAGACTGAATCTGATAAAGAAAATACTCAATGCAGAGAATGTTTCGATGACTATGCAAGTACCAAGTCCACGGCGGACTGGATTCAGTGCCTGATGTGTAAACTCTGGTTACACGAAGATTGCACTCTATATGGCGATTACTGTAATAGATGTGGACACAAGAAGAAGCTTGCAGCTCTAAAAGCTAACCTGGCCAAAGTGAATTCAAAGAATAAGTAACCTGGCCAAAGTAAACAGTATCTCTATATTTGTTGATTATTTGAAAATTTTGATTACTGTTATTTTTTTTTAAGAAGGAAGCTTTGTTTTTTCCCAAAGAAGTCTTAAGGGACGGATTTGTTTTAAGTTTTATTATTCCTAAAGTTAGTTCTGTAAAGTTTTAAATAATTTTTAATAGACGTTGTTAAGTTGCTAAGTTTACCCAAAGAATGATTGAAAGACTGAGCCATTTGTACCGATAAAAGTGCCATTTACTTCAGTTTTACGGTACATTTGGATAAGAAAACCTTATAATATATTATTGCAACTAAGAAAGCAAATAAACATTTTATTTAATTTTCTACGATTTTTGTTTATTACGGAGGCATCTATCCCATTGTAGGGCATCTATACTCATGTCAAAATTTTGCCAGGGGCAACTACCCCATACAGTAGGCGTCTATCCTCAAACAATAAGTCTTTTTTAGAGCCGAATATCTACAAATCTACGGTATGCATTGAATAATGATATGAGTAGATAGTAAGTATAAGGACTATAGTTGTTACAAATAGTTAACTCACTCGAATATTGCTTTAAAAAAAAAAGTTATAGTCAGCTTACAAAAAGTGGGGCATCTATCCCACTTTTACCCTATGTTATTGTCAGGAGATGGTTCTTATGAACTAACAAATTAAGAAAGTAGCGCGAAAAATTAGAAAATTTAAGAAAACATAACGACCATATTCACTTTTATTATGTAACCTAATGGTGTTTGACATAAATGTCAGTCGTTTGACAATATCGTTTAAAACAGAGACATCCGTTGGAATTATTTTATCAATAATAAAATAACTAATTTATCATCACTTAGTGCACATTTCACAGTCGATTCATTCGGAATATATGTGAAAATTAGAACAGTTAATTTTTAACACTTAAGTGTGTGTTCATC
Source organism: Habrosyne pyritoides (assembly GCA_907165245.1). Lineage (NCBI taxonomy): Eukaryota > Metazoa > Arthropoda > Insecta > Lepidoptera > Drepanidae > Habrosyne > Habrosyne pyritoides. The sequence goes on from OU015614.1 coordinate 2,153,982, forward strand.
ACAGTTAGTTCAGAGCAATCACACCTCACATTAAAAGTAAAATTTGTGTATCTTAAAGCATTAGATTTATAAATACTATGTTTTTTATTTTATTTTATTAATCATACCAGTTCGAATTCAACATATTTAAAACAGGACAACGACTGTCGGGTCAGCTATTGGATATAATAATTGCAGTACTACGATAAATTTTCATGTATGGTTTTTAATAAAGTAAATATGGCAAAACAACGTCTACCAGGTCCGCTAGTTAGTTCTATTTTAGCCTTACGATAACCAAAGCATAAGAAAATAAAGCGTGCTACAAAATCACTTCGGTGTGTATGGAGGAAAATTCAATTTGACCATGTTCGAAGTACATAAATCAATCGTTTAAGATGAATTCGCATTACGAAATGGTAATGTTAAATCAAATATCATTATTACGTGGAAGTACAGAGTTCGGGGAACTGACACCATACACATTTCCGCCGTGAAGCAGTAGTGCACTTGTATTAAATGAAATATTTATTCAAATAGGCCTTCACAGGCACTTATGAATGGTCAGACTCTAACACCGGTTCGGAAGGTTGCTTTTACTGAGAAGAGCCGGCAATAAACTCATCAATTACTCTTTTAAAAAAAAGATTTTGTACATAAAGATGTATCCTACTGGAGCGAGCGTTACACCCGAGCATTATCGTCATTAAAATAATTATTGTGTTAGAAAGGTGAGGCCGGTGATGTTACAGAAACATGAGACTTATCTCCTTATTGACAGGCCAGTTGGCTTGGTGGTTAACGCTCTGACTGCCAAACCGAAAGTCGCGGGTTCGATTCCCACCCAGGACATAATTTGTGTGCATGAACATGTCTGTTTGTTCTGTGTCTGGGTGTAAATATCTTTATAAGTATATATGTATTTAGAAAAAAAATATATCAGTTATCTGGTTTCCATAGTACAAGCTCTGCTTAGTTTGGGACCAGATGGCCGTGTAAAGAATGTCCCGAGATATTTATTTATTTATCTTCACGTCTCAGGGTCGATAAAGGTTGTGAATGTCCATAGGGGGTGACCACTTAAGTACCATCAGGTGAACCGTCTGCCTGTTTGATGGACTACATTACCTAATAAATAGTATCGACAACTTTACCTATTCACAACCAAAAAAAAAGGGTTGGTGTCTTCTCATATCTTTTCATTTGTGAGTGTTAGAGAAGAGATGAGAAGAAAAAGAACATACATACATTATTTTGCGTACCTAAAGTCTTGAAAGCTTAAGAAATTTTATGATTATGATAAATTACATTTAAAAAAAAGGTTTTTAATAATGCTATCTTGTTTAAATCGTTCCCATAACAACTTCCAAAAAAAATATTATAAAAAAAAACTAATGATAAGAAATAAACTAGTGCGCCTCATCTAAGATTGCATCACTGCTTACCATCAGGTGAGATTGCAGTCAAGCACTAGTTTATATTATTTAAAAAAAAAAATTTAAAAGCTTTAGTTTTTTCAAGTGAACGCAACCTTTTTTGCTTGAGAAGAAATACGAAACAACATGCAAATTCAAGTAGCAACAGCCAGTATATTGTTATCTATGACGAAAGGCTATATAAGTAAAATGTAGATATAATCTAAATACCGATCTGATATTACATAGTCTACCTATTACAATATAAAAGATAAAACTATATACGACTATATAAGTAAAACAATAGTTATTTGTGCAACAAGAGAGCAAAGTCGTTTTTTGCTGCGAGTGCTGATTTTGAATCCTGAGCAAGCGAAGGATTTAAAGATTGAATCACGAGCGTAGCGAGTGATTCTAAAGTTGAATCCTGAGTGTGGCGAGGGATTTAAAGGCACAAGATGCAAAAAACTTTGCTCTCGTGTAACACACATAATTTTTCACTCCAGCAGCGAGAACACTTTAGGAGATAAAATAATAAACAGGAACTTACTGTTATACTGAACTGTTTTAACTCTTCCGGTGTTAAAATACTGTTCTCGTCGCTAGTTTCACTCATATTTTACGATTATTTTAATATTTGTTAACTTATTCAACTCTTACGCCAGCCACGAAATTTTATTCCCGCTCTTTGGCGTGTTCGGAAATAGCACCCATGATATTTTATTATTCAAAATATATTACGTACATTATTGAAACTAGAAATAAATATTTACAGGTTAAATATCAGTTTTATTTGCAGTAAATACTTATTTTCGTTTAAATACAACAATAAGTTGAAAATTCAATAAATTACATTAAAAGACATAATTATCTTTTTGCAAAATTTCTTTAGTTAGTACGCATTTCCGAACGTGTTTGGCTTTGAGGTCGAATTCAAAATCGGAACTTCGAAAGGGCTGGTCTTTGTCTCTCTCTCTCTTTCTAATGGCGAGAAAGAGATAGAGTGTGAATGTTTCGAATTGTATGATTGATGAAAACAAAAATTTAAAAGTTACTTAAAAAGCTACTTAATTTGCTCACTGATTTCAGGCAGCAAAACCTACTTGAACTACTGAAGTGAAAAGTAAATTACATTCCGGGAATAATTTCGCCACAAATTTCATAATTTTTTTTTTTTTTTATACCACTTGGGACGACAAACAAGCGGACGGTCCACCCGATGATAAGTGGTCACCGCCGCCTATAGACATTTGCAGCACTAGGGGCATCGCCAATGCGTTGTCGACCCTGAGACGTGAAGTTGTTAAGTCTCATGTGCCTGTAATTTCACCGGCCCCCTTACCTTTCTAACCGAAACACAGTAATACAAGTGCACTACTATTTCACGGCAGAAATAGGAAAGGTACTTCCCCGGACGAACTTTGCACTAAGACCTCTACTCGAATTTCATTTCATAAATTTCATAATTTACTTTTATTTTTTTATTTTACTTATAGATATTCAGATAGATTTATTTATTTGGCAGCAAAATGGTTATATACATAGATGTTAAATTTAAATCAAAGTCCTTCATGCTTTGCCATAATTGTGTGGAAATAAACGTTGTGATTAAATAAGATTTATCACACAAAAGACTATAATTATCTAACTCAATAAATATCAATAAATGAAATTAATATATGTATGTAATTTTATTCAATCAGCCCCCTTATACAGCTAATACAAACTTCGTCGACGTCTCCGCTTCAAGGAGGCCTCGGAGAGCTTATCTCTCACGTGATTAGTAGTATTAGCGTAGTAAGCGACAGAGACAGAGCACGGCGGCCGTGAAGAAACATCCTCGAGTTAGTGTCATTTTCCTTACAGAATCGAGCCCCTGGCTACACGCACTTATGAATAGTCTGACTCTAACACCGGTTCGGAAGGTAGCTTTTTACTGAGAGCCGGCAATAAACTCTAGGGCTGGTTGGTTGGTGGTTTAATACCCTGACCATTAGATTCGAATAAATCACATAAAGTCTTTTGACCCACCCACGCAACGCCCTGAGCCCGAGATCCGAGCCCCGGACACTCTCAGTGTGCTCGTTGCTTAAAATCTAAATGTATTTTTGGCTGTGAGCCCTCTGCGCTCGCCGGAATTGTCCGCGTAAGGGTGTAAGAGCCATCAGAGGCTAACACCATCGTCCCTTCCAAAAAAAATAAAAAAACAGGTGGATTCGATTGCCACCTAGGACAAATATTTATGTGCATGAACATGTCTGTTTGTTGTGTGTCTGGATATGTAGGTATAGCTGGTCCTTATTTATATTTACAAACACTTAAACCGTATGTCTGTTTGTTACGTCTTCACGACTAAATGACTAATACTTTCTTGAAATTTTGCACGCACATAATCTATATCACGGAGAAGGACATGGCATAGACCTCACAGAACCTATTAGTATTTTTTTCATTGACAATAGAACTTTTTAGTCACTGATGGCGTTACCAACCGCGCGAATAGTTGTCAATGATCAAAAATTAAAAAATCTATACTCAAGATTTTTTTTTCGGTTTAGGCGAAATTTTAAGTTACTGAAGCTATCAATAGAAATCTTAACTTGCCAATACATCCCAACACATGCTGTCCTTTTCTATTTGATGATAAAAGATAAGGGTAGGAATTGAGCCGCGATTTAGTCGTTAGATACCTGGCTATGATAAATAAATAGCCTGTGACATTCTTGACATGGTTACCTGATCCCAAAATAATAGTATGACAAACTACATAAAAAGTATTTTACTACATAAGTAGGGCCTGGTGTAAGAATCATCTCAGAATAAAACATCTTTACTTTATAAAAAAATGTATGACATTGATTCCAGCCACGCCACCTAAAGGAAGTACCTATAATTAAATTTATAACACCCATAGACTACAATTCTAAGCTAGTTAGATACTATATTTTTGTAGTCTATGGCTTTATTACTCCAATAGTCCAATAAACTATTTAACTCAGTTCGAAGCCACAGCAAGAGTTAGAAAAACATGATTGATTGACTTAAGAGCGGCACATAACGACAAAAACAGCTTCCGTCCCACTTTCACATGATATGTCCCATTCGGAACAGATATACCTAATGTCGCATGGAAAAAAATGTCTTCGCAACGAAAATAGCCCGTTGCTATGGCGACCGTTCTATATGAGTATTTAAAAAAAACTTCCTGGCATTATAAGTAGATATAGCTATAACAAAACAGTATTAACGATAGAGGCTGAATAGTAATGCCTTGAGTTAAAAGGGTTTATTAAAAAAAAATTGCTAGTCAGATTTGAACTTGACCTATTTTTATTATTGTTTACCCTCTTTTTTTGTGTATCGATAAACCTGTAAATGTCCCATTTTAGAAAGCCTATTATATTTATAAGTATTACGGAATAAAGATAAAAAGAAGAAAATCAAGGTCTAATATGAACACCTACTTCAATGAATTTCTAAAGGCACTTATTAAAATAAAAAACGCTCACCTGAACGAGGATTCTCCTTTGCAAATGCAGTTTGATTCTGTCTGATGTAGAAAAAATAGCCTGTTTTATCTTCTCACGCTTATTATTACAGTTATTATGACTTCCAGTTTATTATTTTACAACTAGTAATTTAGATTAAGTTTTTTTTTATGGTTTTTATTTATTTAAAGTCGTTTACACTGCTAAATACCATATCGTTAATAATATATTTATATGTTACTGGTGTTACAAAAGTGTTATAAAGTATTATTATCCTAAAATCCTATGAAATAACGTATGTATTTAAAATTAATAAAACTTAAAAATAAAAGTGCAGTATACCCTCCCCGGCAGAAGTTTTTACTGCACTATTTTTTTTTCTACCGGCGTGGTGAGTGTTGCAAGATACCGTACATTTCCTACTTTTATAATGTTTTTAATTTTGCAATTGTGTTTTATCTTTTAATAATACTGTGTATCATATTCTTTAAAGGTCATCAATTTTACTCATAGAATTTATAAATTGATAAGAAATTATTAGTTTTGTTTTTTGTTTAAAATCAGGCACTGAATTCTACCTCAGAAATATTATAAACTGGCAATATTTTAGTTGCGTTTTGTTCATGAAATTTTGTTTGAATAATATTACTTGTTAAATAATTATTTCTTATTTTATTTTTTGTTTACTAGCTTAATTTTATTATTTAATGAGAATAAAAAACTTTTAATATGTAAAATATTGATAAATTATTTTTTCTCTTCAAATGATTGCTTCCAACTTTCACTTTCCTTTCGAATAAAACGCAAAAGAGAAAGGTCAACGAATTGCAAAACAAAATGGCTGATGCTGCTAGAAAGGCGTGTCACGGATACTTCTAGCGAACTTCTTCAATATTTCCATTGAAATTCAGTGAAAAAGTTTCCGAGTGTTTTTATACTGGTTCGTAACTTTGTATTGTGATTAATAAATAAGGTGGATTTAGTATTGTTTTGATGTTCAGCGGTCGTCGAGTCTGCACCATTCTCGGATGCACTAAGGAGGATTGAAGCCAAGGACTCCGCTCCATGGAGGTTTTATGTCGTTTCTCGTTCGGCCACTACCGTGGGGCCCCGTCGCGTAAGCCCGGAGGCTACATGGCTGCCTGGCGTGGGCACATAATCGGGCGCGTCTGCCTTTTCGTGAGGCAAATCGATCAGCCTGCGCGCCGCTCCCGTGTTGTAAAGTATGTCGGTTTTTACAGCGGCGCAGCCAGGCACCGCGTCTGCCCCCCGCGTGGCACCGGGGCTTCGCCCCTCGCGTCTCGGCGCGCGCGTTCGGAGCCCTTGCTCCCAGATACCGTTAACCGGAGATACAAAGGTAAGACCGTAATTTCAGGTAAGTCGCAATGGATCAATAAAATGCAGCGGCCATTTTGACGATGTATAAATAGATTTTGTATTTTGAGCGATAGTGAGTAATCGCTCGTGATTTATCGATCGTCGGTAGTAGTGACGCTCAAACACGTAATAACTTGACCCTAAATATATTTGGCACAATATCATTATCCCATCGACTATTCAGTACTAACCTAGCATATAGAAGTGTCACCCAAATCTGATGTTATTCTAAGACATCCTTTGTCTTATATCTTTTCATTACTTTAACTAGGAAAATGAGTACTCATTCTATTATATAGTTAATTAAATAAAACTTATTGATTTATAACAAATTGTTGTTTATATAAAACTGCTGATCCGTAGACAAAACCAAATGTAAGTTTGCACGTCTTATATGAAGTGGATATTATGGTTGTTTGTGTTTGTTATTATGTCTGTGATGCACAGCTTTAAACCGAGTTTCCTGCTACCATATTTATCAATTAATATACCCCAATATATTGTATTACTAAATAGGATTCATATAAAAAAAATTGACACAACCTAACAAGAGGCTTAATTTAAATATTTTTCTTCCAGCGACTTGGACCACCCAAAAATTAATGAAAAAAAACTATTGTTCAAGCCAAAAACCAAAAAAAAATAAAAAAAATACTTTTTGATTCAAAAATATAATTTATTTATATAACATAAAAATTACCTTTAAATCAAATACTTTTATTCTTTAATTACTTACTTTAAACATGTTTTCGTTTGACTGTACTGATTTGGCTTGAACAATAGGTACTATAAATTTTTGGGTGGTCCCAGTCGCCGGAAGAAAAATATTCAAATTAAAAAGGTCCGGCAAGCGGGACCACGGTCCCAGTTTATTGCAGTCCCATTCGCCGGAAGCCACCCTAACAGACTTGTGCAATAAATTTAAACTCATTTCTTATGTTGACATTGAAAATTGTTCAATAGTTTCGAAAGACCATGTTTTGTTTAGGTTTTGGTGCAGGAGATCTGGCTTTAAACTTAATTATTTGCTTTCCATATATTTTACTTTTAAAGAGCAAACAATAGTAGCAATTTTTTAGTATATTCATTGGCATAATATTATATTTTTACTTTCATATAATAATAATAATGTTTTATTGTGTTGTGTTTTTACAATTCTCTACCATTCCGATATGTTCGGTAATGAGTTGACCAACAATATTTAGATGTTCAATGAATCATATGTAGCATACATAGAGCTCTGTAGCTTCGAGTCAACTTTTCATTTTTTTTTTTTTTAGTTTATTTTGATTTAGTTCATTTGAACAGTTATATAGAATAGTTTGGTAGCATTAGTGTAATAGTTTATTTAAATGTTTGGCAACACTGGCACTCTCCAGTCTTATTGAATAACAGTTTATATTGTACTATACTACCGGCAAGCTATGATGGCCGTTATGACGTTTCAGATTGTCATAGGAAAAGAAACTGTATTGCTTTATAATAAGGTTGATTTCCATCATCATACAATTAGCTGTTGGATCAATAGATGCACCTTATGTCTTAAGGAATAAAGGTTTTTTTTCTTTGTCATTGTTAAACGTCAAAACGGGCATCATAGCGTGCCGCAAGTACATAATTATTCAACTTATAGTGACATTCAAAAACATTACTACAACCTCTATGTAGCTCTTCAACCGATTCCCTCATTACCAAGAGATAACGGAGTATTTTGAAAAGAGGTGCTGAATTGCCGACTCTTCTCTCCAAAAGGACCGAAATTCTGACTAGGAAGTTATAATATGATGTTAGTTAGCTTGTTCTAATTCCAATTTGTTGTTTATGGCTCCATCCAGTGGCATTGATACTGGAGGGCTAGACAGGGCAGTGCCCCGGGATCCTAAAGCTGAGGGAGGCCCTCGGACTCTGACTTACAAACAGTGGCATACCTACCTGAGGCTTAGCCCCCAAGCTTCGGCTAGCGAACAAAATATTTTAAATAGTTTAGTTGGGGCCCTACTTAATTTTTTGCCCCAGGGCCTACGGTTACCTAGCTGCGCGACTGGCTCCATCATGTTACTGATGACTCTGCCAATGTCATAGTTAGGACACAGCATACAATGGAGTGTAATTTAATTGAACTTTCAAGTGAGAAGTGACTCTCAACACAGATATATTCAATGAGATATCAGCTACCAAGCTGCTTGTCTATAAAAAATTAAATAATTTTATTTAAGATGGTATGTTTGCCTTTATATACCAATACATTGAAATTAAAATGTACTGGTTCGGAAGGTTGCTTTTACTGAGAAGAGCCGGCAATAAACTCAGCAATTACTCTTTTCAAAACAAGATATTACATAAGACGTGTCCTGATGGAGCATATTTGTGGCTTGAGTCAGTAAAGAATTTGGGCGCAAAATCCTTAATACTGCCTTGACTTGCTCTGAAACCCATCCCTTGACCTTCATTACCAAGAATTGACAAGTATTTGAGGCTTGACTCAGTTATAAGGGAGCATACCAATACTACGTTACCCATTCAGGGGGGGGGAAATACCACGTTAAGTCACAGGGGAATCATGTAGTCAATAACCTCGAGGAAATCTCGCGCCTTTTAGCTTTATTCAAATATGGCGTGCCTTATTAACCAATTTTTTTTGTCATTCTATTTGCGAAATATCGTTGAAAGCCTTATTTATAAATTACTATGTACAAATTACTCCTGGGCATATACTACGCGTGGTCACCAAGGGTCGGGGAGGGGGGTAACAATTGTAAAGAGTGGGTCACGTAGTATGGGTACGTTCCCTAACTTGGGATCACTTGCATTAAGCAAAGTTATGTAACTTTACCACCATATGAGTATATTCACAACTTAACTACAACCTTACTTAGGTCTGAAACCATTCCCTTGACCTTCACCAAGACACAATAAATAATATATGTGGTTGACTCTGCAGCAGATCAATATCATAGCAAGTCATTACTATAGTTTTGGTTCCAATCTAGCCTCAATGTTACAAATGGTATTCTCAAAAACTAAATAGGCATGTTATTAATTAAAAACTGAGTTTAGTTAGTTAATTAGTTTGGCAACTTCTCTCCTCTTGCCTGTATTAGCACCCACTTTAGTATAAACCTATGTTGTTTCTTTTTGAAGTAGTAAAAATTTATTAAAAATTTAAATTACAGTGTAATAAAAGAAAGCTTTACAAGAAGAGCACTATATGTTGTCTATAGTAAATGTTAAATAATTAATATCCACAGATAATATTCACACTCGATTATTCTGAACCACATTTAAGCAGAGTTTTTACAATGGCAACTAGATAGCAGATATACATTTAACCTTTTGAACGCCATGCCAAAACGGCATCTCCATATACTGGACGCCAAGCTAGAATATCGATAAAAATACCTGCATCAATAAAACACATGAAAGTAGTGATTTAATATTAATATGTTTATTAAGTATTATTCTTTGAGCTGTTTATTGTCGAGTATAGACGACAATGGCGCACATAGGGTTGCCAGTGCCTTTACCATGAGTTTTTAACGTACGTACTCGCTGGCGACGGCGTAAAACATTTCTATGGCAAATGTGTACAGCGCCACTAGCGGTCACCTAAAGAACTAAAATCGATAGTAGAGGCGATAGGTAAAAAACCTATCGAAATGTAAACCTAGTGTTGAGCGTGTAACGTTTTTTAGCCTTTGCTATAGAAATTCGGTACCATGAGTCACAAATTTGACAGTTGCTATCGAGAAATACTGTATCGATAGTAGTTTACTCGCTAGTGACTAAAGTAAGTTTCAATAGCAACTCATGGTAGAGGTACAGGTCGCCAAACCTAATAGCCGGACAGACCAGTCGGTTTGCCAACAAGTTGGGTTGTTTTGAGACGCAAAATCTTCAATGTCCGGCCGGTATTAAAAGAAAAGAAAAAATAAGTAAAATCAAGATTCTTTGATTATTATCAGTTCGTTTGCGAAGTATAAAGAGCCTAACATAAGTCGGACGAGCCGGACACGCAATCAAAAAGCCTAACTATGTCCGGCTTTATCCGGCTTGCGCATGTCGAGTGTAGCCGACGTTGGCGGTCAAAAGGTTAAATGCATACTCATATAGACACTGAATAAACAGACACAGACATGTGCATACCCACAAAAATTTGTCCTGGTTAGAACCATGATAGAACCAAAACCAGCGGCTAGATAGTCAGGGTTTTCAACTGTAAAGTGCAAAGGGTACACGAGCAGCTGCCAATTTTTAATTTTTTTTTTTTAATAATTGTGTAAAAATTACGCAGGTTTCTCTCTATTTCAAGTAGATATTAGTAATTAATTCAAAAGGAAATTAAGACAATCTATGTTGGTTTGTAAAACGAAGTTTGTTTCCAGGATGTCGTCCAGACGCAACGGATCTGTGTCCCGGGCGGCGGAGGCTGCCTCCAAGAATCGCCTCCATATGGATAGGAATCCACAGCATTCCAGGATAAATGGTATGTCCAATTATTAATCCCGGACCCATTTTCACCGTGAAGCAATAGTGCACTTGCAACACTGCGTTTCGGTTAGAAAGATAAGGTCGGTTACATTACAATCACATGAGACTTGACCACTTCGTCTTTTCTAGAAGTGAAAACTTCTTTACGTCTAAAGAAGTTGGGCATTTTTTGCGTTGGGAAACCTGTTATGTATTTACATAATATATTAGCCCCGTTTACACTAGAGTTGAGTTTGGGTTGAAATACATTGATTAAATTTAACTATACATAAAATAAACATATGTACGACATAGTTACAGAATACCCCGTTAAAATATAATTAATTATCAAAGCCAACAACCCTAGTAAGCTGTCATGTCAGGGAACCAGATTATTTAACAGAAAGGCCTACGTACCTATTTTACCGAATAATTGTCTACTTTAATAGTTTTTCTATTTTTCATTCATAAAAATCAGTTTCTTTATTTTGTTGGGGTATGTTATACAGCGTTACTACGGTTCTTAAATATTGTGAATGGACTCGTTATAAGGCCCCATTTAACCTCCTTTCGGCTTTACGGATAGTTTTGTAACAGCCTGTATACTTGCAATAAATTGATGTCAGTTTTTACTTCTGTCGGCACTTTCGGAGTTTTTTTAAATAATACTTAGGCTGACAAGCAAGCAGACGGTCCACCTGATGGTAAGTGGTCACCAACGCATATGATTGCGACACCAACATTCGTCGTTGACCCTGAGACGTGCAGAGAGTACTGTAATGTCTATACTATGACAAGCAGATAACCTGTTTTTCCCAGTTGGCTTGGTTAGCGACCCTGACTGCCAAACCGAAGGTCGCGGGTTCGATTCCCACCCAGGACAAACATTTGTGTGCATGAACATGTCTGTTTGTTCTGTATCTGGGTGTTAATATCTATATAAGTTTAAAAAGTAGTACATGTAGTATATCAGTTACCTGGTAGCCATACTACAAGCAGTACACTCTGCTTAACTTGGGATCAGGTAACCATGTGTGAAGAATGTCTTGGGATTTTTATTTAGAAATTGACACCGAGATAGTTACAGTAGTAGAGCTCTTAGTGCAGAGTTTCTTCAGGGAAGTACTACCACCTTACCCATTTCCGCCGTGAAGCAGTTGTGCACTTGTATTACTGTGTTTTGGCTAGAAAGGGATGGTCGGTAAAATTACAGGCACATGAAACTTAACAATTTCACGTCTCAGTGTTGACAACGCATTGGCGATGCCCACTGGTGTTGCAAATGTCCATAGGCGGCGGTGACCACTTACCATCAGGTGGACCGTCTTCTTGTTTGTCGCCCAAACTCTAAATATTTTTGCATAAATACATACTTATATAGATATTTACACCCAGACACAGAACAAACAGACATGTTAATGGACACAAATGTTTATTCTGGATGGGAATCGAACCCGCGACCTGTGACCTGGTAGTCAAGGTCTAACCACCAACCCTAAGGGCCTCGCATTTTGCTAGTTAACTAAACCGATGGTAGACTTAGTTATCCTTAAGGCTCTCATGCTAAAGCCTTATGGTCGTTTAAAAAAAACTATTATTTTTTAACCTTCCAATAATTACCCATCTCATTCTCTTGAAAACACCTATGTATATGTCGTCTGTTTTTTGAGTCGTTTTTTCTTCGAGTTTCAAATCACAATTGTGATTAAGAAGCTTTCGCTTAAAACAAAAGTTAAATGTGTGCATTTCACCGTGAAACGTTCAAATAACTAGCTATCCCTTTCTCTCGTTTACTAAATCCTAAAGATGTATATGTTTCTCTCTTTGTTTCATCGAATTTGAAATCTCATTGAGGTTAATTGATTAATTTATAAGCTTTGATATTGATTCAATGTATCCGCAGACCCGTCTAATCCAGCAGGGCGTCGGAAGGAGTTAGACAACGTGATGAAGAGGGCTCGCCAGGCCTCCCCGAACAGCTGGGACAGGAAACTCCTCGAAGTTGAGGAGAAAGATCCTAACAGGTGAAATTCTATTCCAATATTAGGTAACTTTTGGTTGACTAACACCCATATTCTAAGACGTTTCCTCGAAAATTCCTCGACTCCACTCAACCTCACTCAAAGATATTAGTATTCTAATTACAGAAGTCTCCTCCACTCGACTTGACATCTCTCACTCGAGGTGAGGAAACAACTGTCAGCTTCAAGGTACGTCGGGACCAACCTTAAGGAGGCATAATGCTTGTAAATAGTTACTGAAACTCATTATTTTATTTCATTATTATTTTATCTATAAAAGAATGACGTAACTAATGACATGTTACCTTGACTACACTTCGATTCGACATCAGTCGGGATTGATCGAGTTTTGCTCAAGTTATGACTTAGAATACCAATTTTGAGAATTCCTCATGAAAATGCTTAAGGTACCACCCTCAGTCTAGTTGGAGTCGAGTGCCGTCTGAGGAAAAGTCTTAGAATATGGGTGTAAGTCATCTGTAAGGTGTTGTAAACAAAAATATTATTTAAAAAGTCAGATTTGATATCTATACTTTATTTATATCTACACTAATATTATAAAGAGGAAAGATTTGTATTTTTGTATGTAACGAATAAACTCAAAAAGTACTGGACCGATTTTAATAATTCTTTTTTCATTAGATAGCTACATTATCACTGAGTAACATAGGCTATATAAAATTTTCAAAAAAGTTAGGGATCCATATTAAAACCAATAATGTAACCCAAGGTGTGAAAAAAAATACAAAACATTCTTACATCGCGTGCGCTACGAAAACTATTGATGATAGAATGAGCAAAATAATGTAACATCAGTCGGCAACGCGGGTGAAACCGCGGGCTAGTTATAATATAAAAGTGGAAAGTTTTGATTGGTTGTTCATTTTGTTTGCATTAAATAGGCTCCATAACTACTGGACCGTTTACAAAAATTCTTCAGCGTTGTGAAACTACACTATCCCCGAGTGACATAGGCTATATTACATTTAAAAAAAAAATAGGGACCTAAAATAACTGAAATACTAAAACTCCAATAATGTAACTTAAGGTGTAAGAAAATCCTTACATCGCGTTCGCTGCGAAAACATTTGATGATAGAAAGAACAAAACCTCGGGTACGCGGGTGAAATCACTTCATAGTATAAAACAAAGTCGCTTTCTCTGTCCCTATATCCCTATGTATGCTTAAATCTTTAAAACTACGCAACGGATTTTGATGCGGCTTTTTTAATGGATAGAGTGATTGAAGAGGAAGGTTTTTATGTATAATACATGTGACATCCCACGGGAACGCGGGTAAAACCGCAGGGGACAGCTAGTTTTCAGACGTTGTTCTGCTCCGTAGGTGACGCTGTGAACTAAAAATCATTTTATTACAGCACCACCTATCGGATCCTAGTAGGTAACCATAAAGAATATCAAAATTAAATTCTGTTAGAAAAGAGAACAATCCAAGATCGATTGCAGCGCCACCTTCTGGGAATTGTGAATTAGCCCCATCCAGAGTTAGACATGGGTAACTCAACCAAAATGCGTGAGCGGTTCAGCTCACGGCTCACGTATGTGGGCCAGTGTGTACAGGCCAGTTGGCTTGGTGGTTAGCGACCCTGACTGCCAAGTCGCAGGTCGCAGGTTCGATTCCCACCGAGGACAAACATAATACAATGATAATATAGTAATAATATATTAATATAAGATAGTCAATATTAAAAAAAAAGTAGTATATGTAGTATATCAGTTATCTGGTTTCCACAGTACAAGCTCTGCTTAGTTTGGGATCAGATGGCCTAGTGTAAAGAATGTCACAGGATATTTATTTTATATATCATTAAAAATTACGTCGACAAACCAAATTGAACTTTAAAGCCGTTGGCAGTTAGTGGCGTTCAATGTTGATACCCGGCTTCCAACAGGTGGCGCCACACGGGCTACAAACAGATGTACATCGAAGGATCAGGATCTACCTCTCCCCGTCGCTCCCGCTCGCCGCTCCCGGGGCGAAGGTCCAGGTATATCTTTGTTTTTATTTATTTTAGGTCTGGCAACAAATTTATTTTTATTAAGATTCATTTCTGCCAGTGTCGAGTTATACATGTAATGACAAAACTGAGAAATCTATATCTCAGGTGGGACCTTGCGGAAATCCAGTGTGAGGTTATACAAACACAAATATCTAGTAACTGATTCCGCTGGATCTCCTCTGTCAAGTCCCAAACAAGGAAACTCAACAGAAAATCGACACGTGTTACGCTTCTACACGAAGCATCTTCAGGACGTATTAGACACGCTGTCACTGAGTCGACGCACTAGCACCACAGACGTGTTAGTTGTAGAAGTGGCGATTTCCTGTTGAGTTTCCCTGTTTGGGACTTGACAGAGAAGGAGATCCAGCAGAATCAGTTACTAGATATTTGTTTTTATATAAATATCCTTAGGACATAAACTTTACACTCGGCCATCTGGTCCCAAACTAAGCAGAACTTGTACTATGGAAACAGATAACTGATACTGTTATTTTGTAAATACATAGTTTACACCCAGACACGGAACAAACAGATATGTTCGTGCACAAAAATGTTTGTCCTGGGTGGGAATCGAACCGGCGACCTGCGATTTGGCAGTCAGGTCGCTAACCACCGAGCCAACTGGCTTGTCAGATTATAATTTTTAACCAATATATATGTTTTGGTGTTTCCAGGACCCCAGTACCGACGCGTCGCTCGCGCTCGCCGCTGGCCCGCGGCCGCCCGCCGCGCCCGTCGCGCTCGCCGCCGCTGCCGCCGCCCGCCGCGCGGCCCCGCCGGCCCCCCGACCGGTCAGTTGTGAAGCCCTCACCCCCCCCCGAAACCCACCAACTGACAATAGTCCCGGTGTGCGACGAGAAAAAACAAGAACAGAAGTCTTTTTTCTTAATTGAACTTAAATTGTACAAGATTTGAGAATAAAAGGGGAAGTTGGAAAATTTAGGCAAAATTAATATTGAAAATGAAAGGGGAGACTGGGGAAATTTTAAACTAAACGATACAAGTAGTAAAACAAAAGTTAGAGGTGCACGAGAGGTCGCTTCAAGGGGCCATTAAAAAAACTGACAATAGTCAATACTGTTACATTGCCATACGTTTATATGACTACTTTGGTTGGAAAATATTAATGTATAGCTGTACCTTGGCACGCTTCGCTGTGGCACATTGTAAAGACGGTCGCGGATATGTGACTGATGCAAAAAATGATATGAATTATATTGAATAATGATAAAAACAATCCTTGATGCGGATTATATATCATGCCAAAATTTCAGCTCGATCGGTGCAGAACTTTTTGAGTTTTGAAGCGTTCACAAACCAACATAACATTTTTATATATATAGATTGTACATTTAAATTATACAGATGGAATACTCGAAATGACGGTGAAAATTCTAGCTAAATATATGGCGTAGAACTAAGCGCACTTCCAGGTAGATAAATGTATTAGCATTTGTCCATAATAGAGTATTGCTCTTTGCTTGAGTGAATTGTAAGAAAAAACACATCATAATTTAACCTTTTAATGTTAGGGTTGTAGAAGTGAATAATTCTCCAACACCACTGTTACCTATTGGAAGCTAGAAGGAGACAAACATATAACATTTAGCCAACGAGAGACAAAATAATGGTTAGACATAGTTTTTCTGTAAAGCCCCATAGACTTGGTATCACTAATATTTGTGTGCCGCGACAGCACACTGGGAACGACGCGAATATTAATGATGATCAAAAAATGGAAAACCGGTTCAAATAGCACTTGTCCTGATCTATTACCACCAAACTAATCAAAAGCTACTACGTTTGATGACCTAGGTGATCCGCTTCCCTCGATGAACTCCTCGATCCACGTGGCTGAACTTCGGTCGCTGGTCTCGTTGAATTACGAAATCCGTGCACGGAAATTGATAGATGACACGTATTCACACATACATATAAAGTCCAAGATTAATAATAATATTAATGCGGCAACGCTCGCTCGCTGATTGTTCCTTTACACTGAATCTCTCGTGGAGCCAAAAAATGGCCGCCGCCGCTTTGTGGTGTCCCATTAGCCCGCACGTGTGAGCGTCAAATTTGAACCTCAGCGATTGGTCAGTTTAAAGTAACGTCACAGGACAGAAGTGCTTGACTTATGAACTACGACCACGAAACATGATTACGAAACAATTAGAAAGTAAAAACTTATAAAAAATAATAAAAAGAGATCAACAAATAAATCTATAGGATTAAGGATAGGATGGGGTAGTTTTAACACTTATTGATTATACAATGTAATTTAGGGCGTAAACCGCAATTACTTTCAAAATGTTAAAACAACATTTTACACCCACAGCCGCAGTCCCCGGCGGGCTCGGTCGCCCCCGGCGCCGGCCCCGGCCCCGCGGCCGCGGCCCCGGCCCCCGCCCGCCACCAGGCCCGCTCGCCCTCCCTCGCCGCCCGGCCCCAGAAAGGTACTATTAAACTATAGAAGCAGAATTCTTTGTCCAGCTCGTCCGAGGTAGTACTACCACCATACCCATTTCCGCCGTGAAGCAGTAGTGCACTTGTATTACTGTGTTTTGGTGAGGCTTCTGACAACTGGGACTGCAATAAACTGGACCCGCGGTCCCACTTGCCGGATCCTTTTAATTTAAATATTTTTCTTCCGGCGACTGGGACCACCCAAAAATTAATTTTACAATATATTATTCAAGCCAAATCAGTACAGTCAAAAGAAAAAATATTTAGTAAGTAATTAAAGAATAAAAGTATTTGATTCAAAGATAACATTTACTTATCCTAGACATGAATTTATTCCATGCGCTTAGTAATAGATTAAACCAGCCCATTTTTCGCGTAATTCAATCGTGCAGGTAAGTACAGTAATTCCGTTAATTTTAAATAGTAATCGAAGGGTGTTTTTCTTTGTTTTTTTTTTATATATGTTATATGTATAAATAAATGATATTTTTGAATCAAAAAGTCTTTTGTTCTTTTATTACTTACTAAAAAAAATTTCGTTTGACTGTACGGTTTTTGGTTTGAACAATAGTTTTTTTCATTAATATATGGGTGGTCCCAGTCGCCGGAAGAAAAATATTTAAATTAAAAGGATCCGGCAAGTGGGACCACGGGTCCAGTTTATTGCAGTCCCAGTCGCCGGAAGCCTCGTTTTGGTTAAAAAGGTATGGCCGTGAAATTACAGGCACATGAGACTTAACAACTTCACGTCTCAGGGCCGCATTGGGGATGAGGTGTTGCCAAAATTTATATGGTGTCCACTTACCATCAGGTGGACCGTCTCCTTGTTTGTCGGACTGTCGGTTGTTATGTTCTTCAAATTACCGCACAGTAATCAACTGTTATTGTTAGAAGAATCGACCATTGAAAGATTTGATTACCAAATCTTATTTTGGAGTCCAAAAGGAACATACTCGAAATCATCATATCTTTACATATATAAGGAAAATAGAGTTATTTTGATGCGCCATCACCTCTAAACTACTGAACATATCGGGATGGGACTGTTACCATTCGACGCGGAATTTTTCCTACATAGGTTATACAGGATGACTGGTGAGATACCTTCCATATTTCAAGACGTGATAGTTGGCGATCATATATGATGAAAAAAAATAACATTAAAAATAAATATTAAATTACTTCTTAGTAAACAGTACACCGAGAGTCCCGTATTTACCTGCGCAATACTTGGATACCGCGCGTGTTGCGCAGCGCGCTATCAACACAGAATACATAGGTACCTACACTGTACAGTTGTTGCCTACCTACATCAAGACCTCTCCCCACGTATGATCCGTTTTCCCTTCATACTTTAATCCTGGCTTAGGACAGGCCAAAAAAACCCAGGTAATCACTAATTTGTTGCTAAAAAAAAAACTAGCTCGTGTCGCTCGTCACTAGATCATCTTAAACAACGGACACCGCGGCGGGTTTAGAGAGTATAATATCCACATTTCAATTATATTTAGAGAAATTTTGGTAAAAAATTAAGCACCTAATTTTATTATATCATTTTAACGAGAATCGAGTACCGAGTACTCTCCATAAGTATCGAAGGTAACTCACCAGTCACTCTGTATATGACATCGATAAAAGCGAGTGGAACTGCCGGGGACAGCTCATTACATATATAGGAGTTGTCGCCTAGTTTTATATGCATTATCCCCCTACCCTTATGACCGGCCAGTTGGCTTGGTGGTTAACGATCTGACTGCCAAACCGAAGGTCGCGGGCTCGATTCACACCCAGGACAAACATTTGTGTATATGAACATGTCTGTTTGTTCTGTGTCTGAGTGTAAATATCTATATAAGTATGTATTTTGAAAAAAAAAGTAGTATATCAGTTATCTGGTTTCCATAGTACAAGCTCTGCTTAGTTTGGGGACCAAATGGCCGCGTGTAAAGAATGTCCCAGGATATTTATTTATATTTACCTACCAGCATCAATTCAACTATTAATTATTCTTGTTCCAGTCGTCCCCATCCGGCTCTTCAGCCAGCAGCTGTTCCGACGAGTCGTGCTCTGTGTGCTCCGCCAAGAACAAGAAGCTACAGCCGCCATCCGCCAAGGGTCCCGTGAAACCTACGTATGTATTACCCAGTGTCGCGACGGTTGGTTTAGTGGCTACCTGACTGATGTTGCTGTCTAGGGTTCGATTCCCACTTAAGACGAATATTTGTGTGCATTAAGCAGCTTTTAGAGTATTAGAGCTCTTAGTGCAGAGTTCGTCCGGGGAAGTACGGTTGTACTTAACCATTAAGTAGTCATTCCACGTGGAGGAGAGGGGAGGTCTCGGCAAATATCACGTAATTTTTTTATCAGCAAGAAACAGTGTAAAATTGCTAGAAGAGGGTAATAGTAATAATATAATATAGTAGTAATATTTTTTCACATCTAAATCGTATACTTATGATATATTGATATGATAATGGGGCATCCATTAATTACGTGACTTACGAGCACGCAACGGAAACTCTCAATAAGTAACAATAATATTTTTTTCCCTATTTTGCCACATTTTTCAGTGATGCTATGCTCCTGTTGGTCTTAGCGTGATGTTATATAACCTTCCTCGATAAATGGGCTATCTGATACTGAAACTATTTTTCTAATCAGACCAGTAGTTCCTGAAATTAGCGCGCTCAAGCAAACAGATTCTTCAGTTTTATATATTAGTCTATACATCTATATGTCGACGGTTAAAAGGCGACTCGATTCAAGCGCCATTTTGAAAAATTTACAGGAGAGCTATTTGAAAATGTTATAAACCAAAAACAGATACTGCATCTAAACTTCTTAACATTCCACATCGAAGCTGTTGAATATTAGAATTAAATGCGAGCTTCAACGAATTTGCGCATGGGCCAACATCATAGTAGTATAAATCATTGAGAAAAATGTTACTTTCGTCAAAAATGGCGGTTGAGTCAAGTGTTCTTTTGCCCGTCGATGTGAATTTATATTTTTTTTTATACCACGTGGGCCGACAAACAAGCGGACGGTCCACCTGATGGTAAGTGGTCACCCCCGCCTATGGACATTTGCAACACTAGGGGCATCGCCAATGCGTTGTCGACCCCGAGACGTGAAGTTGTTAAGTCTCATGTGCCTGTAATTTCACCGGCCCCCTTACCTTTCTAACCGAAACACAGTAATACAAATGCACTACTGCTTCACGGCGGAAATGGGTAAGGTGGTATTTGCCCCCGCTCGCGCCGTTCACGGAACGAGACGTGTTTTTTCGTAGCTCCTGTTATAAAATTCCTAAAATAGTGCTAAAAGTAATAGTATACAGTTGAACTACATACCAATCTGTAGTTTAGTGATCCGGCCTCACAGTGTATAAATCAGAATTAAAATCCATTGGGAACTTTTCACGTAATCACAAGATTAAAAAACAGCATTTTGAAGAATTAACGTGAACAACATTAGTTGCGAGGCGCATGACTCAGCGCGCGACACCTACCTGTCAAGGAACTTGGCCGTACTTCGGCTCCGACTCGGCTGACATCGGCGGCGCTTGGATCTACGAAGTTTACCGAGTGCGGCACGAAATTACATATAAAAACACTCCAGCGGCGCATCATTACCGATCAAGTCAGTGACAACAAATTACCAACTAGCTTACTAATATTATTGCACTCACTGTCAATCGGACACTGTAAGAAACTTGCCTAGACTTATTTATTTTTGTCGTACTACTATGACGACTCGGCGGACTCCCCCCGAAAAACCTGCTCAACAATTACTAACGTTGAATATCCCACGAGAGTCCGATACAGGGTCAGACTGTGTGCCCTCAGACTGTGAGCATGGAGACCAAGCTAACATTACTCGCCGAAATTATAAGCGCAAATATGACGAATCCGTATTATGTGAATTAAAAGATATGATAGCCGATTTGAAGACCTACCAACAAAATCAAGGTTTAAAGTTTGAACAGGACTTGAGAAAGATGTCACAGCAAAATAGTGAAATCATACAATCTATTCAACATATGTCGGATAAATATGATGAGATCCTATCACAACTTCAGAAAACAAAGTCTGAGAATATTTCTTTGAAAAATAGCGTCAAAGTGCTGGAACAAAAAATTGAGTTACTCGAACGAAACTCAAAGGCATCTACCATAGAATTGAGAAATGTACCAGAATTACCATCAGAAAATAAAGCGACATTAACCAATATCATTCAAAATGTTGCGGAAGTACTGAGTATTAAGATACTAGACACCGACTTAAAGAATATATACAGGTCTAAAAAATCATCGGGTAAGTCCAATCCTATCACAGTGGAATTTTCATCGACCACACTTAAAGAAAATATAATAAAAGCCTCAAAAGCCTTCAATAAAGATAAAAACTATGAAGTAAAACTGAACTCAACACATTTGAAGATAGAAGGTGAGCCAAAGCCGATATTTATTGCTGAGTCTCTAACCTTTCACGCTAGAAGCTTATATTATATGGCACGTGAAGCTGTGAAACAAAATAGGTATGCGGGTTGCTGGACTGCGTATGGAAAGGTGTACATCCGTTTGAAAGAAGGTGAGCCAGCGAAATTGATCTCCCGAGAAGAAGATATAGCCAACCTCAAATCACAATGACTAGTGCTTCTTTTACCCTTGCCATATAATATGATAAACCCTGCTGTGGAATTTGATTGCGCATATTGCTTTAAAGCCTTTTATTTAAATTATTTTGCTGTCGCCAAAAAATATGTTAAAATGCTTATTTTATCCCTGTGTAACAATTGCTACATACTCAACATTAACACTCACTTACTCATCAAACATACACATATACCCACAAAATACACATTTACTTTGCCTATACTCGCTATAAATATTTATGAGCAACACGCCTGCTTCACTATAGTATATTATGCCTACCTTCCTATAAACCCTGTACCTTCACATATTTTACATAATAGCCTTAATTTAAAACCTCTATTCGAGATAAGATACTCATACTTCAAAATTAGTTCAAATTTCACAAGGATCCTACTGGAGGCACTTGATAAGCGGCATCTTTATAACACAACATGCATATTATTAGCCCCAACATTATCTTCACTGGTGATAACTTTGCCCAGCATTCGATGACACCAATATTTTGATGAGGAGCATTGACCAGTTTGATATAGCTACCCAAATAGCCTGTGACCCTGAAGAGTGCTCCACATACCTTAACGATCCAAAACAATATATAAAGATTCTCCAGCAGAACATCCGCAGCTTGAACTGCAACTTTAACGAGTTATCTGTTCTCTTTAAAAGGCTTGAGTTGTCCTGTGACTTTATTATCCTCTCAGAATGTTGGCTGTCGCGGGTTGGTAACATACCAATAATGCAGGGATACACCTCTTACAAAACATGTGACTGCTATAACCAGAACGATGGAGTTGTCGTTTATGCAAACAGTAATTTAGAATGTACTGTTGAGGAACCTAGTCTATTGGAAGCTAATTGTCTCACAATTAAAATAAAAACGCATACAGTAATTATAGCGATTTACAGGCCACCTAGTTTTAAATCTCTGGATACTTTTCTAACTTCTTTGCACACGCTATTGGAGGGTTTCTCAACATTCACAAATATCGTCTTGGTGGGAGACATTAATATCGACCTTACTGGAAATGGCCCTGAAACTACAGCATACCTGGATACGCTAAGCTACCACGGACTTCTTCCTGCTATTGATGCCCCCACCAGAGGCAAAGCATGCTTAGATCATGTAATATTAAAAACTAAATCAAGTGCCATTACATTTCCTCTAGGGACCAGTATTACTGATCATGAATCAGTATTATTCTGTTTGAAATCTAAAGTTATGAATAAATCTACAAAATTAAAAATACAACATAACATTGACATGGACAAATTAAAATCTGAATGTAGTAATCAAATGTTCAACGAAGTCTACCAGGAAACAAACCTAAATAATGCTATGAATAATTTTATTCATATTATTCAACAGTTGATCTCTAAAAATTCACTGAAACGATTAATTCCCCGGAGTAAATTCATAATCAAACCTTGGATAACAATAGGTATGCTCCGTTGTATTCGTACCAGAGACAGAATGCACAAAAAATTAAAAACAAATATAAATGATGTCATCTTAAAAATATCATACATACGATATCGTAACTTCTGTAATAACTTACTAAAAAAACTTAAAAGACAATACGAAAGGGATCAACTAGTTATGTCAAGGAGCAACTCGAAAAAGCTGTGGTCAACTATTAAAACAATCACCAATAATAATAATAAAAAACCATTGCCATTACAACTACTGACAACTGAAAATACCCCTAAGGATGCCATAAACAAATGTAATGAATATTTCTCCAGTATCGGTAAACAATTATCAGATAGAATTCCTTCTCATATCTCTGACTTTAAGAAGACTGCTATACCTCCAGTCAATACATTTGTTCTTATACCTACTGATGATGACGAAGTTAAGAGATGTATTCTACAACTGAAAAGCGACTGCGCTCCTGGGTGGGATGAAATTAGTGCTGAGATTCTAAAACTTCTCTCTGCAACCATTACTCCCGTTTTAACCAACTTAATTAATCGCTGTTTTCTTTCTGGAGTATTTCCGACGGCCCTTAAAAAAGCTCTAGTGCTCCCGATACATAAGGCAGGAGACAGAAACAGCGTCAGTAACTATAGGCCCATTGCTATATTGACAACCCTATCAAAATTATTGGAACGCCTTATTAACAAGAGACTCACTAAATACCTTGAACAGTACCAATTACTTTCCAACGCACAATATGGTTTTAGATCAGGGCGCTCAACCAATGACGCAGTACTTGATCTGGTTAACTTCGTAGTGAATAAATTGGATACTAAAAATAAGTGTTTAACAATATTTCTAGACCTCGCGAAGGCCTTTGACGCTGTTTCTGTTCCTCGTCTTGTGCAAAAACTTGAGGACCTGGGCATCAGAGGTATCCCACTGGCATTATTAAAGGATTACCTAAAAAATCGAATACAATGCGTAAAAATTAGTAATCACATTAGTGAAGAACTGCCGGTCGAATTTGGAGTGCCTCAGGGCAGTATTTTGGGACCCAGCCTGTTTCTCTGCTACATTAATGAGCTTTGTAACCTCAACATTAGAAATTGTCGCATCTCTGCTTACGCAGATGACACCGCGTTAACCTTTTTTGCACACTCTACTAATGAACTTTTTGATATTGCTCAAAATGGATTTAATACAGTGTGTCACTGGCTGTCTTCTAATCTCCTCACCTTAAATGAAACTAAAACCAATTACCTACTATTTTCAATCCAAAATCGACTGAACGCTACAATAAATTCCTCACACGCTATCTTTGCTCATAGATGTAATTTTCCCCCTATGCCCAACTGTAAGTGCCCCAATATTAGTCCCACTAAATGTATTAAATACCTAGGAATCGAAATCGATGCCAATTTGACTTTTGAGAACCATATAAAATCGCTATCCCAAAGAATACGCAAACTTGCATACATTTTTAGGGACCTTCGTGATGTGGCAGAGAAGCAGACTATGAAGATGGTTTATGAGGCTTTGGTGCAATCCATCATATCCTATTGCCTCACCACATGGGGTGGTGCTTGTAAGTCTAAATTGATAACCCTTGAAAGAGCTCAGAGGATGATACTAAAAGTGAGTCATTCGAAGGCTCGATTATACCCCACTTCTAAACTTTATGAAGAAACTCGAGTGTTAACTGTACGCCAACTTTACATAATGTTATCCGTACTCCTCAAACATAGTAATATTCCCGAAGCAAGAAAAAATCGCATAGCCCATACTAGAAGGAATTTCGCAGTCTGTGAGCCTACTATCGTGAACACTGCTTTCGCTCAAAGATTTTTTCTATACCGAGGAAACATGCTCTATAATAAGATAAATAAAATACTCACCATTGCAGATTCCCTAAAAGTCGAATGTAAAAAGAAACTCAAGGAATGGTTACTAGACTTGGACTATACTGATACTGAAAAAATCATTGAACACGTAATTTAGCAGGAAACATAATATAAAAACAGTCGCGCGCACCCACACGCACCCACACACACACACACATACACACACACATACACAGACACATACACACTCACACACACACACACACACATAGACACAAATACACAACACTTATTACTATTATTACACATTATTCATTTACTTACTATTCATCTAACTACTTACTTGACAATTTGTGACATTAAGAGTTTTGGGGGGCCTGGAGTGCTAAAATACAGGCCTAGGCTTAGTTTAGACTCCAGATCTCCCACAAATTACAGATCAAATTTGTCATGGTTCTCAGAAATGCTAAAAATAAGTACCTACTACCTAGAACTACCAATTGTAAAACCATGCTCAATTTTTGTATACCTAGTGTTGTAATTTGTGGAGATGAAATAAACGCATTTTTATTTATTTATTTTTTTATTTATCAACCTCTTTCCATATTAATAGTACAGATGGTCAAATAACTAAACCACCACTTTATTTACAGAATACCAACAAGTTCACCACGAGTCAGGGCTCCGCCGGCGGCCCGCGCGGTCCAGCCCACCAGGGAGCTCCTCAAGGCGAGGGAGAGCAGCAAGCGCACCCGCGAGGAGAAGGTAAGCCTAAAGGTATAATTGGAATGAACTGAACTTATTATTTACTTGCTTTTATTGCGATTCGAACTTCTTTATGTGGCTTCTGCGATTTTACCACGGGTAACTATATACCAGGAGTGGCCAACAAGTCGATCGCGATCGACCGGTCGATCGCGCGACCAATTTTGGTCGATCACTCGCAAGTTCCATGAGGGGACGCATTCAATGCCAAATGTTTCTAGTACTTGATACAGGAATGAACTGGAATGAACATGTACGCAGCTTATGGTTCGAGTAGGGAGACATTCGCAGCCGTTGCATGTCCCGTGCGCATATTGTTCATTACCTGCGCTTCTCAAAATAGGTCGATCGCGACTTAATTTTGAAATAAAAAGTAGATCTTATGTGCACAAAAGTTGGCCACACCTGCTATATACCAAAGTAGGTGTATTTCGCTGCTTAACCTTAATTAGGCGCGCCAATAAACTAACATTGTTAGTCGCGTGGGGACTGCAGTTACCAAATTGATAGGTATGAAATTAGATGCTAGACCTCGAACTATGGGACTAGAGAGTTAGGAAGCTAGCAAGAAATTCGGGTTGACAGCGTTAATAGGTATAAAAATAACTTAACTTGAAGATCACTTGGGGTCGCGGCGACCCCGCGCGCCTAATTAAAGGTTAAGAGGTCTTATGTATGCTCTGGTCTTCAAAATTCAAAACTTTTTATTGAGTTTAGGCCCTCAGAAGGCACTTATGAAGGTCTAATTTAAAGTTACTGAAACTAGGTCTAAAACATGTCTGTAAAAAAATGTGTCCGCCCGCGCTATTTTCGCTTAGCGTTCCTTCTGAAATTTTTGCTGGATGTTCATCTGGAATCTTCCTCAAGAATTAGGGCAGGTCTTTCCAACCGAGGGGGTATGTCGGGGGGCATAATAGAAACCTAAGAAATGTTAATATGAAAGTAATTAAT
Organism: Habrosyne pyritoides; assembly: GCA_907165245.1. NCBI lineage: Eukaryota > Metazoa > Arthropoda > Insecta > Lepidoptera > Drepanidae > Habrosyne > Habrosyne pyritoides. The sequence goes on from OU015614.1 coordinate 2,180,850, forward strand.
GATTTTTAATTGTACTCTTATATCAAAGATAAATAAAATGAATATCCCTGACATTCTTTTACACATGACCATTTTATCCCAAACTAAGCAGAGCTTGTTCTATGGAAACCAGATAATTGATATACTACATATACTACTTTTTTTTCTAAATACATACTTATATAGATATTTACATCCAGACACAGAACAAACAGACATGTTCATGTACACAAATGTTTGTCCTGGGTGGGAATCGAACCCGCGACCTTAGGTTTGGCAGTTAGAGCGTTAACCACCAAGCCAACTGGCCTGTCTGATAAAGATACTTAATAAATAAATATATTGTGTCTGTATTCTACCTAAGGAAATTCAAATTAATAATATAATTAATATAAAAATTAAGCGTTCCTTATTTTTGTTGAAACTTAAGGGGAGCATTATAATATTATTTTTGGGTCGGGGAGGCTCGGCTAAATAAAGGTTGGGAAACCCAGAATTAGGGTATAGAATGCACAAAGAATTGAAGTAGCTTCAAAGATTTGTTCATGTGAATTAACAAACTCTTCAGCTTTATTGCAGCTGAATTATCGACATAACATATATAAATTACGACTCCATCACCTCTAGCACACACGATACATATATCCCGACACTACTGGAACCACAACTAATAGTGATCTCCAACAGGTGCTGGAGTGGCAACGCTCACAAATGGCCGTCCGGCCGCCGCCGCCGCCGGGCCCGCCGGGCGCCCCCGTGCCCATCCCCGCGAGCCACATCAAGCGCGAGGGCGAGCGCCGCCCGGGCCCCGCGCCGCCGCGGCCCCGCGCGCCCGGCCCCGCGCCCAGGGCCCCGCCCGGCCGCGCCGTGTCGCCCGCCGCCATCGCCGCCGCGCTCGCCGAGAGCGAGAGCGACTCCGAGAGCGATGCCAGCTCTGAACCACAACCGCAAAGGTACAGCAAAGCATCAAATACCCCGGAAATTCGTTTCTGAAAGCAGCACGCGATAGCCTAGCAGTCTCGGCTTCAACTGATTGGGATGCTACCAGAAGTAATTCTCTAAATGATGTGGAAAATTCTATCAAAATCTATTCCGTAGCTTAAAAGAAATAAAGATATAATATAAGATTTTGAATATTACAGATTGACCCTCTCGGAGCGGTTCGGCAAGATGGCGCAGTGGTCGGCCGACAGGTCTGCCCGGCTCGAGAACATGAGGATCACTCGGCGGGAAACCACGCTTCACGTCAGGATCGAGAGGGACCATGCGCTGGGAGAACCCGAAGATCCTTACCCGTTAGTATATATCCTTCATGAGCCAGTTAACCAGACATATAGGGAGACGGTCTACCTGATGGTATGTGGTCACCGCTGCCTATGAACATATGCAAAACCAGGGGCGTCGTGTTGTCGACTCTGCCAAAAAGTTGCTTAGTCTCATGTGCCTGTAATTGCAACGGCATCCTTACCCTTCTAACCGAAACACAGTAATAGTACTTCTGACTTCCCTGGTACATACTACCACTTTGCCCATATCCGCCGTGAAGCAGTATTGTGCTTGTATTACCGTGTTTCGATTAGGAAGGTAAACCAGAATTTACAGGCACATGAGACCAATTTCACGTCTCAGATTCGATAACGCATTGGCGGTGCTCCTGTTCGGTGACCATTTACCATCAGATGGATTGTATGCCTGTTTCCCACCTTGACATTACTTTGAAACCCTCACTTCTCGTGTGCAGAGGTCTGGACCCAGCGCCTGTTGGAAGCTATCCAGAGGAACTGCTGTCGGTAGCCCCAGGCGGGCTTCCGTCTTGGGACGACGCCAGGGTCCGTTACGACTACTACAAGAAGAGAGGCTATCTAAGAGGTATGTAATAGAATAATAGGCAAGTGTCCTGACATGTCAAATCAGCAATTCTTTATGAAATGTCAAAACGATCGAATGTATGGAGTTTTGTATGAAATAGCAAGTTGTGACGTCATAATTGTACAGCATCAAATAACATACTCTTTATGATTAGATCGGTACTGAAAAATCACATTAATGATGTAATTTTGATCATATTTGATGTCTTTGTATATTTTTGGATATTCAATACACTGGTTAGTGTTTGATCATTTATCTTTGATACAGGACACATCGCAATTACAGGTTGGTTGATGGGATGGGAAGCAGAGCTTGCTTACTATGGAAACCAGACAACTGAAATTATCACTGTGCTGTATTTTTTTCTAAATACTTTCATGTATAGATATTTAAATGGAAAATTAAACAAAAATGTTCTTACTCACAAATGTTTGTCCTGGGTGGGAATCGAACCCACCTGTAGCGTGGCAATCACGGTCTCCAACCCCCAACCAACTGGCCCGTCAATGTATATCTGTATACAGGAATATTTTTTAAGCAATGCCCAAAAAAAAATCGGTGGTTCAGTATCAGTAATAGAACATATTTCCATTATTTGTTAATTTGTATTTTGTATTTCTTTTTCGACTTTAAGATCAACAAACAATAGACACTATCTATTCATAATAATATCAAAGGGCGCACGCGGCGGTAGAGCCAGCTGTTGCCAAGGCCGCGGCCGGGGAGGGCGCCCGACAGTCGCTCGTACAGTAGCCATAATATCAATTTTAAAGTCCATATCTTTCGTTAACGATAACTTTATTTTTTTGTGCTAAAACTTATCAAAATAAAAATTAGGTGTTTAATAAAACTCATTTAAGTTTAATTTGTCAAAGTTTGCGCACTGAATAAAAAATATTATTATTTTATTACATATTATTTTATACAGTAAAACAAAATCGTGTTAGTTACAACATTTATAAATCACAATAATTTTTCGACATCAACGCTATCTCTGAGGACAGAAACTAAAACTTAGGGAACGCGGGTGAAACCGCGGGGGACAGCTAGTAATAAATAATTGTGATATGTTCCAGGTTTGAGCCTCGGAGACTACGTGAAATGGGAGGAGTGGTGGTACAAATACCAGGATTGGTTGAAGCGTGAACGCGCCTACGAACGCTGGGCTGATGGCGAAGGCACGGTAAGTGATAAAGTGTAATATTAACCCGCCTTCACGATGCTAGATGCCTCTATACCTACTTTATAACATAATAAAACTAATATTTATTCTATTCACTATGTGAATTATTTATTCAAATAGCCCTTCACAGGCAATTATGAATGGTCACTCTAACACCGGTTCGGAACGTTGCTTTTACTGAAGAGAGTCGCCACTAAAACACACAGACCCACACCTTCGCGCCCACATACACATATACACACACGCGCGCACAGTCACACACACACACAAGCACAGAAATTAGCAGTTGTTTTTCGAAATAAAAGAAATAATTGTTTTGTATTGCAGGTCCGGCGCGACCGCCGCCGGCGCGGGGGCCGGCAGCGGCGCAGCTGAGGGCGCGCCGCCCCCGCCGCCGTGCTGGCGCAGGACCTGTCCGCGGCCGCGGGGCCGGCGGCGGGGCCCGCGCCAGCCGGGGCGGGGGCCGCGCCCGCCGGGGCGGGGGCCGGGGCCGCCTCCTTGTAGGAGCTCGCTGCCCGCCACGCCGCACAGTACGTATTTTACACGTGTTTTATCTTATTGGATAGCTGTCGTGAACTGAAAAATCTTTTATTTAGTCTTATGAGAGATTTTTATCGTTTTGAACGCCAATGTCGGCTACACTCGACATGCGCAAGCGTGCCCTGTGCGCCATTGTCGTCTATACTCGACAGTAAACAGCTAACACAACAATACTAAATAAACATATTAGATGATGATACAAAAAAACAAATATATAGTAACCAATTCCGCCGGAACTCCTTCTCTGTCGACTACAAACAAAAACTCAATAATTAATAACATTATTTTTTTATAATTGTACAGAAATATTTTTTAAGCAATGCGCAAATAAATTTCGGTGGTTCAGTATCAGTAACAGAACACATTTCCATTATTTGTAAAAAAAAAATTTGTATTTTTTTCGACTTTAAGATCAACAAACAATGGACACTATCTATTCATAATAATATCAAAGGGCGCACGCGGCGGTAGAGCCAGCTGTTGCCAAGGCCGCGGCCGGGGTGGGCGCCCTACAGTCGGTCGTACAGTAGCCATAATATCAATTTTAAAGTCTATATCTTTCGTTAACGATAACTTTTTTTTTTTTTACTGAAACTTCTCAAAATAATAATTAGGTGTTTAATAAAACTCACTTGAGTTTAATTTGTCAAAGTTTGCGCACTGAATAAAAAATATTCCTGTTTATTTCAAAATATTTAAAAGAGAAATAAAAATTGGAAATGGAATAATAATATAATGAATTTCCTTGTTTGGGACTTCACAGCGAAGGAGATACACCGAAATTAGTTCCTAGACATTTGTTTTTGTATAAACTCAAACCTGTTTACTGTAGTACAAATACTGCTTAGTTCAGTATCAAATAACCGTGTGATAGTGTCCAAGGATATTGGTAATATTTTTCATAATTACAAAAATAATTCAACAACCATTTTTGTTTCAGGTATTTTGTGTGCGGATAGTGGATTCTAAAAGACTCTTGTGATTGTATCAGTGTTAGAATATAATAGTTAATATAATAATAATGATTTTATCATATGATATTTAACACTAATCATACCAACACTTACCAGGTACCTATTTCTACCATAGCGGGTCAAATGCGACTTTGTGTTTCCTGCTTGAATGTATGAAATATGGTTGGTAGGAAGGGAAATGAATAGTATAACTGTATATTAATTAGTAAGAAAAAGTCATCAAGTCAAATGTGGAAAAGCAATAAGATGATACGTGCATTTTCAATGCAAAGTTCAAAATGGGTCATTTGACCCGGTTATGGTATGTTTAGTGTTAAGTAGATTGGATATTTCAACAATTCTAACTGTACATGGGGTTCTTCAAGGGTATGATGAGATCTTTGCAGGGTCGACAACGCTTGTGATACCCATGGTGTTGCAAGCGTCAATAGGCCGCGGTGACCATTTGCCATCAGACGGGCTGTCAGCTTGTTCGCTACCTAAGCAGTATAAAAAAAATATTTATCATTTTTGTCGGAGCAATGTATGCTTTCGGCCTTTGGTATTAAGGCCTCTTAGGTACATGTATTTTTTTTTTGGGCCCACTAATAGATGGTAAGTGGTCACCACAGCCAATGGACATTTGCAACGCCAGGGGCATCTCCAATGCATTGTCTACCCTGAGACGTGAAGTCTCATGTGCCTGTAATTTCACCAGCCCCCTTTCTAACCCAAATTCTAATACAAGTGCTCTGCTTCACAGCAGAAATGGGTGAGGTAGTACTTACCCGGACGAACTCTGCACTAAGAGCTCTGCTACTCTAAAAAGCTTTATTGCTATTAGAAGTATAGTCCCTAAATAGTATTAAAAATGTACTTTTTATTAAAGTTATACTTCTTTAGGCGCGTTATGAAAAAATTATGAGAGTGACATTTTAAGATGCGCGCGCACTGTAACACAAAAGTAACAGGTTGAAGTTAGCTGATAACGGTCTCTCCGGAACATCGCACAAGTCGCAACTGTCAGTGTCAATGAGCGAGTAATGATGTTATTGTCAATAATAACCTAACAACGTCAAAAATTATTATTCGTTGCTACAGACAGGCGCAATTTCACGGCTGAATAGTAAAGACAAATGCTTTTAGTGCAGTTTTTCTCTACAATTATTTCGAGTATAACTTCTTACGTGCATACATAAGTACACACGCGTTTTTTTTTTAAGAGAACTCTGTGAATATGATATTTAAATTTAAATATAGGTAATGTGGAAGTATCCAGTCTCTATTATAATCTTTTAGCTTAGAAATTGAATGTTTAAACTAAATTAAAATAATATAATCAAATGTGACATTATGTTGTGGGTGCAAATGGTGGTAGGTTGCTTAATACCCGCCTCCTCACGTCTGCACCCTCAAGTACCCCTTGAGTGTCAGTCGTTCTCTATAGAGGCTTGAATCACCACATTGTGGTAACATTTTACAGGCTAGTTGACTTGGTGGTTAGCGACCTTGACTTCCATGTCGCAGGTCGCTTGTCCGATTCCCAATCAGAACAAACATTTGTGTGCATGAACATGTCTGTTTGTTCTGTGTCTGGGTGTAAATATCTATATAAGTATGTATTTAGAAATATTAAAAAAAATTGTATATGGAGTATATCAGTTATCTGGTTTCCATAGTACAAGCTCTGCTTAGTTTGGGATCAGATGACCGTGTGTAAAGAATGTCCCGGGATATTATTTATTTCAAAAAAGATTACCAAATTTGAGAAAATAGTGTACTAATGCAGGTTCAGTATTGCTAAACTTCAAATTACTTTAAATCAATGCACATCTCTTTCTAATTTAATAAATTGAAAAGAGAAACAATATCTTACGTCTGCTAATGTATAGAAACCCAAATTGTGCATTATAATACCAATATTGTAGTAATGGCTTTATGACCGTGCGGAGAAATGTAGTACTCGGTCTGTCAAAGAAGATGTGTATTATCGTGTAAGTGCAACCAACAACTGAAAATAAACGCTGTTTTTAATTAAAAAAACATCTGGGAAAGGTGTTCAGTGACACTAATCACTATGACTAAAATAGTTAAGACTAACTCCCTCATTGATTAAAGGAAAGAAAGAGAGGTGAATACATTTTTCATCCACAACGTATTGTTACCTATTGTCGATTAGATTTAATATTTATGATCGGATAAAATTAACTATATTTAATAGATATATTTATTTCAGTATAATATGTAGTTAACTTATACGGCGTTTTACAAAATACCCCGTAAAAATGTAATTAAAAACGTTTTTTGTATCGGACAGCGGAGACCTAAGCCCGTATCGTATGCGTATCGTTATCGATTGCGCCAAAAAGTTAATTTTTATTGATAATTGAACACTGACGTTGCGCGATTTCAATTTCGCTTTTTGGCTCTCTCGATATTTGACGTTACGCTAAGAATAGGTGTTCGTGTTGGGCTCTCGGTGTCTTAGAGTCCTTGAGTCATTGGCATAAGGTAACTAATCGCCTACACTTTTTGTAGACCGTGGGCGATATCTATATATATAAAAATGAATCCTTATTTCCCTTGGTCACGGCATCACGCATGGACGGCTAAACCGATTTCGCTAATTCGTTTATTGTTGTGTTTGTTAATATCAGGAGAAGGTTCCTATGAAAGAAAAAATTAAGAAAGTTGCATGGAAAATTTGAAAATTTAAGAAAACAACGATCATGCACAACAAAGTTTGCCGGGTCAGCTAGTGTAATATATATTGTAACATGAGATTAAACTTTGAATCAAAACTCTATAAAATTAATTAACCATGATATAAGTACACATTTAACGAACAAGATATTTTTGTCAATAGAATTAATAAGTTAGACTATCTTAGAATACATGTGTGAATATATTTCATTATAATCACAAATCTATTTATATTATATGAAGATATAAAATTAATTGACTTTTTTAGTCGTACGCATTATAGATGTTGCTTGTTTCCTACAACCTTAATGTAATCTAATTTAAAGAGAATATTCGGATAATGACAATATACTTTGTACTAAGAAATACACGAGATTCTGTGTAGTCTAAAACCTCACCACATATCAAGGGAGGTGGTTAACAAGTTGCTAAAAACATGTGATTATTAGACGACCAAATCTTTAAGATTATACAAAAACAATTATATAGTAGCTAATTCCGCTGGATCTTCTCTGTCAAGTCCCAAACAAGGTAACTCGTCAGGAAATCGATACGTGTTTCGCTTCTACACGAAGCATCTTCAGGACGTATTAGACCCGCTGTCACTGAGTCGACGCACTAGCACCACAGACGTGTTACCTCGTGTTTACCGGACAAAAATTACTTAACACAGAAGGAGTTCCGGCCGAATTTGTTACTAGATATTTGTTTTTGTATAACCTTACAACGGATTTCTGCAAGGTCACACATGAGTGACCTAAACTTTGCCCACTGCGACATTTTCTGAATTGTCAAAATTATTGTCTACTATAAAGATAACCGCAAATGTTTGTTCTTCTGGAAGGGATGTGGTACTGCCCTTGATCTAACGAAGGTAGGGATATACTGGTTCAGGGTATGTCTCCTTTGGATGATCCCAATGCGCGTAGTGCATGAATTATTTGTGCAGTCGGCGACAATAGTTAGTAACAGATCCAAAATATATAAAGACGGGTCAGTTGGCTTGGTGGTTAGAGATCTCCCACGCTGCAGTCGTGGGTTCGATTCCCACCCAGGACAAACATTTGTGTACATGAGCATGTCTGTTTGTTCTGTGTCTAGATGTAAATATCTATATAAGTATGTATTTTGAAGAAAAATGTAGTATATCAGTTACCTGGTTTCCATAGTACAAGCTCTGATTAGTTTGGAATCAGATGTTACTAAAAGCCACACAACTATATAGTAGTTTTATTGTTAATAAGGACATGTCTGCCGACTGTACTACCCGTTTTGGGCACTGGGTAGTGCGCACAGGGTAGTTGAGAACTACCCCAGGTTGTAGATGTATACTTAGACGATAGTTTGTATCCACTATTATTATTAATATTAGTGTAAAATTTGTATTTATACTAACATAATTACTGTTTTTACTCGACGTTTTTAGTTTATTTATTTAATTGTAAACATTGAAATGGCTCTCGTTAATGAAAATAGAATTTGTATACATTTTTTTTTTTATTTATCCCGAAACGAATTTATTTTCAAAACTTTTTAACAGGCAGATATTTACAATTTTGTTGTAAATTTTTTTGTTTTATGAGTTTTTCAAACATCTCTTTCTCCATTTCGACTATCTCATTACTGTGTATCAAATAAACAAAATGAAATTATCAATTTAATTTACAATGATAGTTTGATTTCATTGTTTAAAAGATAATTATGATAAAGTTAAATCTTTAGCATAAAATTGAAATACAAAAAATTTGCTTAATTTTTGATTTGATAAATTAAACAGATGATTTGTAAAGTCGACGGGGAGAAGGCTTGGTAAAATACCCTGTCTCGCTAAAGTCAAGGTTTGATTCCCATCCAAGACAGATTGTTTGGGAACCATCGCATCGCCAATGCGTTTTCAACCCTGAGACGTGAAGTTAAATCTCATGTGTCTGTAATTCCATTTTTGTTTATTTATTTTTTCTTTGTATTGTAGTGTATGTTCTGTTACGTCAGAGAAACAAAAATTAAAGCAGCTATGAATATAATAGTTAATGTCTTCTAAAAGCTTTTTACAATGTATTTGTCAAATTTTCCTTGTTTTTTTCACATAATTCGAAAAGAGGCACTATTTTGTGTTTTTATTTTGTCTATGTAATCATGTATTTACTCGATGTGTAGAATAATTATTGATAAACGATTGGTGTTTGTTTTATTTCTGAAGTTCTTAATCGACGTGAGAGAAATTTTATAGAAAATCGTCACCATTTTCGGTTACGCGCCATGTTGTTTTTTTTTACTATCAATTGTCCAAACCTTAGAGCTCATACTATGGAGTGTAGAAGTAAAGGAGGACCATCTCAGTGTACTAAAAAGTGTCCCTTGAAAGGGAACAAATTAAGGTGGCGCTACTGTAGCAAGTGGAAGAATTTGAAATACAGCGCCAAAAATTATTAGAGTAGGATATAAAATTAATAAAAAAGGAAAGAAACATTTCCGTTTTGTTACAGCACATTTTTTTAAATTATTATAATATATAGACAAACATGAGTATGGAATAAAATTATACAGTGTTTTTTAGTACTCCAATTATTTGTAAATAGCAAATGGAAAATAGTTTTAAAGAATTATCGGAAACCAACACTTACAACCAGCACACTTCACTGTTTATAACTGCTTATACTGCTAAGTTCATATCATTTCCACTTGCGCTATTTCGGTGAGAATTCGAAAACTAATTTGCTGTTTACAAGTGGACACTTTTGCGACTAAACCCCCATACAAGATGGTCCTCCTTTATTTCTACACTCCATAGCTCATACCAACGACATAATGATTAAAATGTTTTAGTGTTATCTGAAACATGGCTACTCAATGACAGAGAAATATACATTTTTAACTTCAGTTGCATCGAGAAATTTAAACGGTCGAATATTATAGCAGGAGGTGCACGGATATTTCATAACTATAATGATGCTGTCAACATTGTAACTTCAATGATTGATTTCTCTGTTTTCTGCCCTGACTTTCATGGGTCAAATTGCTCAATGCCAAATGAAAAATAGAAAAAAAAAAACTAGTTGCATTCTATATCTCACATATTTATTCAAAAAAAGCGTAAATACAAACAATATTAATTTAAAGTGATCTCTCTCTGAGACAACCTTAGTTTGAAGAGGAATTTAATAAATTAATCCCTACTAATATTACAAATGTGAACGTAAGTTTGTTTGTTACGCTTTCACGCGAAAACTACTTAACCGATTATCATGAAACAATGTACACATATTCTTGGAGGTATTAGAAGTAACATAGGATACTTTTCGTGCCGGGAAAATGTTACATCCCTCGGGAACGCGGCTGTAACCGTGGGGGACAGCTAGTAAGTAATTTATTTATTTATTCAAAAGGAACACGTACAACATACATATGAAGACATACACGATACAATTTATTATCAGTAAGGTTCTGATATGTATGTCCCTTACAGGTGTACACAACATTCACTATAAAATAAATTAAAAATAGGATGACAAAAATAAAAAATAAAATAATATTTCAAATCACTATAAAACAAAAATAAGACAATCTAGTATAAATATGGGACCACAGAAATTTTTTTTTGAACTGGCTGAGTGAGTCGGAAAACACATCAAGGTCAGGTAATGCTGCGTTCATCTCGTTGTATTCTACGCAGAATCTGGTCACTGTCGAATGCATACCGAGATTAGTGCGGCTGGGAGGGGGCTGAAACACTCTTTTTATACGCTGCCTAGGAAGATGGTAAGGAATAGCAATTGAAAAGTAGCTTAACAATTGCTCACACTTTATTGAGTTAGTAAATATTTTGTGAAGGAATGTTAAATCAAGCATCCTCCTTCGGTTCCGTAGAGTCTGCATTTCGAAAAACGACAAACGCTCGGTGTACGAGCAACGATGAGAGATACTATGGGATGCGAAGCGTCTGGTGAATGTTCTCTGGACGTTTTCGAGTCTTTGTGAATGGACAGCGTATATGGAATTCCATACAACACTACAGGACTCTTAAGTGGCTACGTACCAAAGAATTGTATAGAATGATCTTAGATCTTTGACCAAATTGTTTGGTATGCCTAAGCATAAAACCTAACATTTGCGATGATTTTTTTACAATATTGGATACATGAGGCGTGAATGTTAAATTTGCTATCCATGGTAACCCCCAAGTCTCGTATCTCTGTCACCTCTTGAAGAGGAAGACCATTAATTTTATATGAGGATGGAAGTTGATTGGTTTTTCTTGTGTATCGAATAAAGGAACATTTAGTACCATATTGTTATCAGTACACCAAAGACTCAGCCTGTCCACATCACTCTGAATTAAAGCGGTATCTTCCAAGGTTTCCACGCTACGATATATTATGAGGTCATCTGCAAAAAGTTCGTATTTGCAATGGTGAATGTGTGACGTTATATCGTTTAGGTACACAATGAAGAGCAAAGGACCCAAGTGAGAACCCTGGGGAACCCCAGAGTTTGCTATAAATATTCGGGAAACATACCCCTTCACCACCACTACTTGGGTTCTCTGCAACATGTATGAACGAAACCAACGGAGCGGACCGTTGAAGCCAAACGTTTGGAGTTTTTTCAATAGAAGTGATTGGCTTATTTTATCAAAGGCACTACTAAAATCAGTATAAACAGTATCAACCTTGGCAACCACGATCTATTTGGCTAGAGAGGTCTGAAACAAAGCTAACGAGGTTCGTTTGGACGGAACGTCCTTTTGTAAAGCCGTGCTGATGTGGCGAGATGATCTTGTCTAGAAACCTAGCAACAATTGGATATAGCAGAGTCTCAAATACTTTGGGCATGCAGGATAGAATGGCAATTGGTCTGTAATTCTTTATATCACTTTGATCGCCTTTTTTAAATATTGGTGTAATGTTTGCTTTTTTCCATTCTAATGGAAAGTCTCCATCTGCAAGTGAACGATTAAAAATTGCTGTGAGAGGACCGGCTAAAGCACATGCATTACGAAGAAGAAAAACCGGGGGAATACCGTCGGGGCCAGCACCCTTCGTGGTATCAAGTTGTTTTAGTGTAGCTAGTACATTTTCATCGCTGAATCTGATGTGTGAAAGACTGTCGCGGTAATCTACAAGAGAGCAGTGTGGTTCATATTGTGCATTATCAGAGTAGACTGACGAGAAGTGAGTAGCAAAAAGGTTAGCGATGTTGGTGCCATCGCTGGCTACTGAGCCGTTCAAGTGCATATTTGCAGGAAACTCAGAGGTACTATTCCGCTTATGTTTAATGAATTGCCAGAATGCTTTTGTGTTTCTAGTGAAAGTAGCCTCAATTTTGCCTATGTAACTTTTATAGCATTTAGTATGATGTGTTTTACATCGGTCACGTAGGAGCTCAAATTCGATTTTGTCACGAGGGTTAGTAAATTTACGATATCTGAGTCTCAATTTTTCTTTTTCAGCTAGCATTTTTATCAATGCGGGAGTAAACCAAACAGGAAATCGAGTTCGCTTAGGTGGGGATATAGGTACGTGCTTATCGATTAGGATTTCAAGCTCTTTGTAAAATATAAATACCATCTCATCACAATTGTCACAAATAAAAATGTTCTGAATACACGAGAAAACTGGAAGCAAATAGTAAACTATAAATAAAACAACTTATTTTGTTATCATTATATCAAAAACAAGGGAAGATTTATTTAAAAAAAAAATGTTAATACAATTTTAAAAAAGTTATTAAAAACAAAATGATCACATAAATGACGTCACATTGTTGACAATGACATCCAGGTAGTCAATAAATACGTGACTAAACTTGCGGCACGCTATGATGGCCGTTTTGACGGTTAACAATGACAAAGAAAAATAACCTTTATCATAAAACCATAAGGTGCATCTACTGATCCAACAGCTAATTGTATGATGATGGAAATCAAACTTATTCCAAAGCAATACAGTTTATTTTCCTATAACAATCTGAAACGTCAAAACGACCATCATAGTGTACATGAAAATATAGTATTTTATGGCCTTTAAAGATTTGACTTTGATAGAAATGAATAGCCAATAATAATTTTCTAAGAAAAGTGATACTGTCAAACTGACATAAGCCTACAGCCATGGCTCCCAGCCATACTTCGTGACGCCAAGAATGCGGGGTTCCGAACACTGCTTTAGAAGACAGGATATCTGCAAATTGGTAAAAATATAGTATAAATATAAAAAAACAGGCGCGTCGCAAAGACACGATAGAAGTCAAAGTTTAATATACAGGGAAACATTTTAATTATTCATCAATCACTTTTGAATAGCATACATTGTGTTTATCATTCATTTATTTCGTCACACAAAAAGGTTGCGAATCCGAATTTCAAAGGCCTCCCATAAGAAGTAAAAAAAGTACAACATGGGACATTCTTTACACACGGCCATCCGATCCCAAACTAAGCAGAGCTTGTACTATGGAAACCAGATAACTGATATACTACATACTCGTATACTTCGTTTTTTTTCTAATTAATAATTGACCGATTATAGATTTTTTTCGGTCTATCTAGTTTGTTTTTTTTTTTTTTATGCCACTTGGGCCGACAAACAAGCAGACGGTCCACCTGACGTTAAGTGGTCACCGCCGCCTATGAACATTTGCAACACTAGGAGCATGGCCAATGCGTTGTCGACCCTGAGACGTGAAGTTGTTAAGTCTCATGTGCCTGTAATTTCACCGGCCCAATTGCACTACTGCTTCACGGCGGAAATGGGTAAGGTGGTAGTACTTCCCCGGACGAACTCTGCACTACGAGCTCTACTACTACTTGTCTCGAATACTTTTGAAATACACATGTATTAATATTTAAACTCAACCATACATACTTATATAGATATTTACACCCAGACAGAACAAACAGACAAGTTCATGCACACAAATGTTTCTCCTGGGTGGGAATCGAACCCACGACCTGTAGCGTAGCAACCATCCACCACTACAACAGGCCATATACAATACATACACTAGCGGTCCCCCGCGGTTCCATCCGCGTTTATCAATAATACTAATAATAATACATAGGTAGTTTATAACCTGGCTAAACACATCGGATATATCCCTGGAAAATGTTGCATCCCGGAAAGCAGATCGATCCGCAGGGAATAGCTAGTATGTAGCTGTGTGATGTGGGTCAAAAGAACCCTACTTTCCTTCTATAATAGGTTGGGGAAAAAGTTCCTTCGCATTTTATAAGAAAATTCAAAACATTTTTAATATAGTTTATTTACATTTAACTAAAGTATGTAGGTACCATTTTGTTCGATAACTTTTTGCCATCTTGTAGGTAGGGACATGATCCCATTGCTATAGAAATTTTGGGACTTCTGATCAAAATACTGCGACAAGTGGTTATGACAGTCCTCTCGTGATGTTAACCTGACACTGCCTAAAGAATTCTGAAGAGATCGAAACAGGTGGAAATCTGAAGGTGCAAGGTCAGGACTATACGGCGGATGCATTAATACCTCCCAGCCAAACTCTTTTAATTTTTGCTGAGTGGCTAAAGATATGTGAGGTCTAGCGTTATCATGATGAAAAACCACACCCCTTCTGTTGATTAATTCTCTAAACTTCTTGCTTTAATCTCATCAGTTGTTCGCAGTAGAGTTCAGAATCGATGGTCCTGCCTGGTGGTAACAGCTCATAATGAATAATGCCCTTCCAATCCCACCACACACACAGCATCACCTTGTTGCGAGTTAACCCGGGTTTCGACACAGTCTGTGAAGCCCGACCGGCCTTTGACCACGACCTTTTTCGCACGTTCTTGTCGTACGTGATCCACTTTTCATCACCAGTTATCAGCTTCTTCATACACGGTTCATTAGGTTTCTTTCAGTGAGCTCGTGAGGTACCCAAATATCTAGATTTTTTGTGTACCCAGTTTTTTTCAAATGCGCCAAAACTGTTTTGTGGTCAATTCCCAGTTCTTCAGCTACGTCGTAACGACTGATATGCCGATCTTGCTCCACTTTTTCAAAAATGGCATCCATTTTATCCGTAATAGGGCGACCAGAGCGACGTGCATCTTTGACATCAAAATTTCCGGATTGAAAACGCTTAAACCAAATTTGTGCTACTCTCACAGACACTGCACTAGGTCCATAAACATCGCACGTTGCATTTTTACTTTTTTGTAGTAAAATTTTAAAATGAATCGACTTTCTTCATTAGATTCACTCATCTTGGCGGTACGAAAAACAAATGCAAATCACACATTTTCCTAATTTGAATTTGGAATTATGTTCTTTAAAATTAAAACTTTCAATGATACCAAAACCAGCCAGATACAAATAGTATAGCCAAAGAGATTTTATTACAAGTTCATACATACTATAATGCGAAAAGACTTCTTCCCCAACCTAATATATACATAGATAGAAGATATTGTAACAGATCTGTGGCCTGGTTCTAATAGGGCCAATATTAATAATCATTATTTTCAGTAATGAGCGTTATAACAATGAATCAGCATACATATATATTATTTAGGTGTTATATTGTACTTTCATTTGATTTATGTTTTTAAGTAGTTTTTAATATATATATATATAACATACTTTGACAAGTACAAAATTTAGAAACAACTCACCTGTTCCTGAACATTATAATATTCTTTCTTTTCAAGTACGAAGACTTCATCCAATAATTTCAGATATTTTTCTTTGTGTTTAATATTAGATTTTTGAATGGCATCTTTTGTTACTTCAAAGGAGAGAGCCTTTCCCTGAAGCAAGTCCGCTATGTAAGTCTTCTGAAATTACAAAAAAATTTTGTTCACATTGACATAGTTCGCATAAGTTATAAAGGGTTCGATTCCCGAGTCAGACAAGTTAATTAAGGTTTATTTGATTTAAGAGCTACAAGTCGGTAATTTTACTGTCTTACTTAATAATAGACATTATTAAAAGTCTGTGTGAATAAAATCTAATTGATGGACATTTTTTTTTTGTTTCAACTCGCCGTCATGTCAAAAATTATCCAACCATTTATTTTGTTTAGTTTATCTATTATAATCAACTGTCTTGGTGAATTCTTTTGATTTTTTTTGGTGCGCGGTGTAAAGTGTACGCGGTCATCGATATACTCTTTAGCCAAGGACTCTACTTCCCAACGAAGGGGGGACGAAGAAATGTCAGGGGGGGGGGGGGGTCGTAACAGTGAAAGTAATTAATGATTTTCAAGTGTAATCTTTTATTAAAGATCCTTAGTAAATAAGTATTTTGTATCTGTATTGTACCTATTTGTAATTTAACACTAACCATACCAGCACTTACTAATTAATTATTATTAATTAGTAAGAAAAAGTCATGAAGTCAAATGTGCAAAAGGAATAAGATGATACGTGCATTTTCATTGCAAAGTTCAAAATGGGTCATTTGACCCGGTTATGGTATGTTTAGTGTTAAATAAATGATATAGTTAATATAATATGTGAATATAATATGGTTTGTTGAAACTTAAGGGGGGATGAAAATATTTTTTTGGTTCGGGGAGGCTCGTCGAAATATAGGCTGGGAATATATTTATTCGAATAGGCCTTCACAGGCAATTATAAAGGTCAGACTAACACCGGTTCGGAAGGTTGCTACTGAGAAGAGCCGGCAATAAACTCAGCAATTACTCTTTTCAAAATAAGATTATGTACATAAAGATGTGTCGTGCTGGAGCGAGCGCTACACCCAAGCATTGTCGTCATTAAAATAATCATTTGTGTTGTAGAAAGCCTTTTGTACTAAAACAGTATAAAAGTAGAGCTCTTAGTGCAGAGTTCGTCCGGGGAAGTACTACCACCTTACCCATTTCCGCCGTGAAGCAGTAATGCAATTGTATTACTGTGTTTCGTTTAGAAAGGTAAGGGGGCCGGTGAAATTACAGGCACATGAGACTTAACAACTTCACGTCTCAGGGTCGACAACGCAGTGGCGATGCCCCTAGTGTTGCAAATGTCCATAGGCGGCGGTGACCACTTACCATCAGGTGGACCGTCCGCTTGTTTGTCGGCCCAAGTGGCATAAAAAACAGTATTTTATAACCTTATCTAAAAAGCTATAAAGATGATATTCCTGTGACTATCATAAACCTTTCTGGGCATAGATAAAATAATTTAAATTACCTTATGTGTGAATTCCTCTCCCATCCATTTGAATGACATATGTATGACTTGGATGTACATTTTGTATGAGGCGCGGAGAATCGACAGCCGTTTTTGGAGTCTGCTTTCTAAAACTGAAAAAGAAATGTTTATTTAAAAAAAAATGTGATTTATTATCTATCTTTATATAAATATGCAAAATAGGGTTCCTTTACGCACCATCACCTCAAAACTACTGAACATATCGGGATGGGACTGCTACCATACGACGCGGAATTTGTCCTAAATGGTTATAGGATATATATGATATCGATAAACACGGGTGAAACCAGGGGAGAGAGTTTGTTTCAGATTTTGAGTCGGTTAACCAACCACCAAGACGGGAGCTGCGGCGTGCAGCTTGGATACTCTGACCCTCAGAGAGGTTAGAGAAACACTGGCACGACTCAAGCCACACTAAGCTGGCCCAGATGGCATACAACCCCCCTTACAAGCCTCACATGATTAAAGGACGATCCCTTATGATCGCGGGAAAACGTTAGATCCCCAAACCAACAACTCACCCTGGACATCGCACACGGCGATTATGTTCCTGGTCAACCTGGCTGGAGGTACTTCCCCGACGCCATATTGGAAGATGGCGCCCCAGTCCACGCAACACACGGCGCCATATTGAGTGTTAAATAGAATATTTTGCAAGTGCCTGTCGCCGAGTCCTGGAAACAAATATGTAGTCAATTATTACCTTCATTTAATTTATTAAATTGTATACAGTATTCATATTCAGCAATTTATATTAAACTAGTTTTCCCCGCGGTTTTACCCGCGTTCCAGGAGGAAACGAGGTAGGAATCGAAACGCGACCTGAGGCGTGGCAGTCATTGTCTTTTGGCGACATCTATGAACGAGTAGAAACACGCGAGAATCCTACATCGCACTATCTAGATTCTCTCAGGATTTGACATATATACAAGCATCCAACATCAACAGTTGGACCGCGGTCCGCAGGCATGATCACCTAGCGGCGGAAGATCTTCCCTTTTAAATGGAGGAGTCTCATACCTCGCTTCTCCATAGTCTCTAACCACTAAACCAACTGGCCCGACGATAGAGAGGCAGCTGGGTCCTCATCATCATCATCCAACTCTAAAAGCATGGTGTTTCGAATGTCCATACGCGGTGACCACTTACCATCAGTAATATTTGTCAAACACAAGACTATACTATAGATAGTAGAAAGCAAAACAAACCAAATATCCAGGTGAGGATGGAGACAGTGCTGATGCTGTCCAGAAACATTCGTTTCTTCGCGATGAAATCCTCCAGGCACGAGCTCTGAAGCTCTATCGCAGATCTGGAAAATTAAAAAATATCCCGGGACATTATTTACACACGGCCATCTGATCCCAAACTAAGCAGAGCTTGTACTATGGAAACCAGATAACTGATATACTACACATACTTCGTTTATATAAATTAATTATATTACAATATATATAATATAATATTAGTAGGAATTCGGTTCCCCATACTCCGGTACGGCTGGACCGATATCGATGAAAAGGAAAAAATATTTTCGATAAATATTTTTTATTTGATTTGTTTGATAGCTATCGGAACACCAGTTTATTTTTTACATCAATGGTTTATTATTATCATTACTTAAAGTTAGTCAACTCAGTGGCTTATTATTCTAAAACAGATGAAGCAGAAAAAATAAAAAATAAAAAACAAAAAAAAAAACATCATTGACAGTTCTATCAATCCGATATTGTTTTCATAACCCGCATTATGTTGACAAGTTCCATTCCCTATGGACTCCGAAACGGCTGTATCGATTTTGACGAGGGTTTCACTGGCTGACAGCTGATGTTATAAGGAGTAACTTGGTCTATTTATCCCGGAAAAATGTTACATCCAACAGGAACGCGAAGGCCAGTGAGTAATTATTTTTTTTTTTAAATTGCACTTTTTGTTTCACTTCTGTCCCTTTCTGAAGAAGTTTCCCTAAATGTTGTAGTATACGTACCTCAGGGCATGAGCTGGTACTCTCTCGCTGAGCTGGTAATGAAGGTCCAAGGAAGCCTCCCTTGGGGACAGGATCAGCTCATCATCTGCCGGTCTTGAAATTTGTGCTGCAAAACGTACCATTATTATAACTACGAAAATTTGTGAGGATGAAAGAAAAGAAAGAAAGAAATAAATTATTCAGGAATAATTATAGAAATAAACGTAACCTATTTCTTATTTATATTCTGACTCCAAATAAACATATTTGGGATAATGTTCGAAACAAATTAAAAATAATAAACAAAGAAAAACAAATTACACATAGAATTTTTTTTTTCTAACATTAAAATTTTTTAAACATTTTTTTTCTTCTACAATACTCTAAATGGCAATCGAAGATATACTAAAATTAAGGATGTAATCTTCGATGTTTCCGCTCTTAGGGGTAGCTAGTGCCCAAGCAGGTGTAGGGGGGGAGAAGTATTCCCAATAGACCACTCACCGTCCAAGTCATACTTCCTCGATATAAGAGACCGCAATCTTTCATTATTGTCCAAATATTCAATTATTCCACAATCCTCACTCAACGGTGTCACCTGAAATACATTGTACAACTATAAGCGAGGCAGTTGGCTTTGTGGTAGATGTTAGGGTTCGATTCCCACCCAGGACAAACGTTTGTGTGTATGAACATGCCTGTTTGTTCTGTTAAGGTATGTATTTAGAAAAAAACAGTAGTATATCAGTTATCTGGTTTCCATAGTACAAGCTCTGCTTAGTTTGGGATCAGATGGCCGCTGGTAGTCACGGCGGAAATGGGTAAGATGGTAGTACTTCCCCGGACGAACTCTGGACTAAAGCTCTACTACTCGAGATGTATAATTTTCGTTGGTAAGAATATATGGTAATAATTATAATACAACATACATTGTACCCCACGAAGTGGGCGCCGTCCCAGAGCTGGGCTGCCGCCCGCGCGGCTTTCTGGGCAGCCGCGTCCACCCTCATCTGTTCGCCCCCTTTGTGCAAATATCGGCGTGATGTTCCGTTCGAGAGCACCACTGTCATAACACAGGGTCGCCTTATCGAGTCCGTGAATACTGTAATCTGATTAAATAATATAAATTTAAGTCCTTGGTTCGATTCCCGGATCGCGCATAGTAATATTAACGTTTCTTTGTTATTTTATTTAACTATATAGGTATATAAAAGGAAAATAGGGTTCCTTTGACGCACCATCACCTCAAAACTACTGAACATATCGGGATGGGACTGCAACCATTCGACGCGGAATTTTTCGTAGATGCATATAGGCTATATATGTATGATACCGATAAACGCGGGTGAAACCGCGGGGGACAGCTAGTTTACAGATAAATAAACTAGCTGTCCCCCACGTTATTATTCCTTTTTAAACAGAAAGAAAAATAGTAACTTAAGGCCTTTAACCTTTTTTTGATACTAAAATAGATCTGTGGTCATAACATTTCATTTTATTGTAGGGCGTGTTTGTGTGTGTTGTGCTTATAACATTTCATTTTATTGTAGGGTATGTGAGTGTGGTGCGTGTGTGTCGTGTGTGTGTTGTGTGATTATCAAACGTCATACAATTTAAAATACATATATACAATACAATTTTTTATTAATTGTTTCGGAATGTTTATCTGTAGCCACCACAATACTCACTACATGTCACGTTGGGAGTTGATATATTTTCTCAGTTGTCAGCCCTCTGCCAACTTCACCGGGGAAACATGGGTATTTTTTTAAGTGAAAACTTCTTTATTTTGTGGATATTTAATGTGATAGAGCCGTCACGCTCGGCAATGTAACGCTCGTTCGGGTTAAGTCGGCTCGAGTGGTCCAAGAGAGCGAGAGACATATAGTCAACGCGGTATAGCTCACGGGAAAATCCTACCTGTTCATCGCACTTGACGATAGAAAGAGACGACGGCACACCGAGCAGTCTAGCGAGGCAGCTGTCTCGCTCTACGCCCCTCGTTAGTGTTGGACACAACGCTGAGAGACGAAGAGTCGCCATCGGCTTCTGAGATAATTCTCGATAAATTGATTTTAATATTTGCTTCTTTTTTGACGCGTCCGATTTATCTGTGAATAATATCTGGTATAACATTATGGTAACAGGTCACCGCCGCCTATAGACATTTGCAACTCCAGGGGCATCGCCGCGTTGTCGCTTGAGACGTGAAGTTGTTAAGTCTTATGTGCCTGTAACTTCACCGGCCACAAGTTATACAAGTGCACTACTGAAATGGTTAAGGTGGTAGTGCTTCCCCGGACGAAAGCTGCACTAAGAGCTCTACTACAGAAAGTAAATTATAATAATATTCAAAATAATAAGCCACTGTATTTTTGTGTTTTTTTTTTGGTAATAATCGAACTTGCAAGATTGTAAGCTGTTGATAAATTGTGAACTGGACCATACTTACAATATAACGTATTAATTTTTGATGGTTCAAAATCTATCCATGACAAACCCTCAAATTGTGAACCAACCAGAGGCTCAAGCACGAACTTCTATCGGCAGCGTATCGTTATCGTATCGAGTGCGCTAAAAACCAATGCAATGGGTAATTGAACATCCCGCAACGTCACGGTGTGCGCGGTGTGCAACTTTACATACAAACCAGCTTTTTAGCGCACTCGATACGATGTCGCTACGCTTGCGTTCGTGCTAGGGGCGCTGCACTTACCGGCAGGTACACAATCTGTCCGATGTTATCACACGTAAAATTGTGAACCGTCCCTGATTGGTCAGTCTTGAGAAAACAAACATAGGAGACAAATAAAAGAAAACCAGACTTGAGATCAAAATGAAATATGTTCTTTGCCACTTTGTTTTACTTACCATACTCATAAATCTCATATAAGTTCGTCTTATATTTATTGAGGAGCTGGTAGTCCAATCCTGAGTAGGGATTTTCAAATAATTTCGCTTTCATTCTATCAAATGTTTTCTTCCATTCAACGGTATCTATAAATTTGTAACACCATGGTTAATAAATTTTCAAGTGTGTGTGTATGTATGAGAGTGTGAGTGAGTGTGTGTGTGTGGATGTGTGCAACGATCAGCTTCGTATTTGTGTACCAAAAGGTTATCTGTGTGTGACGATTTGTGAAGTGTGTGTGTCGTATGGGAGAATATGGTGTGTGGATGTGTGTGTATGTGAGTGAGTAAAACTTACCACCACGATCGCAAGCTCTCATCAACAAATTGCAATAGTTGGCGCAAGTGAACGACGCGTCGCCGATTAGTTGCAAACAACGCTTATATTTCTCCGTGTTTCTCTCGTCATCAGATTTTATCATCACCCTATACTCCTTTAGGAGGTGGGCAGGCAACAAATGAGTACTGCTCTTTAATTGGTCCAGAGAGAAAGCATCCAGCGAATAGTATATGCGTTGGAGCTAGAAAAAACATATAATAGTTTTATTAAAGAGCTTCGCTTTTACTGGGCCTGACAAACATGCACACGTCCACCTGATGGTAAGTGGTCACCGCCGCCTATGAACATTTGCAACACCAAGGCATCGCCAATGCGTTTTCGACCCTGAGACGTAAAGTTGTTAAGTCTCATGTGCCTGTAACTTCACCGGCCCCCTTACCTATCTAACCGAAACACAGTACTACAAATGATCTGCTTCACGGCGGAAATAGGTAAGGTGGTGGTACTTCCCCGAACTCTGCACTAAGAGCTCAACTACTCAAGGCTCACTAGCTATCCCTCGCGGAATCACTCGCGTTCCCGTGGGATGTTACATTATTTTGTTCTTTCTATCGTCAATAGTTTTCGTAGCGCACGCGAAGTAAGGAATTTTTGAATATTTTTTTTACACCTTAGGTTACATTATTGAAGTTTTAGTAAGGATCCCGATTTAAAAAAATATATATTATAATATAGCCTATGCCACCCGGGGATAGTGTAGAAGGGTGAAATAATTTTTCAAATCGGTTCAGTAGTTTCGGAGCCTATTCAATGCAAACAAACAAACAATGAAATCTTTCCACTTTATTCATATCCTGCTGTATACTAATATTTTTTAAATATTTTGTTTGTATGTATGGGTGTACAGATGTATGGATGTTTGTTCCTCTTTCACGCAAAAACTACCCAACGGATTTGGATGAAACTTGGCACATATATAGAGAATATATTGGAATAACATATAGGCTACTTTTTATCCCGGGAAAATGTTATATCCCCCGGGTACACGGGTGAAACCGCGAGGGACAGCTAGTATTAGTATATAATTATAGAAGTACAGACAATAAACCAGCATCTTGCAACCCATCAATCAAACCCTACACCTTACCTTATGAAGTATGTTTCTGGCAACACCTTCCTTCATTTCTTGTTTTAAATCATCAAATTTATTTAAAACAACTGTCGCAAACATATCCCAAGTAATATTTTGTTCTATAACATATCCGAGTATGTCCGCCATTTTGTTCAGAATATCTTCTTTCGTTTTATCATCTGTAAATGAATACATGTATCTGTGTACATTTGTTATGACGTCATGGAAATATCATCTCCACAATGTTCTACAACAACTGTCTCACAGCGCAATACAATCGCATTGCAGAAATATGCAGAGATTGCTGAGATACAGCCGGATTAGGAAATGTTTGACAACAATGGCAAGTGATTCGTGAAGTTGTTAAGTCTCATGTGCCTGTAATTTCGGACAAATAACAAAATTCACCAATTTCAGCAGTCCACTTATCATCGTAGTACATCATAGCAAGCTCATAAACAGAATTCAATACTTGTTTATTCTTCAGTGATATGGTTTCTTGACGAGCCGTCTGTATGTTTGTCTCTTGTAATATGCTATGTAACTTATCTCTTGATAGGGCTGTAAGAAAATAAAATTTTTATTGGAATAAATCTTTGTATGATCAGGAAATAATAATATTTAAAAAACATAAAAAACATAAAAAAATATAAACTAAAAATTATTATTTACTTTTAATTGTTTAGTTAAATCGCTAATTCTGATTACCGCAATAAGGATAACGGGTCTAACTGTTTAAAATATTGAATTGTCATCGGTCCTCGATAAATCTACAAAGTTTGAATGAAATCTAGCCTTTTAAAAAAATATAAACTAAAAATTATTATTTACTATTAATTGTTTAGTTAAATCGCTAATTCTGATTACCGCAATAAGGATAACAGGTCTAACTGTTTAAAATATTGAATTGTCATCGGTCCTCGATAAATCTACAAAGTTTGAATGAGTGATTAAACAAATAAATGAAGAAATAGGATAAGATTAGATTGTAAAATAATTAAGTGCTAATGAAATATAGTTAAATATAGAGAGTATTTCTGTCGACAAATCGTACTGCGGTTTGACAGAATGTTATTTTATGTTTATTAGTTATTAATACTTTGGAAAAAAAAAAAAAAAAAAAAAAAAAAGATCTGACCGTTCCAAGGTGGGTCAAAATCGCGCTCAAAAAATAGAAATGATTCTGTAAGAAGGTTGTGGGTTCGATTCCCATCTTGGATAAACATTTTTGTGCATGTTTGTTCTGTGTCTGGTTGTAAATATCTATTTAATTAATCTATGTATTTTGAATATCAGTTATCTGGTTTCCATAGTACAAGCTCTGCTTAGTTTGGGATCAGATGGCCGTGTGTAAAGAATGTTATTTATCTATATACATAAAAGGAAAATAGGTTTCCTTTGACGCACCATCACCTCAAAACTACTGAACATATCGGGATGAGACTCCTACTATTCGACGCGATTTATTTCCTAGATGGTTATAAGCTATATATGATATCGATAAACACGGGTGAAACCGCGGGGGACAGCTAGTTATTTATATTTAAAATTAAGAAAAAATTATCACTCTTCTTCGACTACTATGACGGCTGACAGAAAGACATGGAAGAGAAAGACATGTACCAAACTCCACAAGAGAATAAATCACTACATAGTATAAAACAATGTCGCTTTCTCTGTCCCTATATCCCTTTGTATGCTTAAATCATTAAAACTATGTAATGGATTTTGATGCGGTTTTTTTAATGGATAGAGTGATTGAAGAGAAAAGTTTTTATGTATTAGTATCTACATTGCACCTGAGCGAAGCCGGGGCGGGTCGCTAGTAAATAATAAATAAATATCCCGGGACATTCTTTACACACGGCCATCTGATCCCAAACTAAGCAGAGCTCGTACTATGGAAAGCAGATAACTGATATACTACATATACTACTTTTTTTTCACATAATAAAATTAAAAACGTACATTCCAAATCACAGTGCAGCTGTAATATCAATTTGTTCATTCCAATGACGTCTTCCGGTGGAGAGAGATCACAGAATTGAGGAGTGAATTTTTCTGAAAATAATTATTTATAATGAAAATGCAGCAAAAGTGCACATGATGTGACTGTCGCGCATTCAATGTCTCCTGTACCTCGAAGCTAGGCTATATTTTACACACTAACGAGTAAATACTAAAAAATACGCTTTTATAGAAAATCCAACTAAAAAATAGAAAATAAATTTGAATTAATAATAGTGTAAAGAAGAAAAAAAAAGTTATTGTAAAAAAAGAGCGTGCGGTGCTTGGTGTCAATAGTTATAAATATTTTATTATGAGTAGAAGGATTATCATTTTGATAATATTTTAAAAAGCACCCCACGCTTTTTTTACAATAAAATATATATTTTTTCTTCTATACACTATTCTTAATTCAAATTTATTTTTTATTTTTTAGTTAAACCGCTATACCTGATCATCCTAGTGAGGATAACGGGTTAAACTATTTAGAATATTGAATTGTCATCGGTCCTTAACAAGTATGCTAAACTTCGAGTTAATCCGACGTCTTGAAGGGGGTCAAAATCATGTTCAAAGATTCCGTTACATACTAACATACGTCTGAAGCTAATAAAACCGTATTAAAAACCTGTATGTGGTCTGTTTGCGGACGGATGGCAGACGATAGTTGTGGAATGCTTGAGGTAAAGTGAGACACTAGTGACAGTTTCAGTTTTGTACATTTATTGTTATCCTTTTTGGTAGATATGGGTAATAGGGATGTGTCCTGACATGTCAAAACAGCAATTCTTTATGAAATGTCAAAACGATTGAATGTATGGAGTGTTGTATGAAATAGCAAGTTGTGACGTCATAATTGTACAGCATCAAATAACATACTCTTTATGATTAGATCGGTACTGAAAAATCACATTAATGATTTAATTTTGATCATATTTAATGTTTTCGTATATTTTTGGATGTTCAATACACTGGTTAGTGTTTGATCATTTATCTTTAATATAGGACACATCCCAATTAGTGACAATAGTTCTAATTGTTAAATAAATAAAAACATGATGTGGCGTTACCACTTCTGTAAGCACAAGAAACTTAGAAGAAACCAGCTTTCGGGTGCAGTTGCCGCACACATAGACGGTCGGTACCCAGGCGGGTAGTACAGAGTACCCGACCACATTTAGGTAAACAAAAAGGTAGTAAAGAGTACCCTACCGCCCGTGTTAATGCTGTTATCTTGTTTCAGAACTGCGTTGTCAAAATTACCTGCAGTTCCCAGTGCCTTCTTTAAAATGTTACTATCGTTTTTCTTCAACCCAATCGCTCTGAGGGCCAGCACTTTCTGCTGCAACCAGGACAGAGTCTCGTCTTCGTATAGGTTTCTAAAATGCAGTCAAATTATCAATTTTGAGTTTCATTACTAACGTTATTCAACGCAATAGGTTTTCCTTCAAAACCATTTAAGTTTAGACCTGTATAGGGCACTTATGAAGGTCGAATTTAAAGTTACTGAAGCAACCACGGGTTCGGAAGTCAGCCTTCAACTGAGAAGAGCTGGCAAGTAACTCAGCAAGGTTGTAGAAGCTACAGCAAGAAAGATACAACATAACAACTATGGTTTAAGGAAAAAAAAAAAGATTGTGTGGTTTTATGAAACCACGGTAAAAGTGAAACTTTTTTTCACATTATAGACATTTAACTAAAAATGTTTGGAATAATATTCCATTAAGGGTATGAAAATCGCTTTATCAATCTTAATTTTACACTTGGAAAATAGGAATGATACTGGGAAATGATAAACGTAGACTAAATCTCCAACTAATATTGGCCTTGGCTGCTCTGGCGAGCGCCTTTCACTTTATCCCTACTCCGCGGCCGACCGTCACGCGACATGCAACACACAGACCAAAAAGTTTGAGACGATCTAATAAAAATTTCACTTTAAAAACATACTTACACTGTATTACGCTTCACGCAGTCTAAGACCAAATTGGATAGTCCCCTCTCGCTCGCACTCACGCACCACTGCAGCTCGTGTGAGTGAGACAACATTAAGTCTTCTTGGGATGGGTCTTCATCGTTTTGGTTTAAACGAGATGCTCTGTTGGTATTAAATTTATTGATTTAAGAAAGCCTAGAGATCAAAATTGGACCTTATTTTAAATTTTTGAAATTTGACACTATTTTTTTGAAGTGATAACTTCTTATGGGAGGGTAAACCGCTTCGTTACGTAACGCGTTACGGCGCCAGTCTGTCTGGCTTCCCTTTCTCTCAAATATTTCGTTTATAATAGTAGTTTCTATCATCACCTGAGCATTAATCGAGCCGCCCACTCCGCTAGACAATCAGAAGGTCGTATGTCACAAGTTGCCAAGTTTTTCTCGTCGCATGTATACTGCCAATGTATAGCTTCTGTAACCTGCAAATAAGTTTCATTTTTGCAAGATAAGTGAAATGGTACTTACGTTTTTTTTGTTTAATGTTTCATTTGAATTATTATTATTGTTTATTTTGAAATGATTTATTTTTCTTTTAATTATTATTATTGTTCTTTTTTATTAATAAACTAGCTGTCCCCCGTGGTTTTACCCGCGTTCCCGTGGGATTTCACATATAAAATACATAAAAACCTTGCTCTTCACTCTATCTATTAAAAAAAACCGCATCAAAATCCGTTGCGTAGTTTTAAAGATTTAAGCATACATAGGGATATAGGGACAGAGAAAGCGACTTTGTTTTATACTATGTAGTGATTTGAAATTTTTGCTTTAATTTGTAATCTATTATGTGTCTATATGTGGCAAATAAATTAATCTCCATTTTTAACTTACCTATTTCCACCGTGAACCAATAGTGCTGTATTACTGTGTTTCGGTTAGAAAGGTAAGACTGGTGACATTACAGACACATGAGACTTAACTTCACGTCTAAGGGTAGACAACGCAGCGATGCCCCTGGTGTTGCAAATGTCCATAGGCGATGACCACTTACCATCAGGCGGAACGTTCGCCTATCTGTCTACCACAGTATATAGTTTGCAACCGTAACACAGAAATACAAGTGCACTACTACATCACGAAAATGATTAAGGCAGTACTTCCCCAGACGAACTCTGCACTAAGAGCCCTACTCTATACTTACAGCAGAAACGACAAAGTGTCTCCGAGGCCATCTATCTATCTCCCTCAGCCACATCATGCTGTCCTGCTTTTTATCACCTCTGTGTGCCAGATACATCTTGTGAAACCAGCCAGTACCTGTGAAGTTAAAGTCAGCAAATTAATTATCAAGTCAGACTCCAACGGAGAAGAAGTATCAAGACTTGGGAAGAGTCACTAGCTACATAATATCTCATCTGTCGATCTTGCTCCCCAATGCTGCTTATGCAAGGGAGTGAGTATGAGACTCCTCCATTTAAAAGGGAAGATCTTCATCGCTAGGTACTCGTACCGCCGCGTGGGGACCGTGGTCCAACAGTTGATGTTGGAAGTTTTTATCATCATCATCATCAGCCTATCTCCGTCCACTGCTGGACATAGGCCTCACCTATGGGATGCCACTGAGCTTCTATATATAGTCAAATCATGAGAAAACTTCGATATCGCGATGTAGGATTGTCGCGTACAAGCAAACTTGTGCTAAATCTATGAACACGTCGACGATCTTCGTAGGGCCGTAGCACAATCAGGCCAGAATATTTACTCATGTGAGCTTATCTCTCACGTGATCGCGTAGTTAGCGAAAGAGACAAAGCATAGAGGCCGCGACGAAACAATCTTGAGCTAGTGTAATTTTTGTTACAATCGAACCGCAACCAAATAGAGATGTGTCCTGACATGTCAAATCAGCAATTCTTTATGAAATGTCAAAACGATCGAATGTATGGAGTTTTGTATGAAATAGCAAGTTGTGACGTCATAATTGTACAGCATCAAATAACATACACTTTATGATTAGATCGGTACTGAAAAATCACATTAATGATTTAATTTTGATCATATTGAATGTTTTCGTATATTTTTGGATGTTCAATACACTGGTTAGTGTTTGATCATTTATCTTTAATACAGGACACATCCCAATTGTGTCTCTCTGAGTCATGTGTTGAAGCCTATTTCGTAATAGATTAATGGTTCAGCGCGTGAGCTGTGTCGGACAACAGTCGTAACGCCGGCAATGCACTACAAAATTGACTGCAATGTCGCTTCCAAGATTCCATTACCCTATTATCCCTCGCCTTACGGTTCCCCATCTTTTGAAGTCGGCGCAATGCGTATGCTTCCTGTCTATTCGGTACATTACATATTTATTTATTTACTAGCCCCCGCGGTTTCACCCACGTTTATCGATATCATATATAGCCTATAACCATCTAAGAAAAATTCCGCGTCGTATGGTAGCAGTCCCATCCCGATATGTTCAGTAGTTTTGAGGTGATGGTGCGTCAAAGGAACCTTATTTTCTTTATTTTTATATACATACATCATTGTTCTGTACGTGTGTTGACAGTGAACTCCTCCTAAACGGCTGGACCGATTTGAATGAATTTTTTTGTATGCGTTTGGGTGGCGCCCTGGATGGTTTAGATTCACAATTGGACCCGGTAGGTGGCGCTGCGAGCGAATTCCTGCATTTTTGTATGGACGTATTTCGACAGAACGACGTGTGTCCGGGCAGCTAGTTTTTATATAATTATCGACGCTCCTACGTAGCTTTCGTCTTCAAATAGCGCCTACTCAAGTGATTGGCCATCCCCACTATGTTCTCCCCCCACTACACACTTCTATAAAAACTCGAACGCAAAGGAAGTTCTGTACAAATTCATCTATAAATCTAATACATTAAACTCCACCGAAATCAATTATCCACCTTTTTAACCGACTTCAAAAAAGGAGGAGGTTCTCAATTCGTCTGTATTTTTTTTACGTTTATTATCTCATAACTTTCGACTGGGCGAAGCGATTTTAATGATTCTTTTTTTATTTGAAAGCTGGTGCTTTTTACTGCAACCTTCCTCCTCCGCGACAATAATATACGTACAAACTTACCTGTATAAGTTTCGAGCTGTCTAACAAAGGTGTCATTGTCAGTCCAAAGCGCAGGTATACAGGTTCGTTCCATGCGAGTTTTCTCCTGTATTGTCAAATTTTCCCAATTGGATAGTTTACCGAATGTTGAAACAAGATCTGTGGAATTACAGTAAATAAAATATCGTGTAGGCTAGTTGGCTTGGTGGTTAGCGCTGGTTCGAATCCCACCCAGGACAAGCATTTGTGTGTCGAGTGTTGTGTGAGAGTGTACCCACCCCCACGAGTGAGTGATATTAATTATAATTCTATTTAAATTGTCAGCCAGTTGGCTTGGTGGTTAGCGACTCTGACTGCTAAGCCGAAGGGCGTGGGTTCGATTCCCACCCACGACAAACATTTGTGTGCCGACTAGTGTGTGAGAGTGTAGCGAGGTACAAAAATCTTAACCTACATGCAACAGGCCCGTCTTCTATAATAATAAAGTACCTGGATGCCCGCGCTTATCTCGGTATTTTTTTTTGGTACATTATGTAAAGTTGATTATTGGCTTAGTGTTGCTTAACAACGCCATCTACTGGAGTAGCTTTAATGTTGTAGTGTCGATAAAACAGTAAATGTCAGGAAGTAATTTTTTTCAGGTTATGTTTATGTCAATTATCGATAAAGTTGATCATTGAAAACACGGATAAAACGACATTTTCTGAAAATGAATCCTAGCTTGATCGATTTATCGCCCCCGAAAACCCCTGGGTACTAAATTTTATGAAAATCGTTGGAGCCGTTTCCGAGATCCTAATTATATTACAAGAATTGCTCGTTTAAAGGAATTAGATAAATATATAAAAATGAATGTTTTTCTGTATACATAGAATCGTAAACTACGTAACGGATTCTAATGCAGTTTTCAGCAATAGATAGAGTAATTCAAGAGGAAGGTTTATAACCAGGATTGAAAGCGGGCAAAGCCGCAGGGCGCAGCTAGTAAATTAATAATAATAATAGATGAAATATAATAACTCACCTTCAACCTGGAATGTGTGTGAATCATCCATTACATCGTCGAAGAAGTCATTCTCTAATGATCTAAAATACAAAACGGATATGTCAGACAGATTCAACAGGGATACGTAAGTGGCGCACAGTTGAGAGGAAGCAGGACAGCATTATGTGGCTGAGGGAGATAGATAGATAACGCATATGTCAGACAGCTTCGACTAGGATACGGTCCTGGTATTAAGTGGTCACAGTTAGTGGCGCACAGCTGAGAGGAAGCAGGACAGCATTATATAGCTGAGGGAGATAGATAGATGGACTCTCAGATTGTTGATGTAAATATACATGGCATCTCTTGAGTGTATGGAGGAGCGAGGTATATGACTCGTCCATTTAAAAGGGAAGATCTTCCGCCGCTAGGTGACCATGCCTGGGGACCGCGGTCCCACTGTTGATGTTGGATGCTTGTATATAATATATATAGATAAGTCATTACAAAGCATAATCTGTGGCAATTTCAAGTGATACATCTCCGTGATCGACGGACGGACACGGGAGCCTTAGCCTTTGGGATACGCAACACAAAATTAAGCAAAATCACTTACCCAAGCACAAATTGTTCATAACCAAGATATCTTAGTTGCACATCTTCCACGAGAACTTTGGAAATTTGTTCACCTTCAGTACCCAGTGTTAGGTCTTTCAATCTGTCCACGGATGACTGGAACCTATGAAATGGGTAAAGTCATCAAAATATCATCTCAGCAATGTTGTACAACAACTGTCTTACAGCGCAATACAATCGCATTGCTGAAATATGCAGAGATTGCTGAGATGCAGTCGGATTAGAAAATACTTTGTGGACCTGCCATTTTTCTTGCTGACTTTTGTGTCTAAAATGTCATCTCCACAATGTTGTACAACAACTGTCTCACAGCGCAATACAATTACATTGCTGAGATGCAGCTGGATTAGAAAATACTTTGTGGACCCGCCATTTTTCTTGTTGACAATTTTGGTCTCAAATATCATCTCCACAATGTTGTACAACAACTGTCTCACAGCGCAATACAATCGCATTGCTGAAATATGCAGGGATTGCTGAGATACAGCCGGATTAGAAAATGTGAAATTTGGTAGCGTTATCAAAATATTGGGGGTAAATTAAGAGTTTGTATTAAGATTCCGCTTGAAGGCTGGTAAAGCCACTAGAGAAATCTCTCCATGGTCAATGTGCCGGAGGCTCCTACAGGCTCCCCAAAAGAAATTTGTCAGTACTCACCCATCAATCCGAGATACATCATCAATGATGACTTTGCAAGCTTGCACGATGACCGGGGTGAGTTCGTTCGGGTTCTTCTTCATCAACTCAGCAAGTTGCTGAGACATTATTGCATTGATATCGGAGCCTTCTGCAGTTAGGTTCTTCATCAACTCGATGATCAGGGATTGAGAAGCTTCTGTATTGGTCTGATGATAAGAAATTAGTTTTATACTATACTAGCTAATACATATACAAAAACAAATATTTAGTAACTAATTCCGCTGGATCTCCTCTATCAAGTCCCAAATAAGGAAACTCATTTCCTGTCCGACGGTCGGCGAGGTAGTCTATGGTGCTAGTGCGTCGACTCAGTGACAGCGGGTCTAATACGTCCTGAAGATGTTTCGCGTAGAAGCGAAACACGTGTCGATTTCGTGTTGAGTTTCTTTGTTTGGGACTTGACACAGAAGGTCCAGCGAAATTAATTACTAGATATTTGTTTTTGTATAAACTTACAATGGATTTCCGCAAGGTCACGCCTGAGTCAATCACTAACTATACTAGCTTTACCCTGCGGTTTCACCCGCGTTTATCGATATCATATATAGCCTATAACCATCTCGGAAAAATCCCGCGTCGAATGGTAGCAGTCACATCCCGATATGCTCAGTAGTTTTGAGTTGATGGTGCGTCAAAGGAAGCCTATTTTCTTTGTATAAATCTATGAATGTCCTTTATAGAATCGTAAACTGTGCAACGGATCTTAATGCAGTTTTCAGCAATAGATAGAGTAATTCAAGGGGAAGGTTTAGAACCAGTATTGAAAGCGGGCAAAGCCGCAGGGCGCAGCTAATAGAAGATAAAGATTGCTCGTAAAAAAACGGCCTTTAATACACTTTACCTTTGCAAACTGCAAGAAGGTACCCAATATATTATCTATTGGTACTTGAACATCAATAATTGCGTTGTTTGTTTCTGAAATAATAAGAAGCAAGCATTTTTATTTACTTTCATATGCTTGGTTCACCACAATGTGGCCGAAGGAGTTATGCACAGTAAGAAAGTTATTGAGAATGATGTTTGTCACTCTTTCACGCAAAAACTACAACGGATATAGAAACTTGGCGCATAGATTCGCCTAATCTTAAAGTCTCTTTCTGAAATGAAAATGAAATGAAATGAAAATGAAAATGAAAATGAAATGAAAATGAAGTGAAAATGAAGTGAATATGATGTGAAAATTAAATGAAACGAAAATGAAATGAAAATGAAATGAAAGTGAAAATGAAATGAAAGTGAAATGAAAATGAAATGAAATGAAAATGAAGTCAAAATGGAATGAAAATGAAAATATATGAAAGGAATATATGAATGAATTTTTTAAATTTAAATATTTCTATTCAAATAGGCCATTACAAGCACTTATTAATAGTCTGACTCTTATACCGGTTCGGAAGGTCATTAATTACTGAGAAGAGACAGCAATAAACTTTATTAGAGTACTAGAGCTCTTAGTGCAGAGTTCGTCCGGGGAAGTACTGCCACCTTACCCATTTCCGCCGTGAAGCAGAGCACTTGTATTACTGTGTTCCGGTTAGAAAGGTCAGGCCGGTGAAATTACATGTACATGAGACTAAACTTCACGTCTCAGCGACAACGCATTGGCGATGCCCCTGGTATTGCAAATGTCCATAGGCGGTGACCACTTACCATCAGGTGTCAGCATGTTAGCCGGCAAATCTACTATCATATTTAAATGCGAAATTTTAATTTTTTTTTTTATACTATTAAGGTAGCAAACAAGCTGACGGTCCGTTTGATGTTAAAGGTCACCGCAGCCTATGGACGCTTGCAACACCGTGGGCATCACTCGCGCGTTGCCGACCCTGCAAAAATCTCATTACACCCTTGAAGAACCCCATGCTGTACTCTCTGATAGATGAATTTTATTCCATCACGTCAGATCAGCTGAAGGGATTTGGATGAAATTTGGCACAAAAATAGATTCGATTGGAATAGCGCAAAATAAAATGTAATATAGTTACATATATACACTGTTATATAATAATGTCAATGTAAATAATAATTATATTTACCACGGGGATAACATTAATGTCAAACATAAAGAATGATTTTTTGTTTTGTTTTTTTTTTTTACCTTGAGTGATATTCTTGGAACTTTTCGTTTTGCGTGTCAAAGCACTTCTAAACGTGCCGTGATATGTTCTAGCTTTTGTTAATAACACTGATGATCCTTCTTCACTGTAATTATAAATATTCAGGGTTACCTTAAAAAACATTTTTTTTGACATATTGACATAATTAATATCCTGGGACATTCTTTACACACGGCCATCTGATCCCAAACTAAGCAGAGCTTGTACTATGGAAACCAGATAACTGATATACTACATATATGTATATAGCTATTTACACCCAAACACAGAACAAACAGACATGTTCATGCACACAAATGTTTGTCCTGTCAGGGTCGCTAACCACCAAACCATCTGGCCAAATCAATGTAATTTATCATTTTTATTTTTGCGTTTTTGTTGTGTTCGAAGGAGCGAGGTATGAGACTCCTCCATTTAAAGGGGAAGATCTTCCGCCGCTAGGTGACCATTCCTGGGGACCGCGGTCCAACTGTTGATGTTGGATGCTTGTAAAATGAAATATTGGTTCAAATAGGCCTTCACAGGCACTTATGAATGGTCAGACTCTAACACCGGTTCGGAAGGTTGCTTTTACTGAGAATAGCCGGCAATAAACTCAGCAATTACTCTTTTCAAAATAAGATTTTGTACATAAAGATGTGTCCTGCTGGAGCGAGCGCTACACCCAAGCATTGTCGTCATTAAAATAATCATTTGTGTTGTAGAAAGCCTTTTGTACTAAAACAGTCTTAATTCTTTCCTTAAATTTTTGTAAAGGCAAATTTAAAATTTCAGCAGGGAATAGATGCGTGCACTAAGTCTTAAAACTGAGCCTTGCACTCTTTGCAGCCGATATGCAGAAGTGACAAGATTATCCTTATTTCTAGTATTGATGGATTGCATATCACTCTTTTTGGCATAAATACTAATATTTTGATGTACAAATATTATGTTTGCATAAATATACTGCGATGCAACTGTGAGGATATCAATTTGTTTAAACTTTTCTCTGAGGGAAGATCGAAAACTCAAATTATAAATTGATCGAACTGCTCTCTTTGCAATATATATATTTTTTCTATATCAGCAGCTTTACCCCAAAGCAAAATGCAATAATATTATATAGTAGCATAGAAAAACAAAAATTTATGGTTACTTACGGCATGATCAAAGGTTCATCCCTAAGCTTCATCTTTTTGAATCTCTCCTGCGCTCTCAAGTCGCTGTAGAACATTTCCAAGAACGCGTACAAGCTGGCATTATCTACTGTATTATTAGCAGACATATCCGTTAAAGGTTGATATATTGTCATGTAAAAACATTCTGAAAACCTAAAATAAATAAATAAATAATTTTCCTGGGACATTTTTAACACAAGGACACCAGCAAGAGAATGTTTCGTCGCGGCCTCTATGCTCTGTCTCTTTCGTTAAAATTAAAGTAGTAGATAGGCATGTGTAACTCAGCTCTGAACCGGATCAACTGATCAAATCGCACCTACTTGAACTGTCGAGCTGCGGCTCAAGAGCAAACTGAACAGCTCACGGCTCACTTATTATTTTACAGTCTGTATACAATCTGTGACCTATTCTGTCATATTGAGTCGTTGTCGAACTGCAGCGCAGCAGCGGCGATATTTGAGCTGTTCTGTGAAACGGTTCGCAGCTCCGGCTCACAAACGTGAGCCGTGAGCTGAACCGCAGCTCACACATTTTGGTTGAGTTACCCATGTCTAGTAGTAGAGCTCTTAGTGCAGGGTTCGTTCGGGGAAGTACTACTACGAAGTACTAACAACTTAGCCATTTCCACCATGAAGCAGTACTGCATTTATATTACTGTGTTTTGGTAGGAAAGGTAAAGCCGGTGACATTACAGGCACATGAGACTTAACAACTTCACGTCTCAGGGACAACAACACGCGTCCAAGAATCCTACATCGCGATATCGAAGTTTTCTCAAGAAACTATACAAGATTTTATATGCAAGGTTGTTACAAAACTACCCGCAAAGCCGAAAGGTGGTTAAATGGGGCCTTATAACGAGGCCATTCACAATATTTAAGAACCGTAGTAACGCTGTATAACATACCCCAAAAACAAAAAAAAAAACAGATTTTTATGAATGAAAAATAGAAAAGCTATTAAAGTAGACAATTATTAGGTAAAATAGGTACGTAGGCCTTTCTGTTAAATAATCTGGTTCCCTGTCATGACGGCTTACTAGGGTTGGATTTGATAATTAATTATATTTTTACGGGTTGTTTTGTAACACGTTGTATATAGAAGCTTCCAACATCAGCAGTTGGACCGCGGTCCCCACGCGGCGGCACGAGCACCAAGCGGCGGAAGGTCATCCCTTTTAAACGGAGGAGTGTCAAACCTCACTCCTCCATAATCTATTTAAAAATACGGAAATTCGTTCGGCCTTATCCGCTAACCTAACCTAAGCAGAGCTTGTACTATGGAAACCAGATAACTGATATATTATTCTTCTGTACGTGTGTTGACAATGAACTCCTCTTAAACGATTGGACCGATTTGAATGAATTTGTTTGTATGCGTTTCGGTAGCGCACTGGATGGTTTAGATTCACAATTGGACCTGCGAGCCAATTCCTGCATTTCAAAGTGAAACTTTTATTAGATCGTCTCAAACTTTTTGGTCTGTGTGTTGCATGTCGCGTGACGGTCGACCGCGGAGTAGGACTAAAGTGAAAGGCGCTCGCCAGAGCAGCCAAGGCCAATATTAGTTGGAGATTTAGTCTACTTTTATCATTTCCCATTATCATTCCAATTTTCCAAGTGTAAAATTAAGATTGATAAAGCGATTTTTATACCCTTAATGGAATATTATTCCAAAAATTTTTAGTTAAATGTCTATAATGTGAAAAAAAGTTTCACTTTTACTGTGGTTTCATAAAAACCACGCAATCTTTTTTGTATGGACTTATTTCGATAGAACAACGTCTGTCCGGGCAGCTAGTACTTATATTTACATTCAGACAGAACAAGCAGACATGTCCATATTGTTCATGCACACAAATGTGTGCCCGGTCCAACTGAGCTATTATGAACCACCCAAATTATGAACTTACCTTACAGAAGAAATCGTGCTCAGGAAAGCCGCCACGCCACTCCTAACGATACCAGCTGTTTGTTCATCTTTGTCCACGACTCCACGTCCCAAACAACTCAGTATTGTGTTTGTATAAACATCTTTAGAGCCTAAAGTCTTTAGTAATGCTGTTGTTGAATCAGTTCTCTGTCTTTTTGCTGGTGGTTGCGATTCGATATTAAATAACTCTGAAAAGATAGAACATTCGGGATTATTCGGAGGTTTTCGGTTTCTTTTTATTAGGCCGACAAACAAGCAGATGGTCTACCAGGTAAGTGGTCACCGCCGCCAATGGACATTTGCAACACCAGGGGTATCGCTGGGTTGTCGACTCTGAGACGTGAAGTTAAGTCTCATGCGCCTGTAATTTCAGCCCCTTACCATTCTAACCGAAACACAGTAATACAAGTGCTCTGCTTCACAGCGGTAACCCGTAAGGTGGTAGTACTTCCCTGGACGAACTCTGCAATAAGAGCTCTACTACTCTAACACCTTTAAAATTTAAAAGAGTAAACTAACCTTCGAATGCCTTCAACATAACTTGTAAAGCCGCTCTCCTAACTTTAACCAGCGCGTGAGCACAGTGCCCGGCTACCACCATAACACACCTTCGCCTCATCACGTCACTCATCACCCCGAGGCCGTTCATCACAACCGCGATGGCCTCGGTCTCACCGGTGGTAATCAATTCACACAAGTCTATGGTATCGAACATATCTGTTACTGGTTCCTTTGGGGTATTCATTTTGGATATATATGACGATATTATTTGAAGGCATCTTGATCTTCCAGCGTCTAATTTTGGCACTAAATCTGTTATTATTCTGAAATTGGAGACATCATCATCATCATCATCATCACCAGCCTACCTCCGTCCACTGCTGGTCATAGGCCTCACCTATGGCACGCCACTGAGCTCGATCTTCAGCTCTTTGTTTCCAACCGCTGCCAGCCAGCTTGAGTATATCATCGCTCCATCTAGCTGGAGGTCGCCCTACACTACGTTTACCGAGCCGTGGTCTCCACTCTAGAACACGTCTACCCCAACGGTTATCGGTTCTACGGCAGATGTGACCAGCCCACTGCCACTTCAGCTTGCTAATCCTTTGAGCAATGTCGTTAACTTTGGTTCTCTGACGGATGACTTCATTTCGAATTCGATCCTTCAGAGACTCCGAGCATAGCTCTCTCCATAGCTCGCTGAGCTAAGTAAATTTAACCTTAAAAATGCTTATTTTGTTTTGTTCAGACATTTTGATATATTCGATCTAGTTTTGGCACTGAATCTATTTTTATTCTAAAAGAAGTATTAAGCTAAGTATCATAGTAAAATGAATCCTGTTTTTTTTTTTTTTTTATTCTACTTGGGCCGACAAACAAGCAGACGGTCCACCTGATGGTAAGTGGTCACCGCCGCCTATGGACATTTGCAACACTAGGAGCATCGCCAATGCGTTGTCGACCCTGAGACGTGAAGTTGTTATGTCTCATGTGCCTGTAATTTCACCGTTTATGTTTATTTTTGATAAGGTTCATAATGCAAATTTTGTCTTCTATTTCAGCTTTAAAAGATCACTTATCAAGGTCAAAGCTACAGAAGTAACCATCGGAAGGCAACCTACAATTACAATACCAGGACCAATTTTTTTGCCATCCTACGGTACTCACCTAAAGTTCTTTTCATCACAACACCCACTATAATTCACTTGAGCATAATATAACATCTTGACATATTCACCAACATTCTTCACTCTGATCTTCTCCAATATCAAACGATATTTGACCAACGATTCCGTCCTGAGGGACGCATCATCACACACGGCCAAAGCTTTGCCAAACAGGCCGGCAGTGGCGAGGGTTGGTGGCAAATGTCCACTTTCATATTTGGCCAACAGTGTTGGAAGTAACTCCGGTATATGTATGTTGTTCTTTATTGTGTATTTTAATATTTGTAAGCATTGTTTTGTTTGTCCTGAGATGATAAAAAAAATTCAAACCCATTTATTCAGTTTAGGCCCAGGGAAGGCACTTATGAAGATCAAATTTAAAGTTACTGAACCTACTACTTATTCAAAATGTAAACATACTAGCTGTCCCTGCCACGCTTTGCTGTGGCACATTGTGATTGAAAGGTTGAGAAATAAGAAACAAAACAAAGACGGTCGCGGATGTGACTGATGCAAAATATAGATAAAAACAATCCTTGATGCGGATTATATATCATGCTAAAATTTCAGCTCGATCGGTGCAGAACTTTTTGAGTTTTTGAAGCGTACACAAACCAACATAACATTTTTATATATATAGATTACTGTTAAGAAAACAAACAAGGTCTACCAAATGTAATAATAAATATCCTGGGACATTCTTTACACACGGCCATCTGATCCCAAACTAAGCAGAGCTTGTACTATGGAAACCAGATAACTGATATACTGCACATACTACTTTTTACTAAATACATACAAAAATTTAAGTAAAATTAAGACTGTTTTAGTACAAAAGGCTTTCTACAACACAAATGATTATTTTAATGACGACAATGCTTGGGTGTAGCGCTCGCTCCAGCAGGACACATCTTTATGTACAAAATCTTATTTTGAAAAGAGTAATTGCTGAGTTTATTGCCGGCTCTTCTCAGTAA
Source organism: Habrosyne pyritoides (assembly GCA_907165245.1). NCBI lineage: Eukaryota > Metazoa > Arthropoda > Insecta > Lepidoptera > Drepanidae > Habrosyne > Habrosyne pyritoides. The sequence goes on from OU015614.1 coordinate 2,221,744, forward strand.
AAGCAACCTTCCGAACCGGTGTTAGAGTCTGACCATTCATAAGTGCCTGTGAAGGCCTATTTGAATAAATATTTCATTTCATTTCATACTTATATGGATATTTACACCCAGACACAGAACAAACAGACATGTTCATGCACACAAATGTTTGTCCTGGGTGGGGATCGAACCCGCGACCTGCGACTTGGCAGACAAGGTCGCTAACCATCAAACCAAATGCCCTGTCAATGTATAGGACTCGTCAAAATAAAATAATTGAGCCCAAACTCGAGGGGTTAACTATAATAGCATATGTAGTATATCAGTTATCTGGTTTCCATAGTACAAGCTCTGCTTAGTTTGGGATCAGATGGCCGTGTGTAAAGAATGTCTCGGGATATTTAATTATTTAATATGTTGATAAGTCGACAAGCATAGCTTTTGTACATCATATTATCATTTTTTTTTTAATGATAAATACAGTAATTCCAGAAAATTATGATTAAATTAATTACATTTCGGTAAAACGTAAGAAGTTATACCCGAAATTATTGTTGAGAAAAACTGCACTAAAAGCATTTGTCTTTACTATTCAGTCGTGAAATTGTAGTGTCCAAACTCTTTGCGCCTGTCTGTAGCAACGAATAACAATTGTTGACGTTGTTAGGTTATTATTGACAATAACATCATTATTCACTCATTGACACTGACAGTTGCGATTTGTTCGATGTTCCGGAGAGACCGTTATCAGCTAACTTCAACCTGTTACTTTTGTGTTACAGTGATGCTCGCGCATCTTAAAAAATCACTCTCATATTTTTTTCATAACGCGCCCAAATAAGTATAACTTCAAAAAAGTAACATAAAAATTGAATTTACCGATAAAACCTATACCTAAAAATTGATGTTCGGAAAAGTGTGCATCGACTTATTAACCAATTCACGCCTGGAACCATTTGTCGTAACAACCACCGCAAAAACGATGTTGGTTTAAATCATAACTCACCTTCTATATAAGGCACAAATATCTCCCATCCAATGTGTACAAAACGGCCATAGACCTCAAAAACTCTACCCAAATCCTCAACAAGGCAGTTATAGAGTGACTCTCTGTGTCTATTGTCTATGCACGTGTTTATTAAATACTCTATGGTCGAGTTCAGGTGCGTCTGCGCATGTCCAGTTACTTCTATTGTATCTTCACGCCAATGGGTTAAAGTGTCGAGCTGGGAGAGAAAATGTCACGTGTCAAGTCCTTAGATATTTTTTGATTATTAGAGACAATTGAGAGACGACCATCGAAATTGGAAGCAAGCTTTTTTTTTGAAGTGAAAACTTCTTTAGCGGCGTTGAGCATTTTTCTTGGGATGAGTATAAAATATTAAACTCTCGTTACACGGGACCTGGTCGAAAATTCGTAAGACGTTAAAAATGCACAACCTGCTTCAAGTTTTTTTCAATTCCACATACGCCGATAAACAAGCAGACTGCAGCCTATGGACATTTGCAACACCAGGGGCATCGCCAATGCGTTGTCGACCCTGAGACGTGAAGTTGTTAAGTCTCATGTGCCTTTAATTCCACCGGCCTGACCTTTCTAACCGAAACACAGTAATACAAGTGCACTACTGCTTCACGGCGGAAATGGGTAAGGTGGTAGTACTGCCCCGGACGAACTGTGCACTAAGAGCCTACTATTAAGTTGTTGTATTAAAAAACGTGAGCACTAAAAAGCGAAAAACTAACTGATCTATTCGAAGTCGGTGCCAAGCCGATACAAGTGTCCAAACTCTTTGCATCTGTCTAGCAATGAATAACAATGTTTGACGTTGTTAGGTTATTATTGACAATAACATCATTACTCACTCATTGACACTGACAGTTACGATTTGTTCGATGTTCCGGAGAGACCGTTATCAGCTAACTTCAACCTGTTACTTTTGTGTTACACTGATGCGCGCGCATCTTAAAATTTTACTCTCATAATTTTTTCATAACGCGCCTAAAGGATTATAACTTTAAAAAGATAAAATTAACTTACAACATCAATATGCAGTCCATCCAACATTCTAACGCCATTTCTCTCAGTGGTAGTGTTCACAATGAAGGCGAGTAGCGCCGGGCGTAAAGCACTCGCGTGGGACTTCAGCTCTTCTTTACAGTTGCAAATGGCCTGTGGAAATTATGAAACGATAAAATAATAATAATCAATAGTAAAAAGTATGTGAATGGACAAGCCAGTTAGCTTGGTGATTAGAGACCCTGACAGCCACGCTCTGTTTTTACTATCTGTCCGGCGGTCGGCGAGGTAACACGTCTGTGGTGCTAGTGCGTCGAGTCAGTGACCGCGGGTCTAATACGTCCTGAAGATGCTTCGTGTAGAAGCGTAACACGTGTCGATTTCCCGTTGAGTTTCCTTGTTTGGGACTTGACAGAGAAGGAGATCCAACGGAATTAATTACTAGATATTTGTTGTTGTATAAACTTACAAAGGATTTCCGCGAGGTCACGCCTGAGTCAATTAGTTCTACAATGTTATGTCAAATTAAAAAGAAATTTGAAAAATTATGATCTACCCTCATGTCACATACAAAACATAAACTAAAGAACAAAAAAATCGAAATATGTCGATTAGTTGCATAATTAATTAACTTAATTTGTTATTTGGGACTTAGAGGAGGAGATCCAGCGGAATTTGTTACTAGATATTTGTTTTTGTATAATTTTACAATGGATTTACGCAGAGCCACTCCTGAGTCACTTAGTTATTAGTAACAATGTAAAATAGTTTGTAACAGTGGTAATCGAACACATTACCTGCGGCTGTCAGGGTCTCTAACCACTAAACGGACTGCCCATCACGGCTAACAGGATATTCCAGATATGTTACTGACCTGTGCCAATAAGCGGGCGACATTGCCTCCACGCCCCAGCAGCGCCACGACAGCGGTCCTCCAGTCGACGAATTGATCGGCGACGTGATGCAGCAAGCTCGTCAAGGTCGCCATGCTCTCGTGGCTGTTCAGCTCGCTGTCTGACAGCTGCAGCTCTTGGGTCTCCATATACTGGTCATATTGTTTATTATTATTTTTTATACGACTTGGACCGACAAACAAGCATACGGTCCACCTCATGGTAAGTGGTTATCGCCGACTATGGACATTTACAACACCAGGGGCATCGCCAATGCGTTGACGACCCTGAGACGTGAAGTTGTTAAGGGGGTATTCTGGTCTAGAAAATTGTAAAAGTTGCATATTTCCAAAGCTTAGACTTTCAAAAATTCGAATTATTTTGGGAGATACAGCTGATTTTGTGACGCGGCACCTGAACTGGCCGAGCGGAGTGATCACACAGTGAACGGCAGATGTGTTCCAGAAATTCTTTTGTATCCTCGTTTAGAAGAAAAAACTGTACAAAATCTCGATTTTGAGAAAGAAGAAGGTCCAATCTATGGATATGGGATCGCCGATTAATCCAAAGTGAGTATTAAATATCCGAGTTATCCTACTGGAAATCTTTCTCAAACTTCAAACGCGTTTTTCTCAAAACTCCTATTGTTGAGGTGGTTGAAACGATACCTCAAGTTCTATCTGACCGATTGCTTTGAATTTTTGTAAAAATCTTGATTATACATCTCTTTATCACTTGGACCTTGGATTTTGAAATTTTTTAATTTGAAGTATTATTAAAAAAATCGTAAAGGTCGAAAAACAGGGGTAAAAAAAAGTTTTTTCAAGTGGACGCCATTTTGTGTTTTTTTTTTGTGTGATCACTACAAGGGTTGGAATCATTTCAACCAGGGAGCACCGTTTGACTGGCAACCCCCACTTCACCGGCCTGTCACTGGATGAATTTTTGACTTTTTTTTTATATACTTTATAAATCAATAAATATTGTATAAAAAAATGGATACTAAAAATGTTATAAATTTTTTTGATATCCTAGTTTGAAAAATACCCAAAAAGTAGGTCTCTAGACCAGAATACCCCTTAAGTCTCATGTGCCTGTAATGTCACCCTTACTAACCAAATCAGTAATACAAGTGCACTACTGCTTCGGCGGAAATAGGTAAGGTGGTTATGTCTAGTGACAAACAAGACAAGACGGTCCACCTGATGGTAAGTGGTCACCGCCTATGGCCATTTGTGATACCAAGGAGATTGTGAATTGTAATTTTTTTTTTTTTAATAAAAAACTAAAATCTGTTATATCAGTAACTAAATAAAATTGTATGTTAGGTTTGCGACATCTTTATTTTCTTATACGACAAGCACAATTTACATTTGTTCTATGTAGATTAATTTGAATACTTGAGGCGTCATACTGGCTGTATTACAACATGAATGTATTGCCGATTGTAAGGGCTCTTTTGAGGAAAAGGAACCCAAATCGTCTTTATAAGTATCAATTTATATAGTATAACTAGTACCAAGGGACCTCGTACAAACTACATACGTTTTTAGAGTAGTAGAGCTCTTAGTGCAGAGTTCGTCCGGGGAAGTACTACCACCTTACCCATTTCCGCCGTGAAGCAGTAGTGCACTTGTATTACTGTGATTCGGTTAGAAAGGTAAGGGGGCCGGTGAAATTACAGGCACATGAGACTTAACAACTTCACGTCTCAGGGTCGACAACGCATTGGCGATGCTCCTAGTGTTGCAAATGTCCATAGGCGGCGGTGACCACTTACCATCAGGTGGACCGTCTGCTTGTTTGTCGGCCCAAGTGGCATAAAAATAAAAAAAAATACCTACACTACTTTAATCTGTATATTTTTTTTTCTTTTTTATTTATTTCTTTTTACATTTTCTACGGACTCTTAGTCCGTACTCTTTGAAGATTCTACGATAAATTATTTTAAGATCAATTGTATTGTGTTTCTAAAAATTAACATCTTTCCGCGCTTGCTCAGCTCGTTGTTTTGAACTGAGGCTTGTGGTTCCTTAATAATAGTGTTACAATGAATTTTTCTATTGCCGATACATGGATTATAAATAAATAATTTAGCATTTACTTAAATTTAGTTACACTTATTTATCAAAATTTATAATTCTAAATATATATATATAAAAGTTTAAGCTATTTCGGCCTCGGATGGTTTCGCTCCCAAAAGACTCTCCATGACAGTTGCATCTCTAATCTGTATATTTATTTATTAGCTGTTTCAACCGCGTTCCCGAGGGAAGCTTCGTTTTCCCTAGCTTAAAAGCCTATATGTAATTCTAGCACATGTTCTATCCACGTGGCAAGTTTCATCCAAATCCGCCTGGTAGTTTTTGCGAGACAAACAGCCATACATACAAACTTTCGCATTTACAATATTAGTATGATTTACTTTATTTTTTTTATGCCACTTGGGCCGCCAAACAAGCAGACGGTCCACCTGATGGTAAGTGGTCACCGCCGCCTATGGACATTTGCAACACTAGGAGCATCGCCAATGCGTTGTCGACCCTGAGACGTGAAGTTGTTAAGTCTCATGTGCCTGTAATTTCACCGGCCCCCTTACCTTTCTAACCGAAACATAGTAATACAAGTGCACTACTGCTTCACGGCGGAAATGGGTAAGGTGGTAGTACTTCCCCGGACGATCTCTGCACGAAGAGCTCTACTACTCTAAAAATAATACCTAAGTAAAGTTACTTAAATCTGTATATTTATTTACTAGCTGTTCCCCTCGGTTGCAACCGCGTTCCCGAGGGATGCTTCATTTTCCCTGGCTTAAAAGCCTATATGTAATTCTAGGATATATTCTATCCGTGGACCAAGGTTCTTATGAAAGAAAAAAATAAGAAAGTTGAGCGGAAAACTAGAAAATTTAAGAAATCTTAATGACCATATTAACTTTTGTAATGTAACCTTAGCGCTGTTGACGATATAAACTTTTCTAATGTAACAATAGGGCGTCTGACATAACTGTCAGTCGTTTGACAATATTGTTTAAAACAGAGGCATGGGTAGGAATTATATTGATAAAATAATTAATTTATAATTTCTATATAATTAAGTGCACATTTCACAGTCCTTTCAATCGGAAGACTCGAATACAATATTCATAGTTAAGACTGGACAACGTCTGTCGGGTCAGCTAGTAAATAATAAATATCCCGGGACATTCTCTTACACACGGCCATCTGATCCCAAACTAAGCAGAGCTTGTACTATGGAAACCAGATAACTGGTATATATTTAGAAAAATAGAAAAGTAGTATTGTATACTACATACAATATACTAGCTGTACCCTGGCACGCTTCGCTGTGGCACATTGTGATTGAATGGTTGAGAAATGAGAAACAAAACAAAGACGGTCGCGGATGTGACTGATGCAAAAAATAGATAAAAACAATCCTTGATGCTGATTATACGAGTATATCTTGCTAAAATTTCAGCTCGATCGGTGCAGTACTTTTTGAGTTTTTGAAGCGTACACAAACCAACATAACAGTTTTATACATATAGATAGATATTTACAGACACAGAACAAACATACATGTTCATGCACACAAATGTTTGTCCTGGGTGGGAATCGAACCCGCGACCTTCGACTTGGCAGTCAGGGTCGCTAACCACCAAGCTAATTGGCCTGTAATTTTTTTTTATGCTATTTGTTTGTAATTTGCACATTATCACATTTATCTTAGGACACTTACCATGTCTTCATCATCATCATCATCAAAGAGGTCATATCTGAGCGGGTTGTCAGATAATGTCCGCAGGAACAGGCGCGTGTGCAGCGAGCGCGGCGAGCCCGCGGCCCCACGCGGGGTGCTGGTGGAGGTGGCGTGGCGCCGGGTGCGGACAGCCTGTTAATAACCTAGTCTTTACTATCTCATCCCTCAAGTACCCTCTGCTGGGGTACTATAAGCGATAAACGGAAGATAAATCCCAACGTTTACACGCTTTATATTAGCTTTGGGTGCCTACAAGACTAGAGGGAATAGGCTCTTAATAAACTAGTGCGCCTCAACATCGAAGATTGCATCACTGCTTACCATCAGGTGGGATCGCAGTCAAGCACTAGTTTATATTATTAAAAAAAATGCTTCACTTGTAGACATACCACCAATTCGCACGAAGCGCTTTGCAGCTTCCTTCCTCATGCGCACAGCTAAAGATTGGAATTCTCTCCCCTCGTCTGTGTTCTCAGATACATACAACTTGGGGCTCTTTAAGAAAAGAGTGAATAGGCTACTAACGGGAAAGCGAGCTCCATCTTCGGCCTCATCTTCACTTACCATCAGGTGTGATTGAGGTCAATAGCAATCTCGTCCGAAAAAGAAAAAAAAAATGTTACCGACTCCTTTGGGCGCGGTTTCGACCCACTTTGAAGCAGATTTCATTCAAACTTTTGCAAACAAAGCGTGGGGTGCTTTTTAAGATATTATCAAAATGATAATCCTTCTACTCATATCTGTCAATAAAATATTTATAACTATTGACACCATGCACCGCACGCTCTTTTACAATATTTTTATTTATATTTATTTAGTTGGATTTTCTATAAAAGCTTGTTTTTTAGTTTTTTTAAACTATTATTTTTATGAAAGGTAGATGTTCCACCTCTACCACGTTCTGCCTCTGTCGCTAACTGCGCTAATACTACTAATCACGTGAGAGATAAGCTCTCCGAGGCCTCCGTGAAGCGACTCGCCGACGAAGTTTGTATTAGCTGAATAAGGGTGCTGATTGTAAGTTGTCACCGCCTATGGACAGTTCCCCAATTTCCCACACCATGTGCCGGATACTTCACCGGTCCCCTTACCTATCAAAACAAAACATAATACAAATGCACTACTGGTTCACGCTGAATGTTTGTCGAAAGCGGGAATCGAACCCGAGTGATGACGCAGACTGGTCCCCCCCCCCCCTCTCCTAAAAATAAGAAACTAAGGGTCCAAAACTAAAATCTTACCCAACGCTGTCTCAAAGGCAATTTATACTCCATGTTTGTATCCACTAGAGAGGTCAAAACGTGTTCATCGAAGAGCTTCGAGTAGAACTTCGCTTCGGGCCGACGACAGCATATGACTGCACTCAAACAGTTGAAAGCGGAGCAATGGAATAAACTAAAAAAAAAAAATGGTGTCGTGGGACACCAGATAGGAACGAAGTTTTCATTGACATAATACATGCTTCTTTCAATTCAGTGCGATTCAAAATTTACTTTTAACTTATTACTTTTCTTATAATAATTACTAATTATACTAATTTATAAATGGAACAGAATTTTAAACATGTTGTATGTAGCCTTTAAATAAATTATGAAAAAAACAAACCCAATAATAAACCATATAATTTAAATTTCGAACAAAAGTGTCGTTACAAGTTTTCGTATTATTTCTTTCCGTCTAGCCCCCTTTCACAACGCGCGCTAAGGAACTTCGTCCTAATATTAAAAAATGATTCTTCTTGCAAACTTCGCAGATGAGCAGGGGAACGATAATTTTAGTTGAGTTGAGTAGAGCTCTTAGTGCAGAGTTCGTCCGGGGAAGTACTACCTTACCCATTTCTGCCGTGAAGCAGTAGTGCACTTGTATTATTGTGTTTCGGTTAGAAAGGTCGGTGACATTACAGGCACATGAGGCTTAACAACTTCGTCTCAGGGTCGACAACGCATTGGCGATGGTCTGGTGTTGCAAATGTCCGTGCAGTGACCACTAACCATCAGGTGGACCGTGAGCTTGTTCGTAGACTTATTTATTATAAAAAAATAAGAAATATATATTTGTATTTTGAACATCATAAAAAAAGTTATATCATCAAATCTATATATATAAAAATGAATCCTTATTTCCCTTGGTCACGGCATCACGCATGGACGGCTGGACCGATTTCGCTAATTCTTTTTTTGTTGTGTTTGTTATTGTCAGGAGATGGTTCTTAAGAACGATAAAATTAAGAAAGTTGCGCGGAAAATTAGAAATTTTAAGAAAACTTAACCACTTTACTAGCGCTTTTGACACTATAAACTTTTATTATTGTCAGTCGTTTGACAGCTGGAGCGGTTGACAGAATGCGCACTGCAAATATCGTTTAAAATAGAGGCATGGGTCGAAATTATATTGATAAAATAATTAATTTATAATTTCTTATTGCACATTTCTCGATTCAGTCGGAAGATTCGAATTCAATATTCATTGTTAAGACAGGACAACGTCTGTCGGGTCAGCTAGTTCTAAAATTAAAGACAGTGCGGCCTAGAGACGCTAAAATTTCAGCTCGATCGCTGCAGCACTTTTTGAGTTTTTGAAGCAGACACAAACCAACATAACAGTTTTATACATATAGATAGACTAGCTGACCCGGCAAACGTTGTTTTGCCATATTTACTTTATTAAAAACTATATATGAAAAAAAATATATCGTACTACAATAAATAAATAAATATCCTGGGTTATACAATGATTATATTCGGTAGCTGACCCGACAGTCGTTGTCCTGTTTAAACTATGAATATTGAATTCGAACTGGCACGATTAATAAAAAAAAATACAAAAACATAGTATTTATGAATCTAATACTTTAAGATACACAACAATTGGTTAAGTTTACCAAACGATTTCAAATGATTCAAAAAGTGTTTTTTTATAATGTGGTAAAAAGACCTAAGCCGTCGAGATTGTCTGAAAAAATACTATTAACCTAAGATACCAAACCTAAACTATGTTTCATAAATAGGAAAATAGAACCATTCTGCATAATTTCGAATTCTAAGGTAAATAAACGATTTTAAAAAGAGGCATGTATCTTGGTACTTTTGTAACCCAAATTCTTAGTGAAATAAATAATTTTAAAAAGATCCATATTCCTTTTATTAAAAAAAAGGTTTTTTATAAAAGGCAAATGTGGTCGTACAATTTCGGTATCCACACAGGAAGCGACGATCTAGCACGTTGTAACCATTTCGATTCTGCAATTAATCACAAAAATCCCCTCAAAATAAAGACCGCGTCCTACACTCCTACCCGTATCAGTCGCGTTGGCAGACCGAGGCTCGCCGAGTCTGACGACGAAATCACCAAAGCCCAGACAGCTGCAATCGAATCTTCAGCTCGCGATACTACACAATACACCTCCTCGCCGGCGTGGACGTTAACCGCGCTCTCTCTAATATTTATTCATTGCTGTTTTTTGTTTTGAAATAAAGAACCACTAATAACAAATCAGATAATGTAGTCTTTTGACCCCCCCACGCAACGTCCTGATCCCGAGGTCCGAGCCCCACAGGGGACACCCTCAGTGTGCTTGTTGCTAAAAATCTAAATGTATTTTCGGCTGAGAGCCCCAGCGCTCGCCGGAATTGTCCGCGTAAGGGTGTAACAGCTATCAGAAGCTAACACCTTCGTCCCTTAAAAAACGTTCATACTAACGTGTGGGTTGAAGGAGAAGATGGTAGATATGCTCAAGAAGTAGGCACCTGTATTATTAAGCACGCTAAGAAAAGGCTCAATGAAAACATTCAGCAGCTTATGGCGTGAAACTCGTCTTTTACAAAAATCTTAATTATCTCAAAACTGTCATTCTGTGGCTTGGTTCTGGTTTGCGTAACTACGTCCAATTGAACTTTTAATATGAGGCGTGACTGCTCTGAACTAACTCTGATGAACACACTTCTCAAAAACTAAGTGTAAAAATGTTCATAAATATTCCGATTTAATAGGCTGTGAAATATGCACTGAGTAATGATAAATTTATTATTTTATCAATATAATTCCGACCCATGCCTCTGTTTTAGACGATGTTGTCAAACCACTGACATTTATGTCAAAAACCATAAGGTTACATTATAAGAGTTTACGATGTCAAAAGCGGTTACATTAGAAAATTTAAAATGGTCGTTGTTTTATTAAATTTTCTGATTTTTTCGCGCATTTTTCTTAATTTTTTCTTTCGTAAGAACCTTCTCCTGACAATAATAAACACAACAAAAAAAGAATTAGCAAAATCGGTCCAACCGTTCTGAAGTTATGGGCGTACATACATTTCGCAGATTCAGATTTGTGACTGTCAATTAATTATAGACCAATAATTAGCAATAAATTAAAATTGCGACTATAATTTGAGATTTAAACTATCCTATCTCTCAAGTTGGATCGAACTGCACATGGTGTGCGAATTTTATTATAATCGGTTAAGTGGTTTAGGAGTCCATTGAGGACAAACATTGTGACACGAGATTTATATATATTAAGATATTTACAGACACAGAACAAACAGACATGTTCATGCACACAAATGTTTGTTATTGTTAGGAGAAGGTTCTTATGAACGATAAAATTAAGAAAGTTGCGCGGAAAATTAGAAATTTTTAAGAAAACTTAACCACTTTACTAGCGCTTTTGACAATATAAACTTTTATTATTGTCAGTCGTTTGACAGCTGGAGCGATTGACAGAATGCGCGCTGCAAATATCGTTTAAAATAGAGGCATGGGTCGAAATTATATTGATAAAATAATTAATTTATAATTTCTTATTGCACATTTCTCGATTCAGTCGGAAGATTCGAATTCAATATTCATTGTTAAGACAGGACAACGTCTGTCGGGTCAGCTAGTTCTAAAATTAAAGACAGTGCGGCCTAGAGACGCCGAAATTAAGCGTTAAAAAATACAGAGTGACAGCTGCGGCGCGCGCCTATATATATATATTTATATATACTAGCTGTCCCCTGCGGTTTCACCCGCTTTCCCGAGGGGTGTCACATTTTTCCGGCACAAAAAGTATCCTATGTTACTTCTAATACCTCCAAGAATATGTGTACAAAGTTTAATGATGATTGGTTAAGTAGTTTTCGCGTGAAAGCGTAACAAACAAACTCACATTCACATACAATATTAGTTTTTTTTTAAATTCAAAATTCAAAACCATTAATTCAGTTTAGGCCCTCGCAGGGCACTTATGAAGGTCAAATTTAATTTTACTGAAGCTACAACCGGATCGGAAGTCAGCCTTCAACTGAGAAGAGCCGGCAAGAAACTCAGCAAGGTTACATTCCTTTTTATTTTTTATTAAATATTTTTTTATATAAATTTTATCTATTCTGACTTTTTGCCTATTTTATAATATCAATATTACATAATTTTATATTTAACAATTACAAAATACGTAATTAAGTAACATTTAAAAACAAAATAAAAATGAAATAATAAGACTACAAAAGAGACAATAACAATATTACATACAAGTTAAACAAGAAAATATGAGGTGCACTGTGCAGAGAGTAGCTTTTTATCTTCGTATACAATTTTATCCTCAATGATTCGTCAATTGATTCTTTCAAAACTTTCCTAATATAATTTTTTAATTTATGATCAGACATTTTGGTTACTGACAGCGGTATCTTAATATAAAATCGAACACAGTTACCAAGAAATGACTTGTTAACTTTAGTTAGTCTAAAGTATGGAACAACTAACTTCTCCCTTTGTCTTGTATTAATATTATGAATATAAAATTTTAACTCAAACATTCCTATGTTTCTACGTACAAACACGGGATGTATATCGTGTAACGGTACTGAACCTGACGTCTGACGCAAAGCGCGGCGAGTGGCCGCGCGGCGAGCGTGTCAAACTAACGTATACAAGTGTAGCTTCAGTAACCTTAAATTTGACCTTCATAAGTGCCTTCCGAGGACCTAAACTGAATAAATGGTTATGAATTTTAAGGTTCAAAATAGTTTCGATCAATATTTTACTATGTCCATCTGATGGTACCGGTCCCTGCCGCCTATGGATACTTGCAATACCAGTGCCTTTACCATAAGTTTTTAACGTACGTACTCGCTAGCGACGGCGTAAAATATTTCTATGGCAAATGTGTACAGCGCCACTAGCGGTCACCTAAAGAACTAAAATCGATAGTACGAGTTGATAGGTAACCTATCGAAATGTAAACACTAGCGAGTAACGTTTTTTAGCCTTTGCAATAGAAATTCGGTACCATGAGTCACAAATTTGACAGTTGCTATCGAGAAATACTGTGTCGATAGTAGTTTACTCGCAAGTGACTAAAGTAAGTTTCGATAGCAACTCATGGTAGAGGTACAGGGCATCGCCAATGCGTTGTCAATCCTGAGGCGTGAAGTTGTTAAGTCTCATGTGCCTATTTAACTGACCTTACCTTTCTAACTCGCACAAAAAATATTAATGCACAAGAAGAAAGAATAAATAAAATATCCCAAGACATTCTTCATTGCCTGATCCCAAATTAAGCAGAGTGTACTGATTGTACTATGGCTACCAGGTAACTTATAAACTACTTTTTAAATACATAATAAATAGATATTTACACCCAGACGCAGAACAAACATACATGTTCATGCACACAAATGTTTGTCCTGGGTGGGAACCGAACCCGCGACCTTCAACTTGGCAGTCAGGGTCGCTAACCACCAAGCCAACTGGCTTGTCAAATTTATTTTCAATTTTTTAGTTGGATTTTCTATAAAAGCTTGTTTTTAGTTTTTTTTTACACTATTACAACTATAATGTATAAACGGTGACGTCGTTTTTAGATCGTCTCAAACATTTTGGTCTGTGTGTTGCATGTCGCGTGACGGTCGACCGCGGAGTAAGGATAAAGTGAAAGGCGCTCGCCAGAGCAGCCAAGGCCAATATTAGTTCGAGATTTAGTCTACTTTTATCATTTCCCACTATCATTCCAATTTTCCAAGTGTAAAATTAAGATTGATAAAACGATTTTTATACGCTTAATGGAATATTATTCCAAACATTTTTAGTTAAATGTCTATAATGTGAAAAAAAGTTTCACTTTTTTACCGTGGTTTCATAAAACCACACAATCTAATTATTCTTCATTTTATGTACCAAATAAAGAATGTGCAGTAAACAGAAAGTATTTATACTGGTGTAGTGTATGTAAACTTACCGACGGGCAGTCCCCAGTCCCCCTCCGGCTCCCTCGCTGGAGACCCTGTCCCGCAGCGTGACACACAGTTTGCACGTTTCCCGCACCAAGTACCACGACTGTTGCACCTCCATTGTCATGTACAGTATTGATGTCGGACTCTCGAGGTTAGCTGGTGGTATCTCAAATATACAGAATACAATGTTAATGACAACAGATGCACTCTGCACAAGTGGACAGTGCAGATGTTGAATTAGGCAATTATTATTCGGTTTTTAAAATGTAAAAAAAAAAATTAAATCACAAACAATCCCTAGTAGTCAGTATATGAAAAAAATGTATTACATAACATAGATAGTCAAGTTGTAAGAACCACTACAAGAATGATCTATCTATCTAATACCTTTAGACGAGCAATTCTTGTATATACGAGTACATCTATATAATTAGGATCTCGGAAACGCCTCAACGATTTTCATGAAATTTAGTATGCAGGGGGTTTAGGGGGTGTTAAATCGATCTAGCTAGGATTCATTTTCAGTAAATGACGTTTTATCCGTGTTTTTAGGTAATGAAAACTGCTACAATACCATTTGAATACGAAGGTAAAAACACTTACTCTTAAAGGTAAGCCCTTTATGATCGCATCTAATTCGTATCTAGGTATATATGACAGTGCTTTAAAAGTGAGAATACGGCAGTAGTCACATTAGTAAAGAAAACCCGAGCAAAGGTACTAATTACAAAAGCCACAAATTATAATTAAAAAAAAAATACAAATTTGACGTTCAAGCCCCTCCGGGGCTAAAAGCATAAACTGAAACTGATTATGTTCGCACTAAAAAAGGTATTTTAATAAGTACCTTCTCGAAAGCGACCTGCAGCAGGATCAGGGCTCTGGTGTGGTCCACCACGCACTTGTGGTAGACGTAGTGGGCTGATGCATCCCTCGGTACTCTCCGAAGAGTAGTAAGAAGGCTGTTCAGGTGAACAGAGAAGAACTTCTCGCATATTGAAGGTGTAGAGTACCTGGAGGTGAAAATATAATTTATTCAAATAGGCCTTTACAAGCACTTATGAATAGTCTGACTCTAATACCGGTTCGGAAGGTTGTTTTTTTACTGAGAAGAGCCGGCAATAAACTCAGCAATTACTCTTTTTAAAACGAACTTAGATTTATTATATAAACATTATTTAGTCTCACTGACAATACCTGTGTGTTATCGCAAAAGTGAAGAATTATTAAACAATAATATTATAGGAAAGTGAGCGTAATAGGAAACAATCCTGTATTAAAGATAAATGATCAAACACTAATACACATCCAAAAATACAAGGATACATCAAATGTGATCTAAATTCCATAATTAATATGATTTTTAAGTACTGATCTAACCACAAAGAGTAGCTCTTTGATGCTGTACAATTATGACGTCACAACTTGCTATTTCATACATTCGATCGTTTTGATAGGCCAGTTAGCTTGGTGGTTAGCAACCTGACTGCTAAGACGCAGGTTGCGGGTTCAATTTCCGCCCAGGACAAACATTTGTATGCAGGTCTGTTTGTTCTGTGTCTGGGTGTAAATATCTATATAAGTATATATTTACAAAAAAAAAGTAGTATATGTAATATATCAGTTATCTGGTTCCCATAGTACAAGCTCTGCTTAGTTTGGGACCAGATGGCCGTGTGTAAAGAATGCCCCAAGATATTTATTTATTTAATAAAAAGTTGCTGATTTGACATGTCAGTCAACATCCCTATTGTGTTTATTCACCAACCTTAATAAAGGCGTCATCACACGGTGACACACGCCAAGAGAGAGTCCCTCCCAGCAACGTGCGAACACGAACTTATGAACGTCCAAGTCCGACTTAAGAGCGAGTGTAGCCATACAAGAGGCAATGGCATCATCCCACCATCCTTTGGTTTCGTCACCTGTCAATAAACATAAGATATAAGTAATTGACTCAGGCGTGAACTTGCGGAAATCCATTGTAAGATTATACAAAAACAAATATCTAGTAACGAATTCCGCTGGATCTCCTCTGTCAAGTCCCAAACAAGGTAACAGGAAACAAGAAACCTCAACAGGAAATTCTACACGAAGCATCTTCAGGGCGTATTAGACCCGCTGTCACTGAGTCGACGCACTAGCGCCACAGACGTGTTACCGCGCCGACCGCCGAACCGGTGTCGATTTCCTGTTGAGCTTTCTTGTTTGGGACTTGACAGAGAAGGAGATCCAGCGGAATTTGTTAGGAAACACCCTGATTGAGCCCAGAGACCGTACAAATATATTCATGCACAAAACCTTTTTTTTTTTCAAATTTTTGCTAATTTAATTATTAAAAAAAAAAGCATAATAATAGTCAAAACAAATCAATTAAAGGTGTATATCTATATATATATAAATTAATCCCTATTTCCCTTGGTCACGGCATCACGCATGGACGGCTGGACCGATTTCGCTAATTCTTTTTTTGTTGTGTTCGTTATAGTCAGGAGATGGTTCTTATGAAAAAAAAAATAAGAAAGTTGCATAGAAAATTAGAAAATTTTAGAAAACATAACGACCATATTAACTTATCTGATGTAACCTTACCGCTTTTGACAATATAAACTCCTATAATGTAACCTTATGGTGTTTGACATAAATGTCAGTCGTTTGACAATATCGTTTAAAACAGAGGCATGGGTCGGAATGATATTGGTAAATAATTAATTTATAATTTCTTAGTGCACATTTCACGGTTGATTCAATCGGAAGAATCGAATTCAATTCATAGTTAAGACAGGACAATGTCTGTCGGGTCAGCTAGTATAGAATAAATATCCCGGGACATTCTTTACACGCAGCCATCTGATCCCAAACTAAACAGATCATGTACTATGTACGACACCCAGACACAGAACAAACAGACATTTTTCGAGTAGTAGAGCTCTTAGTACAGAGTTCGTCCGGGGAAGTACTACCACCTTACCCATTTCTGCCGTGAAGCAGTAGTGCACTTGTGTTTCGGTTAGAAAGGTAAGGGGGCCGGTGAAATTACAGGCACATGAGACTTAACAACTTCACGTCTCAGGGTCGACAACGCATTGGCGCTGCCCCTAGTGTTGCAAATGTCCATAGGCGGCGGTGACCACTTACCATCAGGTGGACCGTCCGCTTGTTTGTCGGCCCATGTGGTATAAAAAAAAAAAAAAAAAAAACATGTTCATGCACAAAAATGTATGTCGTGGACGGGAATAGATCCCACGACCAGTAGCATGCCTAAAAATCCCATGAATAAGACTTACCACCACATAAATTAATAATCATCTCCAATAAGACATAGTCAGTATTAGATGCTAAAGCATCCAACATAGATCTTAGAGAAGAGTTAGTTTCTCCTTTTAGCTCTGACAGACGAGCTGGTAGTAATGACGCGAAGTTCCTGTATGCTGCACTGAAATGAATAGTTATATCTTCACGCCAGGCACGGATTATACATTAGGCAGTGGAGGGAACCGAGAAAATAATTTTTCGAGTAGTAGAGCTCTTAGTGCAGAGTTCGTCCAGGGAAGTACTACCACCTTACCCATTTCCGCCGTGAAGCAGTAGTGCACTTGTATTACTGTGTTTCAGTTGGAAAGGTAAGGCCGGTGAAGTTACAGGCACATGAGACTTAACAACTTCACGTCTCAGGGTCGACAACGCATTGGTGATGCCCCTAGTGTTGTAAATGTCCATAGGCGGCGGTGACTACTTATCATCAGGTAGACCGTCCGCTTGTCTGTCTGCCCATGTCGTAATAAAAAAAAAATTATAGCTGTCCCCCGCGGTTTTACCCGCGTTCCCGAGGGATATCACTTTATCCCGAGACAAAAAGTAGCCTATATGTTATTCCAGGACATGCTCTATCTATGTGCCAAGTTTAATCCATATCCGTTTAGTAGTTTTCGCGTGAAAGGGTAACAAACATACTTACATACAAATCATTCCTCTTTATAATATTCGTATAGATAGATATAGTATTTTTGTTCAAAGACGTTTTAAAGGACAATACCTGAACTCTTCTCCACCAGGTAAAACTCCAATCAGTCTGGATCTATCCTCGCGGCTGGTCTCCAGCGACATGAGGGTACGGACAGCCCACTGTAGCGGCTTCGATTCCGCGCTCAATCGTTCCGGTAAACAAGACAAGTCTAGGAGCAATACGTATTTTTGTTGGAACGTCGCATGGATTTCATATATAGGCCAGAGCTGTAAAATAAATAAAAAGAGAGAAAATAAAAATTTTAACAAAAAAAAAACCGGCTTCACAAAAATTACTTAATGCAAATTTTAGACTTATATGGTTTTCTCATGGATGCCATTGTCAGAACTGGACCAAATGAAATGGGACCATTCGGGAAGCACCATCTTTCAAATAAAAAAAAGATCATTAAAATTGCTTCGCCCAGTACAAAGTTATGAGGTAACAAACATAAAAAAAAAATACAACGAATTGAGAACCTCCTCCTTTTTTTGAAGTCGGTTAAAAATAAGTATATCGTGGCAAGATACAACGTTACATAAAATTAAATAAAACCAACGGGTTGCACTCCGGGAGTGCTGGCAGAAGTGAAAACTTGAACATTAACGTTGTGCATTTTTACCATCTTACGAATTTTCGATCAGTGCCCGTAGCAAGAATATTTATCGCAGGTGTACCGGGCCTGGCTTGGTGGTTAGAGACCCTGACTGCCAAACCGAAGGTCGCGGGTCGATTCCCACCCAGGACAAACATTTGTGTGCATGAACATGTCTGTTTGTTCTGTGTCTGGGTGTAAATATCTATATAAGTATGTATTAAAAAAAGTAGTATATGTAGTATATCAGTTATCTGGTAGCCATGATACAAGCAGTACACTCTGCTTAACTTGGGATCAGGTAACCATGTGTGAAGAATGTCTTGGGATATTTTATTGTATCGAGTGCGCCAAAAACCAACCCAGTGAAAATGAGAACATCGCGCAACGTCATGGTGTGCGCACTCGATACGATGACCTTACGCATGCGATATATGTTCGTGCTTACACCTCAGGTCACGTGTCCTGACGCGAATGTAACATTTTTTACCCATCTTAAGAAAAATGCTCAACGCCGCTAAAGAAGTTGTGGCGTCATCTATGTACACGCCTACAATCCTTCACCGCCCGCACTACAGTGATGTGGCGACATCTATGAACGAGAAACACGCGAGAATCCTACATCGCGCTATCAAGATTCTCTCATGATTTGATTTATATACAAGCATCCAACATCAATATTATAATTTAATATTAAAGCAATCAACAGTTGGACCGCGGTCCCCAGGCATAATCACCTAGCGGCGGAAGATCTTCCCTTTTAAATGGAGGAGTCTCATACCTCGCTCCTCCATACAGTTTTAAATTCAAAAAGTTTCACATTGAAGACCCTTGGTTTTGTGGTTAGAGACTCTGTCTGTAGACATGGGTAAATCAACCAAAATGCGTGAGCCGCGGATCAGCTCACGGCTCACAGATCAGCTCAAATATAGCCGACCGATCACAGTCTCTACGCCGCTGCCGCGCCGCAGTTCAACAACGACACAATATGACAGAATAGATCACAGATTGTATACAGACTGTAAAATAATTAGTGAGCCGTGAGCTGTTTAGTTTGCTCTTGAGCCGCAGCTCTACAGTTCAAGTAGGTGCGATTCGATCTGTTGAACCGGTTCAGAGCTGAGTTACACATGCCTATCTGTCTGCCATGCCACAGGTCATGGCTTAGATTCCCACTTGGGACAAACATTTGTGTGCATCATATCTTTTTGTTCTGTGTCTTGCTGTATATATATATATATAAGTAAGTATTTAGAATAATGTAGTATATGAATTATATGGTTTCCATAGTACAAGCTCTGTTTAGTTTAAAATCTGATGCCCGTGTGTAAAGAATGTCCCGGGATATTAATTTATTATTTACTACCTGTACCCTGGCACGCTTCGCTGTGGCACATTGTGATTGAATAGTTGAGAAATGAGAAACAAAACAAAGACGGTCGCGTATATGTGACTGATGCATAAATACTAATAATAATAGATTAAAACAATTCTTGATACGGATTATATATCATGCTAAAATTTCAGCTCGATCGGTGCAGAACTGTTTGAGTTTTTGAAGCGTACACAAAACAACATAACATTTCATATGAGAAGGAAGCCGCTAAACAGAACGAAGTAGAGAAAGCTACAAGACTAGAGACCAGATCTTAAATTTGGAAGACAAGCTGTCCCCCGCGGTTTCACCCGCGTTAACGAGGAATGTTACATTATTTTGTTTTTTCTATCGTCAATAGTTTTCGCAGCGCACGGGATTACGGATTTTTTTAGGTCACTTTTATACACCTTGGGTTCCATTATTGGTGTTTTAATAAAGATCCCCAATTAAAAAATATATATATTATATAGCCTACCCGGGGTTAGTGTAGCTTTATAAAGGTGTAAGAATTTTTCAAATCGGTCCAGTAGTTTCGGAGCCAATTCAATGTTAACAATCAATCAAATCTTTTGTCTTCATATTATCTATACACAGATTGAACACAGAACAGTGTTACAACACTACCCGTAAAGCCGAAAGGAGGTTAAATGGCCTAATAACGAGTTCATCCACAATATTTAAGAACCGTAGTAACGATGTATAACAGACCCCATAAAAAAAGAAGATTTTTATGAATGATAAATAGAAAAATTATTAAAGTAGACAATTATTAGGTAAAAAAGGTACGTAGGCCTTTCTGTTAAATAATCTGGTTCCCTGACATGACAGCTTACTAGGGCTTTGATAATTAATTATATTTTTTACGGGGTATTTTGTAACACTTTGTAGATTTAATAAGCTTTTCTGTGACCACATTCTTATCGTGAAAGTGGTGGTAGAAGGTGCTAAGTTAATCCCTCAAAATGCTGCTGCTGAAAACAAGCGAAGGTCCTAAGCGAAAGACACGTGACGTTCGAGCCTATGGAAGAGCTATGTATCATATATTCACCTCCGTTTAAAACGGAAGATCTTCAGCGCTAGGCCCTATGGGCTAAAGGTTCTGTCGGCGCCTCCTAAAGGAAGGTCCAAGCTCCAGTAACAAGACGGTCTTACCTTTTCAACCAGCTCGACAATTCTACCGCACTCCGTTAGATTTTTCTTCTTAATAAAGTACTTGATGATATCATTTAATAGAACAGCACAATTGGCCATTTCATCAGTCCAGAACACCCCATCTAATATATACTCATAGAAGACCGACATAAAAACCCTGCAGAAATTAACCCCTACCATCTCATTCAACAACCCTTTGACTGTAGAACCTTCTAAAATCAACTTCTTAATGCCACCCAATCCTAAAAATCTCACAGACACACTCAAAATGTCTGTCAGATATGACATTTTCGACCTCAAACTGTAGTTTCTAGCGTACAATTTTAAGATTAAAATGGCCCATTTTTGACACGTGATTTTGGCTGTCAAATATGACAGGTCAGTGTCAAATGTGTTGAGCATTAGCTTTAGGGAGTGGATGATAAGGGCGTGGTCAGATAGAAAGTTGTCTTTTTCAATGTTTTGACTTATTCGTTCCAGTGGTAAAGAGCCGCAATAATTCTCCAGGCTCGTTAAAATTATTTGTGGGTATCTCTTTAAATTGTTTTTATATGTAGAGAGACAGGCCGACAGTGTTTTATGTATATATTTTACCGAATAGGGACTCAGTTTTGATATTATATTGCGAAGGTGTTGCAGTGTTTCCTGAAAGTAAAAAAAATAAGTTTCAAGTTCATGTTATGTTGACAGGCCAGTAGCTTGGTGGTTAGCGACTCTGACTGACAAGTTGAATGTTGCGGGTTTGTTTCCCTCCTAGAACAAACACTTTGTAATGTGGAAGTATCCAGTCTCTATTATAATCTTTTAGCTTAGAAATTGAATGTTTAAACTAAATTAAAATAATATAATCAAATGTGACATTATGTTGTGGGTGCAAATGGTGGTAGGTTGCTTAATACCCGCCTGGGTACCCTTAAGTACCCCTTGAGTGTCAGTCGTTCTCTATAGAGGCTTGAATCACCACATTGTGATAACATTGATCACATTAAATTTTCAAAAATCCTTTTTTAGTGCTCCCCTACTTTATAAAAGGAACCCCTGTGCAAAATTTCCTAACCCTTATAGTTTAGGCCCTGCGTTGATATGTCAGTCAGCTTATCCTTATACAGGATGACTGCTGAGATACCTTCGATACTTATGGAGAGTACTCGGTACTCGATTCTCGTTAAAATGATATAATAAAATTCGGTGCTTAATTTTTGACCAGAATTTCTCCAAAAATATGTGAAATGTGGAAATAATACTCTCTAAACACGCCGCGGTGTTTGTTGTTTAAGTTGATCTAGTCACGTGTGGCACGCGCTAGTTTAAATCAATCGTTGTACAGAGGTATGATTCAACAGCTGTACAGTGTACGTACCTATGTATTCTGTGTTGACAGCGCGCTGCGCGTATCCAAGTATTGCGCAGGTAAATACGGGACTCTCGGTGTACTGTTTACTAAGAAGTAATTTAATATTTATTTTGAATGTTACTTGTTTCATCATACATGATCGCCAACTATCACGTCCTCAAATATTGAAGGTATCTCACCAGTCACCCTGTATATATCTAGATTATTATTAACAACTCACCTCATATCTTATAACCAGAAAAATACCGGAATACTCTTGCAAGAATTTCAAAATGGCCTCCAAATCAAAGTTGTCTTTATGTTTGATTTGGAAAAACATATTCAATACAGCAAAATTTTTATAACTGAGCAGTTCTTCGCAGAACTTTTCCTTCAGCCCAAAAACCGATTTCAAATTGGCCAGTACAAAAATGCTGAGTATGCCATCGCCTCCACAGAAATCATTGAAATAATCTCTTAAACCAGTCTCGGTATCCATCTTAGTGTGATCAAAAACATCTCTTATGAAATTTAATTTCATTAGCACAGTCTTCTTAAATATTTTCATGGTCAAATCTCTTTTAGTTGGTACCTTTATTAGCTCATTTAGAGTATCTTTGATTATATTCTCATCAAACAATTCAATCTTTTCAAGGAATAATTTTGATACAGAATCAAATGTTTTCTCTGTAGTGATTTCGTATGTTTGCGAAGTAAGTAACAGAATGTTCGGTAAGAGGCTTGCTATGAGCAAATTGTTGTCTTTCATAGCCACTAATAAAGAGTCGGTTATGTCCAATCCAGCCCTTGTTGCCGAAGCTGTAATAAATATGTACTTACCATTTATTATTGAACACAAACGAATATTTAATTTATCATATATTTTTTTTAAATCACGGCCATCTGGTCCCAAACTAAGCAGAGCTTGTACTATGGAAACCAGATAGCTGATATACTACATATACTACTTTTTTTTCTAAATGCATACTTATATAGATATTTACACCCAGAAACAGAACAAACAGACATGTTCATGCACACAAATGTTTGTCCTGAGTGGGAATCGAACCCGCGATATTTTGGCTTGGCAGTCAGAGTTGCTAACCACCAATCAACTGGCCTGTCGAATTTAACAAAAAACATTATGTATAGACCCTACAGATTTATAAAGCCGCGTTCTCGAGGGTACCCGAAGCTGAGATCATACACACTTTTTTAGATTTATTTTGCCATATTTTTTCACCAAATAAGAAAAGAATATTATCAACTCACATAGATCGCTTCTCATCATCACCGCTGCGTGTTCCCCAACGGTGTTCACCAGCTGCTCTGTGATGTCAGAGCCCGGGTCCTTGAGCAGCAGACCCTCGAGAGCATCGGAGAGCATTCGACGAACGCCGGGCGATTTCGATTCCGTTATGAACTGTATCAATGATTAATTGGATATTAGCTCCGTTATTCAGTCTTAGCAGCACCTAGAGTTCCAGTATATATATCTAATACCTTTAAACGAGCAATTCTTGTATATGCATATAATTTATATTTAGGATCTCGGAAACGGCTCCAACGATTTTCATGAAATTTAGTATGCAGGGGGTTTCGGGGACGTTAAATCGATCTAGTTAGGATTCATTTCCAGACAATGTCGTTAACCGTGTTTTAGGCAATGAAAACTGCTACAATGTCTTTAGAAGGTAAGGTTTTCAAGTTAGTTAGTAGTAGAGCTCTTAGTGCAGAGTTCGTCCGGGGAAGTACTACCACCTTACCCATTTCTGCCGTGAAGCAGTAGTGCACTTGTGTTACTGTATTTCGGTTAGAAAGGTAAGGGGGCCGGTGAAATTACAGGGACATGAGACTTAACAACTTCACGTCTCAGGGTCGACAACGCATTGGCGATGCCCCTAGTGTTGCAAATGTGCATAGACGGCGGTGAACACTTACCATCAGGTGGACCGTCCGCTTGTTGGTCGGCCCATGTGGTATAAAAAAAATACGTCTTTTGTGAGAAATACTGTTATTGGGAGCCCTTTATTATCGCATCTTATTCGTATCTAGGTATATATGACAGTGCTTTAAAAAAGAGAATACGGTAGAAGTCACGTTAGTAAAGAAATCCCGAGCAATGCTCGGCCATCCGGGTACCGTTCTATCTATGAGTAAAACGTTATGTACAAGGGTAAGATAGCTGACACATTTGGATGACAATTGGCACATAGATAGAGCATATATTGGAATAACATATATGCTACTTTTTATCCCAGGTCCCGGGAAAATGTTACATCCCTCAGGAACGCTGGTAAAACCGCGAGGGACAGCTAGTTTTTTTATATTTATAGAAGACTAGCTGTCCTCTGCGGTTTCATGTACCCTTTTTCCGGCACAAACGTATTCTATGTGTTATTCCAGGGCATTTTCTATATATGTGCCAAGTTTCATCCAAATCCGTTTGGTACTTTTTGCGTGAAACAGTAACAAACATACAAACTTTCGCATTTATAATATTAGCCGGATAAAGCCATAGATTATACTCACGTGTAAAACTTCCCGCACGCATCGTACTGTCCCGCACGCGCATACCGCGCGTGACACCGCCGCTACACGCGCGCCCGCCCGAGTGTGGGTGAGCGGGAGTGTGTGCGGATGTGTGTGTGTGTGTGTGTGCGGATGTGCGGACCGCACGTGTGACGCGCACAGTGCAGATATCACGTGCGTCAGTGCCAACTGTAGGGTCGGCTCCTTCCGACTACACACTAAAATACAATTACTATTATTCATTTTATTATGTAACAACAAATAAAATCTTGGGACGTTCTTCACTCACGGCTATCTGATCCCAAACTAAGCAGAGCTTGTACTATGGAAACCAGATAACTGATAAACTACATTAACTTTAGCTTTAATTTTACCTTGGAGACCACTGTTTACCACAAACACTTTTTTTTCTAAATTATTAAAATAACTAGTAAGTACCTAGTTATAAGCATCGTACACATGTCACAATTTTAATGATTGAATAAATTTATTATTATTATAATATTACTACTACCACTATATTATATACTGAATACATACATAGAGCTACAGACAGACATGTTCATGCAAACAAATTTTTGCTCTGGATGGGAATCGAACCCTGGGGCTGATCTGAGCTGGGGGTGGCTGTCAGGGTATTTAACCACCTAGCCAACTTGCTCGTCAATCCGTGAATCCATAGTAACTCTGTCCGGCTGTCTTTTACGTTTTTACAGGATTTTTGTTTTTGAAATAATAGAGATAAGAAAAATAGTCATATGTTAGTATTGCGAAATTTGCCCTTAGTAAAAAAAAAAGGGGAGGGGGCCTCGAAATGGTTAATCCGGCCCTGACTGCGACTACCGCAGCATCAGTACAGTCAGCAATAAAAGTAGATGAACAGCTTCAAATTATCGAAAACTCCCATTGCATCAATCCATGATATGGCTATTTCAAAGTAAACAGGTTGTTAGTAGCTTCAGTAACTTTAAATTTGACCTTCATAGTGCCTTCCGAGGGCCTAAACTGAATTATTGGTTTTGATTTTTTTTTTTATATAAAAAATATGTTTCTTCAAAAACATTCACAATTACGTTTCTACATTATGGATTAGTTTTAAAATACAGGTGCTTTGTTAAGTTTTTCAAGTTGCTGTACATTACACATTAGCATCGCAATGGCAATCAAGTTTCGAATATATGAGTACATTAAAAGACAAAACATATTGCCATTTCTTTTACATGCAGTTTTGGTTTCTTTTAGGGCTAACACCCATATTCTAAGACGTTTCCTCAGACGTCACTCGACTCCAACTCGACTGAGGATACCTTAAGGAATCCTCAAAATTGGTATTCTAAGTCATAACTTGAGCAAAACTCGAGCAATCCCGACTGATGTCCAATCGAAGTATAGTCGAGGTAACATGTCATTAGTAACGTCATTCTATTATAGATAAAATATTAATGAAATAATATAATGAGTTTCAGTAACTATTTACAAGCAATAAGCTTCCTTAAGGTTGGTCCCGACGTACCTTGAAACTGACAGTTGTTTCCTCACCTCGATTGAGCATTGTCAAGTTGAGTGGAGGAGATTTTTGTAATTAGAATACTAATATCTTTGAGTGAGGTTGAGTGGAGTTGAGGAATTTTCGAGGAAACGTCTTAGAATATGGGTTTTATTCTCAAGTCCAACCTTAGCCAGATGATAGCATCGGTGGGTATAAGTTGATTTTGAAATTTTATTTGTTTTATAATAATTTTTATTTTAATATCTTTAATTTAATTTAATCAAGTGTTAACAAACTACAAGTTTATAATATTTACATGTATTTTTGTCTTTAACCATGTTGTGACAGCCTGTAATTAAATCATCACTTAGCTTTAAGTACTGTTTGTGACTATTGTATTATATTCTTAAGTGTATTTTTTTTTTTATTTATACGAGATTGCGATTAACCTCAATCACACCTGATGGTAAGTGAAGATGAGGCAGAAGATGGAGCTCGCTTTCCTGTTAGTAGCCTATTCACTCTTTTCTTGAAGAGCCCCAAGTTGTAAGTTTCTGGGAACACAGACGAGGGGAGAGAATTCCAATCTTTAGCTGTGCGCATGAGGAAGGAAGCTGCAAAGCGCTTCGTGCGAATTGGTGGTATGTCTACAACATAAGGGTGAAAACTATCCCCTACATATGGAGGAACTAAGTCGTGAAGTTCGAAGGCACACTCACCAAAATGCATCCGATAAAACACCGGGAATGTTTTGTTGGCTGTCCTTATAAATAAATAAATACTCTAATGATAAAAACTCGTTCTACTCACAATTAGCACAAATGATCACTAATATAGTTTCTAATGCATCTGGTTCCTCGTCCAATAAAGCCAAATGCAATATTCTGTGAAGATTTATCTGAATATAAAAAAAAATACAGTTACTTACACGGGACAAAAGTATCCGATAAAATAACCCGGGACATTCTTTACACGCGGCCATCTGGACCCAAAATAAGCAGAGCTTGTACCATGGAAACCAGATAACTGATATACAACATATACTTTTTTTTCTAAATACATACTCGTACATATATAGATATTTACACCCAGACACAGAATAAACATATACATGCACACAAAATGTTTGTCCTGTGTGGGAATCGAACCCGCGACCTTCGGTTTGGCAGTCAAGGTCTCTAACCACCAAGCCAACTGGCCCGTCGATCAGATGGACCGTCTACTTGTTTGTCGGCCCATATCGCATAAAAAAAGACGTGTGTATGTACGCACGTAAGAAGTTATACCCGAAATAATTGGTGAGAAAGACTGCACTAAAAGCTTTTGTCTGTACTATTCAGTCGTGAAATTGTAGTGTCCAAATTCTTTGCACCTGTCTGTAGCAACGAATAACAATTTTTGACGTTGATAGGTTATTATTGACAATAACATCATCACTCACTCTTTGACACTGACAGTTGCGATTTGTGCGATGTTCCGGAGATACCGTTATCAGCTAACTTCAACCTGTTATTTTTGTGGTCTCATCATTTTTTCATAACTTCTAAAAATTAATTTAAAATACCTTTTGCGTTGTCCCTTCATTAGGGTTGGGCACAATCAAAACTAGCGAATCCTTTAACTTCACTATCAAATCGTTTTGGCTTCTCTTCAAAACGTTGTTACATACTTCACTCCGCTTAGAATATTTACCTAAAATAAAACATTAGAAATAAATTAATATACTGGGACAGTACATAGATTTCCGTGACAAACTAAGCAGAGCTTGTACTATGGTAACCAGATAACTGATATACTATAATATAATATCTTCATACCAATTATCCAGAAGGTGGCAGAAAGGTGGCAATGAGACCCACATTCTGTTAAAAACTGTGTTATACTAGTTGTCCCCCGCGGTTTCACTCCCGTGTTTAATTAACACTAAACATACCATAACCGGGTCAAATGATCCAGTTTGAACTTTGCATTGAAAATGCACGTATCATCTTTTGCTTTTGCACATTTGACTTCATGACTTTTTCTTACTAATTAATATACAGTTATACTATATATGAATTTCCCTTCCTAACAACCATATTTCAAATATTCAAGCCGGAAACATAAAGTCACATTTGACCCGCTATGGTAGAAATAGGTACCTAGTAAGTGTTGGTATGATTAGTGTTAATACCAAGAAAAACCGTTGAATTTTCAAAAATCCTTTTTTAGTATATTAATATTTGTGCAATTTGATGGTTCCAGACGCAGCGGTTTCAGCTGTGCCTTGATCGATCACGGAGTCAGTTTCTGCTTTCATATATTATATATAGATGTAGTATTTGCTGTGCTTAAGTCAATACTTGTAACATTTCATTTTATTGTAGGGTACGTGTTTGTGAGTTTGAGTTTGAGTTTGCGTGTGTGTGTGTGAGTGTGTGAGTGTGTGTAAGTGTGTATCTGTGTGTGTGAGTGACTGTGTGTCTGCGTGTGTGTGTGTGTGTGTGTGTGTGTGTGTGTGTGTGTGTGTGTGTGTGTGTGTTGATCACCTATATATATTTACACCTTTAACTTACCTAAAAACATAGTGATGTCTTTGCGGAGTATCCTTCCATCTTTGCAATTAAAATCACTCCTGGATTTTAAATTTTCTATTAAATTCAATAGCTGAAAGGGAAGAAAATAAATAGATAACTTCACAACTGTTATCACCGCAATGGTAGGCAGTAGGCTATGGGTGTACCAAAACTAGATGTTTAATTTTCCCCCGCGGTTTTAGGCGCGTTCCCGAGGGATGTCACGTTTTCCCGGGATTAAAATTAGCCTATATGTTAGACAACGCATCTAGTTTAATAGTTTGTATCATCATCAGCCTATCTCCGTCCACTGCTGGACATCGGCCTCACCTATGGCACGCCACTGAGCTCGATCTTCAGCTCTTTGTTTCCAACCGCTGCCAGCCAGCTTGCGTATATCATCGCTCCATCTAGCTGGAGGGCGCCCTACACTACGTTTACCGAGCCGTGGTCTCCACTCAACAGTAAAATTATCAAAGTGGATGCTGGTATCAAAATTATCCATAACGAAAAACCAAGGAATCCTTCGAATATGCCTTACCTCGTTCAAAGCTGAGTTCAAAGGCTCAAAGTTGGTATTTAAAAGACTTTCCATTTTGCGTAAAGCCATTGATAGGGTCTTTGGTTCCACGTCGTTTCTAGAGAATATTATCTGTAAAAACCATAGAGACATTCTTTTACACACGGCCATCTGGTCCCAAACTAAGCAGAGCTTGTACTATGGAAACCAGATAACTGATATACTACATAAACTACTATTTTTTTTTAAATACATACTTATATAGATATTTACACCCAGACACAGAACAAACAGACATGTTCACGCACACAAATATTTGTCCTGGGTGGGAATCGAACCCACGCCCTTCGGCTTAGCAGTCAGAGTCGCTAACCACCAAGCCAACTGGCTGACAATTTAAATAGAATTATAATTAATATCACTCACTCGTGGGGGTACACTCTCACACAACACTCGACACACAAATGCCTGTCCTGGGTGGGATTCGAACCAGCGCTAACCACCAAGCCAACTAGCCTACGCGATATTTTATTTACTGTAATTCCACAGATCTTGTTTCAAAATTCGGTAAACTATCCAATTGGGACAATTTGACAATACAGCAGAAAACTGGCATGAAAAGAACCTGAATACCTGCGCTTAAGTAATTATTGTCATTTTCTATTTTGTAGTCTTGTTATTTCTTTTTTTGTTGTTGAATGTTACCTTTATTAAATATTTTGTAATTGTTAAATATAAATATATGTAAAATTGATATTATAAAATAGCCAAAAAGTCAGAATAGATAAAAAAGAATTTAATAGAATAAAAAAAAAATGTAACCTTGCTGAGTTTCTTGCCGGTTCTTCTCAGTTGAAGGCTGACTTCCGAACCGGTAGTAGCTTCAGTAACTTTAAATTTGACCTTCATAAGTGCCTTCTGAGGGCCTAAACTGAATAAATGGTTTTGAATTTTGAATTTTTTGAATTTTGGACTGATAATGACACCTTTGTAAGGCAGCTCGAAACTTATACAGGTAAGTTTGTACATATGTATGTATGTATTTATTTAGGATCTCCAACGAAAGATGTACACAATAAATGACATAAAACATACTTTACAAGAGGTATTACATTGGTGTACTCCTTCAATTATAGGAGACCACAGCATGCTCAATAAACTTAACAACAAGCTAACAGTGGTAATAAAAAATTAATTTAAAAGGTGAAAACAAGAATATGAAAAGATTAAATAGGATAAACAAATTGAGTAAAACTTAATATTACGAGATTTTTAGCAATTATGTATACATATAAGGAAAATAAGGTTCCTTTGACGCACAATCACCTCAAAACTACTGAACATATCGGGATGAGACTGCTACACAAATGACCAAAACTAAACGAAATAAATTAAATTTTAAAGAGACAAGTCATATTAATATATTTTTTATGTTGCGATTAAATTAAATAATAAATAAATATGGGACATTCCTTACGACCATCTGATACCAAACTAAGCAGAAATTGTAATATGGAAACCAGATAACTGATATACTACACTCTAGCTGTTCCCGCGGTTTTACCCGTGTTCCCGAGGGATATCACATTTTCCCGGTTTTAAAAGTAGCCTATATGCTGTTTCAGGATATGCTATCGATGTGCCAAGTTTCATCAACATCCGTTTAGTAGTTTTTGCGTGAAAGAGTAACAAACCTTACATACAAATCTTTCCTCTTTATAATATATTGGACTTTTAGTAAGGATACCAATTCTTTTTGAAAATATAATATAGCCTACAGCCTTCCTCGATAAATGCACTATCCAACACTGAAAGAATTTTTCAAATCGGACCAGCGGTTCCTGATAAGCGCGTTCAAACAAACAAACAAACAAACTCTTCAGCTTTATATATTAGTATAGATATGCGATTTATTTTCTATAAAACATACTTAGTAGATACTTACTCCCAGACACAGAACAAACAGACATGTTCATGCACATATATGTTTGTCCTGGGTGGGAATCGAGCCCGCGACCTTCGCCTTGGCAGTCAGAGTCGCTAACCACCAAGCCAACTGGCCTGTATACATATTGGCTACTAGCTGTCCTTCGCGGTTCCACCCGCTTTCCAGAGGGATGTGTTGCGTTGCGAGAGGGATTTAACGGTAGCAAAATAATTATCTTACCTGCAATGCTTTGACAACATCCATGGGGTCTCCAAGACCCTGGGGAGCTTGCACCAGCATGAGACAGGACTCGCACAGCAGTGCTTCGTCGAGACACCTGTCTATTTCTATTAACTGTAAAAAAAAAAGAATAATAATAAATATCCCGGGACATTCTTAGCACACGGCCATTTAAAAGATAAAATTAATAATAAACGTAAACCGATGGGTTTCAATAAGGTAACGCCGCGAGCCAATTAAGGCCAATGATATATCCATTAGGCATGGCCGTAATCTCAATCTCCACACGTAATCTCAATCTCCACATGGACTTAGGTTTGCCGACCATCAGGCAATTTATCAAAAGGGCTTGTCGCCGCCATTTCGATCGGGCACTAAATCACAAAAATCCCCTTATAGTGAAGGCCGCGTCCTACACTCCGCCCCCGCATTAGTCGCATTCGCAGACCGAGGCACGCCCTCGCCGAGTCTGACGATGACGTGACAAAAGCCTAGACAGCTGCAGCCGAATCTGCAGCTCGCGATAGAGTACACCCATCACACACACAAGGCCATCAGCCTCGCTACCGTCCTCGCCGGCGTGGACGTAAGAAACCGCGCTCTCCTTAAAAGTTCATTGTAGAGATTTTTGTTTTACTATTTTGAAGAAAAGAACCATCAATAATCAGATGAAGTCATGTCTTTTAATTTAAAAAGGCCCCCCACGCAACGCCCTGAGCCCAAGGTTCGAGCCCCACAGGGGGCACCCTCAATGTGCTTGTTACTTAAAACTTTTATATTTCGGTTGAGAGCCCTAAGCGCTCACCGTTATTGTCCGCGTAAGGGTGTCAGAGCCAACTTCGTCCCTTCAAAAAAAAAAAACCATTAGGCATGGCATGATTCACAAGTAGCTTTGAAAAATCATAACAAATACTTTTTGATATGTCACACCTGCTACCTTGACGTCGTCTGTTAAAAATCACTCTGCTACTTTTCTGTTACCTTGCCTACATGATACATCGCACACCGCAGATCATTCAGATATCATCGTATTTCACCGACGACTCACGACGACATCAGAAAGAAAGAGCGTCTTTCTAACCCAGTCGTGTTAGAAAGAGCAAAATATATATTGATCGTCGCTACGAACGGGTCACACGGCCAAGAGTGACATTAGAGCATTGCGAAAAAAAATCATTGGATGTGAAATTTCACAGGTGAAATCATTGTGAAAAAAAGAAATAATTTCATTAAATGAAAATGAAATAGTTGTCTCTCTCTTACACATCGAGCTTTACTCGCTATACTTGCGGAACGCTAACAATGAGAAAGAAAAATAACCTTTATTCCTTCACACATAAGGTGCATCTATTGATCCAACAGCTAATTGTATGATGATGGAAATCAACCTTATTCCAAAGATATACAGTTTATTTTCCTATGACAATCTGAAACGACCAAAACGGCCATCACAGCGTGTCGGTAGTATAAGCATAGCTTGAACTGTGACTGATATACTACATAAACTACTGTTTTAAATACATACGTATATAGATATAGCTGTACCCCGCGGTTTCACCCGCGTTACCGAGGGATTTGACATTATTTTGTTCTTTCTATCATCAATAGTTTTCGCAGCGCACGCGATGTAAGGATTTTTGGATCGAAGTTCCTTATCGCGCGTTGTGAAAGGGGGCTAGACGGAAAAAATCATACGAAAAGTTGTAACGACACTTTGTTTCGAAATTTAAATGATATGGTTTATTATTGGGTTTGTTATTTTCATAATTTATTTAAAGGCTACATACAACATGTTTAAAATTCTGTTCCATTTATAAATTAGTATAATTAGTAATTATTAGCACAGTCTTGATCTTTTATTGAAGACCTAATACTAAAGACGAGAGATTGCAAGTTTTTCTCAACACTGGACCTAAACTCAGCGTTTTGGTCAATTCCAATGCGTATCTTCGTTCCATCCGGGTGTCCCTTGACACCTCTCAAGTTTTTTTTTCATATTTCTACACCTTGGGTTACATTATTAGAGTAAAACTAATTAAAAAATAAAATATATAGTCTATCATCCGGGTATAGTGTAGCTTCCCAACGGTGAAAGAAATTTTCAAATCGGTCCTGTAGTTTCGGAGCCTATTCAATGCAATAAAATCTTTCCTCTTTATATATTAAACTAGCTGACACAGACGTTGTCCTGTCTGAACTATGAACATTGAATTCGAATCTTCCGATTGAATCGACTGTGAAATGTGCACTAAGAAATTATAAATTAATTATTTTATCAATATAATTCCGACCCATGCCTCTATTTTAAACGATATTTACAGCGCGCATTCTGTCAATATATCATAGGATAAACAAATTGAGTAAAATTTAATATTACTAGATTTTTTGCAATAACTCCTTCAGATATTTCTTATATTTTTCGAGAGATTCGCAGATATCTAGCTTTGTGGTCTTATGCCGGGTTACTACATGCGATACCGATCTAAAATCCGTGGATTGATGAACCTTTTGACAGTAGTTTAAATACACCTAATGTCAAAATTCTACATCAATGTTGTGATTTTAGATCGGGATCGTATATAGTAACCCGTGTTCAGCCAACATGTTATATTACCTACAGAGTCTTGGAACAGCGGCATAGTGACCAAAGTTTGTTTTTGAGCCAGAAATTTGAAATAAATCAAAGGTGTAATGTCTGGGAATGCGAATTGGGATTCTAACCTTAACAAGATCCCCAAAATCATCGTCTTCACACAAATGGGACATCAGCCCTCTAGCGGCCGCCATCATTGCAGAGTTCACTCCACACTCATCCATGCAAGATATCAGCAGCGGGAGGGCTAGAATGCAATAGTCCCTCGTGTACTCCTCTGAGCTTTGCAGAGTTAGAACATGAGAGGTTAGAGTGAGGAGAGACGATAGCTTTTCTGGGATCATCTGTAAGGAAGGAGAAATAGATTTTTTTTATATTTATTGATATAGGTTTATTTTTAAAATTGATTGTAGAACTAATTACGTAGTGGAACTATAGGAAGACCGCCGACGTTGCAGTTGCATCGATGGATACCAACAGCAGATTGCCGATTCAGCATTGACGTCAATTGATGGTTTCATTTTCATTTTTATTTGGCTGAATATTCATTCCATATTCCTACTTCGAAGTGGAATGGATTATTCATTAGGCATTTAATTGTAATTTAATTTCTATTTTAATTAAAGTAATAAAATCATTTTGGTTTTTTTTTTCAATCCTCTGGCTGTCGCAAACGTAATTAACGTAAACTTCACATTTAAATATTATTACCGTTTAAGGAGGGAATATTTGGGAGTAATTTACTTTAAAACATTTTTTTTTTTTTCAATTTATTTATAACTAGATGTCCCCGCAATTTCACCCGCTTATAGATATAATAATACTTTAATTAATAATAATTTTTTTCTGATTTAAAATTCTTATTGAGTTACTAACCACCATGAAAACTGGTCCACCTTATTTATGTATGGCAAAGTATTTGTGGAACAATAAAGGCTATTTTATTAGTAACTAGCTGTCCCCCGCAGATTTACCCGCGTTCCCGTGGGATGTCACATGTATTATACATAAAATTCCTTCCTCTTCAATCACTCTATCTATTAAAAAAACCGCATCAAAATCCGTTGCGTAGTTTTCAAGTAGTTTCAAGTAGATTTAAGCATACATAGGGATATAGGGACAGAGAAAGCGACTTTGTTTTATACCATGTAGTGATATATCGTACACAACTACTCAGCAAATATAAATTTCCTATACAAATAGAACAACTTACCTGCACAGAAATTTCCTCCAAAAACGTCTCCAGAACAGTAATGAGGTGCGCCATAAAGTCCTCAAAGATGAACTGACCTTTTTCAACGACGGTCAAGTCTTTTCCATTTTCGGTTTTGAGCAAATCCATCCACAATGGCAAATATTTGTCCATTGAGTCAGTTTGACACGACTCTGTTATAAGGAAGGTAAGGGTTGGCTGAAATAAAACATGAATAAAATATCGATTAAAAAACTGGCCAAGTGTGAGTCGGACTCGAGCACGAAGGGATTATTGGTGGGCAGAAGGGCACTATTGAATTTTTGAATAAAATAAAAATGTATATGAAAATGTAATACCTTTAAACGAGCAATTCTTGTATATATATATATATAATTAGGATCTCAGAAACGGCTCCAACGATTTTCATGAAATTTGGTATGCAAGGGGTTTCGGGGGCGTTAAATCGATCTATCTAGGATTAATTTTCAGAAAATGTCGTTTTATTCGTGTTTTTAGGCAATGAAAACTGCTACAATGTCATTAGAAGGTAAGGTAAATTAAGGTTTAGTTACATCTTTTGTGAGAAATACTGTTATTGGGAGTCCTTTATTATCGCATTTAGGTATATATGAAAGTGCTTTAAAAAGAGAATACGGTAGAAGTCACGTTAGTAAAGAAATCCCGAGCAATGCTGGGCCATCCGGGTACTAATAAGAAAATGTGAATAGCATAGATTGTGTTTATCATTCATTTATTTTTAATTACACAAAAAAGTTACGGATCAGATTTTTAAAGCCCATAAGAAGTTTTAATTAAATAAAAAAAAAAACTGGCCAAGTGCGAGTCAAACTCGCGCACGTATGATACCGTGCCATTTTCGCTAACTACGCTAATACTACTAATCACGTGAGAGGTAAGCTCTCTGAAGCCTCTGTGAAGAGGCTCGCCGATAAAGTTTGTATTAGCTGAATAAGGGGGCTGCTTACTTTGGGACCAGATGTCGTGTGTAAAGTATGTCCCAGGATATTTATTTATTTATTTTTACATATAGTACCATCAAAATCATTATTAATCAAAATACTCACAGTCCTCAACTCCGGCGGTGCGTTCAATATACTGTGAACAACAACATACTTCTTCTTTGAAGTCGGTAAATTGTCGTAGAACATAATTGCAGTCTGTAATAGTTTATCGCTGTTCGGTAGATTCGCTTGTATTGAGAATGTTACCTGGAAATGTCACATAGTCACCTTATAATGAAAAAGAAAAAAGAAAAAGAAAACATTTTTATTCAAATAGGCCTTTTTAATAATAAATATCCTAGGACATACACACGGCCATCTGGTCCCAAACTAAGCAGAGCTTGTACTGTGGGAACCAGATAACTGATATACTACTTTTTTTCTCTAAATACATACTTATATAGATATTTACACCCAGACACAGAACAAACAGACATGTTCATGCACACAATTGTTTGTCCTGGGTGGGAATCGAACCCGCGACCTTAGGTTTGGCAGTCAGAGTCGCTAACCACCAAGCCAACTGGCCTGTCAAAAGTGTCTTTACAAGCACTTATGAATAGTCTGACTCTAATACCGGTTCGGAAGGTTGTTTTATACCGACATGAGCCGGGAACAAACTCAGCAATTACTCTTTTTACAAACTTACTTAGATTTATAACATAAAATATGGATATAAGTATGCATTTAGAAAAAAAAAGTAGTATATGTAGTATATCAGTTATCTGGTTTCCATAGTACAAGCTCTGCTTAGTTTGGGACCAGATGGCCGTGTGTAAAGAATGTCCCGGGATATTTATTTAGTTTATATTTCATTTCATTATTTGATAACTAAATTTATCAGCTAAATATTATATACACGTTCAATATAAAATTCAAAGTCACTGAAGCTACCAACGGTTCGAAAGTCTACCTTCAACTGGGAAGAACCGGCAAGAATCTCAGTAAGTAATTTTTTTATGTACAATGTACAATTACAGGCACATGAGACTTAACAACTTCACGTCTCAGGGTCGACAACGCATTGGCGATGCCACTCGTGTTGCAAATGTCCATAGGCGAAGGTGACCACTTACCATCAGGTGGACCGTCCGTTTGTTTGTCGGCCTATGTGGTATTAAAAAAGAAACTATAAGGAGCGAAGGTGTGATATAGACACATCAGCTACCAAGCTCGTCTTAATAAATACTTTTCATACTCACAGCTTCTGCAACATCATATGAAACGTTTTCGTTCCTCAACTCGAACTCCAGTGTCTGTATGTCTAAGTCGCTCGTAACCCCTAAACACACCTTATTGTATGTTTGTATGTGTGTTAAAATACGCAAAGATGTGAACTTGGTGATGGTACGATCGGATCTTGTTCTTTGTACTATTTCTGAGTTAATTATAGTCTAAAAAAAATTGAAATATTAATTATTCATCAATCACTTTTGAATAGCATACATTGTGTTTATCATTCATTTATTTTTCGTCACACAATAAGGTCAGGATCAGAATGTCGAAGTCATCCATTAAGAAGTTTCACCTATAATTTTTTATTTTTTTATTTGAGTCAAATTTTAAGATGCGCGCTGTAAGACAAAAGCAACAGGCTGAAGTTAGCTGATAACGGTCTCTCCGGAACATCGCACAAATCGCAACTGTCAGTGTCAATGAGCGAGTAATGATGTTATTGTCAATAATAACCTAGCAACGTCAATAGTTATTTGTTATACAAGAGTGCAAAGTTACTTTTTAGCAGCGTGCTCAATTTTGATGACCGAGCAAGCGAAGGATTCAAAAATTGGAATCCTGAGCGTTAGCGAGGAAATCGAAAGAGCACGAGGTGAACAATCTTTGCACTCGAGTGCAAAACGTAACTTTTTATCGCACCTCAGCGAGGAAATGACTAAATGCAAAAAAAAAGAAAATACCGCGCGCAAAGCAATTAAAATAAAAATACACCAAGATGGTTCCGAGTCTGTGTTTCTAACAAATTAAAAATGGTTGTATGATAACTTCGGCACCATGGAGGTAGAAGTTAATAGGTTTAATGATGTTTTGAATTCACAAACACGTGACACGATGTTCTAAATTCAATTTACTATATCCTCTAGCGGATAAAAACGGCTTTTGCACTCAGATATCGAAGATCAAATTGTTATTCGTTGCTACAGACAGGTGCAAAGAGTTTGGACACTACAATTTCACGACTGAATCGTAAAGACAAATGGTTTTAGTGCAGTTTTTCTCACCAATAATTTCGGGTATAACGTGCGCACATAACGCGGACATATGTTTATCCTATACGGGAATTAAACTCACGAATTATGGAGTCATGAGACAAATACTAAATAAAAAGTAAATAGAAAATATACCTCTAACCGCTCCTTTCCAACTTCGTAAGCAAAAGCTGCGTATACACTGCGCAACACCGCGGCAACTTTCCAGTCGCTCAGTGTTGCCCACAAATACTCTCGTAGGCCAAAATCTGCTGCCAAACTAACTTTGAACAAGTTTGAGTGTTCTTCTAATATGTTGTAACAAACTGTTGATAAAAAGTCACCATGTTATATCTCCATTGAAATATCATCACCACAATGTTGTACGACAACTGCCTCACAGCCCAATACAATAACATTGCTGAAATATGCAGAGATTGCTGAGATACAGCCCGATTAAATATGGTCCGCCATTATTAAATATACTAAAACCACAATAATTCTTAGAAATATTGTCTCCACAATGTTGTACAACAACTGTCTCACAGCGCAATACAATCGCATTGCGGAAATATGTAGAGATTGCTGAGATACAGCCGGATTAGAAAATACATGTGGACCCGCCATTTTTCTTGCTGACTATTGTGTCTAAAATATCATCTCCACAATGTTGTACAACAACTGTCTCACAGCGCAATACAATCGGATTGCTGAAATATGCAGAGATTGTTGAGATACAGCCGGATTAGAAAATACTTGTGGACCCGCCATTTTTCTTGCTGACTATTGTGTCTAAAATATCATCTCCACAATGTTGTACAACAACTGTCTCACAGCGCCATACAATCGCATTGCTGAAATATGCAGAGATTGCTGAGATACACTTGGATTACTATACCTTTGTCGCACTTGCTCATTTTCAGGTACACATTGGACATTTTGTCGTAGAATTCTAGTAGTTCCATAGTGGGCAGGTTGCAGCCGAAGTGTTTGAAAAGTCCTAATATGCCTTGTAATACCGAACTGACCATTTTGTCCTGAAAGAAAATAGTTAGTTGTTATACAAGAGTGCAAAGTTGCTTTTTAACCGCATGCTCAATTTTGATAACCGAGCAAGCGAAGTATTCAAAAATTTGAATCCTGAGCGTTAGCGAGGGAATCAGAAGAGCACGTGAAAAATCTTTGCATTCGAGTTATGGAGAGTAGAAGTAAAGGAGGACCATCTTGTATGGGGATTAGTCGAAAAAGTGTCCACTTGTAAACAGCAAATTAGGTTTCGAATTCTCACCGAAATAGCGCTAGTGTAGCAAGTGGAAATAATATGAACAGAGTGAAGTGTGCTGGGTTGGTTTCCGGTAATTATTTAAAACTATTTTCTATTTCCTATTTACAATTAATTGGGGTACTTAAAATCACTGTATCATTTTATTTCATACTCATGTTTGTCTATATATTATAATAATTATAAAAAATGCGCCGTAACAAAACGGAAATGTTTCTTTCCTTTATTATTAATTTTCTATCCTACTCTAATAATTTGTGGCGCTCTATTTAAAATTCTTCCACTTGCTACAGCAGCGCCACCTTAATTTGTTCCCTTTGGGAAGGGACACTTTTTAGTACACTGAGATGGTCCTCCTTTACTCCATAATTCGAGTGCAACACGTAACTTTTCATCCCACCTCAGCGAGGAAATGACTAAATGCAAAAAAAAGAAAATAGCGCGCTTAAAGCAAATAATACACCAAGAAAGTGCCGAGTCTGAGTTTTTTTACAATTTAAAAATGGTCGTATGATAAATTCGGCACCATGGAGGTAGAAGTAAATAGGTTTAATGATGTTTTGAATTCACAAACTTAGTGTATAGAATGTTCTACATTCAATTTACTTTATCCTCTAGCGGATAAAAATGGCTTTTGTACTCAGATATCGAAGATCAAAAATACTCTTTCCGAGATGGGGGGATGAAAATATAATCATCAATCACTTTTGAATAGCATAGATTGTGTTTATCATTCATTTATTTTTCTTTTTAAAGCCATAAGAAGTTTCACTTAGATTAAAAAAAACAGACCCGCACACATAAGCGTTCCCTACCATGACCTATGAAAACGGCAAAAAAATCCCTTAAATGTTTATTTTATTCTGTTTTTATTTGTTATTATAGCGGCAACAGAAATACATCATCTGTGCAAATTTCAACTGTCTAACCATCACGGTTCATGAGATACAGCCTGGTGACAGACGGACTGACAGACAGACAACGGAGTCTTTGTAATAGGGTCCCGTTTTACCCTTAAAAAACCCCTAAAAAATTATTGTAAATCGGTCCTTAACAAGTATGCCAAATTTCGAGTTAATCCGAAATCTTGAAGGGGGTCAAAATCATGTTCAAAGATTCCGTTACATACTAACGTATACGTCTGAAGCTAATAAAAGCGTATTAAAAAAACAACAACTTACAGAATTTTTATTGGATTCCAATATGTTTAGAAAGATCCTCCATATTCTATTCACATTATCGGATATCATTTCAGGATGGTGCTCGCATATTGCACCTGAAAAACAATGTTGGAGACATTTTAAAAATAAAAAAAGATTGTGTAAAGCCAAAGGTTGGAAACAAAGAGCTGAAGACCGAGCTCAGTGGCGTGGACATAGACCTCACCTCAAAGGTGAGGAGTGGACCGAGATAGGCTGATGATGATGATGATTTAAAGTCACCATAGCAACTAATTGACTCAGGCGTGTTCTTGCAGAAATCCATTGTAAGATTATACAAAAACAAATATCTAGTAATTAATTCGGCTGGATCTCTTTCTGTCCGGCGGTCGGCGAGGTAACACGTCTGTGGTGCTAGTGCGTCGACTCAGTGACAGCGGGTCTAATACGTCCTGAAGATGCTTCGTGTACAAGCTCTAAATCGCCTTTTCAGATATTTCTGTTTAACAATAAAAAATGTAGAAAAGAAAGATATAAAATGTACGTTTATTCATGGCTACACACATCATTACATAAATGAAATAAAAGCATTTTGAGTGCCCGAAAGAATAAGTCTGGAACTGCACGCACGCGTAGTTCGCGCACTAGCTCTATCTCTCTTACTCGCATGCAAAGGATGCGGAAAGAAATTAATTAATCCTGGCGAATCTAATTAGGATAATCGGATGCTTTGATCGGATTATTGCATTGTCATCGATCTTTGACAGGTGTGCAAAATTTGAATTAAATCTGATCGTTCAAAGTAGGACACAATCGAGCTCAAAGGGGTCGGTTACAAACATACATACAGGTGAAGCTAATATAAAGCGTGTAAAAAAACGTCAGAGACAAATTGAGCCGATAATTTTATTGCGGCAATGTTGGGTGATGCCTGGAATAGGTTCCGACTCAGCATAAAGTCTATTAAAGTGCTGGTTTTCATTCGGAGTATGGAGTGTAGAAGTAAAGAAGGACCATCTTGTATGGGGGATTAGTCGAAAAAGTGTCCCCTTGTAAACAGCAAATTAGTTTTCGAATTCTCACCGAAATAGCGCTAGCAAGTGGAAATGATATGAACTTAGCAGCATAAGCGATACCGCGGGGGCAGCTAGTGATAAATAAAACATTGACACAAATTAAGTTATATTATATAGCCACCTAATACGCCTAAGGCAATACGTGATTCAATCAGATATGTCACAAAACAATCAAAACTCAGCGAAATGCAGATTTTTGATAAACCAACACTGATCTTCCAATGAGACCTCTGCCTACTTCATGGGCGTGAAGATATGATATATAACAAACTTACCAACTAACAATGCGACAGAAGCCCTGCACGTAGGTACTCCGTCTAAAGCATCGACATGCCTCCCGGCTTCACTCGCACCGAGTGGCGACCGTCTGATGACGTTCGTGAGGCAGTCCAGGGCTTGCTTACGGGTTTGGGGCTCGTAGGAGCGCTGGCAGATCTGTGGGCATATTTGTTCGGTTATTCTATTTGATACTAGCTGTCCCCCGCGGTTTCACCCGCGATCTGTAATGCGCGAACTGTCAAACGCGAGCAGTTAAAATAGTCGAAATTCTTTACAATTAGCGGCTTTTCTCTACAACAAAGTATACTTCATATAAAACTTCCTCGGTTCATTCTATCTATTGCTGAAAACTGCATAGCAATCCTTTGCGAAGTTTAAAAGATCAAAGCGTAGAATCTGCGGGATAGACTTTGTTTTACACTATGCAAAGTAGATTAGTGGCTGGAAAGCGGTTACTCCCTCGCAATTTTTTGTTCCTGTACAGTCCCCTTATTCAGCTAATACAAACTTCGTCGGCGAGCCGTTTCACGGAGGCCTCGGAGAGCTTACCTCTCGCGTGTTTGCGTAGTTAGCGAAAGAGACAGAACATAGAGGCTGCAACGAAAAATCCTCGAGCTAGTATCGTTTTACTTACAGAATCGAGCTCCTGTACGCGCATAGCGTTTGAAAGAAATGTAAAGATATTTAATCTAATATTTTAAACGAGCAATTCTTGTATATATATATATTAGGATCTCGGAAACGGCTCCAACGATTTTCATGAAATTTAGTATGCAGGGGTTTTCGGGGGCGATAAATCGATCTAGCTATGTTTAATTTTCAGAAAATGTCGTTTTA
Source organism: Habrosyne pyritoides (assembly GCA_907165245.1). Lineage (NCBI taxonomy): Eukaryota > Metazoa > Arthropoda > Insecta > Lepidoptera > Drepanidae > Habrosyne > Habrosyne pyritoides. The sequence goes on from OU015614.1 coordinate 2,264,989, forward strand.
TCCGTGTTTTTAATTATCAACTTTATCGATAATTGACATAAACATAACCTGAAAAAAATTACTTCCTGACATTAACTGTTTTATCGACACAACAACATTAAAGCTACTCCAGTAGATGGCGTTGTTAGGCAACACTAAGCCAATAATCAACTTTACTTAGACATTTGCAACACTAGGGGCATCGCCAACGCATTGTCGACCCTGATACGTGAAGTTGCTAAGTCTCATGTGCCTGTAATTTCACCGGCCCCCTTACCTTTCTAACCGAAACACAGTAATACAATTGCACTACTGCCTCACGGCGGAAATGGGTAAAGTGGTAGTACTTCCCCGGACGAACTCTGCACTAAAAGCTCTATACTACTACTTAGAGCATATTTATTATATATAGCTGTCCCCCGCGGATTTACCCGCGTTCCTGAGGGATGTAACATTTTCCCGGGATAAATAGTAGTAGGTTTTGAACGAAAAAAGAACAAACATACATACATTAGTAGGCTCATATTTATTATTAACTAGCTGACCCGACAGGTGTTGTCCGCCGTGAAGCAGTAGTGCACTTGTATTACTGTGTTTCGGTTAGAAAGGTAAGGCCTGTGACATTACAGGCACATAAGACGTTACAACTTCACGTGTCAAGGTTGACATATCACCATATACAGGAATATTTTTTAAGCAATGCGCAAAAAATTTTTGGTGGTTCAGTATCAATAACAGAACACATTTCCATTATTTGTTTAATTTTGTTTTGTATTTTTTTTTCGACTTTAAAATCAACAAACAATGGACACTATCTATTTATTCATAATAATATCAAAGGGCGCACGCGGCGGTAGAGCCAGCTGTTGCCAAGGCCGCGGCCGGGGTGGGCGCCCTACAGTCGGTCGTACAGTAGCCATAATATCAATTTTAAAGTCTATATCTTTCGTTATCGATAACTTTATTTTTTTGTGCTAAAACTTATCAAAATAAAAATTAGGTGTTTAATAAAACTCATTTAAGTTTAATTTGTCAAAGTTTGCGCACTGAATAAAAAATATTCCTGTATAGACAGGTCGCATTGACAATGCCCCTGGTGTTGCAAATGTCTATAGGCGGCGGTGACCACTTACCATCACGTGGGCCGTATCAATGTATATATATATATATCTACTTGACACCTACGGTGTGAAGATTTTTCAACCAACCTTTGTGATATCCTCATAGTACTGCTCCAGTTGATCAGAATGGTGTTCCACAATGCTGCATAGCAGTTTGAATGCATCTCCAATGGATTTCAACCAGAGATCCTCGGAGCCCTTGGACTCAACGGTGTTGAGGAGTTCCACAGGCTCTAGCAGCAGGGTTTCCAGGATCCATTCTGAAGTAAAGAAGTGTATGAACTTAATCACCTACACATTAATATCCTATTGCTGTATTTTAATAGGTTTGTTTTTTATTTAACAAAAATATACAATGTGTTACAAAATACCCCGTAAAAATATAATTAATTATCAAAGCCAACAACCCTAGTAAGCTGACATATCAGGGAACCAGATTACTTAACAGAAAGGCCTACGTACCTATTTTACTTAATAATTGGCTATTTAATAGTTTTTCTATTTTTCATTCATAAAAATCATTTTTTTATTTTTTTGGGGTGTGTTCTACAGCGTTACTACGGTTCTAAAATATTGCGAATCGTTATAAGGCCCCATTTAACCTCCTTTCGGCTTTACGGGTAGTTTTGTAACACCCTGTATATTGTATAGTAATACATATATTTTTTTATACAAAATGAGCCGACAAACAATCACACGGTCCACGTGATCACGTATCGCCAACGTATCGTCATCGTATCGAGTACGCCAAAAATCAATGCAATGGGAAATTGAACATCGCGCAACGTCACGGTATACACAGTTCAACTTTCCGTACAAACCAGCATTTGCCGCACCATAGGATGTCTTGGGGGTTAGACCGTAACTGCCATAAGAAGTGGGTTTGATTTTTAACCACACATTTGAGTGGCTGAACTAGTTTATTAGTTCTATGTCTGGTTGTAAATATCTATACAAGAACTTAAAATTGCAGGTACCTGAGAAAGTAACTGAAAAAAAGGTGCTTAAAACTATATCTGTCTAACAAAAGTATTCCTGTAAATGAAATGAAAATATTTTTATTCAAATAGGCAGTGCCGAATTAAGCAAGCGCGGGGCCCGTAGCAAACTCTGCCGAGGGGCCTTTGGTCTGCTATCGGTTCTTAAGCATAATGTGGTAAAAACAATCGGTGGTGGGCGGCCTTAGACACGCGGGGCCCGTTTTGCGCGGGGCCCGTAGCAATTGCTACTCTTGCTACGTGGTTAATCTGGCACTGGAAATAGGCCTTTACAAACACTTATGAATAGTCTGACTCTAACGCCGGTTCGGAAGGTTGTTTTTGAGAGTAGTAAACTTTCACATTTAAAATATTATTAGGATACGGAGCCCTACAAGCCCGCAAGCGCGCCCTGTGCGCCATTGTGTATACTGTATAATAATATACTCGACTATAAGGATATACAGGTAACAGAAAATAAATAGATATCCCGGGACATTCTTTACACACGGCCATCTAGTCCCAAACTAAGCAGAGCTTGTACTATGGAAACCAGATAACTGATATACTACATATACTACATTTTTTTTTCTATAACTACTTATATAGATATTTACACACAGACACAGAACAAACAGACATGTACATGCACACAAATGTTTGTCCTGGTTGGGTCCTTCGACATGGCAGTCAGGGTTGCTAACCACCAAGCCAATTGGTCTGTCAAACAATACAAAATAAGCATATTCAATCATTATTTTTATGTATTTTATAGTTACAGGTATTCATATCGATTTTCGGGCTTGGCGTACAGGACATGGAGATGCTGTTATGGCATGGCGTTCAAAAGGTTAAGGAAACAAACTGTTGTGTATGCTAAAGTGTGGGTACTTAATAAGACCTTTTTATTGAGATAAGAAACAGAAGTAGGGTAGATAAATCACTGTCATTTGACAGCCCAGTTGGCTTGGTGGTTAGCAATCCTGACTGCCAAGTTGCAGGTTGCGGGTTCGATTGCTACCCTGGGGCCCAATTCCACTAAATGCAACGTTCGAATAGCACGTTTGGTTCGGCAATGGTATGGTTATCATTAATATCAAATTGAAGTCTGACATTTCATAAATATGGTATTCCTACGCACTACAACCGAAACACACATGCATTTTGACGGAATTCTTCGTACGAATGTGACCAATTACCGAATCAACCGCAGTTCGATCGTTGGTGCGTTTAGTACAATACAATTAAACGTCGTTGACGTTTGGTTGTGATATGGTAATGGTTTGGTGCATAATATATTAGTGGAATTGCCCCGCTGGACAAACATTAGTGTGCATGAACAAATCTGTCTGTTCTGTGTCTAGGTGTAAATATCTATATAAGTATGTATTTACAAAAGAAAGTAGTATATGTAGTGTTTCAGTAATGTGTTTCCATAGTACAAGCTCTGCTCAGTTTGGGACCAGATGGCCGTGTATAAAGTATGTCCCAGGATCATATTTATATCTTGCAATTTGGGAAAAAAAAATGTTCTTACATTAAACAGTGTTTTCTTGGACATAATGCAAACCGAGACCCTTTACAGCACAATTCAGTTTTACAAACAAACTATTCAATGTTACCTATTGAAATATACTCAAAATGAACCACTTGACTACTGACTAATGCAATAAATATCCTGGGACAAATATAAATAAAACAATAAGTTATACGGTTAATAGAAAAATATCCTGGGACAATCTACACACGGCCATTTGGTCCCAAACTAAGCAGAACTTGTACTATGGACACCAAATAACTGATATACTACATATACAACTTTATTTTTACTAAATACATACATATATAGATAATTACACTCAGACACAGAACAAACAGACATGTTCATGCACAGAAGTGTTTGTTCTAGGAGGGAAACAAACCCGCAACATTCAGCTTGGCAGTCAGGGTCGCTAAACACCATGCCAACTGGCCTTTCTATGTAACTATTAATACCTGTCTCAAACGCAGCAAGGTCTTCCCTCAAGACTACAGTAGCAGTTTCTAAAGCCTTCCGGAATGATCTCAGCTCCAGACTGGCAGGGTAACTGCTGATCAGAGCCTCCCATTGCTCCATAGTACTGTAAGCAATGATGAAACTATTCCAATTTAATTCTTTCAAAACCCTTTGGTTTTTATACTTTACTAGCTATCACCCGCGGTTTTACCCGCGTTCCCGTGGGATGTCACATGTATTATGCATAAAAACCTTCCTCTTCAATCACTCTATCTATTTAAAAAAAAAACCGCATCAAAATCCGTTGCGTAGTTTTAAAGTTTTATGCATACATAGGGATATAGGGACAGAGAAAGCGACTTTGTTTTATACTATGTAGAGATTTATACCATGGAGTTAAAGGCCATTTAGAACCATATTGTAGTTAACCAATTAATAAAATACTTATTTAAAGTAACTATTACTTGTAAGCGTCACTAAAATCCTAGCTTTCATAGAAATCTCATAGGACTTAATAATATTTTTATCTCTAAACAAAAAGGATAACAAGTTTACAAAGCAAACGTGAAAGTTTTTGTATGTTTGAAAACCTATAGTTGTATCGAACTATGAAAGTAGAAATCTACATATAGATAAGTACGCTTTTATGAAAATTACATGTATTAAAACAATCAAATTTATTCTTACGAAAATGTAAACAAACTGCACAATGCACCGTTCGTATACCGGCTGTCGGTCACATTGACATCTGACAGTTTTATTTTTCTATTTGTTTGATTGATTTTTTTAGCATGGTATTACCTTCACATGGTTGTCAGATGAGATTTTAGAACTTTGTTTTGAAGACTTTTGTACAATAATATAAGATTAAGATATTTGAATCTTTTAAGCAACCAACAACGGATTAAAAAAAATATGTTATTATTAAAAAAAACGTTTAAATCTATTTGTTTGATATGATAATGTTTTGTAAATCGATGAACGCCGGCTGCACGAAAAAGCATGGCTCATTGTCACGTTCCGCCTGAGCGGAATCATAATTTTGTGCAATAACAAACCTATTTTCAATTGATTTCATTATTGTAGGTACCACAATATACAACCAAATTACTTGGCCTTGGACAAATAAATATATTATATTTACTGGCAGCCCTAGATAATACATAAATGTCAAAATCGAAGTTAAATTAAATAGTGTTCAATTTTACCAGCGGGTATAGAGTGTAGAAGTAAAGGAGGACCATCTTGTATGGGGGATTAGTCGAAAAATTGTCCACTTGTAAACAGCAAATTAGGTTTCGAATTCTTGCCGAAATAGCAGGTGCGCCACAAATATTAGAGTAGGATACTAAATTAATAGAAAAGGAGAGAAACATTTCCGTTTTGTTATAGCGCATTTTTCTTAATTATTATGATATATAGACAAACACGTGTATGGAATAAAATTATACAGTGTTTTGAAGTACCTCAATTAATTGTAAATAGCAAATAGTATTAAAGAATTACCGGAAACCAACCCATCATTTCCGCTTGCTACACCAGCGCTATTTCGGTGAGAATTCGAAACCTAATTTCCTGCTTACAAGGGGACACTTTTTCGACTAATCCCCCATACAAGATGGTCCTCCTTTACTTCTACACTCCATAATGTAAACAAACCACTTGATTTGATAATTAAATTAAAATTATGTGCAATTATGGATGCAATATTGCAAAAAGGAAGCTACGAAATCAAATTTGAATGTGAAATATGAAAATGACGAAAATGTTGATAATTTATTGCAGCCGCCATCTTGGATTTTCATTTCATACTCTGTTAAAATTACATTTATATAGGTATACTCCTTAATAAACTTTATCATAGCTTCAGCTGTTCATTGTGTACAGAGGATCACTGACTCTCATAATACAGATTACTCTAGTTTGAGAGTCAGAGGACTCATTGCCTTGTGTATTTAAAAAAATTGCACTCGCTATAGTATCTGGAATGCCGAAAAATCTTTATGTTTACATATCTTCCGATATAACTTAATAACTAAAAAGGTGTGTGTGCGATTCACACACAATAGAAGTGAAACTTCAGTAAATGGACAAAAGAATGCGATGAATATATATAACAAGGGTAGGATAATTACAAAGTTTATTTGTTAATAAAAACAATAGGTAAGAGACACAAATACAAAAATGTGTAGGATGAAGCCGGCAAAGAATGAGACAGAAATATACATATTGTATTTGTGTCTCTTACCTGTCGTTTTTTCCGTTGCATCCGGTTTGAAATCACAACGATTCTAAAGAAGTTTCACTTCAAAAAAATTAAAAATTATATAAACTTTGTAAGCTTGGTCTAAAGCTTTACACAGTTCCGTGTAAAAATTTCTATTTCTACTTCTCTCGCTGGTTCTGTGGGCGCATACACTTGTATGAGGGATAATTTGAAGCGTTGTAGATTTAAGTTAAGCAGCGTGACTCTATCACTTATACTTGTGAATCTTTCAATGCATTCATTGTACCGTTTTTTTATTAAAAAAAACCCACTCTCTACAATCCCTGTGTAAGGCCCGGTATTGGTTCCAATTCGGCGTGTTTCAGACAGTCCAATAATATCGAATTTGATATTGTTGTGCTTTTTTTTTTTTATACCACGTGGGCCGACATACAAGCGGACGGTCCACCTGATGGTAAGTGGTCACCGCCGCCTATGGACATTTGCAACATAAGGGGCATCGCCAATGCGTTGTCGACCCTGAGACGTGAAGTTGTTAAGTCTCATATGCCTGTAATTTCACCGGCCCCCTTACCTTTCTAACCGAAACAGTAATACAATTGCACTACTGCTTCACGGCGGAAATGGGTAAGGTGGTAGTACTTCCCCGGACGAACTCTGCACTAAGAGCTCTACTACTCGCTTCATTTAGTTCAATCAAATGCCTGTAAGATGACAGAGTTCTTACGTTGTATGTCAGTGTGTATAGCTTGCTAGATGTTTCGGAGTCTATATTTGGTTTCATTTTGTTGTTTGTTAAGATCGTTGGGGGGATTTGGTCATTTTCTTCCTCGGTGACCAGCCGTTTTGGAAGATATTTTTTCATGTTGTGTTTGATTTGTATAGATGTTTTTACATGTGTTAAGAGATGAACCACCATGGGAACCGATGACGCACAGCAACACATACCGAGAAGCCGCCTCTGCGCTGTTTCGCAACACATACCGACCATCGGAAGCTACCACGAATTATCGTACCGTGGGGACAGCGATTGTGCGACTCATCAAATTCCATTGAACAATTATGTATTCATGTATTGTTAACTTTTAAGATCATTCCTTTGGTAAAATCACTTTTCGTTCTTACATCGAACAATTGTGACGCTAATTTAGCTGTAGTAATTAATTAATGTAAAATTATAGTATTAAATTTATAATTAAATAATTATAAAGTTGACTTCAGTTTTTTTTTGCGTCCTCAACGGTAGCCGAACGTAATTCATGCTTGTGGGATGGGGGCGTTGGTTGCTATATATTAACTTGTTTATTATTTTTGTTGTTTTGGTTGTGCTGAGCATTGTTGGAAATTTTATTTACTAAGTAGTTTAAAATTCTCCGTTTTAGAACTCCTTTCGAGACACTTTCTGATATCCGTAAGGGAGGACTTATGCTCTGTCTAATTTAGGATGATAATTTTGACAGATCACGCCCATGTAGTTTCGTATTTTTTCCAGTAATATGCTACTTCAAATAATGTCGTACTTCATTGGTGGGTACCGCCCACTTAGTGAAGTGCTACGCATAATGAACAACAACAGAGTATTAATAATCGGTTTTGAAATAAAATGAATCTAACAATAAAAAAAATATATTTGGATAATTTTATATTTTTTGTTATTTTTGGTTACACAACGCCAAAAAGAACGAAAAATACTGTTATGACGCGAAACAGTGAATGTCGCGAATTTGTGGTTCGATTGCAAGATTATTTTGAACTTGAATGCATAAATGGCGGTAAATAGGACCGAGTCAATATCGTCGTTGTCGGAGGGCTTACGAAAGCATCATCAGTCATATAAATAAATTGTTAATTTAATAGAAAAAGTATAATTTGTTTTGTATTATAATCGGACCACCCAGTTATATCGATTTCATGTTTTATGAGAGTAAAATCGATGATCGCATAGGTTCTGTATCGATTATACACTACCACATCCTTTCTGTAAGCTGTCAAAATTATCATCTTAAATTAGACAAAGTATAGTTGTTGTCTTTTTTTTTCGTTGGATTGTAAAGTGTCGACATCTAGTGGTTGGGAGTGCTGCTCAGGTGAGGATGGCAGTGTCCTTTTATTGTTTGATATTAAAATGATTAATTTATCGTATTTTATCGTGACTTTATTTCCCTTTTCTCGATAAAAATTATACTATTTGTTTATCCAGCGAAGCTCTATGTGCCAAGTTTGAAGCAAATTCGTTAGGTAGTTTTGGTTTTTCTTTTTGACATTCAGTCCTAATTGGGTAACAGTTGATATGAAATAAAAAACAAAATCGATTTAAAATTTATTATTTTAATGATCCTTATCAATAACCTAGAAATATATTATACAAAAAACAAATAATACCAGCAGAAATAGAATAAAGGCAGTAAAACAATATTTATCAAACACTTTGTATAAGATAAAAAAAAACTGAAGTGAGAACTATATTTGTCTCACTCACACATACATGACAAGTAAAAGAAAAAAAGAAAGAATACAAAACAAAACTTACTACACAGCTTGTTAAATGAACAACTCGAAAAGCCGACAGAAGACTGGATATTTTGATTCTCATGGAGAGAAAGAGAGCACGAGATATCGTTGCCTCTACCGACTACCTGAACCGTGCCATTACAGAAACATCTTAAATTTAATAACATTTTTTAGATCCAAGCAGTACAACGTAACTTATATTTCTTAACAGATTGACAGCTCACCCACTGAAATCTCTTTCTGTTTACTAATGTGGGAAAGAGACACCAATAACAGAACATAATTGTGCTTAACTTCGAATACGAAAGAATAAAATGGCCCACTTAGTTACACACGAACATTTCATGCTAAAAAAAGATTTGTTGAAAAAGTATGTAACGAGTAAAGGCAGAGCTTGTGCTACGGAAACCACACAACTAAAATATTACTTATTATTTTATATATGAATCATTAAAATTAAGAGATTTGTTAATTATATCTAAAATATTTGGTTTTAATATTGTAAGATTATACAAAAACAAATATCTAGTAACTAATTCCGCTGGATCTCCTCTGTCAAGTCCCAAACAAGGAAACTCAACAGGAAATCGCCACGTGTTTCGCTTCTACACGAAGCATCTTCAGAACATAAGAAAGAACCTGTGGCCGGCGAGGTAACACGTCTGTGGCGCTAGTGCGTCGACTCAGTGACAGCGGGTCTAATACGCCCTGAAGATGCTTCGTGTAGAAGCGAAACACGTGGCGATTTCCTGTTGAGTTTCTTTGTTTGGGACTTGACAGAGGAGATCCAGCGAAATTCGTTACTAGATATTTGTTTTTGTATAAACTTACAATGAATTTCCGCAAGGTCCCGCCCGAGTCAATTAGTTACTTTATATAAACGTATTAATAATAGAAACTTGTCCTGTTTTTATTTACAAAATATGTCTTTACCTCGCTGAGGGATGAAAATGGGGGGTCATTTATAATTGATAAGTAATTTATACTGGTTCCTTGCCTACTTCTTCAAATCTCTCTCAAAACTTCATAAATTAAACGATTTAAATAAATAAATATCCCGGGACATTCTTTACACGGCCATCTGATCCCAAACTAAGCAGAGCTTGTACTATGGAAACCAGATAACTGATATACTACATATACTATTTATTTTTCTAAATACATACTTATATAGATATTTACACCCAGACACAGAACAAACAGACATGTTCATGCACACAAATGTTTGTCCTGGGTGGGAATCGAACCTGGCGCGGCCTGGCAGTCAGGGTCTCTAACCTCATGCTAGGATGTAAAAAAATAAAAGAAATACAAAATTAGTAGGCACTAGTTGTTCTTGGCTGCCGTTGCTATGCGTTTTTCAGAATGTTACAAAACTACCCGTAAAGCTTAAAGGAGGTTAAATGGGGCCTTATAACGAGTCCATTCACAATATTTGAGAACCGTAGTAATGCTGTATAACATACCCCAAAAAAAAAAACTAATTTTTATGAATGAAAAATAGAAAAACTATTAAAGTAGACAATTATTAGGAAAAATAGGTACGTAGAGCTTTCTGTTGAATCATCTGGTTCCCTGACATGACAGCTTACTAGGGTTGTTGGTTTTGATAATTAATTATATTTTGTAACACGTTTTATATAGTATAGTGTATATAAGAAGGCATAACGTACAAATATACAGACATTGATTTATATATAATGCAGATACATAGATGGGGCACGAGAGTCCCCTAACAGTGCAGTAGGCAAAGTTCGAAAACTAGTCAAAGGTTTAAATCAAAATTGTTTTCAACTATTTTCGATAACCACAACAATTTGCCTATCCCCGGCGGGGATAACCGCGTTCCCAAGGGTTGTAAATCATTTCCGGTTTATGTGTTAATACAGAAATATCCAAACTATGTCGCTATTGCTGTATGTCTGTATGTGCACTTAGTTCTTTTAATCTACGCAATAGATTTTGATGCGAATTTTTATTCATTTGTACTTTATTACCGGATCATATTCCTTTCAAGTAAAACAGGGGCTGGATTGATATAAGTGTGAGTTTGGATATTTGTTTCTTTCTTATTGTTAAGGGGAAAACATTAGATCCCGCGGGAACGCGTCTAGAACAGCGGAAAACCTGCCAGTATTTAACTATAGTAAACAAAACTAAATTACTTGCGCTATAAAGTTAACACATAGGCCTATAATTTTAATATGCTATCTGTCTATTACAATAAAAAAACTAGGATTAAAAAGTAGTTATTCGTCTATCCCTTGCAAAAATTTCACCAAAATCAGTGTAGCAGATTAGCAGTGAAGACTAAAAAAATTAAGAAAAATGGAGTTGAAATTTAGCAGAAAAAAATGATTTTGGTGAAAATACATCATCCGCTTAGTGACGTCACTCTAAATCCAAAATGGCGGTCGTGGTGAGATGTATTTTTTTTATATCTGACGGAATTCCGATTGACCTCAACCTCACCTGATGGTAAGAGAAGATGAGGCAGAAGATGGAGCTCGCTTTCCCGTTAGTATCCTATTCACTCTTTTCTTAAAGAGCCCCAAGTTGTAAGTTTCTGGGAGCAGAGACAAGGGGAGAGAATTCCAATCCTTAGCCGTGGCTTGAGGAAGGAAGCTGCAAAGCGCTTCGTGTTTACTTATTACTTCCTTACCCACCTCTAGGTTATGGATTAAGGTTTAAAGCAGAATACATGTCGCCAGATTTATTTGTATACTGCTTGCCTTAAGAAAGATTGTAAAACATTTCTTTTTCACTATGACACTATTGAAATCGCGTAAAATGTGCAGTTCCATACACATAGCTCAAACTGGTGCCGATTTTTGTATGAAATACATATTTTTTACTCGACTTCAGATTTAACATTACATTATAATAATTAATATTAAATTATTAACAAATTAAAAAAGTTAAAATTATAAAAAAAAATAACCTTGCCGGTTCTTCTCATTCTCCATGATGGTAACTTCTGTGGGTTTGACCTTGCTAAGTGCATTAATAGGCCCTAAACTGTATAAATGACCCTGAAATCAATACAGCGACATCTATCGCCAACAAGAGCAGTTTACAGCTTACAATGAGCGCCTTTCCGAGGTATGTTCGTGAACGGAGCGGGATGGGGATACAGAGGCCGTCTCGCTTTGAAGTCCACCAAATCAGTGATGATTACGTGCTGTAACAATACAAAATAAACGATTATTCAAAATTCAAAACCATTTATTCAGTTTAGGCCCTCAGAAGGCACTTATGAAGGTCAAATTTAAAGTTACTGAAGCTACTACCGGTTTGGAAGTCACCCTTCAACTGAGAAGAACCGGCAAGAAACTCAGCAAGGTTACATTCTTTTTTTTTTTATTAAATTCTTTTTTATCTATTCTGACTTTTTGGCTATTTTATAATATCTATATAACTCTATATATATTATAAAAAAAAAAATAGCTTATTCTTCACGCCTTTTATCGTAGAGGATACTAGCTGTCCCCGCGGTTTCCAAGCGTTCGTCTGCAATACGCAAACTGACAATCGGGCGCGGTTAAATAGTTGTTCTTCTTTATAATTCTATCATTTTCTGAATTTATAATATGCGTGTAATAATATGTATGTATGAACATAAAAACCTTCCTCTTGAATCACTCTATCTATTAAAAATAACGCATCAAAATCCATTGCGTAGTTTTAAAGATCTAAGCATACATAGAGATTATTTTCCGAGTAGTAGAGCTCTTAGTGCAGAGTTCGTCCGGGGAAGTACTACCACCTTAACCATTTCCACCGTGAAGCAGAGCACTTGTATTACTGTGTTTCGGTTAGAAAGGTAAGGCCGGTGAAATTACAGGCATATGAGACTTAACAACTTCACGTCTCAGGGTCGACAACGCATTGGCGATGCTTCTAGTGTTGCAAATGTCCATAGGCGGCGGTGACCACTTACCATCAGGTGGACCGTCCGCTTGTTTGTCGGCCCATGTATTATTAAAAAAAGAGACAGTGAAGTTAATTCTCATTTGCCTGTAATTTCAACGGCCTTACATTTCTTACCGAAACACAGCAATACAAGTGCTCTGCTTCACGGTGGAAATGGGTAAGGTGGTAGTACTTCCCCGGACGAACTCTGCACTAAGAGCTCTACTACTCTATCTAGTCTGGTAATCAAATCCAGGATTTCCACATTCTATTCGACTATTGTGCTAAATACCCGCAGATATTTTTTTTCATACCTTTTTCTCGATTTTCTCATTAGCCTTAGACACCTCCTGGTCGGTCTCTTCCCTCCCGGCGCCGCCCTCCGCCGTCGACACCACGTACACTGACAGCTTTCTTCTCTCTGGAGACGATTCACTTATGTGTTTCTGGAAATTAATAATAAATAAATATCAAAAATCAAAGCCTTCATTTATTAAGGCTGCGGAGGACAATTATGAAGGTCAAATTATGAAGGTCAAATTATGAAGGTCAAATTTAAAGTTACTGAATCTACTACCGGTTCAGAAGTCAGCTTTCAACTGAGAACCGGCAAGAAACTCAGCAAGGTTACATTTATTTACATTTAATACATTTTATCTAATCTGACTTTTTGACTATTTTATTTTTTAAACTTAACATTAACAAAATACATATTAAAGGTAACGATCAAAAACAAAAAATAAATAACATGTTAATAATTTAGAAAATAACAATAGTTACAACCTGAACACAAATAAGAAATGTAGAGAGCAGCCGGGACATTCTCCACACGGCCATCTGGTCCCAGACTAAGCAGAGCTTGTACTATGGAAAGCAGATAACTGATATGCTACATTTATAAATGCATACTAAACACAAAACAAACTTGTCCATGCACACAAATGTTTGTCCTGGATGGGAATCGAACCCACGTTAACTGGCCCGTCAAATCACGCATCAAGATAGAATACTAGTATTGTTAGTTGCTTACCTTATAAAACTCAATCAATTCATCTTTAGTAATAGTGTTCAGTTCTTCCACTTCCACTTTTGGACGATCGAAGTTGTACGCCTGAAAGTAAAAATTGTTGTTATAACTGTAATTTTTTCATCCTTTTTGTATAATACTCATACATACATTTGTTGTTTGCTTCAAACTAGTGTCATGTAAGATATTGGTAAAAAATCCATTTTAGTGCGTGTATAGCTGTAATTGGTCTCATAATTATAAGTTCAAACCATATCAATTTTGTATAGTTTAAGACTGTTGCTGTCCCAAATAAAGAAAAAAAAATCACTTAGAACTCCGGCCAATGAAAGAATGCGATACTGACAGGTCGTGATCGAATGGACGACATAACTTGGCATTACATGGCGTGGCGTTGAATATAAGATTTAACAACAAAACAACTTGAACATTAATGTTGAAATTAAATGTTTTATACAAATAGGCCTTCACAGACACTTATGAATGGTCAGACTCTAACACCGGTTCGGAAGGTTGCTTTTACTGAGAAGAGCCGGCAATAAACTCAGCAATTACTCTTTTCAAAATAAAATTTTGTACATAAAGATGTGTCTTGAATGGTCACACTCTAACACCGGTTCGGAATGTTGTTTTTACTGAGAAGAGCCGGCAATAAACTCAGCAATTACTCTTTTCAAAATAATATTTTGTACATAAAGATGTGTCTTGAATGGTCACACTCTAACACCGGTTCGGAATGTTGCTTTTACTGAGAAGAGCCGGCAATAAACTCAGCAATTACTCTTTTCAAAATAATATTTTGTACATAAAGATGTGTCTTGAATGGTCACACTCTAACACCGGTTCGGAAGGTTGCTTTTACTGAGAAGAGCCGGCAATAAACTCAGCAATTACTCTTTTCAAAATAAGATTTTGTACATAAAGATGTGTCTTGAATGGTCACACTCTAACACCGGTTCGGAAGGTTGCTTTTACTGAGTAGAGCCGGCAATAAACTCAGCAATTACTCTTTTCAAAATAAGATTTTGTACATAAAGATGTGTCTTGAATGGTCACACTCTAACACCGGTTCGGAAGGTTGCTTTTACTGAGAAGAGCCGGCAATAAACTCAGCAATTACTCTTTTCAAAATAAGATTTTGTACATAAAGATGTGTCTTGAATGGTCACACTCTAACACCGGTTCGGAAGGTTGCTTTTACTGAGTAGAGCCGGCAATAAACTCAGCAATTACTCTTTTCAAAATAAGATTTTGTACATAAAGATGTGTCTTGAATGGTCACACTCTAACACCGGTTCGGAAGGTTGCTTTTACTGAGTAGAGCCGGCAATAAACTCAGCAATTACTCTTTTCAAAATAAGATTTTGTACATAAAGATGTGTCCTGCTGGAGCGAGCGCTACACCCAAGCATTGTCGTCATTAAAATAATCATTTGTGTTGTAGAAAGCCTTTTGTACTAAAACAGTCTTAATTCTTTCCTTAAATTTTTGTACTGCATTTTTGTTTTGCATTTATACCGTCATACGAATTTTCGATCAGGTCACGTGTCCTGACGCGAGTTTAACATTTTATACCCATCCCAAGAAAAGTGATCAACGCTGCTAAAGAAGTTTTCAATTCAAAAATTATTTGGAATATGAACGGATATTAAAAAAAAAAATTATTATGTCAAATTTAAAAACACATGTTATATTTTTGCGCTAAATTTAATGTTGAATAAATTAGAAAATTATATTTTTTAAAAATTTATTCTATACATTTCTAAATATTATTATCACTTTTTTATTTACTTCATATCTTTTTGATTTTAGGTTAAATTAATATCCAAACAAACACGTAGGTAATAAAACTCAGATTACTTTTTTTAAGTTATACATCTTTAGGCGAGTTATGAAAAAATAATGAGTGTGAAATTTTAAGATGCGCGCGCGGTAACACCAGAGTAACAGGTTGAAGTTAGCTGATAACGGTCTCTCCGGAACATCGCACAAATCGCAACTGTCAGTGTCAATGAGCGAGTAATGATGTTATTGTCAATAATAACCTAACAACGTCAACAATTGTTATTCGTTGCTACTGACAGGTGCAAAGAGTTTGGACACTACAATTTCACGACTGAATAGTACAGACAAATGCTTTTAGTGCAGTTTTTCTCACAAATTATTTCGGGTATAACTTCTTACGTGCATAAGTACACACATCCTTTTTTTTTAATTTAAATATAATGTTTAGGTAATTAATAGTATCTGTGCGAAAGTGAGTATAAGCGTGGGCGTGGGGTGTGGGTCGTGGGGCATGGGCGTGGGCAACCAACCTGCGCCGAGATCTCGGCCCACAGCTGGGCGGCGCGCGCGGTGAGGCGCTTGGGCTTCTCCAGGCGCTGCGCCGCGAGGGCCGAGCGGTGCTTCAGAAACTCCGCCTCGGACATGTTCTCCAAGTGTTCCTGCCATTACAAATTAAATCAATTTATTAAAATATGCCTTCACAGGCACTTATGAATGGTCATACTCTAATACCGGCTCGGAAGGTTGCTTTTACATTCATATTGTCATTAGGAGACCGGCCAGTTGGCTCGGTAGTTACTCTACTTTCAAAGTGCCTGTGAAAGCCTATTTGCATAGTAAAATATAACAAGACATTCTTTACACACGGCCATCTGATCCCAAACTAAGCAGAGCTTGTACTATGGAAACCAGATTACTGATATATTAATCGTAAATTATGGATAACCCCTTAACTGTCGACTGGCTAGATTATCATCTATCATTTACCCCAATTATATCACCACTCATGGGTCGAAATTACAGACAAAAATTTTTTTTTTAAAACCCTACTTACTCATACTAAATCTGCTGCCATTTCTGCAATTGGTTACTTTTTCTCGTTCTGTTTTTTTTTATTTTACTCCTGAATCTTGGTGTCAACTCAATGTGGCCAAAGCTCAAGGTGACCAATATCAAACTCTTTATTACAGTGTACGATAGGAGGGATATCCAAACAATCACCATCCAGATTACAGAGGTTTTATTCGAGTATACAATGCATACTCTGAAGGCAGAATACCTGGCAGCGGTGTGGGCGGTGCGAGTGAGGGAAGACCACGTGTCACCAATGACGAAGATATTGTGGAGTTAGTTAATGAAGATCCAACCGTATCAATTCATGTGTTATCTCGTCGTACCGGCATATCAATCAAAACAGAACATCGCATATTAAAACGACGCGAATTATACCCGTACCACGTTCAGCGAGTGCAATCGTTACTACCAAGAGACTATCCATTACGTGTAGCATTTTGTAGAAGAATGTTATGAAAACTAAGAGACTAACCGAATTGTTTCAATCTGATTTAATGGAGTGACGAATCCTCGAGACGGTTATTTAAATTTGCACAACTTGCATAGCTGGCAGTTGGAAAACCCGAATTTAATCAGGCAAGACCGAACTCAACACCGTTCAAGATAAATTTATGGACTGGCATCATAAACGGTCAAATTATTGGACCATTTGAGCTGCCACCGACTGTGAATGGAGAAGCATTAACCGTTTACAAAATGATTTACCTGCTTACCCCCAGAAGTGCGTGAAAACATGTGGCTTCAAAATGACGGTTGCCCCGCACATTATGCGGTGAGAGTAAGAGAGCACCTTAATGAAACATCCAGACAGGTGGATCGGGCGTCTAGGGCCAATACTATGGCGACCTCGTTCGCCTGATCTAAACCCCTCGACTTTTTTTTACTGGGGCTGTTTAAAAGAGAAAGTTTATAAAGAACCTATCACATCCCTGGAACAGCTGCAACAACAAATACGTTCGGCTGCTGAAGAAGTCTCATCAGCAGGATTTGCGCGTAAATTGAGACGGTCCTTCATAAGAAGGTGCCGGGCTTGTATTGCAGCTCAAGGAGCCCACTTTGAGCACCTCGTATAATTTTTTTAAATAAATTTTAGTATTTTATAATGTGTTTAATTGTATCTACTAACCCATAGCGAAATTTAACTTGTCTTTCACAAAATTTGTGTAATAGCAGTGTTAAATTATTTAACTAAATAAATAATTTTGTATGAAAATTCTCCTCTTCGATTCGAACAGCAATTACTTCGTATTTTTTTAAGATTTTGGTTATTATAATACTATAGTTATGATTTTAGAATCTGCATTAAATAGGCAAATTATTAAAATAATAGGCCAGCGCAGTGTAGTACATTTTTTTTGATACAGGGGCCCAAAGTTCCTAAATGTCTTAGAAAAAAAAAACGAAATTTGAAAATAACAAATTTTTGTGAAGTTATCTTTATTGTGATAAAGAATCTTGATATTGGTCTGATGACACCGAGATTCAGGTAAAATAAAAAAAAAAACAGAACGAGAAAAGGTAAACAATTGCAGAAATGTCAGCTGATTTAGTATAAATAAATAAATATCCCGGGACATTATTTTACACCCGGCCATCTGGTCCCAAACTAAGCAGAGCTTGTACTATGGAAACCAGATAACTGATATACTACATATACTATTTTTTTTTTCTAAATACATACTTATATAGATATTTACACCCAGACACAGAACAAACAGACATGGACACAAATGTTTGTCCTGGGTGGGAATCGAACCCGCAACCTTTCGGCTTGGCAGTCGAGAGTCGCTAACCACCAAGCCAACTGGCCTGTATGAGTAAGTAGGGTTCCAAAAAAATAAATTAAAATTGTCTGTAACTTTGGCACCCATGGGTACATGGTGATATGATTGGGGTAAATGATGGTGATGATGGGGTTATCCATAATTTACGATACAGCCTGTATACTCCTTTTTGTGTAAATACACACTTAAATAGATTTTTAGATCCAGACACAGAACAAACAGACATATTCATGCACACAAATGTTTGTCCTGGGTGGGAATCGAAGCCGCGAACTGCGACTTGGCAGTCAGGTCGCTAACCACGAAGCCAACTGGCCTGTCATAAATATATTTTGTTTCATTTCTATCTGTCACCCCATAGGTCGTGACTGTCTCTCCCGTTCCCGAGGGATGTTACTTTTTCCCTGGGAAAAAAAGTATCCTATATATCCAGGGCATGCTCTATCTATGTGCCATGTTTCATTCAAATCCAATCAGTAGTTTTTGCGTGAAAGAGTAACAAACACATCCTCACAAACTTTTGCATTTAAAATATGACTAGCTTTCCCCCGCGGTTTCACCCGCGTTCCCGATGTATGTTACTTTCTCCCTGCGATTTGAGGCATCCCACAGATTATTCCAGGGCATGCCCTATCTCTTTTGCAAGTTTCATCTATACATATGTCCTTACAAACTTTACGGTTAAATAAATCTTATTCTGAAAAAGAATTTACATTCACTTGATATGAGAACTTAAAAAACAAAATATCTAGGTACTATAATTATTGATAGTATGATGCAAGCGTATTAAATTAACAACAAACAAATGTAAACTCTAGCGAGTAACGTTTTTTAGCCTTTGCTATATAAATTCGGTACCACGACTCACAAATTTGACAGTTGCTATCGAGAAATACTGTATCGATAGTAGTTTACTCGCTAGTGACTAAAGTAAGTTTCGATAGCAACTCATGGTAGAGGTACTGAACCACACATTTTGGTACCAGCGATGTGTAGTGAACGAGTTTACATACAAGGATCGGCAACAACTAGATGCGACAACGGGTTCAACTATGATTTAGGGTTTAGTTCGATTTTTTTTCAAGTGGGTTTAAAGTAATTTTTTGAATCGAAACAAGGTTTTACTTTCTTTGAAATCGTTTGGTATCTCGTTATATATTTGTGCACTTTCAAAAGTAATGTTGTGTAAAAGTAGGAATTAGTAGGAAGTAAAATACTAGCTGTTCCCGGGGTACACCCACGTTCCCGGGGAATGATATATTTTCCCTATGATAAAAAGTATACCCTTTCGCGAACATTGGCAAAATAATTGCCAAACCACTTTTAGATTCCCCTTAGATATAGTTTATGATCTGAGATTGTAATCATATTATAATATGTAATTCAAACGGGCATTGGCAGAGATATTGCCGTAGCCAATAAAAAAAAAATCAGGGGATTGATTACTATTGTTTTAAAAATGTTATTTCACAATGTTTTCAATAAATAAAATCAAAATCGGATGTGTAATCTCTTTTGCAATTTACATCTATCTTCACAACCTTTCGCATTTCTAACATGAGTACGAGAGTAGCAAGTAGAGAGTGAAATAGAGACCTGCACGCCCGCCAGGAAGGCCTCGATCCTGGCGTCCAGGAAGGCGGGATGCCGATCGCTCTGCACGATGACACGCAGCCCCTGGACCCCGTTGGAGCGCCGGACTCCACTGAACACTATATACCCGAGTTGCTCCTGTAACGAACCAATATAATAATTCACAATTATGTAGAAAATAAAATAGATAATTCCTTACTGTTTCTGTACATCAAACAAGAAAAACAATGGAAATTCATAATACAAATCCATTTACTCAGTTTAGGCGCGCGGAGGGCATCTATGAAGGTCAAAGTTAGTGAAGGTACCACCGGTTCGGAAGCCAGCCTTTTCAACTGTGAAGAACAGGCAAGGAACTGAGCATATTAATTTTTTTTAACACATTTCATCTAATCTTACTTTTAGGCTATTATATTAAACAAAATGAAAATACTATACATTGTACCAACTGACCTTTGTCCTTTGTCTCAAGCAGGAGTCAGAAAGTTACTAACATGAGATGAATAATAGAATATAAGTTTCAGACCATTCATTAGTGCTTGTAAATAAACAATATTTTCTTTTTCGAACCAACTGACCTTTGTCCTCATATTCAAGCCGTGTTCAAAGTAACTAACAAGAAATTTATAACTGAAAAATCTGACATTCGTCCTCCAAATTAATAATTGGAATTGAATCATTGAAGCAAATGACCTTTGTCGTCATATTATATCATTTTTCTATAAATTTTAAGACTCAGAACGGTTTTCACCGGTAACACTAATTATATTTACTAAAAAGGATAACACAAAATGATATCTATCATTGAACCGACTGCCCTTTGCTGTCATAATGAACCGGGGTTCGAAGAGTTACTAACGATTTTTGTTTTTTAATTTATTTTAATAGAATATTTGAACAGTTTTCATCAACAATACTAGTTAAATCTTCTAATAAGAATAATAATAATAAATAAGGTCTATAAAATATTCTAAAAGTAATTGAACCGACTGACCTTTGTCTTCATCTTGCAGCAATGTTCGGCGAGTTACATACGAGAAATTAATCATTGAACAATCTGACCTTCGTCCCAAATTACTAATTGGAATTGAATCATAGAACCAATTGACCTTCGTCCCCTCGCGAGTAAGTAGACCGAGTTGCACGTCTCGCGCACGTGCCATGCACCTGCCGCAACGTAGTAAGTAGACCGACCTTAGTCCTGAGGGTGTTGAAGCAGGGCTCGGCGAGCGTCTGCGCGAGCAGCTCGAGAGCGACGTTGCGGCGCGGGGCGCGCGCGCCGCACGCGTAGTACAGCGACGTGCACGAGCACTTGTGCACCGAGTTGCACGTCTCGCGCACGTACCATGTACCTGCCGCAACGTAGTAAGTGAGACTTGTGTACTTTTAAACGATTTTCTAATATATAAGTAAAAGCACACAAATATTGCAGTTTCCTAAGCTTTTTATTGAAAATTATCATTAGATATTACTTTATATTTAGACTATAATAATAATAAATATTCCAGGACATTCTTCACACATTACCTGATCCCTGGTAATTGATATACTATTATTTAAGTCATACTTATATAGATACTAGCTGACCCGACAGACGTTGTCATGTCTTAACTATGAATATTGAATTCGAATTTTCCGATTTAATCGACTGTGAAATGGGCACTAATATAAATTTATTATTTTATTAATATAATTCTGACCATGCATCTGATTTAAACGATTTTGGCAGCGCGCATTCTGTCAATTTCGCCAATTGTCAAAAATCTCTTAAATCTCCAACTAATATTGGCCTTGGCTGATCTGGCGAGCGCCTTTCACTTTATCCCTACTCCGCGGCCGACCGTCACGCGACATGCAATACACAGACCAAAAAGTTTGAGACGATCAAATAAAAGTTTCACTTTAAAAAAAGAATTAGCGAAATCGGTCCAGCCGTCTATGCGTGATGCCTTGACCAAGGGAAATAGGGATTCATTTGTATATACGAGTACAAAGATTTAGACCCAAACACAGAACAAACAGACATGTTCATGCACACAAATGTTTGTCCAGGATGGCAATGGAACGAACTTCGGTTTGGCAGTCAGAGTCGCTAACCACTAAGCCAACTGGCCTGTCATTATTGTTAGTTACGTTAACTAATCAAGTTAACTAGACGAGAAGTTTTACGTAAAGCCGATTTGAGATATCACGTGTATTTATTTTTCGTTGAACGCACTATTATGTGAAAAATTTACCAAAATTGTAAGATCTTCTGAAAATTTACCAAAATTGTAAGATCTTCTGAAAATTTTGGTAAATTTAAGGTAAAAAAAAACCTTTGGTTATATTTTGTAATATTTGTACCAAAAAAAAAAAAGGAAAAAAATACACTTATTTCAAGTTTAATTATAAGTTTTATGATTAATAAATTAATAAAGTATGTGCGTCGAAGTTCACACACTATATTTGACGGGCCAGTTGTCTTGATGGTTAGAGACCCTGACTGCCAAACAGAAGGTCGCGGGGTCGATTCCCACCCAGGACAAACATTTGTGTGCATGGACATGTCTGTTTGTTCTGTGTCTGAGTGTAAATATCTAAATAAGTATGTATTTAAAAAGTAGTATATCATTTATCTGGTAGCCATACTACAAGCAGTACACTCTGCTTAACTTGGGATCAGGTAATCATGTGTGAAGAATGTCTTGGGATATTTATTCATTTATTTAAAGTGAAAGGTTCTTTAGGCGCATTGGGCAATTTTGAGATGGGAAAAAACAATAACTCGCGACACTGTCACCGTTATTGACACCTCTGTTTATAAGTACCAACATATATTGGCCGTGTTTACACGAGAGTTGAGTTTATCACTTCAGTAATAGACGCTAATTTACATAAATTAGTATAATTAAAATACTCAGCTCTGAACCGGTTCAACAGATCAGATCACACCTACTTGAACTGTCGAGCTCAAGAGCAAACTAATCAGCTTACGGCTCAATTATTATCTTACAGTCTGTGTACAATCTGTGATATATTCTGTCATATTGTGTCGTTGTCGAACTGCGGCGAGACTCTGTGATCGGTCTGTCTGATGACGTGATCGGAGCTGATCTGTGAACCGGTTCGCAGCTCCAGCTCACAAACGTGAGCCGTGAGCTGAACCGCAGCTCATGCATTTTGGTTAAGTTACCCAAGTCTTATATAAATACTAAAACAGTACATACCTTCCTCCAGCTCTATATCTCTGTACAACATTAACTGTTGCGCCAGCAATGGAGTCCCGTCTTTCGGAAACCTGTCGACAACATTAAAATTATAGTTACTAGTTTGTTTTATTGTATACTAGCTGTCCCCCGCGTTCCCGTGGGATGCCACATGTATTATACATAAAAACCTTACTCTTCAATCGCTTTATCTATAAAAAAAAACCGCATCAAAATCCGTTGCGTAGTTTTAAAGATTTAAGCATACATAGGGATATAGGGACAGAGAAAGCGACTTTGTTTTATACTAGTAGAGAAACTTCTATATATGGTCAAATTCTGAGAAAGCTTCGATATGGCGATGTAGGATTCTCGCGTGCCTATTCTTTCATAGATGTCGCCACATATCTAAATAGTAAAATAGTGTTCCTTTGACGCACCATCACCTTAAAAACTTTTTTTACATTCACAACAAAACGGAATTTTTCCTAGATGGTTATGGGCTATATATGATATCGATAAACGCGGACAAAACAACTAGTTCTTTATAAAAACGAAATTTAATATATTTATTCAAATAGACCTTCAAAGGCATTTATGAATGGTCAGACTCCGAGGATCGAAATTATTGGAACTACAAGGCCATACACGGCTACATGACCTTAGTTGAGAACCCTCTGTCTACCTTTTCGAGGATAATGGACGTGAAGATATCAATTTAAATGTAAAGATGAGCTGGTGTATCGTACTCACTTGCTCTCAACAGCGTCGGCGATACGCAAGGCCCTCTCTCTAGTGAGGTTTCCAAACATCAGACCCTCAATATGGACTCTGCGGATCATCCGAGCCGCGAAGTCCTCTAGCTGTTCTACTGTCATGTCTGAAAGAGAAAGAAAGAAATAATGAAATCATAGTTTAAAAGTAATTTAAAACAGTAGGTTTATTTATTTATTTTATTATCAGGAAGGCAGTTATTGACAAGCCCGTTGGCTTGGTGGTTAGCGAGTCTGACTGCCAAACCGAAGGTCGCGGGTTCGATTCCCACCCAGGACAAACATTTGTGTGCATGAACATGTCTGTTTGTTCTGTGTCTTGGTGTAAATATCTATGTAGGTATGTATTTAGAAAAAAAAAGTATATCAGTTATCTGGTTTCCATAGTACAAGCTCTGCTTGGTTTGGGATCAGATGGCCGTGTGTAAAGAATGTAAAAAAGAGAAGAAAAAGAAGATTCAAATGATAACTGCCTATATCCAGTTGTTTTCAGATAGTCCTTTTCTTTGAGATGCTTGTCGAGTCGGTTTAGAATTGATTAACATTTTGGGATGTTACAATGTCTTCTCGGAGCTTGTTCCAAGCTTTGACTACTCTGTTGTTAAGGGAATATTTGTGAGGGTTGTTGTATGAGAAACTATTTCTCAATTTAAGACCGCGACCTATCTATATATATAAAAATGTTATGTTGGTTTGTGTACGCTTCAAAAACTCAAAAAGTTCTGCACCGATCGAGCTGAAATTTTAGCATGATATATAATCCGCCCTCCAGCTAGATGGAGCGATGATATACGCAAGCTGGCTGGCAGCGGTTGGAAACAAAGAGCTGAAGATCGAGCTCAGTGGCGTGCCAAAGGTGACTATGTCCAGCAGTGGACGGAGATAGGCTGATGATGATGATGATGATATAATCCGCATCAAGGATTGTTTTGATCTATTATATTTTTTGCATCAGTTACATATCCGCGACGGTCTTTGTTTCGTTTCTCATTTCTCAACCATTCCATCACAATGTGCCACAGCGAAGCGTGCCAGGGTACAGCTAGTACTATATAAATCTATAGGATTACTAATTACCTCAGGCGCGACATTGCAGAAATTCATTGTAAGATTATACAAAAACAAATATCTTGTAACTAATTCCGCTGGATCTCCTTCTCTGTCAAGTCCATCGGTAACACGTCTGTGGTGCTAGAGCGTCGACTCAGTGACAGCGTGTCTAATACGTCCTGAAGATGCTTCGTGTAGAAGCGAAACACGTGTCGATTTCCTGTTGAGTTTCCTTGTTTGGGACTTGACAGAGAACGAGATACAGCGGAATTAGTTACTAGATAATTCATTGTGTATAATCTTAAATCTGTAGAATTTTGTGATAAATATGTTTTATGACTCACTGACTCCAATCATTAATTATTTTTTATTTTATCTGTCTGTCTGTATGTTCTTACATAGCTCAAGAACGATTTGGCCAAAGTTGATGATAATTTTGTTTATAGTCAGAACATGTGATTGCGCGAAAAGGCTATATATGAAATCGATAAACGCGGGTGAAACTGCGGGGACAGCTAGTACATAAAAATATATATAATACATACACAACGAAGATGATTGAACAACGGTCATATTCACATACAGAAATGTTTGTCCTGTATGGGAATCGAACCCACCACCTCTGGTGTGATGGTCATTGTACCAAACCACTAAGCCAACCGGCCTGTCGAATATGGAATATTTGAAAACTAACCTTTAGCTGCATCTAGTAGTTGTGATCTTGTCCAAACGAGATCGGATAGACAGAGAGCCTGCTGGTACACCGCATGCTGAGGAAAGGGACACAAGATATAAGGGACCATCCATACACGTTAAAGAGTATGGGGCCAACAAAATGTGACGTCACATTTTAAAAACTAAAGTGCAAACTTTATATGTGTCCAAAAACCATAAAATATTACTATATCGATTTATATATATAAGGCACCATTGATTCCTCATTATCATATCAGCCCAGGGCGGTCCACTGCTGAACACAGGTCTTCCCCTTGGATTTCCACCTCGAACGGTCTTAAGCCGCCTGCATAAGCGGCTCCCAGCGACTCTGACCAGGTCATCGGTCCACCTGGTGGGAGTTCGTCCCACTCGGCGTTTCCCTATACGTGGTCCACCACTCGAGAACCTTTCATACCCATCGGTTATCAGTTCTTCGAGCGATGTGGCCTGCCCATTGCCACTACAGCTGGCTAACTCTACGAGCTACATCTGAAGCCTTTGTTTTTCTAGGAATGTCCTCGTTTCTGACCCTGTGGTGTAGAGAAATTCCGAGCATAGCCCGTTCCATAGCTCGCTGAGTGACCTGCGCTTATTAATACGGCCAAAATTGTTAATTGTTGTTCTTAAATGTTTATCGTTCCTTAATTGGTATTTTGTTTATGTGCCTGTGACTTCACCGGCCTGACCTTTCTAACCGAAACACAGTAATACAAGTGAACTACTGCTTCACGGCGGAATTGGGTAAGGTGGAATTCCCAGATGAACTCTGCACTAACTAAACTTGATCATGGTCAGTACCTGATAAGGCTGTTCAGCATCGAAGTTCTTGATCGCCCTAATGTGGTTCTCCTTCATGATTTCAAAGCGCTTGGGGTCCGCCTTGAAGTTCACCAGATGATCAATTATCTTCTCTAACAACACGTGCTGTTTGTCGTCGTACCCGTCTACCGTCACCTGCGAAGTCAAAGTCAAAGTAGTTTGTTAAATATACATCACTACATAGTATAAAACAAAGTCGCTTTCTCTGTCTCTATATCCCTATGTATGCTTAAATCTTTAAAACTACGCAACGGATTTCGATGCGTTTTTTTTAAATAGATAGAGTGATTGAAGAGGAAGGTTTTTATGTATAATACATGTGACATCCCACGGGAACGCGGGTAAAACCGCGGGGGACAGCTAGTAGAATATATATTCTTTAGTATAATTCCCAGCCAGTAAAAATTTCATAATTTTCACACATACATTTTTCATGGATGGGAATCGATCCGCGGCGTGTGAGTTACGGTCTCTAACCACCAAGCTAACTGGCCCGTTAAAGAGAAGGAGTTTTGTATATGAGTGTTGTAAGTGAGGGAAAGAGTGTCTTATATAGATATTTACACACAGACACAGAACGAACAGACATGTTCATACACACAAATGTTTGTACTGGCTGGGAATCGATCTGCGGCGTGGCAGTTACGGTCTCTAATCACCAAGCTAATAAGCCTGTGTAAAGAGTAGTATGTGTATGTGAGTGAGTGATTGTGGGTGCGAGAGTGAGTGGGTGGGTGAGTGAGTTTGTGTGTGACTGAGTGAGTGTGTGAGCGAGTGAGTAAGTGAGTGAGTGTGAATGAGTGAGTGAGTGTCTGAATGTGTGAGTATGTGAGTGAGTGTATGAGTGAGTGTGTGACTGAGTGAGTGTGTGAGCGAGTGAGTAAGTGAGTGAGTGTGAATGAGTGAGTGAGTGTCTGAATGTGTGAGTATGCGAGTGAGTGTATGAGTGAGTGTGTGAATGAGTGAGTGAGTGTGAGTAAGTAAGTGGGAGACTAACGCTGAGGCCACACTTGGCGTTGCCGAGCGACCAGCGCAGGCCGCCGAGCTCCGCGGCGTAGGCGAACTGCTGCAGCGCGTCGCGCACCACCAGCACCCACACCGACGTCAGGTTGCAGCTCGCCGGCTCCGAGTACGCCAGCGGACTGTAATAAAACAACAACTATTATATTTTTTATTTATTTACTAGCTGACCCGACAGTCGTTGTCCTATTTTAACTATGAATATTGAATTCGAACTGGTATGATTGTTAAAAAAATCCAAAAACATAGTATTTATAAATCTAATACTTTAAGATACACAACAATTGAACTTTTAATATGAGGCGTGATTTCTCTGAACTAACTGTGATAGACGCACACTTTTCAAAAACGAAGTGTAAAATTTTTCATAAATATTCCGATTGAATCGACTGTGAAATGTGCACTAAGTCATGATAAATTAATTATTTTATCAATATAATTCCGACCCATGCCTCTGCTTTAAACGATATTGTCAAACGACTGACATTTATGTCAAACACCATAAGGTTAGAGTTTATGAGTAGAGTTTATAAGAGTTTATATAGTCAAAAGCAGTATGGTTACAGTAGAAAAGTTAATATGGCCGTTATGTTTCTTAATGTTTTATAAACGTGTGAGATAAGCTCTCCGAGGCCTGCGTTAAGCGGCTCGCAGTCGAAGTTTATATTAGCTGAATAAGGGGGCTGGTACACAACATTCACAGAACTTAAGCTACATTTAAATAAAAAAATTATAACAATAAAATAATTAACTAATTACTAATTAAATAAGATAACAATAAAAATTAAATTACTATAAAACAAAAACAAGCTACAATAAATATGGAAACGTTTCTTTTTCAAGCACAGTCTAGAAGACAAAAGAAAGCACAAACTGGCTCTGACCAGCTCCCACAAGTAGCACCTGTCCACAAGCATGACGCATGTGGCAGCCATCGCCCTCCTCGCCATATTGTAGGGAAGTGAGCGACCCGCTACACAACGCCGCCGCAAGCAACATTGTATGTCTAATGTTATAAGAGACTCACCTAACAATATCGAAGGTAAGTGATGCTTTAGGCAGCAGAAACTCATTATCTTTCTTGAACCACAGCCTCATAAGAGGGGTGTCCTGAAAGAAATTAAAATTACATAAATATCCTATTATCACCCTTCTTTGCACGCCATCTTAGGCCTAATCACGAATAGGGATGTGTAACTCAGCTCTGAACCGGTTCAACAGATCAGATCACACCTACTTGAACTGTCGAGCTGCGGCTCAAGAGCATACTAATCAGCTCACGGCTCACTTATTATTTTACAGCCAGTATACAATCTGTGATATATTCTGTCATATTGAGTCGTTGTCGAACTGCGGCGCAGCAGCGGCGTAGAGCCTGTGATCGGTCTGCAATACTTGAGCTGATCTGTGAGCTGAGCCGCAGCTCATGCATTTTGGTTGAGTTGACCATGTCTAATCACGAACATCTATCGAAAGCGTATCGTCATCGCACCAAGTGCGACAAAAATCAATGCAATGGGAAATTAAACACCGCGCAACGTCACGGTGTATGCGGTGTTCAATTGTTCATACAAACCAGCTTTTTGGCGCACTCGATACGATGCGTCATCGTATCGATAAATCTACGCTTGCAATAGATATTCGTGGCAAGGCCTCTGATCTCAAACTGATTGATTTTTTTCTTTTGTACTATGAATTTTCTCCTGAACAGACAGATTTTTTTGAAAATTTCACATTTATTTATAGTACGATAGCTCACGACCAAAACCATGTCGCATCGTTTTACGGCCAAAACTGTATAATACCGTAAGAGTAAATGAATCTGAACCCGGCTAAGTGGGCAGTACCGGCTAGAAACGTCGCAGTTTTATGGGGAGGCATTAGGGCTACGTTAAAAAAAATAGGCAAACAGTTTTATCACAATATGTCTGATAATAAAAGTGTACATTGTCGAACAGGTGTCGAAGCGCATATTCAAAAATGTTAAAAAATTTACCCGACCTGTCTCATAGCAGCTTGGTTCATTTTTTTTTAAATCTTTTGTATGGCTGCCAGACGTTTTCAGACATTTTAAATGTCACCAAAAACTCCAAAAACGAAGAGAACGTTTCGTAGTCGCCCAGTAACGTCAGGTGCTACGTTCCTATCCCTGGCTGGCCTACAGTGCAAGCGTCCATCAGCTGTTCTGACTATAGCAACGGTTTCAACGACGCTCACATTATTATATTAAAACGTGCTGTTGTGTAGTTGAAAAAAATCCTTTTGTCCAATTGATTAAAAATTTCCTTCAATTTTAGTTCGATGGTTTCGAGTAAGCTCTTTATCGATCATCATCTTGCGAGTTGCAGCTTATAACAGACGTAAATACGTCATAATACGATAATTTTTTAATTTCTGACTCGAAAAGTTGTCTGATTAATGAAGTACAACACTAAATTTGTCTGATATAATTTTTTTCTGCATCCAGGCAAATTTTTTCATGATGTAGAACAGTTTTCAGACAGAATGCTATGGTAAAATATCGGTAAAATTTGAGATTTGAACACATAAGATGCTCACACTTTTTTCTGAAAAATGATTAATTCGCATCAACCGTTTGCTATAGGTATTTTTTGCCTATTTTTTTAATTTCTCAAATGGTCTCCTGGGTACGTACGACGCTTGTGGTATCTGAAAATTGTGTTTTCAGTATCTAAAATGTATCATTTTACATTCTGAAAATCAGACAGATTACTATGAATAAGTTCGGTAAAATTTTTAGATATCTTCGAAAATGCGGTCAGGTCAGACGTGACGCAGAAAATTTCTGAAATTAGTATTTTTGCAATCAGAATCACCAAATCTATCGATTTTATACAGTTTTGGTCGTGGGCTCTCGTACTATAATATATTCTTCTTATTTATTCTCATATATGTATTAATGTATTTATATACGAATATATATATTTATATAGTAAGTAGGTATATGTAATATTGTATTATTGTGTAAGTTTATTTAACAATTTTATTACAATATTGTAAATATATATATATACAATAGAATTATTATGTAGAATGTTTTTTTTTTAGAAGTACACTTATCTTGACCACCCTTTAGTGCACCTGCCTCGCCTGTTTCTGCATCACCCCAAGGTAGACAGGTAGAAAATGCCTAAGGCATTATGTTCGCCTTTGTACTTTAGTACATAAAGAGTTAATAAATAAATAAATAAATAAGGCTTAATAATTAAGACTCAATCTTACTTAACTTAGGTGCTTGATCAGCTTTAACTTTTAATTTTTTTTTCTATCATGATAAACACCATTTCCCTGACCTCTGGCATGATGTAGTAGAGCTTTTAGTGCAGAGTTCGTCCGGGGAAGTACTACCACCTTACCCATTTCCACCGTGGTGCAGTAGACCACTTGTATTACTGTGTTTCGGTTAGAAAGGTAAGGCCGGTGACATAACAGACATGAGATAACTAATTGACTCTATCTAGTAAATAATTTCGCTGGATCTCCTTCTCTGTCAAGCCCCAAGCAAGGAAATTCAACGGAATTAGTTACTAGATTTTTTTTTGGATAATCAGACACCTGAGACTTAACTTCACGTCACAGGATCGACAACGCGCCGATGCCCCTGGTGTTGCAAACAAGGCGGCGGTGACCACTTATGGTAAGTGGATCGTTAGCCAATTTGAAGAAACCTACCTTTATAATGGCAGGAGCTACGGCATCACTGGTTGGATCCTCGCTGGTCTCCAGCTGAAGGCAAGATGGTATGAACTCATTGGGAGGGGGCAGGTGGAGCTCGGGGCTTGGCGTCACTGATTTCCATTCCTAGAGACAAAAATGAATCAGCAATCATACTAATAAATAATATTAAAATAAATTATCCTTCTGTTCGGCGGTCGGCGAGGTAACACGTCTGTGGCGCTAGTGCGTCGACTCAGTGACAGCCGGTCTAATACGTCCTGAAGATGCTTCGTGTAGAAGCGAAACACGTGGCGATTTCCTGTTGAGTTTCCTTGTTTGGAACTAGACAGAGGATGAGATCCAGCGGAATTAGTTACTAGATATTTGTTTTTTGTATAATATTGCAGTAAAATGCCAATATCAAAGTAACATTATACATTTTCTTAATACTAAAATCTTCCAAATGATAAGTTCACTAATATTAAAGTTATATTTTAAAAAAATTACATTATTGGAATTTCGGTGTCACTATAAAGACCTCTGCCGACCACTTAGAAGATAATGGGCGTAAAAATGTCTGGCAACGGGAAAAGGATATGAACCTGCGACCCCGCGAACGTACCTGAATAACAGCGTCATCAATGTCTTCCTGCAGATATTTGGTCCCATACCATAATTCAGTTTGGGTACATTTGTCACCAAAGCATCTGAAATTATAAATAAATAAATATCCCGGTACATTCTTTACACACGGCCATCTGATCCCAAACTAAGCAGAGCTTGTACTATGGAAACCAGATAACTGATATACTATTGTAAATACAATCTAATACAGATACTAGCTGTCCTCCGCGGTTTCACCCGCGTTCCCGAGGGATGTAACATTTTCCCGACACAAAAAGTTCTATGTTACTGCTAATACCTCCAAGAATATGTGTACAAAGTTTCATGGTGATCTGTTAAGTAGTCAACGCGTGAAAGTAACAAACAAACTTACATTCCCATTTATAATATTAGTATGGATAGAACAAACAGACATGTCCATTTAGAAATGTTTGTCCTAGATGGGAATCGAACTTTAGTAGTGGGAGGTCGTCCCACTCGGCGTTCTCCTGTACGTACATTATTATTTGAGCTTTCTATCGCGCACTCAGGTTGTGGAATGAGCTCCCCGCAGTTTTTTTTTTTTTTTTTTATGCTACTTGGGCCGACAAACAAGCAGACGGTCCACCTGATGGTAAGTGGTCACCGCCGCCTATGGACATTTGCAACACTAGGAGCATCGCCAATGCGTTGTCGACCCTGAGACGTGAAGTTGTTAAGTCTCATGTGCCTGTAATTTCACCGGCCTCCTTACCTTTCTAACCGAAACACAGTAATACAATAGCACTACTGCTTCACGGCGGAAATGGGTAAGGTGGTAGTACTTCCCCGGACGAACTCTGCACTAAGAGCTCTACTACTCTGAATGCAGTGGTTTTTACAAGTAAGTACAGCATGGGGTTCTTCAAGAAGCGATTTTTGCATATACCCACGGTGTTGCAAGCGTCCACAGGCTGCGGTGACCGTTTACCATCAGACGGGCCGTCGCTTCTTTGCTACCTTAGCAGTATAAAAAAAAATATACATACTTAGCGACGATCCCAACGCGAACATTCTCAGGAGTGAGCAGCGCCAGTAACTCCTCGATCAGCTCCGGCTTCCACTCCGTCATCAGGTAGAAAGCGCTGAGTACGTCCTCCATTGGGAATTCCTGTGGAGAATCAGTCATTGTATTATGTAGTAGGACAATCATAAAGCAAAGCCGTTCAAGTATTACATAAATAGAGGGAGGGGGGTCTTTGCTTTGCTTATTTTTGATGACATGGGGGATGGGGGTTCTAGATAAATAAATAAATATCCCGGGACATTCTTTACACACGGCCATCTGATCCCAAACTAAGCAGAGCTTGTACTATGGAAACCAGATAACTGATATACTACATGTAGGTATGTTTATTAAGTATTTACACACGGCCATCTGGTCCCAAACTAAGCAGAGCTTGAACTATGGAAACCAGATATATTACATAAACAATATTTGTCTTCTACTTACTTATATAGATATTCACACCCAGGCACAGAACAAGCAGACATGTTCATGCACAGAAATCTTTGTCCTGGATGGGAATCGAATTCGCGACTTGCGACTTGGCAGTCAGGTCGCTAACCACCAAACTTGTCAGAAGGTGATTACGTCAGCAGTAGTTATTAACTTTTTAACACATATGGCAACACATTGTCTATGCGTGAAAATGAATACCGTATCAATGAAGTTCGTTTAAATGAATATTATGTGTTAAAGTCCTCTATACTGAGCCTATTTTTTTAATCCTAGAATTGTAACTGCTGCTCATCAATCAATAAAGAATAATGCAGGCCAGTCAGTGAAAAAAAAAAAATGTAACCTTGCCGGTTCTTCTCAGTCGAAGGCTGACTTCCGAACCGGTAGTAGGTTCAGTAACTTTAAATTTGACCTTCATATGCCTTCCGAGAGCCTAAACTGAATAAATGGTTTTGAATTTTTTTACCCTACCACTGCTTCCTCACCATATTCCCCATTACAATTAAAGTCATTAAAATGACCACATAGGTACCACCACATGGCGACACTGACCTGCAGGAGATGGACGTGGCCGGAGACCAGCGAGCGCGGCTCCTGCGAGTCCTTGAAGCGGAACTCGAGGCACATCAGGTCGCGCTGCTCCTCCCACACCCAGCGATGGGGGCCGGCTGAGCGCAGCATCGCTATGTACTGTCGGCCGAGGTGAACACAGACTTCAATAATAATACACTCATATTCAAAATCTTTGATATAAGTTCATTTATACATTTTGGATTGAATGGTTATCCAATAGCACTTTTCAAAATAAATTTATTTGAAAAAAAAAAAAAGAAGTTATTTTGTATATATTTTTTTGTATATTTTATATACAATATTGTTTGTCATTTTCATTAAAGACATTTAAATCTATTATTTATATTTATTTTTTTTATATTGACATGTTGCAACAACTTACCTCAAACACCAGATGTACAATGTCATCGATATGCTTCACCCCGTTCTCCGTGAGGTCCACCTGCACTCCGAAGAAACCGAAGCCACGGGCTCCAGTCCTCGTACCGCCCACTAAGCTGCGGTCAAACAAGGTGTAAACTGAGATCAAACAAGGTGTAAACTGAGATCAAACAAGGTGTAAACTGAGATCAAACAAGGTGTAAACTGAGATCAAACAAGGTGTAAACTGAGATCAAACAAGGTGTAAACTGAGATCAAACAAGGTGTAAACTGAGATCAAACAAGGTGTAAACTGAGATCAAACAAGGTGTAAACTGAGATCAAACAAGGTGTAAACTGAGATCAAACAAGGTGTAAACTGAGATCAAACAAGGTGTAAACGTGGATCAAACAAGGTGTAAACTGAGATCAAACATGGTGTAAACGTGGATCAAACAAGGTGTAAATGTGGATCAAACAAGGTGTAAACTGAGATCAAACAAGGTGTAAACTGAGATCAAACAAGGTGTAAACGTGGATCAAACAAGGTGTAAACTAAGATCAAACAAGGTGTAAACGTGGATCAAACAAGGTGTAAACTGAGATTAAACATGGTGTAAACGTGGATCAAACAAGGTGTAAACTGAGATCAAACAAGGTGTAAACTGAGATCAAACAAGGTGTAAATTTACCAATTCTATAGCCTTAGCCTTATTCTGAGTCGGAATATCATTGGTATCACAAAAATATTTTTATTTTGTTTATTGGAGATGTTCTGTATGTGTATGGATAAACCTATTTTCTTTCATTTAATTCTTTCTTAAAGAGACACTACTACTTTACGGCAAATTAGTACGTTAATTAGGTA
Organism: Habrosyne pyritoides; assembly: GCA_907165245.1. Taxonomy (NCBI): domain Eukaryota; kingdom Metazoa; phylum Arthropoda; class Insecta; order Lepidoptera; family Drepanidae; genus Habrosyne; species Habrosyne pyritoides. The sequence goes on from OU015614.1 coordinate 2,300,125, forward strand.
GTACTTCTCCAGACGAACTCTGCACTACTACTTTAAAAACTACTCTACTACTTTGTGCCAGTCGTCAGGATTACGTAGTAGAGTTAACTGTGTGATAACCATATAAACAGTCAACAAAGAGCTGAAGATCGAGCTCAGTGGCGTGCCATAGGTGAGGCTTATGTCCAGCCTTGGACAGAGATAGACTGATGATGATCTATCTATATGAACAGTTTTTTATTTCTTTCTCTTTCTTAGTGACTCACCTGTTGCACCAGCCGCGGGCTTTCAGCGCTGACAGCAAGCTGCCGGGTCCCTCGTGCCCCAGCAAATGCGACAGGTAGTGACCGGGCTGCGGGAGATACGACATTCATACATTTAGAGCAGAATAGAATATAAATTTTGTTTATTCATGTTGGCCTTCACAGGGTCTTATAAGTCGTCTTTATGGTTTCTTAAAAGTATTACAAAGATATTAAAAATTTACAATAAAAATACTTAAATGGTTAGCTTGTCAGGCGAGCAATTCATTGCCAAATATTATTTTCTAAATAATCATATATACTATAAAATCCCATTTGATATAAAATATTCTTTGTGTATGGGTAATTCTTTACGTTATTGCTATTTATAATAAATAAATATCCTGGGACATTCTTTACACACGGCCATCTGGTCCCAAACTAAGCAGAGCTTGTACTATGGAAACCAGACAACTGATATATTACATATACTACCTTTTTTTCTTTTTCTTTTCTAAATACATACTTATATAGATATTTACACCCAGACACAGAACAAACAGACATGTTCATGCACACAAATGTTTGTCCTGGGTGGGAATCGAACCCGCGACCTTCGGTTTGGCAGTCAGAGCGTTAACCACCAAGCCAACTGGCCTGTTTAAGTATGTATTTATTAAAAAAAAAGCAGTATATCAGTTACCTGGTTTCCATAGTACAAGCTCTGCTTAGTTTGGGATCAGATGGCCGTGTGTAAAGAATGTCCCGGGATATTTATTTATACAACCTTGCACATTTATAATATTAGTAGGATTCACACCAAATGATATGTGAAGCAATAAAGTATCGAATAACTCACTCCGCTCTTGTAATGCATCCTAGTATCAGGTATGGGGAAATCAATGGACAGCGATCTGAGATCCTTGACAGGGAGGCAATAAGCTCGCTTCCTTCGCAACTCCGGCGGGAAGGGGTGTTCAGGCCAGCTCGGCGCCGTCACCGCGCTGTCTACCACCGACGAGAAGAGAGGCACTACCATCGCTTCTAGCTCATCAAGGGACTCTGAAAATAACATTAAAAAGTGACTTTCTGTATGTGGTGCTAGTGCGTCGACTCAGTGACAGCGGGTCTAATACGTCCTGAAGATGCTTCGTGTAGAAGCGAAACTTGCGATTTCCTGTTGAGTTTCCTTGTTTGGGACTTGACAGAGGAGATCCAGCGGAATTCGTTACTAGATATTTGTTTTTGTATAATCTTACAATGGATTTACGCAAGGTTACGGCTGATTCAATCAGTAAATATTACAACTTCAGTTATTGTAGAAGTAGTGGAGCTTTTGAGTTTTTAGAACACTGCAGAGTTCGTCCGGGGAAGTACTACCAGCATACCCATTTCTATCGTGGAGCAGTAGTACTTGCAGTTGAGTTAGTAAGGAGGCCGGTGAAATTACAGGCACATGAGACTTCAACTTGACGTCTCAGGGTTGACAACATATTGGCGATGCCACTGGTGTTACAAATGTCTACAGGCAGCGGTGACCACTTACCATCAGATGGGCCGTCTGGCTGTTAGACGGGCAAGGTGGTATACAAATATACAGAAATACTGACATTGTTGCATAGTATTTAAAGATGAAAATAGAATGAGAATGAAATGCTCAAAATAATACAGAAAACCAATTCGATATAAAAGCTACAAGCGGACTGATGGACACACAGAAATAGACTTTGTTGCATACAAATTAGAGATGAAAATAGAGGACGTTATTTAGCTTACCTTTCCCCATAACAACGAGCGTCATTATGTTAGAAGAGTACCATTTCTTGTGAAATTTCAGCAGTTCTTTTCTGACATCTATGCCCTTCTCTTTAGGTGTAATTTCCAGTGTTGTTTTGTTGCCTGTAACAAAAGAGTATGATATAACATGTTTAATGAATCTTACTTATCCTCCTGAACTATCCCGACTGGTAGGGATAAGTGCACTGCCCATTACCGAGTGGCACACTTATCCTACTGAGCTATCACTATAAGTGCATGTTTACAGGCACATGAGACTTAACAACTTTACGTCTCAGGGTCGGCCACGCTTTGCCCCTAGCGTTGCAAATGTATGGTATAAAATATATTTTTAATTCATTTAATTTGTAACAAAAAAAAATAAAGTACATATTTAAAAATAAAGTTTTTTGTTATTTATATATTTGTTTTAAATACGTGAAGTTGTTAAGTGTCATGTGCCAGTAATCGTGCACTTATCGCTGCCAGCAGGGATAGCTCGGCAGGGACGAGTGTACCACTCGATTGTTCCATCTTCGGGAACGTGGGTGAACCCGCGGGGGACAGTTAGTAATTATTATAACTCACCAGTGCCAAACTTGTGGAACGCATGGTTGGGGTCGGCGGTGCTCTTGTTGAGCTGGTCCATGCGCCATGTGTCCGAGGAGGTGTTCTTCTCGTGCTCCGAGTTGACGGCGCTGAGCTCGCGGCCCGTCGCCGACTCGGTGAACAGCGGGGATATGAAGAACTGGGCGAAGCTGTGCAGTTGGAAAATGTACATAGATATAACATAACATGGATAAAAAAACCAAGAGGCAAGCAATTTTGCGACGGTGTTCGAGACTCTGGAGCTTGGACTGAACCAAAGTAGTGTCGCCAATTAACTTTTTAGCACGGCGCTCCACTGAGTCGAGGGCTGCCAGCTGGTACTTGGCGAGGTCCCAAGCTTCTTGCCAGCGGTTTTTGCCTTAAACTCAATAGAGTCGCCGAAGTTTAAATTTGAGCTAAGGTACATCCCTAAGAGCTAAAGATGGTTGGAGATCGGTACAGATACATTATGGAAAGTGAGAATCAAGGAGAAGGAACTCCGCTTAGCGGTGAATAGACACGCCTGTGTTTTGGTAGCGTTAAACTTGACCAGGTTGGCATCGCCCCAGTCGGACGCGGCCTGCAAGGTCATATTCATACACTTAACCATGGACTCTCTGAGAAACTGGGTCTCACCGCTACTAGCTCTCGCATTGGAAACGTATCTATCTACAACTGTGCTGTCGTCAGCGTACTCAAATATACCGGGCTTCAACAGATCGTTGATGTGCAACAGGAGAAGTATGCAGACAGAACAGATCCCTGAGGTACCGGCGTTTATTGCCATTAGATCAGACGAGCAGCCATCTATGACTACTCGTATGGATCGTTCTCTCAGGAAATCAGCGATCCAGTTACGAAGGCCAGAGCGGATTTCAATTGAAAGAAGCTTGATTAGGAGGTTGTCATGCCGGACACTGTTAAATGCCTTGGAGATGTCGAGGGACACCGCGAGAGCTTCGCCGTGCTTGTCCAAGGCTTCGCTCCAAATGTGTGTAGCATACACTAGAAGGTCCCCAGTAGACCGGCCTTGGCGAAACCCATATTGTCAGCTACTGAGAAGGTATTACATTATGTTCCAGGTATGCTAGGAGCTTGTTGTTTAGGACATGCTTCATAATCTTGCAAAGAATGGAGGTGATGGCAATCGGTCGGTAGTTGCCAGGGTCAGCACGACTCCCCTTCATTGGCACAGGTTGCACATTCACAAAATACCTCTTTTGGCCGTATGCGAATAATGCGCAAAGTAGTATCGTAGCGAGATATAAAAGCTGGTGTAGCATTTCCAGCTTCTAGGCGTGAATTTTCCGCAAAAAGAGCAGGAAACACGTTGGCTTTTTCTTCTGCGGTGTGACCCATCCGGTTTCAGCAACGGAGGCAGCGTGGTGCGGCAGAAGTTCGTCTCCACAGATTTGGCGAGGAACCAGAACGATTTACCTCCAGAGGGATATGATGCCAGTCTGGATACGATTCGCCCCATGTGACGGAAACGAGCCCTCTTAATTACCTTTTAGCAGGACTTGGCGGCGGTATTAAAGGCCTTTTTTCTTTTCGTCTAGATCCGGAGATTTGCGATTACGAGCATCAGTCCAGGTTACGTAAGCCAACTGTTTTTGTGCTTCAGCGCTAACACAATCGGCACCAAACCACGGACGAGCTTTGTCACCAAGTGACACATCAGAAAATGGAACAAAGTATTCCATACCCTGACGGATCACTTCAATAATGCTGTTCGCGCAGCTCGACGGCTCACCAGAAGAAAAGCACATTTGCCGCCAAGGGTAGGATGCAAGGAAGTGCCGCATTTCATCCCAATCTGCTGACTTGTATCGCCATACCCGCCTGCTTCGCTTAAGGCTAGTGTCAGACGGGGAGTGGTTTGATACAGATTTCACCAGACAGTGATCCGATGTTCCCAACGGGGATGAAACTGACACGGAATACCCGTGTGGATCGGTGGTCAGCTGAAGGTCCAGGCAATTAGGCGTATGGCCAACAACATCTGGTATCCGAGTGGGCTGGTCTACCAACTGAGTGAGATCTAGCGATAGAGCAAATTTGCGCGCCTCTCTCCCAGCATGGTCGCTCAACTGGTATGGAAACAACCACTCTTGGTGGTGGGCATTAAAGTCCTCCAGGCTAACCAACTGCGCACGCGGATATCGTTGTTGGGCCAAATCCGCAGCATCGCCGAGATGCGACTGGTAGACAAGGGAGTAAAGTATTTGCTCCATTTCAGTGTCCACCAGTATCCATAGAACAGAGAAACAAGGGTCCTCAATGTTTCGGAGGCGCCGACAGCAAATGTCATCGCGGGCATACACATAAGACTCCAGCGCGAGGCTTAAAATTGTGCTCCAAGGTGTACCCTGGGTAGTGGAGGTATGCCGCGTCTGAAGGCCATCCGATTTGCGTCTCCGTGAGGCAGAGCCGTATGGCCTCTCAGTCTCAAGGTGATGGTGGACTGGGTCGAGATTGGAGTGCTGGCCTCGAATGTTAGAGAAGTGCACTTTCATGGAGAGGACGTGCTTCCGCTGTGTAACCGTGCTTCTCTTATTGGGTTTATTCATGTTTTGAAGGGTGAATAGGGGGGGAAGTAAGGCAGTTGAACGAGATGCTGTAGAGCCAGCCCAGTAACGCAAAAGAGAGTACCGCACTAAGGAGAGCCTGGCCTGGAGTCTGCGGGGACGCCCGAACCCCCCCGAAGGTGTCTACCGGATCCTCTCTTCCGGTCGCCAACCGGCACGGTAGCGCACTTCGGGAATTCACGCAGTTGTGTGGGGCAGCCTTTCGTGGGCGGCTAACCCACTACTTGAGCCCCCTACTACCTACGGTCGGCCAACGGAGCACCGTGCTTCGGATCCCGCTGCCCTCCAAGACCGAGGCACTCGGCGCAGCGGTTCAGGGTGCTGAACCGGTTAGCAACTACAGCACAACTGTTCAGACCCGTCCCTCCCGAATGGTTACTCCAAACGTCACGCCTGAACACGACCGAAGCCGTTTGGCGACATGGCTTAGATTGGAGGATGGTAACTAGCCACGGCCGAAGTCTCCCACCAGAGAGTGGTTCTCCCATCAGCCGGGTTCGTCGCCTCTTACGATCCGCTAACCGGCAGCGGAGGGGATTAGTATTCTTTCTCCGTCCCCCCACGGATATAATACTATTTGTTAAGATTATTAGATTCAAAACCACTACCTTAGCCGAAACACAAACTAACACCTTTTAACGAGCAATTCTTGTATATTTATATATATATAATTAGGATCTCGGAAACGGCCCCAACGATTTTCATCAGTTTCGGGGGCGATAAATCGATCTAGCTAGGATTAATTTTCAGAAAATGTCGTTTTATCCGTGTTTTCAATGATCAACTTTATCGATAATTGACTTAAACATAACCTGAAAAAAATTACTTCCTGACATTAACTGCTTGAACGACACAACAACATTAAAGCTACTCCAGTAGATGGCGTTGTTAAGCAACACTAAGCCAATAATCAACTTTACATAACTTACCAAAAAAAAAAATACCGAGCACAGCTCGGGCATCTAGGTACTAGAACCGTACTTACATATCTAGAGCCTTGTCAAGATGAGCCGGCAATACATCAAAGTAATATGTGGTGTGGTCAGAAGATGTCGAGGCATTCGATGACCCTCCATGTTCAGATAGGAATTTGTTATATTCGTTTTCCTGTAAAAAATATATCACTACATAGTATAAAACAAAGTCGCTTTCTCTGTCCCTATATCCCTATGTATGCTTAAATTTTTTAAACTACGCAACGGATTTTGATGCGGTTTTTTTAATAGATACGAGTGATTGAAGAGGAAGGTTTTTATGTATAATACATGTAACATCCCACGGGAACGCGGGTAAAACCGCGGGGGACAGCTAGTATATATATAAAAATCAAAACCAATTCAGTTTATCTCGAGGTCACTTATGAAGGTCACAGATACTGTGGTGAATGGGGATGTGTAACTCAGCTCTGAACCGGTTCAACAGATCAGATCACACCTACTTGAACTGTCGAGCTCAAGAGCAAACTAATCAGCTAATATTGTCTCAGGGTCGACAACGCATTGGCGATGCTCCGGTGTTACAAATGTCCATAGGCGGCGGTGACCACTTACCATCAGGTGGACCGTATGCTTGTTTGTCGGCTCACGTGGTATGATAACAAAAATTAAAGCAAATCCTAGTAATATTATAAATGCGAAAGTTTGTATGTATGAATGTTTGTTAGTCTTTCACGCAAACTACCAAACGGATTTGGATGAAACTTGGCACATAAATAGAAAATGCCCCGGAATAACACATAGGATTGTTAAGAACCATCTCAACATTTTAGGCATTGGAGAAAAAGCGCGAGCGGGAGACGCCACTGCCACTACCATTGCGCGTTATCGGAACACGTCAGCGACGCACTATTTTTGATAATTTTGGGTGGCGATATAAGTCCTCTCGACCGGTCAGGATACTTTTTGTGCCGGGAAAAACATAGGATTCGTGTGAAGTCATTTATAGATGGTTGCCTATGGACATTTGCGACACCAGAGCCATCGACCCGAAGACGTGAAGTGACTACTGAGCATCAGATGATAACAAACCTGAGGATACTTCTCGGTTCCAAGGAACAGCATGTGCTCACAGAAATGCGCCAGTCCTGGTAACTCTTCAGGGTCGCTCAGGTAGCCTGTAAAGAAACAAAGTCACGAATTTTATTTTATTTATTAAGTTTACATACACCAACAGTACACATATTAAAATATACACAGTCTTATTTTCAGTGATTATGACAGAACTTATCATAATGTACAGATATGTGCACCTATTATAGGTACACAACATTTACAACAAAAAGAGCAAAACTAGTGAGAAAACAATACAGTAAAATAAAGCAATGTAAAATTCGTAGCCGAATGGCAGAACATCAGATTGTTAAAATAATGCTAAAACGAATTTATATGGAGTCAACTGAAACTAACTATTTAAGTTTATATTGAGTACTAGGTTTGCACTATGTGGTATGGCCCGCGTTTCCAGGATAAATGGGCTGCATAGGCAGCATTTTTCCGCTCTGTCAACTATACAGGCTGTAACAAACTACCCGTAAAGCCGAATGAATGTTTAATGGGGCCTTATGACGAGTCCATTCACAATATTTAAGAACCGTAGTAACGCTGTATAACATACCCCAAAAAAATAATTTTTTTTGAATGAAAAATAGAAAAACTATTAAAGAAGACAATTATTAGGTAAAATAGGTACGTAGGCCTTTCTGTTAAATAATCTGGTTCCCTGACTTGACAGCTTACTAGGGTTGTTGGCTTTGATAATTAATTATATTTTTACGGGGTATTTTGTAACACGTTGTTATCCAATTTATATCCTTATCATAAGTTTCCCCGGATTTGTTATAGTTTGGAGGGTGTCCGGGGAACGTCCGGATGGGGTTTTCATAAAGAGTGAAACCCGGACACTTTTGTGTCAGGTAAATCCCAATACACTAGTAGATAAGCAGTTCAAAACTGATTCGTAATCGTTAACCCCATCCAATTAAAATGTAAATTATAAAAAATATTTTAGGTGTGTCAGGGGAAAAACCCAAATTTCTCTTAAATGTCAGGGGGTTTTTAATTTTTTGTCCGGGGTTGGCAATTATGGTAGTTACCTATGTATGGTCTAGTGCCCATGCCCAGATGTTGGACCGATTCGAAATCCTAAGTAGCTTCCAGGGGCCAAACCCCCCCTGAAAAATAACCCAAGATACGCCAATGATGCTTATCATCAAGATCCGCTGAGTCGTTCAGCCGTGAAGAGTTAACAAGCAGAGAGACAAGCGGACGGACGGACATCTAAATATAACTTTGAACAACTCACCGACATTAACATCAATAGCGGCGGCAGACTTGTCCGTCGTGGGGTCACTGACCAGCAGGACTTTGAGTCGATTCGTGAGCACCAGGCCTCTGAAAACAAAATCATTTATTGATGGGTCAATTGATTTGGTGGTTAAAACGACACAGATCATTGATTGAGTACTATCATGATGTCATTTGTGTGCACGAACTGCCCCCTTATTCAGCTAATACAAACTTCGTCGGAGGCTTCGGAGAGCTAACCTCTCTCGTGATTAGTAGTATTAGCGTAGTAAGCGACAGAGACAGAGCACGGAGGCCGCGACGAAACATCATCGAATTAATGTAATTTTCCTTATAGAATCGAGCCCCTGTATGTTCTATGCAAGGCGTCGTTAATAAGCGTCGACCGTACGAGCGAACGATGCGTGTTCGTCGCACGACGAGATTGAACACACGCATTGATGCAGTGTCCTCATTTAAGCTTACAGGTCACCGCATGACCAAGGCAAAATTGCTCAACAGTAAAAACTATGCATTTCTCTTAAGAGTCGTTGACGAAATGACGTTAGACGTTAGCCAATCAGAACAACAGGGTGTAAATATCTATTGAAGTATGTATTATGGAATATTTTATTGTAAAAAAGAGCGTGGTGTGCATGGTGTCAATAGTTATAAATATTTCATAATTAGTAGGATTATCATTTTGATAATATTTTAAAATGCACCCCACGCTTTTTATTGCAATAAAAATATTTTTTCTTCTTTACACTGTTCTTAATTCAAATTTATTTTCTATTTTTTAGTTGGATTTTCTATAAAAGCGTGTTTATTTAGTTTTTTTAAACTATTGTTTATTTTTATTTTTTTTAGTTAAACCGCTATACCTGATCATCCTAGTAAGGATAACGGGTTAAACTATTTAGAATATTAAATTGTCATCGGTCCTTAACAAGTATGCCAAATTTCGAGTTAATCCGACGTCTTGAAGGGGATCAAAATCATGTTCAAAGATTCCGTTACATACTAACATACATCTGAAGCTAAAAAAAAGCGTATTAAAAACAATAAGTATATATTACATATTATTAGTATATATATATATATAAATATATATAATATATAAATATATATATTTATATATATTAGTATAGTAATATATAACAATAATATAGTTAATATATACTACATATTACTATTCCGTCTTTTTCTCATTAGAAAGAAAGAACGAAACAAATTTATTTGTGACAAAGGGAAATATAACACGAAAATAGTTTATAAAAAGAAACGAGGTAGGTACATAATTGCCACAAATCGGTCCTCCAACTCAGCATACCAATCAACGCTGGCTGTACCTACATTGGTACGTATAGCCAAAGCTGATCTTCCGCTGGGGCCGGCAAGTGAAAACACGGCAAGACCACTACATTTAAAATAACAAATAAACAGCAAAAAAATCTAAAATGAGAAAAACAATTAGTTATCTAGCTGCCGTTTCCATGCCGAAAATTTACTTTAGTCACCAGCGAGTAAACTACTATCGATACAGTATTTCTCGATAGCAACTGTCAAATTTGTGACTCATGTTATCGAATTTCTATAGCAAAGGCTAAAAAACGTTACTCACTAATGTTTATATATAGATAGGTTACCTATCGACTCATACTATCGATTTTAGTTCTTTAGGTGACCGCTAGTGGCGCTGTACACATTTGCCATAGAAATGTTTTACGCCGTCGCTAGCGAGTACGTACGTTAAAAACTCATGGTAAAGGCACAGATCCGCGTGATGCAGTATTGCACTGGTATTACTGTGTTACGGTTGGAAAGGTAAGGGGCCAGTGATATTACAGGCACATGAGACAACTTCACGTCTCAAGGTCGACAACGCATTGGCGATGCCCCTAGTTACAGAATACGTACCCTAGTGTTGCGAATGCCCATTGGTAGCGGGCAGTGACTACTTAACACTAAACATACCATATCCGGGTCAAATGGCCAATTTTGCATTTAAAATGCACGTATCATCTTATTGCTTTTGCACATTTCACTTGATGACTTTTTCTTACTAATTAATATACATTTATACTATTTATTTCCCTTCCTACCAACCATATTTCATACATTCAAGCAGGAAACATAAAGTCACATTTGACCCGCTATGGTAGAAATAGGTACATAGTAAGTGCTGGTATGATTAGTGTTAAAAAGTGTAATTGCTTAATTTATTGCAGGCTTTTCTCAGTAAAAAAACAACCTTCCAAACCGGTATTAGAGTCAGACTATTCATGAGTGCTTGTAAAGCCCTATTTGAATAAAATAATATTTATTAAAATTTATTTTCTGTTTTTTAGTTTGGTTTTCTATATAAAGCGTGTTTTCTAGTTTTTTTTTAAACTATTATTAATTTTTCATTTTTTAATTAAATTTTTTTGAGTGCCCGAAAGAGTATGTCTGGAACTGCACGCATGCGTAGTTCGCGCACTAACTCTATCTCTCTTACTCGCATGCAAAGGATGCGGAAAGAAATTAATTAATCCTGGCGAATCTAATTAGCATAATCGGATGCTTTGATCGGATTTTTGCATTGTCATCGATCTCTGACAGGTGTGCAAAGTTTGATTAAATCTGATCGTTCAAAGTAGGACAAAATCGTGCTCAAAGGGGTCGGTTACAAACATACATACAGGTGAAGCTAATATAAAGCGTGTAAAAATGTTTTCATTTCATCAGGTGGACCGTCTGCTTGTTATGTTCATCCAAATAGGGCATGCATCGATATGAATGGTGCTTAAGAATGATCAAACTCTAATCCCTGTCCAAAAGGTAGGTTTGCCGAGAGAAGCTGGCAATAATTGTAAACTTCGTGAAAATCTATCTATCTATATAAAAATGTTATGTTGGTTTGTGTACGCTTCAAAAACTCAAAAAGTTCTGCACCGATCGAGCTGAAATTTTAGCATGATATATAATCCGCATCAAGGATTGTTTTATCTATATTTTGCATCAGTCACATCCGCGACCGTCTTTGTTTTGTTTCTCATTTCTCAACCATCCAATCACAGTGTGCCACAGCGGAGCGTGCCAGGGTACAGCTAGTAAATAATAATAATTATTATTTTCAAAACAAGAGTCAATACAGTACGTCCTGCGAGGACCAGCGCTACATCCAAGCGTTGTTAATAAAATAATTATTCAATTTGTAGTATACCTTGTTTTAAAACTATATAATTTTTATTTGAGATGGCTTGAATTATACCTAGTTATAGAACAAAAAGAAAGCAATAAAAACTTAAAAATAATTCAGTTTCCATAATTCACAATAAACCTTATCACTACATAGTATAAAACAAAGTCGCTTTCTCTGTCCCTATATCCCTATGTATGCTTAAATCTTTAAAACTACACAACGGATTTTGATGCGGTTTTTTTAATAGATACAGTGATTGAAGAGGAAGGTTTATATGTATAATACATGTGACATATTTACTAAAGATAGCTGACGAGGGATGTAACAATTCCCCGGCACAAAAAGTATCCTATGTTACTTCTGATACCTCCAAGAATATGTGTACAAAGTTTCATGGTGATCGGTTAAGTAGTTTTCGCGTGAAAGCGTAATAAACAAACTTACTCACATTTATAATATTAGTAGGGAAGAAAGGATAAATATATTTATATAACATATATGTTATTTTTGAAGTTTGCGTCAGGCTTTTTCAACGAATACTGAGTGCCAAGGGGTAAACCCCAATTCCAGATAATCTTTCAGTTTACTTTAGGAATTCTTTGTTTATGTTTCCTTGGCTGACAGGAATTCCGAAAATAACAATAATTACATATTAATTTGTCCTTTTAAATTAATCATATTGCCTGTTAGACAGTACCCATACATATTTATTTTTAAATTACTGTTTAATTGAGCATTAAATAAATTTCCTACTAATATTATAAATGCGAATGTTGATTTATAAAAAATAATAAATAAAAATAAATATCCTGGGACATTGTATTGTATGGATGTTACTTCCACTTTCCGGCAAAAACTATCCAACGGATTTGGATGAAACTTGGCACATAGATAGAGCATATATTGGACTAACATATAACCTACTTGTTGTATATGAGCCCTCTAAAATATTTATTTTATTCTGTTTTTTTAAAATGCTTATATTTAATTATAGCTGTCCCCCGCGGTTTTACTCCCGTTCCCGAGGGATATCACATTTTCCCGGGATAAAAAGTAGCCTATATGTTATTCCAGGATATGCTCTATCTATGTGCCAAATGTCATCCATATCCGCTTTGTAGATTTTGCGCGGAAGAGTAACAAACATACTTACATACAAATCTTTCATCTTTTTAATATTAGTATTAATTTGGAACCAATTTTGATGAAATCTTCAGTGTTAATAAGTCGTTAAAAACTTATTACTTCAATCCATTCTGTAGTTCCGAAAAACCATTGGGCAAGTATACTATTGTACACAAATTTTCGTATATTCGTTTAGAAGTCTCAGTAGACTTGTAAAAACAATGCCAATAACCCATCATATTCTTGGAGGTATTAGAAGTAACATAAGATACTTTTTGTGCCAGGAAAATGTTACATCCCTCGGGAAAGCGGGTGAAACCGCAGGAGGACACCTTTTTTACCAGTCGGTAAAATATTGCACTATCTCCTCTCCTCTCTGAATTAATACACGTCATTATATTATATGTCTGACCGGCCAATTGGCTTGGTGGTCAGCGAACCTGACTGCCAAGTCGAAGGTCACGGGTTCGATTCCCACCCAGGACAAACATTTGTGTGCATGAACATGTCTGTTTGTTCTGTCTGGGTGTAAATATCTATATATACATATGTATGTATTAAGAAAAAATAAAAAGTAGTATATGTAGTATATCAGTTATCTGGTTTCCATAGTACAAGCTCTGCTTAGTTTGGGATCAGATGGCCGTGTGTAAAAAAATGTCCCAGGATTTTTTTTTATACAAAGGTCGACAAATATCAAATTGGCTCGAATGGCGAAATAGCTAAATCAGGCACTGGTTAGTACCACTTTCACTAGAAGTTAGAATCATTTAAATTTGCTTCATCATAGTCACAAGATATCGTTAGAAATGGATTTGGCGTCGAGCAGTCCTGCGTCATCTCACCAAGTGGAGCGGCAGGTCTAATAATCGCTACACGTAAAAAATGGATTCCCCGTACTGGTGATATTTATAATCAAATTTTAAACAAACCAAATAGGATGTAAACTGTGCAAACTACATGCCATCGCAGGCTAATTAATTTTACGACAAAAGCTAAGTCCGGGAAAAAAATATATATTATATAAAAAAAAAAAGGCTTTGGCTTAGGCCCAACAATCTTCATAAGATGCAGCCAATCTTTGTCATAGTCTGCATTTACTTTGACTTTGAAAAAAATCATACAGCAACAAAAACAAAATACTTTGCAGAATTCCCACATTAGTCTTAACTTTTAGGTGATGTCATGGGAATGTTATAGGAATAAATATACCAAATATTGATTATATGTTTTGACAAAGAATTCTATTATCCAAACTACAACGGACCCCTGGTAATCTGACAAACATTTTGCAGGGCAGTGTCAGACTATCGAATCTGTTGTACTGCTTAAGAACCCCTATAGTCTGGATTTTTTACACCCTTTATTAGCTTCACTTGTATGTTTGTAACAGACTCCTTCGGGCATGATTTTGACCCACATTAAACAGTCAGATTTCATTCAAACTTTGTAGTTTAGATTTGGATAAACATAGGCACGAGCAAAAGTCGACAATTCATATCCAAGAATCATGTTATATACATAATCAGTTTAAAAGACTCACCTATATACTCTCTTGTCCTGCTGAGACTTGACAATATCATCATACCGCTTTATCACCCCAGAGCTGCCTTCCTCAATGGAAATACCAGGGGTTCGAGCTGGGGGTGATTTTGGGGAGTGCCGCGCCGCAAGCTCCGGCGTAGACATGTTAGAATAGGGCCGGTGATGAAACCTGATTGAAAGATGAAGGCAAAATTGGTCTAATGGCCCGGAAACGTCCAATTACTACACAAGGGTGCTACAATACTGTTACGATCTATTTGGAATAACTTACCTTAAAGTTTAATCAAATAAATAAAACAACAAAATATTTATGAACAGCGGGAAATCAGTTCCCTTGATGGGTATTAAAAAACACTTCTTTTTTTACAAGCAAATTAATCAACCGCTAACGTAACACACACAAAGCCTAACCTATTGAAGTTGGCTCGATACGATAGATTCGGCGAAAAGCTGTAGACCCCCACAAACAGGATTCTTCTCGATGCCAGCTTGGAAGTTAATGAAATAAAATTTAAATGAAAGTCTGAGAGTAACGAGACTTGACGACGTACAATTAAATAAACTTAGATTTTGACATTTATGTATTATCCAGGGCTGCCAGTAAATATATATTTTTATTTGTCCAAGGCAAAGTAATTTAGTCGTATAATGTGGTGAAATTGATTGAAATTTAGTTGAAATGATGAAATTAATTTAAAATAGGTTTGTTATTGTACAACATTATGATTCCGCTGAGGCGGAACACGACAATGAGTCATGCTTTTTGGTGAGTGCAGCCGGCGTTCATCGATTTATAAAACGTTATCATGTCAAACAAATGGATTTAAACGTTATTTTTTGATAGGAAAAAAATAACATAAAATTTTTAAATCCGTTGTTGGTTTCTTACAAGATTCAAATAATTTCAGCTTCTATTATTGTACAAAAGTATTCAAAACAAAGTTCTAAAATCACGTCTGGCAACCCTGTGAAGCTAATACCATAATATTATGGAGAGTAGTAAAGGAGGACCATCTTGTATGGGGGATTAGTCGAAAAAGTGTCCCCTTGTAAACAGCAAATTAGGTTTCGAATTCTCACCGAAATAGCGCTGGTGTAGCAAGTGGAAATGCTGGGTTGGTTTCCGGTAATTCTTTAAAACTATTTCCTATTTGCAATAAATTGGGGTGCTTAAAATCACTGTATAATTTTATTCCATACTCATGTTTGTCTATATATTATAATAATTATAAAAAATGCGCTGTAACAAAACGGAAATGTTTCTTTCCTATTTTATTAATGTTCTATCCTACTCTAATAATTTGTGGCACTCTATTTAAAATTCTTCCACTTGCTACAGTAGCACCACCTTAATTTGTTCCATTTCAAGGGACACTTTTTAGTACACTACTAGTACTTCTTTACTTTACACCTTCATACTTGACAGGAACATTCGACTAGCGTGTGACCGGCAAAAAAATTTCTACAAAACCGGCGCGAAGGAACATCGACATGACACACGTCAAAGTGACATTAAATGTCAGATCGATCTATCGGGTCGATCGATGTAAACAAATCACCGGATTTGATATAATTAAATCCAAATTATGAGCAATTATGGATGAAATATTGCAAAAAGGAAGCTAAGAAATAAAAATTTCAAGGTTTTAATAAAAATAAACGGCGTTAAAATAAATTGGCTATATCAGCCCCCAGATTAGAAATGTTTAGAAACAGCCCCGAGTACCGATGTATACAAAAATATAATAAATTGCCAGACTATGAAATGAATGAAAACAGTGATACTAACTTAAAAAATAAACTTAATTTAATTTTAGTACATAGAAGTTTTTTATTATAGTATAAAAGAGTTCATGGATGATAGAATTCAATCACCACAGTTTTTTTTATTGTAAAACTTAGTTCTAGGAAGTGTTCCTGTTGCCATACCTTACCAGGGTCCTTGTAGTAATAATTGTAAGTTAGGTTAAGTATAGCCTTACGAACAATTATTATGTACATTGTGCAATAAATAAATAAATTGAATGTATAGGAATTGATGGTAATATTGGAATGAGCCCACAGGAACCGTGAGTAATGAAATTTTTACGGTGCCACAAGTATAAATATGAAACAGTATGGAAGCTAAGCCTACGCTCTATTGAAGCTATAGGGTTGTCACTTTCAACCTTTTTGATATTGACTTTTAGGGAAAAAAAATATTTTTGAAGTGATCATTCAATCATATTGAAATAACTGGTTTACATATAAAATTTTAATATGTAATCTCATCGGTTAATCTCAACAAAATACGATATACAGTTTAATATTGACACATAACATCACACATTGTAGATCTTTGTTTTTGTTTTGTAGGTATTTATCTTGTTATTACAGCGTAACCTTTAACAAATTTTGGTGGGAACGTACGTGAGCCGCGGTTGGACGAGGACGTTTCGGCTGCTCTTCGGGGCGTGCGCGTGGGCAGGGCTCATGCATGAGCACCTGTTCGGCAGTTTAGCACGCATTTTCGCGATGTGCCTAGTAATTAAAAAAACATTATATAAAAAAAACCTTTATTCGTCATAATTTAGAAAATGCAATTTAACATAACAGGTTACAAATTATTTACTTAAAAATACTTTTGTCTGCTACGACACGTACGGAATTCTTTATTAATAAATTGGCCGCCATCTTGGATTTCCATTTTGACAGCACTATCGGCTTTAACACCCTCGAAAACCCTGAAAACGATACCCATGACGAGAAAGTTGATAAGTTATTGTAGCCGCCATCTTGAATTTCCATTTTGACAGCACTATCCACTTCAACATCCTCGAAAACCATAAAAACGATACCCATGACGAAAAAGTTGATAATTTTTTGCAGCCGCCAACTTGGATTTACATTCTGAGCTAAGTTCAAAAACGCCGACATAATCGGCGCTACAAAGCTCGTATAGTTAAAACTTCTTTCGAAACAGTGTCGGTCTCACTCACTCAGGGCTATTATTTACAACTACTGCTTATAATTATTCGAGTAGAATATTATAACAATAAATCATTCTTACCTTTCAATAATAGCCGGCAGTTTAAAAAACGATAACTCTGGTTTTGATAAATTTGAGTTCAAGCAACCGTAGACTGTGCAATACACTCGTGGCATTTTGAAAAAGATCGCCGAAATCTTAAACGTGACCAGTCGCTTGGTACTCGCTACTGACAGCCCCGCGACAACCGCTTAAGGGTCTCGTCGATGTGCATGTTTATGTGTGCGTGCCGTTTCGACCGTTTGTAGGTAGTTTCCATACTATTTGTACATTAATACTGTGACGGTGCCGAATTTTCTATAATAGATACAGTCACCAACGAAAGTCCATGAACAGATTCAAATTTACAAAACCACTGTGAGGGCGGCAGGTCATTGCGAGGCCCTTTGTCCTTCGTGAAAAGTATGTGATGCGAAAGTAAGCCTGGTTGTTCGGTTTAGGTATTTGTCATGTTTGACAAGTAATGCTAAGGTTATACAAATAAATTTAATTTGAAATCCATTTTTTTTTATTTGGTTGGGTTGCGCGAGGCCCTTGCAAGAGCGAGGCCCCGGGCGATCGCCCCGTTCGCCACCCCCTAAGGCCGCCTCTGTTCCACTGACTCGATGGCACGTGTAACGACGTCACTGCTGATAAGGCTCCTTGCATACTATACACAAATAAAATAAATAAATAAGTGATGTATTGAATTTTTTTCAGGCGTACAATCGATCGTCTAAAAGTGGAAGTGGAAGAATGGAAGAACTGAACACTATTACTAAAGATGAATTGATTGAGTTTTATAAGGTAAGAAACTAACAATACTAGTATTCTATCTTGATGCGAGATTTGACGGACCAGTTAACGTGGGTTCGATTCCCATCCAGGACAAACATTTGTGTGCATGGACATGGCTATTTGTTCTGTGTCTCAATGTTAATACTCATAAAAGTATGTATTTAAATAATAATTAAAAAAAAATACTTAAATAAACGCTCTAATGGAAAACCGAACTAAAAAAAAAAAATTACAAAAAAAATTGTAGAATCATTTTATTGACAGATATTGGCCACGCTTTCTTACAATACCTCGTTGCATACATACCAAGTTAATAAAAGCATGATTAAAAGTAGTATATCAGTTATCTGATTGCTCCATACCAGCTCCACTTATCCGTCGTGCGTTCAATTCCCACTCAAGACAACCATCTTTTCTATTGGCTGCCACAGTATAAACTGCTTAGTTTGGGATCAGATGGCCGTGTGTTAAGAATGTCCCGGATATTTATTTATTATTCATTTCCAGAAACACATAAGTGAATCATCTCCAGAGAGAAGAAAGCTGTCAGTGTACGTGGTGTCGACGGCGGAGGGCGGCGCCGGGAGGGAAGAGACCGACCAGGAGGTGTCTAAGGCTAATGAGAAAATCGAGAAAGAGGTATGACAAATATCAGCGGGTATTTAACGCATTACTCCAATAGGATGTAGAAATCCTGGGTTTGATTACCAGACTAGATAGTGTAGTAGAGCTCTTAGTGCAGAGTTCGTCCGGGGAAGTACCCACCTTACCCATTTCTGGCGTGAAGCTGTAGCGCACTTGTATTACTGTGTTTCGGTTAGAAAGGTAAGGCCGGTGACATTACAGGCACATGAGACTTAACTTCACTGTCTGTCTCTATGATGCTTAGATCTTTAAAACTACGCAACGGATTTTGATGCGTTATTTTTAATAGATAGAGTGATTCAAGAGGAAGGTTTTTATGTTCACACATACGTATTATTACACGCATATTATAATTGAAAAAATGATAGAATTTTAAAGAAGTACAACTATTTAACTGCGCGCGATTGTCAGTTCTCGTTTTACAGACCTCCGGAACGCGTGTGAGACCGCGGGGACAGCTAGTACCCTCTACGATAAAAGGCGTGAAGAATTATCATTTATTTTGTATTGTTACAGCACGTAATCATCACTGATTTGGTGGACTTCAAAGCGAGACGGCCTCTGTATCCCCATCCCGCTCCGTTCGCGAACATACCTCGGAAAGGCGCTCATTGTAAGCTGTAAACTGCTGTTGATGGCGATAGATGTCGCTGTATTGATTCAGTTTAGGGCGGTTCGGGTAGTCGATAGAGGCAACAATATCTCGTGCTCTCTTTCTCTCCATGAGAATCAATATATCTAGACCAGGGATGTAACGGAGGTACTTTTAGCGGAACCGAAGTCGGAGTCGGAGTTTTTAAATTCGATTTATCGGAGTCGGAACCGGAGTCGGAGTCGGAGGCGGAGGCAGGGTCGAAAGTGGTGGGAGCCCTTTCCTTTTTTATTAAAGGACAAGTAAACAAAAAATCAACCTTATGTCGTTTTATTTATAAAATAATAAATTTAGACAGACATTCAAAGTAAAATTCCAAATACAACTTGATTTTGATTTCATTGTCCAACACAAAACTATGACCTGTGCGTAGCGGTTGGTCGACGCAGGCCGCCGCTGCTATTTGTTATGCTTCGACCTCCGATTAAAACCTCCGATTTAAAAGTTTCGAAGCCGAAGTCGGAACCGAAGGTGTAATAATAATCGGAAGTTCCGACTTAACGGAGTCGGAATCGAAGCTTCGTTACATCCCTGATCTAGACTTCTGTCGGCTTTTCGAGTTGTTCATTTAACAAATTGTGTATTAAGTTTTGTTTTGTATTTTTGCTTTTTTTCTTTTACTTGTCATGTATGTGTGAGTGAGACAAATATAGTTCTCTCTTCAGTTTTTTTTATCTTATACAAAGTGTTAGATAAGTTTTGTTTTACTGCCTTTATTCTATTTCTGCTGGTATTATTTGTTTTTTGTATATTTCTAGGTTATTGATAACGATCATTAAAATAATAAATTTTAAATCTGTTTGGTTTTTTATTTCATATCAATTTTTAGCTAATTATTACTAAATGACAAAAAGAAAGATTAATTAAATTAAAATAATTATGAAATTATTTCATCCTATCACTACCTAGTATAAAACAAAGTCGCTTTCTCTCCGATACAAAAATTTACATGCTGTCCGGATTACAGTAATGTAGGTATTTTTTTTAAATGAACCAACGTTTTTTGTAATTGTAGTTACAATTTTTTTCAATTTACACAATACATATTTTTCTGGAATGGAAATATCAACTTCATCCGCCCATTGCAAGCATTCATTGAATGCAGACACAACTCGAGTATGTGGAATCCTGGCCATTGGTTTAATTTCTTATTTAATTTTCTTTGTTTGGGGCAGCAACAACTTAAACTAAAAAAAATTACATGGTTTGAACTTATAATTATATAGACAGGCCAGTTGGCTTGGTGGTTAACGCTCTGACTGCCAAACCGAAGGTCGCGGGTTCGATTCCCACCCAGGACAAACATTTGTGTGCATGACCATGTCTGTTTGTTCTGTGTCTGGGTGTAAATATCTATTTATGTAGGTATGTATGTATTTAGAAAAAAAAATGTAGTATATCAGTTATCTGGTTTCCATAGTACAAGCTCTGCTTAGTTTGGGATCAGATGGCCGTGTCCAAAGAATGTCCCGGGATATTTATTTATTTATAATGATGAGACTTTTTAGATATTTTGAATTTTTGAATTTTAGACCAATTACAGCTATGTTTGGCGATGCCATTTCGTTGATGCGAAAGTTTGTAAGGTTGGAAGTGCTCTTAGTGCAGAGTTCGTCCGGGGAAGTACTACCACCTTACCCTTTCCGCCGTGAAGCAGAGCACTTGTATTACTGTGTTTCGGTTAGAAAGGTAAGGCCAGTGATATTACAGGCGCATGAGACTTAACTTCACGTCTCAGTGTCGACATCTCCTGGTGCTGCAAATGTCCATAGGGGGCGGTGACCACTTACCATCTGATGGACTGTCTGCCTGTTTGTCGGCATACTTCGCATGTCACGTTGGAACTACAAATATCTACGGGCTGGTTTAATTAGAAATAGAGTTATAAATCTACCTTTCATTTTTTTTTTCTTTTTACATTTTCTACGGACTCATAGTACGTACTCTTTGAAGATTATTTTAAGATTAATTGTATTGTGTTTTTAAAAATTAACATCTTTCCGCGCTTGCTCAGCTCGTTATTTTGAACTGAGGCTTGTGGTTCCTTAATATATAGTGTTACATTGAATTTTTCTATTGCCGATACATGGATTATAAATAAATAATTAGTTATTTATTCAAATTTAGTTACACTTATTCATCAAAATTTATAATTCTAAATATATATATTAAAGTATTATTTCGGCCTCGGATGGTTTCGCTCCCAAAAGACTCTCCATGACAACTGCATCTCGATGTACCTTTCACATTTAATATTGCAACGTCTCAGGGAAGACAAAGACAAAAAACATTTGTACTCTCTAAACTGGAACTTGCAAAGTGAAAAAAATATGTATACAATTTTAGTGTTGTGTTGGGTTACCTCGACCTAATGGTCAATTGTTTGATATACAAGTGGACTTTATCAGAAAGCAATAACGTACATTTTACCATGACACCTATACGACATAAGGAATCCCTACTTCTTCCTACTAATATTATAAACGCGAAACTTTGTATGTATGGATGTTTGTTCCTCTTTCACGCAAAAACTACCCAACGGATTTGGATGAAACTTGGCACATAGATAGAGTATATAGGGAATAACATATAGGCTTCTTTTTATCTCGGGAAAATGTTACATCCCTCGGGAACGCCGGTGAAACCGCGGGGGACAGCTAGTAATATCTCTAGTCTCTAGTAATATTATAAATGTGAATGTAAGTTTGCTTGTTACGCTTTCACGCGAAAACTACTAAACCGATCATCATGAAACTTTGTACACATATTCTCGGAGATATTAGAAGTAACATAGGATACTTTTTATCCCAGAAAAATGTTACATCCCTCGGGAACGCAGGTGAAACCGCAGGGGACAGCTAGCAGACTATAAAAATACTTATTTACTTAAGTAAGTTTGTGACAATATCCCATAACGATTTATAAAGCGAGACTTATAATAAACACAGGTCTTGCATTAGCCAGCCATTTAGTAAATCGTTGAACCCATTTGCGACCTATTAGTAGACTATAAAGCGAAGGCGGTAAATGCACCGTACCAGCCAATAATGGTTCGGTGGTAGTGATGTTAAAAGGTCACAAGTTCTAATCTTGCAATGAGCTAGACGAGAACCTGGGTATTATGGCATCGGATATGCTGTGTACCTGAGGGCGTGTGGCCATCGCCGCCTGATAAAAAAGAGTTGCACTCTGTACCGTACGACACGACGGAACAGCAAATAATATATAACAAGATAATTCGTATGTTTCATTGAATAAGAGATTCATTAATATTGTAAATATTTATTAATAATTTCATAATTATAATAAAATGTTAAAAGAGACAATGTGATTTTTTTGAAGTAGGTACCTACTTATTATTTTAAAATGCCACGCGTCAATTTGAAATGGCTATGTCGAAACTACCAAGCCCAAGCATACATTATAGAATTGCATTTAGAAATAGGTACAATAATAATATTTCACGTGATTTATCATGTCTGAAATGATTAGACATTAAAACTATCTAGATACCTCTGCCTACTTCTACAGGGTTGATGGAAGAGATGATATGGAACGTTTAACTACTATAGGGAAACACGACATCTTTTGTCTTTAAACAAAGCAATACTAAAGTATTAATAGACTATATTTTCTCATGATGTTGCTAATTTTTCATGCATTTCGTGTAAAATCTATCAATATTTAAGCCGACATATAATGCCTTCTTGATAATCGAAGATCCACAATCTTTAAGGATCACTAAAATTTATGAAAATAAATGATATATTAAATGTAATGAAATATGAAATTAAATGAAAAACATGAAATGTAATGAAAAAATATAAAAATAAATAGAAATATATTTGAGTGGGCCTTCACAGGCACTTTACTGAAATGAAAAAAATATTAAATGAAATAAAAATATATTTATTTAAGTACTCCTTCACAGACACGTTGAATGATCAGACTCTAATGTTAGGGAACGTACCCATACTACGTGACCAGGTGATTCAGGGAGGGGGGGAGGGATGTCTTCAGAAACCACGCTTAGTCACAGGGGAGTCATCTAGTCAATAACCTCTAAGAAATCTCGCGCCTTTTAGCTTTATTCAAATATGGCGTGCCTTATTAAGCATTTTTTTTTATCATTATATTTGCGAAATATCGTTAAAAGCCGTATTTATAAATTACTATGGACAAATTAGTCTTGCCATATACTACGCGTGGTCACCAAGGGGGGGTTCTACGTTTCGCTTTATTGCACGATATAGATGGCAGCACAGAAGCTAACAGTGGCGACACCTATGACCGTTACAAGAACTAACGCTAAATAACAACTTAATGACATTTCCCAGGTGCTAATGACGGAAAAAGAACCACGTTTTAGTTTTAAATATCAACAGATTTATATTTTCTGTCACCAGCCCCTACAATTCATAATGTTTTCTGGTTAAAAAGTCGTTTGCTATACCCATTTCACTATTTACGTGCAAAAACGACCTTACCTAATGTATTATATTCCATTTGAGGTTAAAAATTTGTTCAGTCCCATAAGATCATTATTATAATTTAATATAATTTCGTTTAAAAATATTATGGGTCCCCAAAAGTCATTATTATTTTTAGTCAAAAATGTATCTGGACTTAAACATTGCAAGTTGGGGCAATCATAATATATAAAAGGATTTTAATCATAATTATATGTTAATCTGATCGGATCATAAACATAATTATATTTTGGGGCATGACTCTGTTGTGATTTTTATATTTTAGGCCAAAAATCTGATATGATCATAACCGATTATCAGATTCCGGGCAAAGTCAGATAAAATTCTAACCAATATTATATTTTGAGAAAAAAATCTGCGATCATAACCATGATAATATTTTGCTGCAAAGTTAGCGAGGATCACATTTTTTTTGTATTTTGGAACAAAACTGATAGTATCATAACCATAATGATATTTTGGAGCAACCTCTGATAGTATCATAACCAATTATTATATTTTGGGGTAAAAATCTCAACTAGGATCATAGCCATGATTATATTTAAGAGTTAAAATTTTATAAAAGTTTTAACCATTATTAAATAGAATTTTGGGGCAACAATCTGATTATGTGGTTGCTTTTATTATGTTTCGGGGAAATATCTGATGGGATCGTAACCATAACTATAATCTGTGACAACTATGTGATAGTATCAAAATCTATTACTATATTTTGGAGGAAAATTTATAATATTATGCTGCAAAGTTTAATGAGACCATAACCATAATTATACTTTGGGGCAAAATATAACACGGTTCAATGACGACATTTACAGCCAACATCCACAGATCACAGATGCTTCAATAATCTTCACCGCTGCTCCATTCACTCAAATCGTCATCATACTGAGCATTTATTAGTGACGTGATAGACTTTTTATCGAAGCGTAACTCTGGCTCGCTGACCACCAGCCGCTCTTTGCGATCGTACAAACTAAACTCTGAGTCCACATCGTCCACGTCCAACTGAAGACGCTCGATTGTCACCTTTATGTTATTGCGGAGTTTTTCTTTATCTGTAAATGAGATGAAAACAAGCTTTTTTGTATCTGTGCTGTTAACTGTTTTCCTCGTCGGGAGCCAACTGCAGCAGCAGCCAATGACATACTTTATTTTATTTTTTATTTTATTATTTTGAGGAAAACTTACAGCTGGGTATATAATTGATTGAATACAGACAGAGTATAAAGTAGAAGGCCAATTACAAGTTTTCACGTACTAACAAACATATGGTATATAGAAAGAGGTGAAAGTGAACGAAGAGTGAAGAAAATATTACAGTAATATAAGTCACAAGCCAAAAGACTTAAATCAAAGTAGACGATAGCAATACAACTCAACAATACAGAAAATATACATTTGTAATTTATTCAATAATATAGACGCGTCATTCACCAAACACGGCTCTTAAAATCAGCGTAACTAGAACTACTAGATAGTTACATATACGCCCGAAGAAAGGGAAAGAAAATGCCGCCTGACGGTCAACCTGATGCTAGAGACAGATGAATGCATCGTTAAGTTACTTTAAGATTGAGTGCTGCATGCGCCGCGCGTGTCGCGACAGTGGTTGGTGCGCGACTAAATGGAATTAAGTCAATTACCATAATTTTATGTTGCCATTTCTGAGAGCGGACAACGCATCTATAGTATAATATGGTAACAGCCAGGTCATGGTCTGATCAAAATTTAATGTGATTTAAATTTAAATTTCGTGTCTGTACTGCTGACCGTTGAGGAGTTGGTTCTTCTGAAGCCAATCCTAGTAGAATCAGGTCATGCTTACCATAAAAATGCATTGTCATTGGAACTGACCCAACCTGTTAAATTTCAACTCCTTAGGATAAGAGGAAGTGGTCCTTATTCAGCTTGTAAGACTTGATCTCTAACTAACATACATTGCAAGTTAAATAAAAGCTTGAGTATTAGAGCTCTTGGTGCAGAGTTCGTCCGAGGAAGTACTACCACCTTACCAATTTCCGCCGTGAAGCAGAGCACTTGTATTACTATGTTTCGGTTAGAAAGGTAAGGCCGGTGACAATACAGGCTCATGAGACTTAAGAACTTCACGTATCAGAGTTGACAACGCAAAACTTGAACATTAACTTTCAGTGCCGGATTAAGCAAGCGCGGGGCCCGTAGCAAATTCTGTCGGAGAGCCTTTGGTCTGCTATGGGTTCATAAGTATAAAGTGGTAAAAAAGAAAACGGTGGTGGGCGGCCTTAGATACGCGGGGCCTTCGTGGTTAATCCGGCACGTTGTACATTTTTACCGTCTTACGAATTTTCGTTCAGGTCACGTGTCCTGACGCGAGTTTAACATTGTAAACCATCCCAAGAAAAGTGCTCCACGCCGCTAAAGAAGTTTTCACTTTAATAAGTGGTACAAAATGAGAGCTTCTCTAACCTGGCAGACAATCAGTGGGGCACGGGCATATAGAAGATATATCTGGGCTGATAATTCTAATATTAGCATATGAGTTCTTCATGACCACGTTCTCACTATCGCAGCCACACTTTCCACACTTAGAGCTCCTTTTCAACGCTTCTTTTGTTGTGTAAACTCCTAGGAAATAAAACAGGATTATATATACGCATCCTCACGTCCATTTACCCTGAAGAGGTAGGTAGAAGTCTCAGTAATGTGACTTGCATACAGCGATGATATTTTTCGTCCCAACGTGACATGAGGTGAGCATTATTGCCGTCTCTCCCGCACGCTTAAAAAATATATATTATTATATATATATTTTTTAAGCAAAGTAAACAAATATATTACACACATTGCTGATCCTTCGTGCCACTGGGGAAAGAGGTTTTTGTGACTTTATTGAATTTGCTCTAGAAACATATCTGGCTGTATCTCAGCAATCTCTGTACATTTCAGCAATGCGATTTTATTTCGCTGTGAGACAGTTGTTGTACAACATTGTGGAGATCATATTTCAATTTCACAAATAAATTAGAGTAGACTAGAAAATAGACTCCCTTTACAAAATGCAATGTATAAGACTCGTCAAAACAAAACAAAAAAAACCTCTTCCACTATTAGGAAAAGAATAAAAACTCACAAACTAACCTTTGCCTCCTTTAGTAAAAGTCAGTGGTATTTCAACGCTCCTCTGTCCCAAAGCGGTCATGCTTTTTTTTCTCTTACCAGGAGTGATAGACGCAAGAGCTTTCTTTATTGAGGCACCTATACCCTTTCTATCATCAGATGGAGCCAAGATACCGCAGATACACTCGTCAGCGGGACCAGAACCATCAGATAAGTTCTGCAGGGACTCCTCGTCTAGTTTCTTTAAATCGTTGTAGTTCATGACAAAAATGTATGTATTTTATTATTTTAATTGAAGTTGTTCAATCATTGCGAAGGTTTTATTAAACATTTTTGTTACTTTATCTGTGATCTGGTATCTGTAATTAAAAATAATATCCTGGGACATTCTTCACACGGCCATCTGATCCCAAACTAAGCAGAGCTTGTACTATGGAAGCCAGATAACTGATATACTACATATACAACTTTTTCTTTCTGAATACATCTTAATATAATATATATTTCCTGTGTGCGTGTGTATGTGACTGAACTCCTCCTAAACGACTGGACCGATTTTGATGAAATTTTTTGTGTGTGTTCGAGGAGATTCGAGAATGGTTTAGATTTACAATTGGACCCGGTAGGTGGCGCTGCGTGCGAAATCCTGCATTTTTGTATGGACTTATTTTGACAGAACGACGTCTGTCCGGGCAGCTAGTAATTATATAGATATTTACACCCAGACACAGAACAAACAGACATGTTCATGCACACAAATGTTTGTCCTGGGTGGGAATCGAACCCGCGACCTTCGGCTTGGCAGTCAGTGTCGCTAACCAACAAGCCAACTGGTCTATCAATTACTTGTGAGATGGGGTTGTTGCTTTGGAGGTTAGTTTCTTTAAAAGCCACGTGGATTCGATTCCCTTGCCACTCATGCTTCCTCTAATTGAAATACAATCATTACATCGAGCAGTAGAGAGGACCTTCCACGTCATTCAATAGTCAACGAAAGAGAGAGATAGAATATGAAGGGAATAAAAATATAAAAGTGCAGCTCTTAGTGCAGAGTTCGTCCGGGGACGTACCACAACCATACCCATTTCCACCGTGAAGTACCTAGTACACAAGAGTACCTAGTGCTCTTGTGTTACTGTGTTTCGGTTAGAAAGTTAGGGTTGGTGACATTACAGGCACATGAGACTTAACAACTTCGTTTCAGGTTCGACAACGGCAATCTTCTAGTGTTGCAAATTTCCATGGCGGTGACCACTTACCATCAGGTGGACCGTCTACTTTTTTGTCTAGACCAAACATTTCTGTGCATGAACATATCTGTTAGTTCTGCATCAAGCTCTAAGTACCTACGAAGTTTATGTAGTACTAGCTGTCTCTCGCGGTTTCACCCGCGTTTATCGATATCATATATAGCCTACAACCATATAGGAAAAATTTCGCGTCGAATGGTAGCAGTCCCATCCCAATATGTTCAGTAGTCTTGAGGTTTTGGTGCGTCAAAGGAACCATATTTTTCTTATATATACATGTATATCATAGTATATCAGTTATCTGGTTACCATAGCACAAACTCTGCTTAGTTTGTGATCAGGGGCTCGATTCTGTAAGGAAAATAACGCTAACTTGATGATGTTTCGTCGCCTCTATGCCCTGTCTCTGTCGCTAACTACGCTAATACTACTAATCACGTGAGAGGTAAACTCTCCGAGGCCTCCGTGAAGCGGCTCGCCGACGAAGTTTGTAGTAGCTGAGTAGGGGGGCTGATGGTCTTCTGTGAAAGTCCGATTATCATTTATGTTTTGTGTTGATTGTCCACTAAGTTTGTAAGTGGAAGAAAACTTCGTGCGGAAACCTGCATGCAAAAGCAGTCAATCAGCGTGGTAAAGTAACCTTTACTTATTTACCACTAAAGTCACAAACAAGCTGACGGCCCGCCTGATGGTAAACGGTCACCGCAGCCGCCCGCTTGCAACACCGTGAGTATCCCTCGCGCGTCACAGCTGCAAAAATATCTTCATCCCTAAGATTAAACAAAAACAAATATCTAGTAACTAATTCCGCTGGATCTTCTTCTCTGTCAAGTCCCAAACAAGGAAACTCAACAGGCAGTCGGCACGTGTTTTGCTTCTACACGAAGCATCTTCAGGACGTATTAGACACGCTGTCACTGAGTCGACACACAAGCACCAAAGACGTGTTACCTTGCCGACTGCCGGACAGAAATCTCCTCTAGATTCAGCGGAATTAGTTACTAGATTTTTGTTTTTCTATAATCCCACAATGGATTTCCGCAAGGTCACGCTTGAGTCAAATAGTTATCTTCGTGCCTTCTTAAAGAACACCTACATCTCTCATTAGGGGAGGCTACTGCCCCAGCAGCCGGAACATACGAGCTGGTACGAATGATAATAAGAATACATAAGGTATATACCTGTTCGAATGAATTACATGATTCGATTTTATTAAAATTGTTGTTTGTAAAATGTGTGTACTAATAAATTTTATTGACAGTTAGTGGCAAATACTTGTCAGCGAATCGAAGTGTCAACGTCAAATGTGACTTATTGTTTATGTCACTAGCGGAGCGTCGTGTCTATGGAAGCGGGGTGGCCATCTTGAAAACTGACTCTTTGAACGGAAACCGCCAGCGCACCATGTCTGCCACGAATCGCTCTACATCGCCTCAATCAAATTGATTTTAAACCATATTAATGTTGATTGCAAAGCTACTAATTGTGATTTATGTATTGGAAGCTTTATTTTCGTAATTACTAGAAGAATAAGGCTTTTTCATCCGCCTATCTCGGAAAGAGTATTTTTGATATTCGATATCCGAGTGCAAAAGCCGTTTTTATCCGCTAGAGGGTAAAGTAAATTGAATTTAGAACATCGTGTGCACTAAGTTTGTGAATTCAAAACATTATTAAACCTATTTAGTTCTACCTTCCGAATTTATCATACAACCTTTTTTAATTTGTTATAAACTCAGAGTCGGAACCTTCTTGGTCTTTTTTTGGATGAAAAGATGCGTGTTGCACTCGAGTGCAAAGATTTTTCACCTCATGCTCTTTTGATTCCCTCGCTAACGCTCAGGTTCTAAAACTTCGCTTGCTAAATCATCAAAATTGAGCACGCGGTTAAAAAGCAACTGTGCACTCTTGTATAACAAATAACTATTTAGTATCGATTCCCAAATGCATATCGACGCCACAATGAATTCGGAGGAAGGTCCTCCTGCACAAATCTACACTAATATTATAAAGAGGAAAGATTTGTATTTTTGTATGTAACGAATAAACTCAAAAAGTACTGGACCGATTTTAATAATTATTTTTTCATTAGAAAGCTACATTATCACTGAGTAACATAGGCTATATAAAATTTTCAAAAAAGTTAGGGATCCATACTAAAACTCCAATAATGTAACCCAAGGTGTGAAAAAATTACAAAATATTCTTAAATCGCGTGCGCTGCGAAAACTATTGATGATAGAATGAACAAAATAATGCAACATCCCTCGGCAACGCGGGTGAAACCGCGGGGGACAGCTATATACTTATAAATTTACAGTTTTATACAGAGTAAAAATCGTAGTCAAAAATAAATAGGTTCTAGTACTTTTGTACATCCCCCTAATTCAGCTAATACAAACTTCGTCGGCGAGCGTTTTACGGAGGCCTCGCAGAGCTTATCTTTCAGGTGATTAGCAGTATTAGCGTAGTTAGCGACAGAGACAGAGCACGGAGGTCTCGACGAAACATCCTCGTGTTATCATTTTCCTTACAGAATCGAACCCTGGTCTTGTTACGAGATTTTTATTACGAGCAATGATAAATAAACCATCAATGCGTTATCCGCGCTCAGAAATGGCAACATAAGATGTTGGTAATTGATCTAATACTATTTATTCGCGTTTTCTAACAGGTAAACCGTAAGGTGCCATTTTTTCTTTCCCTTTCTTCGAGCTTATAAGCTATCTAGTATTTACGCTATTTGTGATAGTGAATTAGGTATCTATATTATAATACATCATTGAGTATGAAAGCATTTAAAACCCACAGGTAACTTGACGTTTGATTGGAAGCGCGATGACAGAAGCTGTCAAATAAAAGTCCTAGAGGCCTGAATCCTGCCAGCTGTCACTTTGAAAGGTTATTGTTTAGCGGATGATAAAAATATGAATGTAATATTTTTTTAATACTCCACGGGCTGACAAACAAGCAGACAGTCCACCTGATGGTAAGTGGTCACCCCCTATGGACATTTGCAACGCCAGAGAATCACCAATGCGTTGTCGTCTGAGACGTGAAGTTAAGTCTCATGTGCCTGACGAACTCTGCACTGAGAGCTTTAATCCCACAAATATTATAAATGCCAAAATTTTTTGGTTTGATTATTTTTGATGACATGGGAGGTAAGGGGGTCTAGATGATGATTACGTCATCCGTAATTATTTACCTACACATTGTCTATGCTTGAAAATGTAACGCATTTTCGGGGATTCCTAAAAATAATGTAAACGTTTAGGTACTAACTTAGAATCGAGTAGGGGATTTACCGCGCGCTATTCACGTGTCAAAATTTTCTCTGTCAGTGTATTGTTTAAAAAATATTACATCCCTCGGGAATGTGAGCGAAACCGCGGGGGACAGCTAGTACTCCATAAATGCGAAAGATTTCGAGGTTGTATGGATGCTTGTTATTAATTTACGCAAAAAATATCAAACAGATGAGAACTTGGCACATATATGGAGGAGCGA
This sequence comes from Habrosyne pyritoides, assembly GCA_907165245.1. Lineage (NCBI taxonomy): Eukaryota > Metazoa > Arthropoda > Insecta > Lepidoptera > Drepanidae > Habrosyne > Habrosyne pyritoides. The sequence goes on from OU015614.1 coordinate 2,331,884, forward strand.
GGTATGGGACTCCTCCATTTAAAAGGGATGATCTTCCGCCAGGCTAGGTGATCATGCCTGGGGACCGCGGTCCAACTGTTGATGTTGGATGCTTGTATATATATCAAATCCTAAGAGAATCTTGATAGCGCGACTTAGGATTCTCGCTTGTTTCTACTCGTTCACAGATATATGTGTATAGATGTATAGCGGGTAAATGCTACATTGTGAGAGAACGCAGGGAAACCGCAGAGAACAGCTAGTGTTTAATCAAATTGTGGCGACATCTATGAACACGCCTACAATCCTTCACCGCCCGCACCACAGTGATGTGGCGACATCTATGAACGAGTAGAAACACGCGAGAATCCTACATCACGATATCAAGATTCTCTCAGGATTTGACATATATACAAGCATCCAACATCAACAGTGGGACCGCGGTGCCCAGGCATGATCACCTAGCGGCTGAAGATCTTCACTTTTAAATGGAGGAGTCTCATACCTCGCCCCTCCATAAAATAAAATAAACTGTCTGAAAATAACTGCTTTTGAAGCCATTGGAAAAGAAATCTCATTCCCAAAGTCGTCTTAGCTCTTTTTCTCAACAGAAATATTGAACATTCCTTATTAAATGGAAATTCTACATTATCCAGCAAACGCCAAGAGCAAACAAGTTATAAAATACTATTTTTCAATCAGAAGTCTTTCAATTTTAATAACTTCTGCGGTTATTGGTTTTGACGTAAAGTAATTGTATGCAATAAACTATCATTATAAATAGGAAAGAGAGTGTTTCTTACACTTCAAATCTTTAATTATACTACCGGCACTCTATGATGGCCGTTTTGACGTTTCAGATTGTCATAGGAAAAGAAACTATATTGCTTTGGAATAAGGTTGATTTCCATCATCATACAATTAGCTGTTGGATCAATAGATACACCTTATGTGTGAAGGAATATAGGTTATTTTTTTTTGTCATTGTTAAACGTCAAAACGGCCATCATAGCGTGCCGCAAGGTTAATCACGTGAGAGAGCTCTCCGAGGTCTCCGTGAAGCAACTCGCCGATGATGTTTGTATTAGTTGAAAAAGGGGGCTGTAGTCCGGGACTAGGAACGTGCGAGAGAGACGGAATCGATGCTTACCTCATGTCACGTTAGGACTTTGAATATCTTCGATAGAATGTGGTACTAGACCACTGCGTATCTCTTCAGAGACAATATATCGCACCCTCAGAACGATAGGGGCTTAACTCAAAAATTCACTTTTGGCTCATATCTGATTGGGTCACCTTCGAACTGAGCGGGGAGGGTGGGTCCCGGTGTTAAAGTGGCTGAAGTATCGGTATGCTTATTCTATCATTAAATTGACTATGTTTTACTATTCATCGGATAGAGTGTACTTTGTTTAGTCTCTCTTGATCGTAACTCCATTTTACAAAATTTTGAATTAAGTCCTTATCGTACTGAGGGTGCAATATGTGAGGTAGTTTTCTTTTTTTTCTTTTATACCACTTGGGCCGACAAACAAGCGGACGGTCCACCTGATGGTAAGTGGTCAACGCCGCCTAGACATAACTAAATGACATGACTAACAACGCCAGGACATTTGCAGCACTAGGGGCATCGCCAATGCGTTGCCGACCCTGAAATGTAAAGTTGTTAAGTCTCATGTGCCTGTAATGTCACCGGCCTTACCTCTCTAACCAAAACACAGCAATACAAGTGCTCTGCTTCACGGCGGAAATGGGTAAGGTGGTAGTACTTCCCTGGATGAACTCTGCTCTAAGACCTCAACTACTCAAAAAATCTACTAATATTATAAATGCGAATTTTTGTTTGTATGTATGGATGTTTGTTACTCTTTCAAACAACTAAACAGATATGAATGTAACTTGGCACATAGATAGAGCATATCCTGGAATAACATATAGGCTACTTTTTATCACGGGAATTGTGAGTAACTATCAAAGTTTTCTCAGGAATTGACCACATACAGGTGTTACAAAACTACTCGTAAAGCCAAAAGGAGGTTAAATGGGGCCTTATAACGAGTCCATTCACAATACATATTTAAGAACCGTAGTAACGCTGTATAACATACCCCAAAAAATACAAAAACCGATTTTGAATTAATGAAAAAACGTTAAATAATCTGGTTCCCTGACATGACAGCTTACTAGGGTTGTTGGCTTTGATAATTAATTATATTTTTACGGGGGTGTTTTGTAACACGTTGTATGGAAGCATCATCAACAGTTGGATCGCCATCCCCACGCGGCGGCACGAGCGTCTAAGCGGAAGATCTTCCCTTTTAAATGGAGGAGTCTCATACCTCCATAACCAACATCTCTATTTAAAAAAGGCATAATCATTTAAAATGGCACAAAATTTTTAATCACATTTCCAGGTTTTACTCCTTTGAGTATTCCAAACGGAATATCTTAAAGAAGTCATAAAGATAAACATGCACTAAGTAATTTTATAGAGTGAAAGCCAATTGGCTTGGTGGTTAGCGACCCTGACTGCCAAACCGAAGGTCACGGGTTCGATTCCCACCCTGGACAAACATTTAAGTGCATGAACATGTCTGTTTGTTCTGTGTCTGGGTGTATATATAAATGAATCCCTATTTCCCTTGGTCACGGCATCACGCATGGACGGCTGGACCGATTTCGCAAATTCTTTTTTTGTTGTGTTTGTTATTGTCAGGAGAAAGATCTTATGAAAGAAAAAATTAAGAAAGATGCGGGTAAAATTTGAAAATTTAAGAAAACATAACGACCATATTAACTTTAATAATGTAACCTTACCGCTTTCGACAATATAAATTCTTATAATGTAACCTCATGGTGTTTGACATAAATGTCAGTCGTTTGACAATATCGTTTAAAACAGAGGCTTGGGTCGGAATTATATTGATAAAATAATTAATTTATAATTTCTTAGTGCACATTTCACAGTCGATTCAATCGGAAGATTCGAATTCAATATTCATTGTTAAGACAGGACAACAGCTGTCGGGTCAGCTAGTATGTATATAAGTATGTACATATTAAGAAAAAAAAAGTAGTAGTATATCAGTTATCTGGTTTCCATAGTACAAGCTCTGTTTAGTTTGGGATCAGATGGCCGTGTGTAAAGAATGTCTCGGGACATTTATTTATTTTAATTAGTGCTGTATGCGAGCTTTTAGCTGTAGGTCTGATTCCGGTATCTGCACTTTACATTGGTTGATTTGACAGATTCTCGATTTTTTCTCTGATGGCTTTTTTTTATTTCTCCAACTACTTATTTTTATTTATTTATTTAGACCACCAACAAGACACACTAATACATTCAAAAATACAGATATAAAAATGTTAATCATAAATGTCCCAGTTAGATGTGACGACTGCATTCAAAAAGGAAATAGCAGCCCCCTTATTCAGCTAATACATAATTCGTCGGCGAGCCGCTTCACGGAGGCCTCGGAGAGCTTACCTCTCACGTGATTAGTAGTATTAGCGTAGTTAGCGAAAGAGACAGAGCACGGAGGCCGCGACGAAACGTCAAAATTCAAAATTCAAATCCATATATTCAGTTTAGGCCCTCGGAGGGCACTTATGAAGGTCAAATTTAAAGTTACTGAAGCTACTCTATCCTCGAGTATGTGTCCTTTTCCTTACATAATCGAGCCCCAAAACAAAAAAAATATTTAAAAATATTAATCAATTTGACAACTCATTGAAAATGAATGAAAAATAATAGGTATATTATAATATAGACAGACAATAAGACAAAATAGTTTATTAATTACTAGTAACAACCGTGCGGTTTCACCCGCGTTCTAATGGGAGCTAATGTATCCTATGTCACTAAGGAATTGTGTTATCTATCAGCGAAATATTTTTTTAAATCGAAACAGTAGTTTCAGAGAATACCTTACAATCTTTACCTCTTTTTTGTAATCTATCTTATTATTTTCTATCTATATACTATATTAATACTAGCTGCCCGGACAGACGTCTTTCTGTCGAAATAAGTCCATACAAAAATGCAGGAATTCACCTAAGGCACCTACCGGGTCCAATTGTGAATCTAAACCATCCAGGGCGCCACCAAAACGCATACAAGAAAAATCATTCAAATCGATCCAGCCGTTTAGGAGGAGTTCCCTGTCAATACACGTACAGAAGAATTAATATATAAAGATAAGCGAAATGAGGTTCTTTGACGCACTATCACCTCAAAACTACTGAACATATCGGCATGTGACTGCTACCATACGACGCGGAATTTTTCCTAGATAATTATAGGCTATATATGATATCGATAAACACGGGTGAAACCGGGAGGGACAGCTAGTATATATATAAGCAAAATGGGGTTCTTTGACGCACCATCACCTCAAAACTACTGAACATATCGGGATGTGACTCCTATCATTCGACGCGGAATTTTTCATAGATAATAATTATAGGCTATATATGATGTCGATAAACACGGGGGAAACCGTTGGGTACAGCTAGTGATTGATTGAATAAGTTCTATGATCAGCCCCCTTATTCAGCTACTACAAACTTCGTCGGCGAGCCGCTTCACGGAGGCCTCGGAGAGCTTACCTCTCACGTGATTAGTAGTATTAGCGTAGTTAGTGACAGAGACAGAGCATAGCGGCCGCGACGAAACATCCTCGAGCTAGTGTCATTTTCCTTACAGAATTGAGCACTTGGTATGAAAAATACTTGTTATTTTTAATTGCTATTTTAATTGGAATTATGTGGAAAGAATACCTATTCGAATGAAAATAGATTTTCCAAGTATTTTTCACTGTTAGCACAGTTCGTTTCCGACTGCACTTCATTCACCGATAAGACTTGGAAACTTAATTAAAATGCGCTAAAACAAAAAAGTTTGTATGAAAACAGAACTATAAAACCACACTAACGAAAAGACTGCCCTCGAACGATTCCTCAGTTTGTTTATCTAGTACATTACATTATTGTAGTATACTAGCTATCCCCCGCGGTTTCACCTGCGTTCCTGAGGTATATAGCTGTACTTAATAATAATAAGCCTTTATAATAACAATAATAATAATAAATGTACTTTATTGTACACTGAAAGAAGTATGGTACAGAAGTTGATACTTAAATAAAGGTACAATTGGCGGTCTTATCGCTAAAAGCAATTTCTTGCTGTAACTAAACAAAAAATAAAACGGTTTAGTGATCAGCGTGTCATGTGACACATAGGCCTCTTTCAGCTGCTTCCACTCCTTTGTCTCTGGCTTTTCTTGACCAGGTAAAAAAAAAAAAAGAAAAAGATGGACGGATGACATAAAGAAAGCCGGAGACGCTACCATAACTTGACTTAACAATAAAATCGATTCTGTAAGGAAAATGACACTAACTCGAGGATGTTTCGTCGCGGCCTCCGTGCTCTGTCTCTGTCGCTAACTACGCTAATACTACTAATCACGTGATTATAAGCTCTCTGAGGCCTCCGTGAAGCGGCTCGCCGACGAAGTTTGTATTAGCTGAATAAGGGGGCTGTACTTTAATAGATAAGACTTGTTTTAAAATAAGATATGTCCTTGAGGATTTTGGCGGTGAACTCGTATACTGCAATACAGGCTTTTTGCCTAGCTCAGCAGCAGATGCTTCTGTAAGTTTGTAGAATTGAAGAATTGATGTTTATTACTGACTGTTTCAAGTAAGAACTACTTAACGGTTTCGGATTAAACTTGGCACATAGATAGAGCATGCTCTGGAATAGCATATAGCATATTTTTTATCTTGTGAAATGTAAATAAAAAAAATGGTGTCGTGGGACATCAGATAGGAACGAAGTATTCATTGACATAATACATGCTTCTTTCAATTCAGTGCGATTCAAAATTTACTCTTAACTTATTCTTTTTCTTATAATAATTACTAATTATACTAATTTATAAATGGAACAGAATTTTAAACATGTTGTATGTAGCCTTTAAATAAATTATGAAAAAAACAAACCCAATAATAAACCATATCATTTAAATTTCGAACGTAACAATATGAAAAAAAGTGTCGTTACAACTTTTCGTATGAATTTTTTCCGTCTAGCCCCCTTTCACAACGCGCGATACGGAACTTCGTTCCAAAAGTACAGTGTAAACTCTTTATAACGTTATCCTTTATAACGATAAACTCCCTATAACGTTGAAGTGAGCCCAAGTTGGTTGGTTTGTTCACTTTGTTTTGTTTTTTTTTGTTCACTCCATATAACGATAACTCTCTATAACGACAAAAAATGCTCAGTCCCTTGAGTTTCGTTATAAAGAGTTTACACTGTATGTTGTATTATTATTGATAACCCGCTCCAAAATTTCAGGCTGCGACCGCTTGGTCTCACCTGATGGTAAGTGAAGATGAGGCCGAAGATGGAGCTCGCTTTCCCGCTAGCAGCCTTTCTTGATATCTTTAGATAGTTTGTTAAAGAAAAGTACGCTTATAAATGGACGGACAGACAGACTTTCCTCAGTAATATCTAGTTAGAGATGGAAATATCATATTAAAAGTAACTACTATTTCAAAGGTAATTGAAAAATAGATTTCTCATTATTTATTTTTAATCATTCCAATTCTCAATATTTTAACAGAATGTTCGTTTAGTTATAAGATACAAGTTATCCCCCGCGGTTTCACCCGGGTTCCCGAGGGATGTAACATTTTCCCGGGATAAAAAGTAGCCTATATGTTATTCCAAGATATGCTCTATCTATGTGCCAAGTTTCATCCATATCCGTTTAGAAGTTCTTGCGTGAAAGAGTAACAAACATACTTACATACAAATCTTTCCTCTTTTTAATATTAGTATAGAATATATAACAGTATAACATAATCACTACATAGTACAAAACAAAGTCGCATTCTCTGTCCCTATATCCCTATGTTTGCTTAAATCTTTAAAACTACGCAACGGATTTTGATGCGGTTTTTTAATAGATAGAGTGATTGAAGAGGAAGGTTTTTATGTATAATACATGTGACATCCCACGGGAACGCGGGTAAAACCGCGGGGGACAGCTAGTTGTATATTACAGCCAAGTACGCGATTCGAGGTTCAGCGTACTCACGTGCCCTCTGTGTGCACGGAGTTTCGCCGCGAAGATAGGCTACATAAGCCATCTTTGGGTGCCAGCGCCATCACTCAGACTAGGGGTCGAAGTGGTCGCCCTGGCCGAAATCGGTCGGAACAATCATCATCATCATCATTAGTATAGATAACCTAGACAAACAAACAACAATTATTGTTATTAATTAAAAACAGCGCTCTCTTTCTGTTGATGGTTGCACTTACACGATAATACACATCTTCTTTGACAGACTGAGCAGAGGCGGCCTTAGGGGGTGGCGAACGGGGCAATCGCCCGGGGCCTTGCTCTTGCAGGGGCCTCGGGCAACCCAAGCAAATAAAAAAAAGGGTTTCAATTTATTTATTTGTATAACTTTAGCATTACTTGTCAAACATGACAAATACCTAAACCAAACAACCAGACTTACTTTCGCATCACATACTTTTCACGAAGGACAAAGGGCCTCGCAATGACCTGCCGCCCGGAGCCTCGCAATGGGTAAGGCCGCCTCTGAGACAAAGTACTACATTTCTCCGCACATCGGTCATAAAGTCATTACTAAAATATTGGTATTATTATGCCTTTTTTATTGTTGTGTGACGGCAAGAGTTACCACTTAGAATACTTTGTTTCCCCGGAAAATATAAAATCCCACGGGAATGCGAGAGAAACCGCGGGGAACAGCTAGCGTAATTATAAACTGAAACATAACACTATAGGAAACAAAAGATCCGCAAAGTGAACATAATATTTTGCTTTAAATTAGATTTGAGGGGATTCTTAAGTATTGGGTAACGAATTCCTTGGCTTGAATCTGCGGGAAACCGTAGAATATGAAAAGTTTTCAAGTTTCCGTTTCAATAAAAATGAGTGGATGTTAGAAATGTATTGAGTGCAGACTCTTGAGGTGTCAGTCAATATATTAATACGGGAAGAGAGAATTTTATACCCATTTTAATCAGTTTGCGCGCGGAGGAGTATGAAATTTGGTATAGTTAAAGTTTACATGGAGAAAGAGTGCAGAAAGCTGCAATTTTTATATCCTGGAACATTCTTTTACACACGGCAATTATCTATGTGTATAATTCTTCCTTTGAAGCACCATCACCTCAAAACTACTGAACATATCGGGATGGGACTGCTACTATTCGACGCGGAATTATTTCTAGTTGGTTATGTGGTATGGATAAACGCGGGTTGACTGCAGGGGACAGCTAGTTTCTCCTAAAACCTTTAAAGAGTACCTACTAAAACTCCGTAGCAAAATGTAAAATGAAAAAAAAAATCATTAGCATATATATTTATTTAAAACCTAGCTATAAGGAGCTTAGTTGGTAATATTGATACTGGTGTTAAAAAAGAAAAAATATTTTTATTCAAATAGGCCTTTACAAGCACTTATGAATAGTCTGACTCTAACACCGGTTCTGAATATTGTCTTTTATTGAGAAGAGCCGGCAATAAACTCAGGAATTACTCTTTTCTTAACATTTATTTAGTCTAGCTGACGGAAGTAATTTAATAATAAAAAAAATCACTATCTGTCCGGCGGTCAGCTAGGTAACAGGTCTGTGGTGCAAGTGCGTCGACTCAGTGACAGCGGCTCTAATACGTCCTGAAGATACTTCGTGTAAAAGCGAAACACTTGCGATGCCCTGTTGAATTTCCTTATTTGGGACTTGACAGAGAAGGAGATCCAGAAATAGTTACTAGATATTAGTTTTTTGTATAATAAAAGACGATTTTAAAATCTAATAAAACAAACTAAAGCACTCCAGCCCCCACAAGCAACACCTGTACGCAACTATAACTAAGGGTCCTCTATCCAGGGCTGTATCTATTGAACCGTTATAGTTAAACAAGATGGCCGCTTAATACGATCATCTCTCATAATATATCAAAGTATATTTCATAGAATCAACCATGATTTGATTATTTAGAAAAATATGTCAACAACATGTAAAAGCCGAAAAGTCATTTCGCAGATCATTTAACAAAAGTAGTTGGTATTTATTAGGTACTAGCTGTCCCCCGCGGTTTCACCCGCGTTCCTGAGAGATGTAACATTTTCCCGGCACAAAAAGTATCCTATGTTACTTCTAATACGTCCAAGAATATGTGTACAAAGTTTCATGATGATCGGTTATGTAGTTTTCGCGTTAAAGCGTAACAAACGTATATTCACATTTATAATACTAGTAGGGATAATGGTTGTGACGTCAGTTTTCACTGATGGAGAATTTCGTTCAGAAATTACACACAAATGTTTTTAAATTCACCATAATGTAGAAACAGAAAATGTACCCACGTCTTTTAAACAAAACAACAATAGGATTCTTTGTTTCCTAACATATCCTACTATATCTATACTAATATATGAAGCTAATAATAAAACTATCTATCTATCTATTACTTTAAACGAGCAATTCTTATATATGTATATAATTGGAAAATTTCAGGAAATTTCAGGATTGCAGGGGGTTTCGGGGGCGTTAAATCGATCCAGCTAGGTTTCATTTTCAGAAAATATCGTTTTATCCGTGTTTTTAGGCAATGAAAACTGCTACAATGTCATTAGAAGGTGAGGTTTTCAAGTTACATCTTTTGTGAGAAATACTGTTATTGGGAGCCCTTTATTATCGCATCTAATTCGTATCTAGGTATATATGACAGTGCTTTAAAAAAGAGAATACGGTAGAAGTAATAAAACTAATAATAAAAACTGACGAGTTTGTTTGAAAGAAAGAAACAAATTTATTTGTGACAAAAAGAAACACCGAGGTATATGATTGGCCAGTTGGTCGCGGGATCGATTCCCACCCAGGACAAAAATTTGTGTATGAACATGTCTGTTTGTTCTGTGTCTGGGTGTCAATATCTATATAAGTATGTATTTAGAAAAAAAACAAACCCAATAATAAACCATATCATTTAAATTTCGAACAAAAGTGTCGTTACAACTTTTCGTATGATTTTTTCCGTCTAGCCCCCTTTCACAACGCGCACTAAGGAACTTCGTTCCAAAAGAGAGTAGTATATGTAGTATATCAGTTATCTGGTTTCCATAGTACAAGCTCTGCTTAGTTTGGGATCAGATGGCCGTGTGTAAAGAATGTTCCAGGATATTTATAATATAGGTACTCTCTAAAATGGAAATGGACAGGACACATGACGCGAGAAAGTAAGTTAAAATGGACACAAACTATAACAGAGTGGCAACCACGTGTTGGCAAACGGAAAAGGGGAAGGCATGCAAAGAGATGGATAGACGACATAAGAAAATTTGGACGTGCTACCTGGTCTAGAAAAGCTAGAGACAGAATTAAGTGGAAAGAGCTGGAAGAGGCCTATGAGTCACAGGACACGCTGATCACTAAACCGTAAACCCGATGTGTTAGATTGATGTCTTTCTTTTTTGAATACTATTAGATTATAATTGTGTTTAGTTTTACAACAATAAAGGCTTAATAATAATAATACTCTCTAAATTAGGTACCTCATTATACTATTTCGTGGGCAGTTCAATTTTATTTCGGCTATATAAGGCCTATATAATAGGAAATGCATTTAATTAGGCTTAATACTATAATAAGGATCGAATAGCGTTTGGTAGAGTTGAGCTTCTCAGTGGGATGCCTGCGGGGCGTCCTGGGGAGACTAGGGGAGGCGTGGAGTCGATTATGCTGAGTTAGACGGCCATCTCAGCTCTGTAAGAAAAAGTATAGTGAAATACCTGTCCCCCGCGGTTTTACCTGCGTCTCGGGAACGCATATACGGATATCACATTTTCCCGGGATAAAAAGTAGCCTATATGTTATTCCAATATATGCTCTATCTATGTGCCAAGTTTTATCCATATCCGTTAAGTAGGTTTTGCGTGAAAGAGTAACAAACATACAAATCTTTCCTCTTTATAATATTAGATTAGAAGATTAGATAAACAAAATGAAGAAAAAAAATTGTTGGAAAGCGTGGTGATTTTAAACATGAAAATATCTATAATTTATTTATTGTTGATTAGAGTTTTTTTAAATAAAAAAATATTTTTATATTTTTAGTTCTCATAATCGTTAAAGCGATTCTTTTTTGTTTTTCAAATCGACAATTCTTGTTATACCTGGTTCAAATGGTACCTGGTACCTGGTGATACTGGGACAAACTATTTAAATTATTGCATTGTCATTTATGGATATATAATAATTTAAAAATTCATAATATATTGTAGTATATCAGGTATTACTTGCCATTAATTTTCTATTATAATTCTTTTTTTTTTAAACTACTCATTACATGAAAAGTTTTAAGAAGTGGATCCTTGTTGTCGGTGTTGGAATTAAATCATTTTTAATATAATATAATATAATAATTGTAACTAAAGTAATGGAAAAGTTGTGAAATTTCAAAAAAATTTTTTTGACTGAAAAATTCTAAATGTAACAGCTACTTCACTCCCTGTTCCCTCGCGCCCTCCCAGTAGCATATATAAAGAGGCCTCTCCGGCAGACTGCATCATTCGACATCGTCCACCAACCGAGGTAAGTGTTTGTTCCTCTCTCACTAACAAGAAGCCACTAACTCATGTGTACATTTGAACGAGATTTTTATGTGTATAAAAATATTTTTGCCGGTTTTTTTAATACTAGCTTTCCGTCCTATGTAACTAGCTCCCCCGCGGTTTCATCCGCGTTTATCGCTATCATATATAGCCTATAGCCATCTAGGAAAAATTCCGCGTCGAATAGAAGTAGTCCCATCCCGATATGTTCAGTAGATTTGAGGTGATGGTGCGTCAAAGGAACCCTATTTTAATAATATATATATATTATAGACTAGCTGTCCCCCACGGTTTCACCTGTGTTTATAGATATCATATATACCCTATAGCCATCTAGGAAAAATTCCGCGTCGAAATGTAGCAGTCCCATCCCGATATGTTCAGTAGTTTTCAGGTGATGGTGCGTCAAAGAACCCTATGTTCCTTATATACTCGTATATAGATAGATAACATAGCCTATGTCCTTCTTAAATAATGTACCTTACAAATGGCGATTCTTTTTTTAAATAGGTACATTTTTCCTACTCAAAAAATGTGCACTCTTTATAATATTAAACTAAAAAATTGACTTCAAACTTACAAAGAAGCATTTCAACCGCGGTCTTACCCGCGTTCCCAAGGGAACGAAAGCTTTCCCGGGATAAAACTAAGATATCCTTTATGTCAGTTCTGAAAATGAAAATGATTTTATTCAAATAGGCCTTTACAATCACTTATGAATAGTCTGACTCTAATACCGGTTCGGAAGGTTGTTTGTTACTGAGAAGAGCCGGCAATAGACTCAGCAATTACTGTTTTTAAAAACGATCTTAGATTTATTACAAAATATTTATTTGAGACTTAATAAATATTTTGTAATAAATTTAGTTTAGATATATTGCGACGGTATTAGAGTCAGACTATTCATAAGTGCTCGGAAAGGCCTATTTGAATAAAAATATTTTAATTTTCAAACAAAACCTGTGTGTTATCGCAGAAGTGAAGAATTATTTAACAATAATAATATGAATGTTCAATATATACTCTATTTTAAAGAAATCTTATTTCTATCTTATTTTATAGATGAAATGTAATTCATATCCAGTGAGCCATTTCTTAGTCACACATAATTTACCAAACTTTTTGTGATAGTTTAGTTGGCAAATTATTGTAGTATATACAAGCTGTCTCCCGCTGTTTCACCCGCATTCCTGAAGGATATTCCCGGGGTAAAAATCCTATATGTTATTCCAGGACTTGTTCTATCTATGTGCCAAGTTTCATCCAAATCCGTCCGGTAGTTTTTGCGTGAAAGAGTAACGAACATCCATACATACAAAATTTCCCATTCATTATTTTAGGAGGATTAGAATTTTATATAATTTATTGCTTAATAGTTTTTCCCGGCACACGATTCAATTCTTCGAATCGTATGTGGTCTCGAGTTCATACAAAAACCTCATTAAAATAGTATAATTAATTTCTTTCTTTAAAAGCCTTTTTCGGATTATTACTCTTCACTACATAGTATAAAACAAAGTCGCTTTCTCTGTCCCTATATCCATCCATGTATGCTTAAATCTTTAAAACTACGCAACGGATTTTGATGCGGTTATTTTTGTGTGATTGAAGATGAAGGTTTTTATGTATAATACATGTGACATCCCACGGGAACGCGAGTAAAACCGCCGGCGACAGGTAGTAAATAATAAATCTTATTATGAAAAGAGTAATTGCTGAATTTATTGCCGGCTCTTCTCAGAAAAAGCAACCTTCCGAACCGGTGTTAGAGTCTGACCATTCATATGTGCCTGTGAAGGCCTATTTGAATAAATATTTCACATCATTACTGACATATTAAAACCTTTTTCGGACTAAAACTTACATCAAAATAATTAGGATAATCGAATGCTTTGACAGGCATATTGCATTGTCGTCGATCTTTGACAGGTGTGCAAAGTTTGAATTAAATCTGATCGTTCAAAGTAGAACAAAATCGAGCTCAAAGGGATCGGTTACATACATACATACATACAGGTGAAGCTAATATAAAGCGTGTAAAAAGAATAACTAAATCGATCCAGCTGCTCTCAACTGAAGCATTTACTAACAAATAGAATTTAATTCCTATTTTCATTAATAATGCTCATTTCAAATGAATTTATTCATCTAAAACAAAATTGTAGTCTTATAAGAAATCCCTGTCAAGCAATAGACCGCTCTATCCCGAATAACCTTACAAATTAATCCCCAAAAGATCAAAAATGAGTCTCAGCCCCCACTGGTGAAGTTACAGGCACACGAGACACACACATGAGACGTTAACTTCAAGTCTCAGGGTCGACAACGCATTGGCCATACCCCTGGTGTTGCAGATGTCCATAGGCAGTGACCACTTACCATTTGGTGGACCATCTGCGGCCAATGTGCCATAAAAAATAGATTGATTAGAAATGAAGGGGCACCACATGGGGCACCCTCAGCACTTAGAAACCCATCAGCGCTCGGCAAATCGTCCGCATAAGGATGTAAAAGACATCTTAAAATATGCAGCTTTGAAGAACCTTTTTGACATTTTAGAATGTCATACAATAATTAACTTTAAAGCTTTAACAATAAGGTGCATATATAGATACAATGGTTAATTGTGTGATGTACAGATAGACCTTATCATGAAGGAATAGGGTTTATTTTTCTTTGCCTTGCTTAAACGTCAAAAGGGCCATCAAAGCGTGGTTTAATTTTCGTATATATTTTATACTTGCTGTTTCCCGCAGATTCGGAGGGATGTCATAAATTTTCGGGATAAAAAGTATTCTATGTATTAATCCGGGTTACAAACTATCTATGTGCCAATTTTCATCCAAATCTGTTATGTTGTTTTTGCGTGAAAGAGTAAGAAACTTCCATACATTCCTCCTCACAAATTTTTGCTTTTATATTAGTATGTACAAACTTCCCCCGCGGTTTCACCCGCGTTTATCGATATTATATATAGCCTATAACCAATTATAAAAAACTCCGCGTCGAAAGGTAGCAGTCACATCCCGATATGTTCAGTAGTTTTGAGGTGCTGGTGCGTCAAAGGAACCCATTTTCTTTTCGCTTATATATATACTAGCTGTCCCCCGCGGTTTTACCCGCGTTCCCGTGGGATGTCACATGTATTATATATTAAAAACTTCCTCTTCAATCACTCTATCTAAAAAAGCCGCATTAAAATCCGTTGCGTAGTTTTAAACATTTAAGCATACATAGGGATATAGGGACAGAGAAAGCGACTTTGTTTTATACTATGTAGTGATGGTAGATTCATTAGGTTTGAAACTATATAGGCAGCAAACATTTTATGGAAATAATTTATTACCTTCTAAAATCCTCTGATATTTTCCTGTTAAATAGCATTTAGTACAATTAAATACTTTAACTATAGTTTATCGTAAGGGTGTAAAAACTACCGGTTTGATTCCCGTCCAGGAAACACATGTTTATGTGAATATGTCTGTTTGTTCTTCGCCTATATAAAAAAGGTGGTATATCAGCCCCCTTATTCATCTAATACAAACTTCGTCGGCGAGCCGCTACACGGAGGCCTCGGAGAGCTTATCTCTCACGTGATTAGTAGTGTTAGCGTAGTTAGCGACAGAGACAGAGCATAGAAGCCGCGACGAAACATCCTCGAGTTACGTGTCATTTTCCATACAGAATCGAACCCCTGTTTATTTAATTCAAGGAAATTTCGAAATCGGACTACTTTTAAAAAGTTATGAATCGACTTTCGAACCTCCTTCGTATTTTCATCGTTAAAAAAATAGTTTCGTCCAAAAGCCTCGGGGTTAAAAGCTTGTAAATGCTACCACAAAACTTTGCCAAAGTTAATCTTCGAAACTATAGAAGTGATGAAACTTTGACTTCGCTAGGGAATATGATCTTGGGGCTTGCGTTCGATTTCCCGTTTGTACGTAGAGTTTGAAATATAGATATGGATTCACTATAATAACAGATTAATATAATAATAAAACCTTACTTTTCCGAATAAAATCTCTAAGTAGTAGAGCTCTTAGTGCAGAGTTCGTCCGGGGAAGTACTACCACCTTACCCATTTCCGCCGTGAACAGTAGTGCACTTGTATTACTGTGTTTCGGTTAGAAAGGTAAGGCTGGTGAAGTTACAGGCACATGAGACTTACCAACTTCACGTCTCAGGGTCCAGAACGCGGCGATGCCCAGGGGGGCAATTCCACTAACATATTATGCACCGAACCATTACCATATCACAACCAAACTTCAAATTTGACGTTTAATCGTATTGTACTAAACACACCAACGATCGAACTGCGGTTGTGTTTCGGTAATGGTTCACATTCGTTAGAAAGATTACGTCAAAAGGTATGTTTGTTCCGGTTGTAGTGCGTAGGAATACCATAATTATGAAATGTCAAACTTCAATTTGACATTAATCGTAACCATACCATTGTCGAACCAAACGTGCTACTCGAACGTTGCATTTAGTGGAATTGGGCCCCTGGTGTTGCAAATGTCCATGGGGGGCGGTAACCACTTCCCGTCAGGTGGACCGTCTGCTTGTTTTTCGGACCATGTGGCATAAAAAAAAACTGTTATTTTGAGTTAGTCGTAGAAGAGTTAATCCCTACTAATATTATAAATGTGGCTGTAGTTTGTTTGCGACGCTTTCACGCGAAATTACTTAACCGATCATCATGAAACTTTGTACACATATTCTTGGAGGTATTAGAAGTAACATAGGATACTTTTTGTTCCGGGAAAATGTTACATCCCTCGGGAACGCGGGTGAAACCGTGGGGGACAGTTAATCTATTTCTATTCTAATATTATAAAAGATTTGTATGTAAGTATGTTTATTACTCTTTCACGCAAAAACTAGTAAACGAATATAGATGAAACTTGGCACGTAGATAGAGCATATCCTGGAATAACATATAGGCTACTTTTTAACCCGGGAAAATGTGATATCCCTCGGGAATGCGAGTAAAACCCCGGGGGACTAGTAATAAATGAAACAAGAAAAGTGTTTTTTTGCCCTTTCTATTAATATTATACGGCGGTACGACTCGCACTTTGCTGATTTTTATTCATTTTCTAAAAGGGCTCCAAGTTTAAAGGCTAGCCTCAAGCGACCCCGCTGTTTATTATAATATAATACAAGACATTCCAACGCTAAGTGGGAAGAAATTAAAAATACACACGCAACCATCTGTTTCTAGATTGCAAAACAATATCTCTACAAGTTCTCAGTATTCTATTATGAAAAGGGACATTTAATGAAACGAAAATATTAAATACACGGGACATTCTTTACACACGGCCATCTGTGCCTTTACCATGAGTTTTTAACGTGTACAGCGCCACTAGCGGTCACGTAAAGAACTAAAATCAATAGTACGAGTCGATAGGTAGAAAACCTATCGAAATGTAAACACTAGCGAGTCACAAATTTGACAGTTGCTATCGAGAAATACTGTATCGATAGTAGTTTACTCGCTAGTGACTAAAGTAAGTTTTGATAGCAACTCATGGTAGAGGGACTGATTCTTACCCATTTGCACCGTGAAGCAGAGCACTTGTATTACTGTATTTCGGTTAGGAAGGTGCCGGTGACATTACAGGCACATGAGACTTAACAACTTCACGTCTCAGGGTCGACAACGTATTGGCAATGCGCCTGGTGTTGCCAATGTACATAGGCGGCGGTGACACCACCTACGGTCTGTTTGTTTGTCGGCCAAGATGGCTTAAAATAAAGAAAATCGCTAACTAAGCAGAACTTGTACTATGGAAACCAGATAACTGATATACTACATATACCTACTTTTTTTCCAAATACATAAATAGGTTACACCCAGACACAGAACAAATATGCATGTTCCTTGTCTAGGGTTATTTACCCCTCCTGTAAGTCTGGCCCCATAACAACGGGTTGTACTCCGGGAGTGCCGGCAGAAGTGAAAACTTGAACATTAACGTTATGCATTTTTACAGTCTTACGAATTTCCGATCAGGTCACGTGTCCTGACGCGAGTTTAACATTTTATACCCATCCCAATTAAAGTGCTCAACGCCGCTAAAGAAGTTTTCACTTCAAAAATATACAAACCCGCCGTGGTTATCCCAAGGGAGTACAGCATGGGGTTCTTCAAGAAGGGTGTGAAGAGATTTTTGCAGGGTCGGCAACGCGCGAGTGATGCCCACGGTGTTGCAAGCGTACATAGGGTGCAGTGACCGTTTATCATCAGACGAGCCGTCAGCTTGTTTTCTACCTAAGTAATATAAAAAAAAAGTTTCGTTAATCTTGTGTTAACCTTTTCGGGTATTCCAGAATTGCGAACATTCCTAGATCATACTAGGGTAGGCATAACACAAATGAGGTTTCACATCAATAAATAAACCTACATATTACAGCAGGCTATGGTCGCCACTCCCCAATCAAGTGTTATTATGATGCATAGACAATACGAAGTCTATTCCGCCATTGCGTACCAAATTATATTACAAACAATAAAATTATTACGGCAGGGTAATTCATATGTTATAATAATTCCCGGAACAGTGTTGGATGTTGTCCAATTATATTATACGCAATTACATTTGTGGGGCCTGTTGGCATGGTGGTTAGAACCTGACTGCCACCCCAAAGGTCGTGATCTCGATTCCCACCCAGGACAAACATTTGTGTGCATGATTTGACTGTTCTGTGTCTGGATTTAAATATCTATACAATCTGTTACAAAATACCCCGTAAAAATATAATTAATTATCAAAGCCAACAACCCTAGTAAGCTGTCATGTCATTAACCAGATTATTTAACAAAAAGGCCTACGTACCTATTTTACCTAATAATTGTCTACTTTAATAGTTTTTCTATTTTTCATTCGTAAAAATATTTTTTTTTTTTTGGGTATGTTACACAGCGTTACTACGGTTCTTAAATATTGTGAATGGACTCGTTATAAGGTTCCATTTAACCTCCTTTCGGCTTTACGGGTAGTTTTGTAGCATATGCGTGTATATGCGAAGTTTAATCAAAATTCGATTTGTAGTTTTTGCGTGAAAGAGCGTGAAACATCTCTCCATTTTTTCCCCATAAACTTTCGCATTTATATAATAATAGTAATAAGATACTAGACTCTTCAGATGTCTGTTCTTTCCAATGGGCATGTTTTCATGGCTGATTTTACGTATTAGAATGTCATAGCAAACTAGACATTATTCCATTTATATATAAAGTTCAAAACCGTATAATAAAGCTGATGGGTGCATTTTTCCATAGCATTCTTAAATATTCGGAAACTGGCGATTGATTCTGACCATTAAAAAAAATGTATTTCTTGATCGGCCTCTTTTGATTCCATGAGCTACACATTTATAAAAATAAACTTTAAAACTAAACATCAAACTGTCAAAATAGCCTAATTGAATTATAGCGTACCGTAGAAGTTAACTGACAAATTAAATGTTTTAACTAAACGTAACGTCTTTAGCAAAAAGAAAGTTTTTGATTAGTTTCCATTTCGTTAATTCGAGTTTGAGTTAGCTTGTAGGAAAATATTTGCTCGTCGGTAAACTTTTTTATTGATTACAGTAAAAGAGGAAGGGACAGGAGTTAGTGTAGCCTTCAATAAATAACGAAAAAACTTGTGATTGGTGGTAAGGTAGTACCAAATTAAAAATAAAACAAATTAAAAATAAATCAACTCTATGCACTGATATGATCAATTATGGCGCCAATATTTTTTTTGTCTTCTTATTTTATAATCATTGTCTATGACTTATTTTTAAGCAGTATCGAGTTTATCACTCCAATATCAGTTTTTATTATCATGGTGGACTTTTCAATCAAAATGTTCATAGGCTCTTTGAAACAATCATTATCGCGTTTAACGCATTTCCTCACTTCACTGGTATGATTGATCACTTTGCAAATTTCCGCCAAAAAGCCGTCGTACTATTTTTGTTGGTTAAGATATTTATAAGAGAATCTTTATTACTTATAAAATCTATGCTTCTAGAAAATTATTTCTGCCTTCGGAATCATTAAGATCAGCTTTATAAGCTGAGGACCACCGCTGTGAGCGAGAAGCCACGGGGAGCAATGAAATGTTCTCGAGAAAATCTTATGCACTCAGTTATTGCATTTTGTGAGAAAGCCCGCAGATGCTTTATGAGTTTTTTTTTTATTTCGAGCAAAGAGGTGACATTCACTTTGAGCTAGAATTATTTAAAATGTTATGCATCGTGTTAATGGAAATGGATTGACCAAATACTTAACTATATACACAACTTTCATCTGAATTTCTGGCAAATCATTAAAATTATACGCTTATTATATCATCATAATAAATAAACCTTTGTGCATGAACTTGTCTGTTTGTTCAGAGTCTGGGTTTAAATATCTATATAAGTATGTATTTAAAAAGTAGTATATCAGTTACTTGGTACCCATAGAACTAGCAGTACACTTTTGGGTCAGGTAACCACTTGTTTAGAATGTCCTGGGATATTTATTTAGTATTATTATTTCAATTGCGCGCTGTACGCACGCGCTTGCCGTAACCAATAAGTACCTAATCAGAGTGCGTTTTCTAAATAAGTTACGATATTAAACTGACTTCAGTCTAGTAATGAATTTGATATGATTATTACATTAATTACAGTATTATTTGACACATATAATAATATTCTTTGTTTTTTCAGTTGACATCAAGTTTCAATCTGTCAAAAATTTTCGCAATGGCCGTTTCCCGCGTAACACTTCTGCTCGTCATTGCGATGTTGTACATGGAGTGCTTTTATGCAGCCACAGTAAGTTTTGCACATTGTCAGTAGGCATATAGACAGCTGATTTACTTTTTAAAATAATATTTTAAACTACCAGTTACGCATACTTTGTCTTAGAAGCTAGAAGACCTGACAACATTTTTCAAACGAACATTTTTATTAAATGATATTATAAATGATATTATAAATGATATTATAAATGATATTATAAAAAAAATTATAAATAGTCGATATAATTTTTTTGTATTGTAATATTATTATGTCATAGATATATTTTTTTTTGATAAAATTTAAGAAAGTCAAATTTACTGAAATTACCGTCGGTTCGAAAGTCAGCCATACATAAACAGAGTTGCTGATTTGACATTCAATTTTTTTTTTTTTTTATTTTTTTAAATAATATAAACTAGTGCTTGACTGCGATCCCACCTGATGGTAAGCAGTGATGCAATCTTAGATGTTGAGGCGCACTAGTTTATTAAGAGCCTATTCACTCTAGCCTTGAAGACACCCAAATTATAGTTGCTCGGGAAGACCGCAGCAGGCAAGTTGTTCCAGTCCCTCAATCAAATACAACCATGCCTGTTAGTAAGTCCTAACTAAGAAATATGTTTCAGATTCCAAGAAACTTCGATCCGAGACTCAGCGATGAGATGGTGATGGCACCAAAGAAGAGACCCTTCTGCAATGCTTTCACAGGTACCTCGAAGTTTCAAAAGGTTTAACCAGGGGCAGCTACAATGCCCAACCGGCCTTGGCAAATGACCGAAGCACTTTATTTAAAAAAAATCTTCGGCTTCGAAAGGTCAAGAAGCGATTCGGTTGATTTTCCTATGACATTCTTGATCATCTTCATTCTTCATCTTTTTTGATTTTTTTACATTCAATCAAATACTGACAATATAGAAATGCGTTCTTTATGATTTGAAATGTCAACTCAGAAAACACACACACAAAAATCAACCTTACTTCTTCACAACACGGCTCACCTGTATCATCATATAATAATCGAATTGATATGACATTCCTTTGAATCTCTGTATATGATTCTAAATTCAAATCTAACATTGAGTTACTTCAAATAATATCAATCAAAACTGAACCTTACTCCTACACAATATGGTTTAGAAGTACAAACTACAGGGTGCGCCAGAGAAACTTACTTATTTGAAAGGTCAATAAAAAAAAAAGTACTTCAGTTATTCTTTAAAATTTTTTTTTATTTGAGAATACAATATCCCAATTTTTTTTTTATGCAGTCTTAAAAATGACATCGGATAAATGGCGACCCCCATTGCGCATACACTGATGAAGTCGATTTTTGAAATTCGTATCCACTCTTCGCAGCATATCAATCGGTATGTTGGCAATGGCGTCGCGAATGTTGTTCTTGAGGTGTGCTATGGTCCGGGGTCGATCGACATAAACCAGGGATTTCAAATAACCCCATAAAAAGAAATCGCATGGAGTCAAATCTGGAGAGCGTGCCGGCCATTGGAGATCGCCTCTGAGAGAGATGAGGCGGTCGGGGAAATGTTGTCGCAACAAATTCATTGAGTCAGTGAGTTCAGTTAATTCTTGCACAACAGCCAATTTATAGGGATGAAATTGAAGGTCTTCATGGAGAATTCGTCGAACAGTGGTATCAGAAATTCCCATAGCAGCTGCGTGTTTGCGAGCCGAACGCCGGGGAGAACGCACAACTGACTGCCTCACTCATTCGATATTTTCCGGAGTTCTGATGGTCCGTTGAAGTCCATTTCTGGGTTTAGCGACACTTCCACACTCCCGAAATGAGTTAACCCACGACAGAATCGAATTACGGCCAGGAACGAGTCTGTGAGGAGGAATTTCAAAGCGAGCGCGGAAGGCACGTTGCGTAGCAACAAGTGAGCGACCGTTAGAAAAGAAGCTCTCAACTGCGAAGGCCCGCTGCTCTCTAGACCAGAGCATGATGGCAACTGACTGGAGGGAGAAACAAACTTGGGAACTTCCCCCTCCAGATGCGCCCCCTCTTGCCCCTCTACCCGCCCAACTCACCGCGCGGGATTTTTTTCAAATAAGTAAGTTTCTCTGGCGCACCCTGTAGAATATACAACTTGAACATAGATATCGATTTTCATGCCACCTAGAACTAACTTCACGATGTAGAATTCAGGTTTCAGTGTGCGCGCGCATCGTAAAAATTCACTCTCGTCATTTTTCTCCATCGCGCCAAAAGAAGTATAACTTCAAAAAAGGGAGATATAGCGCCATGGCTACATCTCTCTCGCTCCCTTAGTCAACTCGAGCCGACTCTACCCGAACATAGCCGAGTGTGACGACTCAGTCTCATCCAATACCCACCAAATAAAATGCTCACAGCCCCAAAAGATTTCACTTAAAAAAAATGTCGTAAAAATCTCACTACCTAGCTACCAATTTCCTGGAAGGTAGGTACGACGATCACTCAAATATTACCCCTCCCCTAATCCCCCATCCCTCTAAATGACATCCGGAATCCCGTCAACATTTAACAACACACTCTTTGTAAGTTTAAGTAACTTAGTCTGTAAGCGAAGTATGTCCAACAAATATTGCGTAACAATTCCAGGCTGCGGTCGCAAGAGATCCCAAGGAGCACCCGGAATGCCAGCGCAAGAATTAATGAGGCAACGGCAGGTAATTATGCATAGTTCACTAAGTCTAAAAAAAACATAAATAGTTAAAAGATTGTAAAAAAAAGGAATAGATAGTAAGGAGTTTAAATATGCACAGTTTACGTAATAATATAAGTAAACGTATAAGTAGTATAATAACCATAAATATTTAAAAAAACAAACAAGCTGTTTGTAAAACGACGTTCAAAATTAGAGGTTAACTAATAAAGAGTTTTACTATTAAATTCCTGGCTCCATCATGAGATAAGCTCGTTGACATCAAAATTTTCAAAAAAAATCAATACCATTTATTCAGTTTAGGCCCTAGGAGGGCACTTATGAAGGTCAAATTTAAAATTTTACTGAAGCTACAACCGTCAAATTATTGTACCGTCCCAGGGTCCCACATATTTGAAGTTTCAAATCGATAGAATTAATTTTTTTTATTTATTTAGCAAACCAACAACAATTTTACAGAACATGTGTCATCAAAAATACAACTTATCATAAGCCAATTATGGTTTTCCTAGATTAATTAATACAAGAAGAAAAGAGCAGAAGAATTAGAACTATAAGAAGAATTTTAAAATCGATTCCTGGACTATTCCCAGCCATATCTCTGTGTCAAATTTCAACCAAATCCGTTCAGCAGTTCTTTGAACGAGTAACAAACCACCCATCCAAAGTTATGCATTTATAATAATAATAATAAATTTATTTATTTCTTGCCACACAAAACAAACTTAAACCAAAAATAATCTTAAATTTATTTACTATACTAAACTAGTAACTATACTAAATTTAAATTAATTTCAATGGCTAAATACACAAGGCAATAAGTCCTCTGACTCTCAAACTAGAGTAATCTGTTTTATGGGAGTCAGTGATCCTCTGTACACAATGAACAGCTGAAGCTATGATAAACTTTATTATAGATTATACCTACATAAATTTAATTTTAAAATTGTAATAGGATTGTCTCTCTGACAGAGCTAATTATTACATTTAAAACTAGCTGTCCCCCGCGGTTTCACCCGCGTTTATCGATATCAAATATAGTCAATCACCATCTTAGAAAAAATCGGCGTCGAATGGTAGCAGTTTGGAGGATCCATCAAAACTTTACTAAAAATACTAAAAAAATATTGACTGCCAGACATTTCACCTGTTCTACCACAAAACCGCCTTTTGCTAGAAAAAAAATATAAAGCTATTTTATTCCAGTACATCGACGATGAAGCACTCGGCACAATCCTGGACTCTGAGACCGCCATTGACGAACTTTCCCGCCAAATTCTCTCCGAAGCGAAGCTATGGGAAGCCATTCAAGATGCCAGCGCAGAAATCGCAAGGAGAAAACAGAAAGAATTCGCTTTCAATAACCAATAAACGATAAAAAAAAATACTATACCTGGCTGGCTGTACGAATATTTGCCGTAGCGTTTTGGGCTAAAGATTAAATAAGAAATTATGCCAGTTACAAAAATTCCCGCCATTGTTTCGTGTGGGTTTATTAAAAAAAATTAGACGACAAAAAATATGTTGACATATTGTAATAAATTCTTTTCAGAGCAATGTTGATGGATAATTTTTTGAATCAGGATTAACAATACTTTAAAAAGATGTAACTATTATTATATTATGTTGCCATGTTTTAATAACATACTCACACGAAATTCCGATTTGAATTTTAATATTTTCAATTGAGATTAAATTTTAAAACAGAATATTCATAGTTAGAATTTTTTACATAATTTTCGATTTAATTCAACAATTACGTACTACGCCTACAATATATATTTATTTTATTAATCTCAGATGAAAGTATTGCGCATAAAGTAACTTTTAAAATAATAATATGTTTACTTTTAGTCTTGTACAAGAAATGGGGACAAAAAGACTTGGCTTGTGTAAAAAAAAAACTTTAAAAAAGTTTTTGTGACTCAATTTATCTAGGAGGTGACATTTAATTTTAGAACTGTAGAGGAACAATTCATTATTCGAAAAAAGTTTCGAAAGTTGAGGTCAAAGACTCTTTATTAATTGAAAAGGGGTTTGTTAGAACATAAGAGCTATATTTGTATAATTACTGTTGTTTTCTAGTCGTTAATTATAAGGAAATAAATGTTTAAACCTAATCAAGGAGATAGTAAATAAAACAATCTCATACTTGATGATCATTTTATTTTTTTCGTAACCTTCAAATCAACATTGCAAAAAAAGGTCGTACCTATAGGTTATTTCAAAAAAACAAACGAACTCTTTACATGAAAATAAGGTTTTTTATTTACAATAATAAATACACATTTTTAAAATCCATTAAAAAAAATCTTATATAATAGAATGATTATAAATCCGTTTTCTTAACATTTTATAGTGTGTTCAAAACTATATTTAACAATTAATTTTTTTTTTCTCATTAATAAATGCTCTACGAATCGGAGGCTTGGAAGATATTTTCAATGCTATCATCTGAGGTATAAGGCTTGAAATCGTCTGTCATCTCAGGGAAGCTTTCAATCACAAACATTCCTAGTTTTGGCTTTTCAACTTTGTCATTTGTGATTGGAGTCCAAAACTGAAACAATTACGTCATTATTAATTCAATATATCACACCCTCAGAACGATAGGGGGGCTTTACTCAAAAAATCGCTTTTGGCACATCTCTGATTGGGTCACTTTCGCACTGAGCAGGAGAGTGGGTCCCGGTGTTAAAGAGGCTGAAGTATCGGTATGCTTATTCTATCATTAAATTGACTATGTTTTACTATTCATCGGTTAGAGTGTACTTTGTTTAGTCTCTCTATGATCGTATCTTCATTTCGCAAAATTTAAGCCCTTATCGTACTGAGGGTGCGATATATTTCCTTCATAAAGAGCTCAGTTGAGTCTGAGAGGCGCTCACCAAATTGTTCACCTTTCCTGTATTAAAGAGAAATCAAACCCTAACTAGTGTATTGCACATCCAAAAATACATGGATACAAAAAATATGATCAATATTGTATAATTTATATGATTTTTCAGTACCGATCTAATCACAAAGAGTATGTTATTTGATGCTGTACAATTATGACGTCACAACTTGCTATTACATACAACACTTCACACATTCGATAGTTTTGACATTTCATAAAGAGTTGCTGATTTGACATGCCAGTACACATCCCTATAGTGTTTTCTAATCGACGATAAAAAAGGAGGTTTTATTTGATCGCCATACGTTTTTTTTTTGTTGTATAGATGGCATTTAAGAGTTAAGAGAATTCTGCACTGTTATTATATACCTTTACAGCATCAGGTCCACGCTTCTTTCTCAGGTAGTTGAAGCAGCATGACCTGAACCGTCTGGTGCCGCATGCTGATGAGCATTCACTGCCGCAGGAATCGCAAGACAGCCTCGCTGCCCACAGAGTACCTGGATATGGATAAATATTCTATAAAGCCAGTTTGTTTCGTGTTATAGTTTAACTTGAGGCCCAATGCCTATGTCACAGGCTTACCTAATAAAATTTTGAAATTCAGTATAGTACCTATGTTATTTTTACTGTTAACTAGATTGTAATAAAATTTTGCTGTAAGTTAGCTAGAGTTTAATGTTACGAATACCATAAATAAATTCTTTGAATGTTTGTTTTCAATCAGCTAAAGAGAATAGGACATAGTATTATCCTTAGAAGGCGAGTAAAACCGCGGGGCTCAGGTAGTAGTTATGCGAGTCTCTTGTGGAAATATTCAACCCAAGTATAGTTATATCAATGGTTTTCTAAATTAAAAGTTAATTTTGTATTCACTATTTAGTATAAAAATACATTATTACACCTGTATCATTATTTTTATGTTTAATAATAATTATATCCTTGCATTATTTTCGAGTAGTAGAGCTCTTAGTGCAGAGTTCGTCCGGGGAAGTACTACCACCTTACCCATTTCTGTCGTGAAGCAGTAGTGCACTTGTATTACCGTGTTTTGGTTAGAAAGGTAAGGCCGGTGAAATGACAGGCACATGAGACTTAACAACTTCACGTGTCAGGGTCGACAACGCATTGGCGATGCCCCTAGTGTTGCAAATGTCCATAGGCGGCGGTGACCACTTACCATCAGGTGGACCGTCCGACTTGTTTGTCGGCTTTGTTGTTATAAAAAAATAGAAAAAAAAGTAACCAATTTGCAATAATTAAAAATAATACTTACCGATCAGCATTAGACTGACAAGAATAGTTATCTTCATCATTTTGCTTTTAAAAAAGTAAAGGGACTATTTCGCGCCAAAACCGGAGATGTAGATGGCGCTGTTGAAGCCGATGTTGTAATGTCAGATATCAGTTGACATCCCCTTTTTATATGAAATCAATGTTTACACAACTACAAAGCGTGGGATGGTTAAGACATGGTGTTTTAATGCAATACTATTTGTTGAGAACTATTCTAGAGGTTTTGGTATCAATTTCATAGAACTGAGATGATAACAAGTTATTTTATTGTTCCTTTAACATAATCTTCCCTCATACATAGTAGGCAACCTTTTCCTTTTTAAATGAATTAATAAAACTTACGGCTTGGGGCTTAAAAAAATTGTGAATAGGCTACTAACGGGAAGGCGAGCTTTATCTTCATTCGGCCTAATCGTCACTTACCATAGTTGAGATTGATGTCAATCGCAATCCCTTCATAAGTAAAGAAATATTTTTGTTATCTGTGATTAAGAATTTCGCCAATTCACCAAAGTACCAGTGTGTAACGTCTGCTTTTATTTATTTTATTGACAAAATCAACAGCGCTAAATAATTTTTAAAATAAAACAACAATTACCGGTTATTTAACGCAAATAGCGGATTTTCATCAAGTTGTTATAAATAATATCTAATAATGTTTATTTCCTTTCTCCATACAAACGAGGTATTTTTTAAAAACGTTTAAAAAATATTTATAATATTAAAGTTTGCAGGAGAAACTGGTTTCGAAGTTAAGCCGAAGCCTGTGTTAAAAGCACTGTCGTATATACCTAGATACGAATTAGATGCGATAATAAAGGGCTCCCAATAACAGTATTTCTGACAAAAGATGTAACTTGAAAACCTTACCTTCTAATGACAATGTAGCAGTTTTCATTGCCTAAAAACACGGATAAAACGACATTTTCTGAAAATGAATCCTAGCTCGATTTAACGCCCCCGAAACCCCATGCATACTAAATTTCATGAAAATCGTTGGAGCCGTTTCCGAGATCCTAATTGTACTTATGTATATACAGTCGAACCTCTATAAGTCGAACATCAAGGGAGACGCCAAAAATTTCGAGTTATAGAGTTTTCAACTTATGGAGGATTTCGACTTAGGCGGATTTTGATTCGACATAAAGAGTTTGAGGTTTATTCTTATAAATTTTGAGTTAGGGAGGTAAAATAAATAAAAATTCAACTTGCAGAGGTGACAAACATATCTTTATTTATTATAAATCAACATTATTTCAAATCATTTTAAAATAAAAAATATGGCATTAAAAAAAGTCAGTAATTTTTTTTTGCTTTAGATAATTTGGTTGTTCTCTATCTATAGCATTGTCTAATCTATAAAGAGCAGAAAATTCTTCTTCTTCAGAGTTACTGGTCTGCTCTATAAAATTACGTAAGGTATTCAATGCGGTTCGCGCCTCTTTGATGGAAACCCATGGAGCGCATGTACTATTCACGTCTTCTATGTCATCTAAATCATTAGTATCGGTTTTCTGACCTACTGAATCGATAATTTCGTCATCAGATAATGTCCTAGCAGTCATAACTCCATCATCGCACGAAACAAAGTCCTCAAAGGATATTCCTGATTTAGATACCACTGCGTTCCGTTCTGGTATCCATTCGTTCCATTGTAAAGGTTGTAAAATAAAACGTTGCTATGTTCGAGATACAGAGGTCAAATTAAATTTTTCGAGTTATAGAGTGAAAATATGTACCAAAAACCAAAAAAACCTTGGAGGGACTCGGTGATTATTTCGACTAACAGAGGGTCAATTTTTCAAGTAATGGAGGTTTTGGTGTTTGAAGGGAAGGGAGCAAAACATTTTTTCGAGATTTGAAGGTTTTTGACTTATCGAGGTTCGACTTAACGAGGTTCTACTGTACAAGAATTGCTCGTTTAAAGGTATTAGATTAGATAGATAGATTAATATTGAATAATAATAGTTTGTACATAACAATATCAGATGTCAATATATTCTTAATTTTTAGAGCGTGATTTATGAGTAGTCTAGTTCTAGCTTTTACCTTCCTTTTTATATATTTTGATGGTAATAAATGGTACGCCAGTATTATCACTACATAGTATAAAACGTAGTCGGGTAACAAAGTCGCTTTCTCTGTCCCTATATCCCTATGTATGCTTAAATCTTTAAAACTTCGCAACGGATTTTGATGCGGTTTTTTTTAATAGATAGAGTGATTCTAGAGGAAGGTTTATATGTATTAGTATCTACATTGCAACTGAGCGAAGCCGGGGCGGGTCGCTAGTTTTTATATATCTATGAAATTCAGGTGAGCGTGTGTCCGTTGTTTTTCTCCTACACGGCTCGACCGATGTTAATGATTTCCTATTGTACTTTGGGGTCACCTGTACCTCTACCATGAGTTGCTATCGAAACTTACTTTAGTCACTAGCGAGTAAACTACTATCGATACAGTATTTCTCGATAGCAACTGTCAAATTTGTGACTCATGGTACCGAATTTCTATAGCAAAGGCTAAAAAACGTTACTCGCTAGAGTTTACATTTCGATAGGTTTTTTACCTATCGACTCGTACTATCGATTTTAGTTCTTGAGGTGACCGCTAGTGGCGCTGTACACATTTGCCATAGAAATGTTTTACGCCGTCGCTAGCGAGTACGTACGTTAAAAACTCATGGAAAAGGCACTGGATGGTTCTAAGTTGTAGTTATACCCGGTAGATGGCGCTGTTTTCAAAATCCAGTATTTTTTCCGACCCATTTTTTTTGTTTAGAATACGCTTGTGGAATCGTGAAGCTAATTGGCTTGATAGCGACCCTGATGGCCAAGTCGAAGGTCGTGGGTTCGATGTTAGCTCTTAATCCCACCAGCACTGTTTCTACGTAGGTAAAGAATAAGTCGTTTGATGTGAAAGCCCATTGGGCAGGCCTATGTCCAGCAGTAGACATCCTTGGACTGATATGATGATGAAATAATAAGTTAAGCTAAGGGGGCCGGTGAAATTACAGGCACATGAGACTTAACAACTTCACGTCTCAGGGTCGACAACGCATTGGCGATGCTCCTAGTGTTGCAAATGTCCATAGGCGGCGGTGACCACTTACCATCAGGTGGAGCGTCTGCTTGTATGTCGGCCCAAGTGGCATAAAAAAAATAGCATCTGAGGTGAGATGAAAGCTGGTAAATAATAAAATAGTCTTAAATATGAAAACAATCTTTATTAATAGCACATATAAGGATCAAAATTAGCTACGACATTAATTTATTAACAAAAGTCAGTTCAAACGATCTTTACCTTTAGATACTTTAAAATACTCTACAAAATTTCCCTAAAGCTTGGCGACAGAACAGGGGGTACTACAGAGTACCCTTAATCATTTGCTAGCACTATCCAAGCTAAAGTTAACAGGCTGTCTCAGCCTACGCGACCGCGTCTTGATCGTGTCGTCTCTCTCTAATTTGCCAGGACTGGTGGCTCTTTTTAAAGTTTGAACAGTCTTCAAGTTGCCACGCGGTTTCGACTTAGTGGCTCGTCTTAGAGTCGCATTTTCCTTGTCAACAAGCGGCGTGGAAAATTCACTCTCCAAATTTTTTACAATATTCTGCCGCAAAGATTTTGTCCTCGAGTATGTTTTTACTGAGGTCATCGGGGTAAAGAATCGCTCCGGAGTCTCCGCCGGAGTGAAGAATTCGCTTTCCATTTTGTTCTTCGGCGTGGAGATGGCCATGTCTACCGATGGCTGTGTCACTAGTACTTGTGGTTTGGAACGGTTCACTCTGGGAGTAATGTTCTCTAACACTGGCTTACACGCGACAGGTACAGGTACAGGTACAACAGGTACAGGCATTTTGAAGACCGTTTCTTCCGAATCGCCATCGTCTAGATTGAGCTTTATAACTTTCCTCTTCAGTTTGGGTATCTCATCATCGTTCACCACCAGTGGGTTGTTGACTATTTGCGGATGTGGCACCTTGTTGACGGGCGTCGAGGGCGGCTCGACGTCGCGGGCGGGACTCAGCTTCAAGCCCTCAAATTCCACTTCCACTCCCAGTTCGTCCACGGTCGGCAGTCTGACCAGTCTCCTGAGCTGCGCCGACGTGGTCATCAAGTTCATGAGTTCGTTTCTCATATAATCATCGACGACGTCCCCCATATCGTGTATTCTAACAATCAAGTCATCAGACGCACCGTAATTCCCCTGCGAGAGTTCAAAAAACGCCGCTTCGATCAATATTCGAAGCTTCACCCTCCCGAATTCATTCATAATATCACTCTCGACTGAATCAATCAGAAATTCATCAAGCCGGCTCGTGGCTCTCAACGTATCGAATATCCTCGTCAGCTCAGCTTCGACACGCGGGAAACACTCGACCGTGCCATCGAAGCGATCCTCGTACTCCTTCACCGTATACATCGAATCATCCAGCCCGCACGTTCGGATCGTCGAAGTCAAGCTAAACGGATCGCACTCGAGATCGGGGGGTCGGAGGGTCCTCCCGGGAAACGTTTCACTCCCGTCGAACACCACAGCCTCTAGCGTAGTCTCCGCGTGTCGTTTCGGCGCGAACTCCGGCGAGGCCCGGTGGCGCGGCTGAAAGATATAAACAGGGTTCGCGTGTACCATCCTCGACTGCATCGTCACTTTCCATCAAGTGAGATCTGGTCAAATGCGCAGTTTTTATAAAAAAAAAAAAAAAAAAAAAAAATGAAAAAATGAAAAAAAAAAGAAAATACAGGTCAGGCTCGTCGCCCGCTCCTCGAGCCAGTAACGAACCTCGTAGTGGTCGGCGTGCAGGCGCGCGCGGCGCCGCGCCCCCAGCGCGCGCCACGCCGCCGCCGCGCGCGCGCCGCCGCCGCGGGCCCGCAGCCGCAGCCGCAGCCGCAGCCGCCGGCGCTGGCCGCCGCTGCCGCTGCCGCCTGCGGGGGTCAAAAAATTCAAAATTCAAATCCAGCTATTCAGTTCAGGCCCTCGGAGGGCACTTATGAAGGTCAAATTTAAAGTTACCGAAGCTACAACCGGCTCGGAAGTCAGCCTTCCACTGAGAAGAACCGGCAAGAAACTCAGCAAGGTTACATTCTTTTTTATTTTTTACTAAATATTTTTTATATAAATTTTATCTATTCTGACTTTTAGGCTATTTTATAATATCAATTTTACATCATTTTATATTTAACAATTACAAAATACTTAATATAGGTAACATTCAATAACAAAAATTAAATAACAAGACTACAAAATAGAAAATAACAATAATTACTTACAACTAAAACAAGAAAATTTCAGGTGCACTGTGCAGAGAGTAGCTATTTCCAAACATTTTTATCTTCAATACAATGAACTACCTTGTAATACGCTTTTTCTTTCAAAACTTTCCTAATATAATTTATAAATTTATGATCAGACATTTTGGTTACTGAAAGCGGTATCTTATTATAAAATCGAACACAATTACCAAGAAATGACTTGTTTACTTTAGTTAGTCTAAAGTATGGAACAACTAACTTCTCCCTTTGTCTTGTATTAATATTATGGATATCCAATTTTGACTCAAACATTCCTATGTTTCTACGTATAAACATTATATTTTTACAACAAACATTTATTATTAGTTGTTAAAGTATGGAACAACTAACTTCTCCTAGAGTTTGCACTTTGTACATCAATATCGCCAGTTCAAGAAACATATGAACCTATCAAATAAACAACTCGGCACTATACTTGATTAAGGAATCCTTCTGATTACAGACCAGTTTCCGTTCTGCCAGCACTTAGTAAAATTTTTGAAAAACTGCTGCTTAATCAAATGTTAGGTCACTTTACTAAGCATAAGGTATTGCATGGTCATCAGTTCGGTTTCACGAAGGGAAGATCTACATCCGA
The DNA here is from genome assembly GCA_907165245.1 of Habrosyne pyritoides. Taxonomy (NCBI): domain Eukaryota; kingdom Metazoa; phylum Arthropoda; class Insecta; order Lepidoptera; family Drepanidae; genus Habrosyne; species Habrosyne pyritoides. The sequence goes on from OU015614.1 coordinate 2,365,062, forward strand.
TGCGACAGCAACATTGCTGAGACACATTTATGGCGCATGGGAGGATTCTCAGGATGCGATTGGCATTTTTTGTGATCTATCCAAGGCTTTCGATTGCGTTGACCACCGTACACTACTTCTAAAACTCGACTACTACGGAATTCGTGGAACTGCTCATTATCTTGTTTTATCTTATTTATCAAATCGCCAGCAAAAGGTAGGGATTACTGGCACAACATCCAAGGGCTCTTTAGTCGAAATGGGGGTACCCCAGGGTTCAATTTTAGGTCCACTTTTGTTCTTAGTCTATATAAATGATTTGCCATATGTTGTAAATGATCTCACAGATATTGTCTTGTTTGCTGATGATACATCATAAATTTTTAAAGTTGATAGAAAAGACAAAGATCTAACTATGTCAATTGTCTATGGGTGGTTTGCTACAAATAATCTATTACTAAATTCAAAGAAAACTAAATGCTTAAGGTTTTCTTTACCGAATGTAGCACAAGTAGATAGCCAAATAATAATAGATGGGAGCCATATTGATCTTGTTAATAAAACGGTATTTTTGGGTATTACATTAGACAAATAAATTGCAGTGGGGACCTCAGGTTGATAATCTAGCTGCTAAGTTAAGTTCGGCTGCATTTGCTGTTAGGAAAATTAAACAATTGACGAATGTTGAGACAGCCAAATTAGTTTATTTTGCATATTTTCATAGCCTCTTGTCCTATGGTATTTTATTTTGGGGATCAGCAGCGGATATAGAATCAATATTTATTATACAAAAAAGAGCAATTCGTGCAATTTACAGTATGGGTCCCCGTGAATCATTAAGAGATTTATTTAGGGAAATAAATATAATTACATTGCCTTCATTATATATTTATGAAAATATAATGTTTATACGTAGAAACATAGGAATGTTTGAGTCAAAATTGGATATCCATAATATTAATACAAGACAAAGGGAGAAGTTAGTTGTTCCATACTTTAGACTAACTAAAGTAAACAAGTCATTTCTTGGTAATTGTGTTCGATTTTATAATAAGATACCGCTTTCAGTAACCAAAATGTCTGATCATAAATTTAAAAATTGTTGTAAGTTATTATTGTCATTTTCTATTTTGTAGTCTTGTTATTTCTTTTTTGTTTTTTTTTTTGTTTTTGAATGTTACCTTTATTAAGTATTTTGTATTTGTTAAATATAAAAATATGTAAAATTGATGTTATAAAATAGCCAAAAAGTCAGAATAGATAAAAAAGAATTAAATAAAATAAAAAAGAATGTAACCTTGCTGAGTTTCTTGCCGGTTCTTCTCAGTTGAAGGCTGACTTCCGAACCGGTAGTAGCTTCAGTAACTTTAAATTTGACCTTCATAAGTGCCTTCTGAGGGCCTAAACTGAATAAATGGTTTTGAAATTTAAAAAAAAAAATTTGAATAGAAACGGCATGCCGACCGACTATTAAAATGAGGGCAAAATTTAAGATAGTCTCTTGTGGTAAATTGTGATATCTTGTGGTGTATTGTGGTGACATGTGGTGACGGTGAACTTACCGGTGTTGGAGATGGATATGTAATGCCGCTGCGTGTTGGTGAGCGCGGCGAGGCTGGTCCGCGCGCGACACACCAGCGTCTCCGCTTCCACAACTCTACCCGCCGCCAGCTCCACTGCACCGGTGGGTGTTGTTACATTATTACTCACATTTATTTGTTACAGATAGACATTACAATAGCAATAGTGTAAATGACATTTGATTGATGAACCTTTTGACAGTAATTTTAATACGCGTAATGTCAAAATTCTACTTCAATCTAGCGATTTTAGATCGGGATTGTATATTAATTTTGGCCGTAAATGGTGGTCCACTGAAGATGTTTAGGACAGTCTTACTATACCTTTGGGGGCGTCAATTCATTACGTGAGATGTACAGGGGGATTTGGTTGATTGTTTCTTTACATTGAATAGGCTCAGAAACTACTGGACCGATTTGGAAAATTCTTTCACCGCTGTGAAGCTACACTTTCTCCGGGTGACATAGGCTATACGATTTAAACAAAAAATTGTGATCCTTACTAAGACTCCTATAATGTAAAAGGTGTAAAAAAAAATCTTATATCGCGTGCGAAAACTTTTGATGATAGAAAGAACAAAATAATCGAACATCCTTTATAAAAATATTAATTGCGGCTATGCGAACGGTACAAAGGAGCAGTAACAAATCTCACGTGAGATTAGGGGGGGGGCTGGGAGGGAATCGAACAACATCTCACGACATCTCACCAAGAGGAGAGGGGGGGGGGGGGGGACGAAAAATCACTAGAAATGTACCTTTACAATAAAATTTCTACTTCAAGGATCAGTTTTAACCAACTCTTACAAACTTTTAATAAAGTTGCTGAAATAAGCAGCTGTGACAGACAGAAAAGGGTACCTATTTATTATTCAAGTAATCTTAACATATTATTTAAGACATGAACAAGATTAAATCGATTTACCACATAGAGTAAATAATAATAATAATAATAAATATCCTGGGACATTCTTTACACACGGCTATCTGATCCCAAGCTAAGCAGAGCTTGTACTATGGAAACCAGATAACTGATATACTACATATACTACTTTTTTTTTCTAAATACATACTTTTATAGATATTTACACCCAGACACAGAACAAACAGACATGTTCATGCACACAAATGTTTGTCCTGGGTGGGAATCGAACCCGCGACCTTCGGTTTGGCAGTCAGAGCGTTAACCACCAAGCCAAGTGTCTTAGTGAGTATTAGAGTTCATCCGGGGAAGTACTACCACCTTACCCATTTCTGCGGTGAGGCAGTAGTGCACTTGTATTACTGTGTTTCGGTTAGAAAGGTAGGGCCGGTGACATTACAGGCACATTAGACTTAACAACTTCACGTCTCAGGGTCGACAACGCATTGGCGATGCTCCTAGTGTTGCAAATGTCCATAGGCGGCGGTGACCACTTGTCATCAGGTGGACCGTCTGCTTGTTTGTCGGCCCATGTGGTATAAAAAAAACATCTCTATAGTGACAAACTTACATTCAAACGCATACACAACCCACTGACTCAATGTATCGGATGAAGTTAGCTGATAACTGTCTCTCCAGAACATCGCACAAGTCGCAACTGTCAGTGTCAATGAGTGAGTAATGATGTTATTGTCAATAATAACCTAACAACGTCAACAATTGTTATTCGTTGCTACAGACAGGCGCAAAGAGTTTGGACACTACAATTTCACGACTGAATAGTAAAAAATGCCTTTAGTGCTTTTTCTCACCTATAATTTCGGGTATAACTTTTTTTTTGTATTCACACTTCACTGTGATATCCTATAATTGGCTTCAGATATATAAGATAGACAACACTATGTAACATTTATAAGAATGCTGTTAGATATCCTAATATTATAAATAAAACTAGCTGCCCGGACAGACGTCGTTCTGTCGATATAAGTCCATACAAAAATGCAGGAATACGCTCGCAGCGCCACCTACCGGGAGCAATTGTGAATCTAAACCATCCAGGGCGCCACCCAAATGCATACAAAAAATTAATTCAAATCGGTCCAGCCGTTTAGGAGGAATTCACTGTCAACACACGTACAGAAGAATTATATATATAACTAGCTGTCCCCCGCGGTTTTACCCGCGTTCCCGTGGGATGTCACATGTTTTATACATAAAAACCTTCCTATTCAATCACTCTATCTATTAAAAAAACCGCATCAAAATCCGTTGCGCAGTTTTAAAGATTTAAGCATACATAGGGATATAGGGACAGAGAAAGCGACTTTGTTTTATACTATGTAGTGATAAGTACGCAACGGTGATATACTTACAATAGACGTCTGTATATTTGTCGTAAGCGGCGAGCAAGTGAGCCTGCGCCAGTTGCACTAGTCTGGCTGACTTGGCTACTGAGCCGCATTTACTGTAGAACATCTGTAACGAGAAAGATGCAATATAAATAAATAAATATCCCGGGACATTCTTTACACGCGGCCATCTGATCCCAAACTAAGCAGAGCTTGTACTATGGAAACCAGATAACTGATATACTACATATACTACTTTTTAATCTTCTAAATTCATTCTTATATAGATATTTACACCCAGGCACAGAACAAACAGACATGTTCATGCACACAAATGTTTGTCCTGGGTGTGGATCGAACCCACGACCTGCGGGTTGGCAGTCAGGGTCGCTAACCACCAAGCCAACGCGTCAATAGTAACTCAGATCTTTTTTCGCATGGAAATGACGGTTTTCAAGCGAATGTGACGTTCACTAAATAAAGTCTAGTTCCTTTACAGGAGTCGTCTATGGTTTGACCATATATTGATATATAATTTTCAGACATACATTCTACTTAAATATTATAATAATAGTAATTTAATTAGTTCTTCTGTAACTTAAAAATCATTATATTGACATTTTCATTGCTATCTCCTGACTTTAACTGACTTCCGCTCGATCAAGGCGATTTTAACAATATGTAAAAATAGTACTCACTGCGGCTTCACAAATGAACACAATAGCAGATTGGACGGTCGCCGGATCGTGCAACAACTCTGCCAACCACCCGCCGGCGAGCGCAATGATACCGGCCACTGCCTCGCTGCGTGTGTTCATGTAGCTCAGGATTGTGCCGGCGTTTGTTATGTAGGCTTCTCTGAGGACACACCAGCGGTTAAAGCGATGGCGAGTTATGGGGTCGAATCTTATAGAGTAGGCATGGAAATGATTGCAACTTTTATTTCAATTTCATTTAATGAAATTATAATTTTTTTTCACAGTGATTTCACCTGTCAAATTTCACAGCCAATGTTTTGTTTTCGCAATGCTCTAAAGTTACTCTTGGCCGTGCGACCCGTTCGTAGCGACGATCAGTATATATTTTACTCTTTCTAACACGACTGGGTTAGAAAGACGCTCTTTCTTTCTGACGTCGTCGTGAGTTGGCGGTGAAATACGATGATATCCGAATGATCTGCGGTGTGCGATGTCTCATGTAGGCAAGGTAGCAAAGTAGCAGAGTGATTTTTAACAGATGACGTCACGGCAGGTAGCAGGTGTGACGTTTTCACATGCTACTTGTGAATCATGCCATGCCTGTTATAGAGCTTGGATTTTTGAAGGAAACTTCTGGCTTGCTACCAGCGGCGGCCTTACCCATTGCGAGGCTCCGGGCGGCAGGTCGTTGCGAGGCCCTTTGTCCTTCGTGAAAAGAATGTGATGCGAAAGTAAGTCTGGTTGTTTGGTTTAGGTATTTGCCATGTTTGACAAGAATTGCTAAGTTATACAAATAAATAAAATTTGAAATCCATATTTTTTTTAATTTGCTTGGATTGCGCGAGGCCCAGGGCGATTGCCCCGTTCGCCACCCCCTAAAGCCGCCTCTGCTGGCTACTACCCTCAGTTTAAAGTTAAGTAGTGGAGCTCTTAGTGCAGAGTTCGTCCGGGGAAGTACTACCTTACCCATTTCCGCCGTGAAGCAGAGCACTTGTATTACTGTTTCGGTTAGAAAGGTGAGGCCATCACGTCTCAGGGTCGATAACGCATCGGCCCTTGTTGCAAATGTCCATAGGTGACCACTTACCATCACTTTCTAGAACATTTCGCCTCGTGAGACTTCCTAAAGAATATTCTAGTTACTCAAATCATCACGATTTAAAGGGCCGTTTTGTCAGCTAACAATGCCAAAGAAATCTGAACTTTATTCCCTTCAAAATAAGGTCCATCTACCATTACAATGGTTAATTGTATGGCGATGGACTTGAACCTTATCACACACCCATAGAGTTGATTTTTCCATGACATTTCAGTTGTCAAAACTTGACTCACTTGTGACCAATGAACGCGGCGAGCTGACAGCACACGTGTGCCAACTGCAGTCCGTGAGCCGTCCGCGACAAGTAGAGGAGCTGGTACACGAACATCTGACTCACTTGTAGAGCCAGCGAGAGGTTTGATGTATTGTTCACTGAAATCAAACACATTATCATTGGCCTGGCCTGTTTTCGATCATTGGGTGTCAGGGTGGCAGGTTCGCTTTTGGAACCCATCACACGGTGAAAGGGTACCTAGTACCCACTGGGTTAGTTACCACCCTCAATTTGTTTCTGTCCTTCTAGCATTTACGAGTCTACACAAAATTCAAAACCTTTGATTAACACCCATATTCTAAGGCGTTTCCTCAGACGTCATTCGACTCCAACTCGACCGTGGATACCTTAAGCATGTTCTCGAGGAATTCTCAAAATTGGTATCCTAAGTCATAACCTGAGCAAAACTCGAGCAATCCCGACTGATGTCGAATCGAAGTGTACTCAAGGTAACATATCATTAGTAACGTCATTCTATTATAGATAAAATATTAATCAAATAAAATAATGAGCTTCAGTAACTGTTTACATGCAATTAACTTCCTTGAGGTTGGTAACGACGTACCTTGAAGTTGACAGTTATTTCCTCACCTCGAGTGAGGGAAAGCGTCGAGTGGAGGAGATTTTTGTAACTGTGAATAATATATCTTGGAGTGACGTTGAGTGGAGTTGAGGAATTTTCGAGGAAACGTCTTAGAATATGGGTGTTAGTTTAGGCCCGCGGAGGGCACTTATGAAGGTCAAATTTAAAGTTACTGAAGCTACCACCGGTTCAGAAGTCAGCCTTCAACTGAAAAGAACCGGCAAGACACTCAGCAAGGTACATTTTTAATCTAATTCTTTGGATATTTCTATACAAGTAAAAATTATATTATTAAAAGTAAATACCTGTGTCTAATTCCTTGACCAATAAGGTCCACATTTCAACTGCTTCTAAAGCTCTCAGACTGGCCGTGTGTTCTTGGGTTGTAGTTCTATCTGCTTGCGCTGACTCCGCGTCAATATTCTGTGAAATAATAATAATAAATATCCCGGGACATTTACACACGGCCATCTGATCCCAAACTAAGCAGAGCTTGTACTATGGAAACCAGATAACTGATATACTACATATACTACTTTTTATTTTTATAAATACATACTTATATAGATATTTACACCCAGACACAGAACAAACAGACATGTTCATGCACACAAATGTTTGTCCTGGGAGGGAATCGAACCCGCGACCTTCGGTTTGGCAGTCAGACTCGCTAACCACCAAGCCAACTGGCCTGTCTATTTAAAAACATATAGCGTTCTTTTTAATACGCTTTTATTAGCTTCAGACGTATGTTAGTATGTAACGGAATCTTTGAACATGATTTTGACCCCCTTCAAGACGTCGGATTAACTCGAAATTCGGCATACTTATTAAGGACCGATGACAATTCAATATTTTAAACATTTTGACCCGTTATCCTTACTAGGATAATCAGGATCAGCGATTTTTGTTTTCCTGAGACCCGGAAGGTCTGCATCAAGACCAATAAAGGAATCTACCAGGCGCGCCGATCACCTATTGCTCGGATAAGTTACCGACTGTGCTTATGATAAAATTTTCGGAGAGGGAACCTGAGAACCGCCTATCTCATCCAAGGAAGGCACCAGGCACTCGATTTACTTATTTATCGGATGATTACAGACTTAAAATAAATAATAATTTAAAAAAACTAAAAAATACGCTTTCACAAAAAATCGACAAAAAATGAAAAATAAATAATAGTTTAAAAAAACTAAAAAAATACGCTTTTTACAGAAAATCCAACGAAAAAATAAAAAATTTGAATTAAGAATAGTGTAAATAAGAAAAAAATATTTTTTATTGTAAAAAAAGCGTGGGGTGCTTTTTAAGATATTATCAAAATGATAATCCTTCTACTCATATCTGTCAATAAAATATTTATAACTATTGACACCATGCACCGCACGCTTTTTTACAATAAAAAAATTTTTTTTCTTATTTACACTATTCTTAATTCAAATTTTTTTTTAAATATTTTTAATTTTTTAAAAAATATTTTTTATTTTTTATTTTCTATTCCTAAACTTTTATAATCTTACATTCGTTCCAGATGTGGTAAAGCTGTACACATCTAAAATTGGTGTACATAAAACGCTTAATACTGTTGATGTCATCCCTACTTCCCTACTAAAATTATAAATGTGAATGTAAGTATTTTTGTTACGCTTTCACGCGAAAACTACTTAACCGATCATCATGAAACTTTGTACACATATTCTTGGAGGTATTAGCCTTAACATAGGATACTTTTTGTGCCGGGAAAATGTTACATCCCTCGGGAACGCGGTTGAAACCGCGGGGGACAGCTAGTATTTAATAAATAAAGATGCGAGGTATTCGTACACATGATATCTTTAAATAAAGGCATATCCCCCCCCCCCCCCCCCCCCCCAATCTTTGGGAACATCTGCTACATATGCTCACCGTTTCTTTATTCTTCCATCCATACTTGTGGCTGGCATCAGATAAATCAAAGTCTGCCTTCAAGAACAGTAGAGTCACGTGTATTATTTTGAAATCTGTCGTGTTCGCCTGAAAATTGTTAATATATTGATTGAAACTGAGGATTTCAGGCTTAAAATTCAAATTAGTCAAGATTTTTAGAGTACTAGAGCTCTTAGTGCAGAGTTCGTCCGGAGAAGTACTACCACCTTACCGATTTCCGCCGTGAAGCAGAGCACTTGTATTACTGTGTTTCGGTTACAAAGGTAAGGCCGGTGACATTACAGGCACATGAGACTTAACAACTTCACGTCTCAGGGTCGACAACGCATTGGCGAAGCTTCTAGTGTTGCGAATGTCCATAGGCGACGGTGACTTACCATCAGGTGGACCGTCCGCTTGTTTGTCGGCCCAAGTGGTATAAAAAAAAAAACATGGGCACTTGTGAAGATCAAACCGACAGATGCTACCATCGGTTCAGAAGTCAGCCTTTATCTGAGTAGAACTGGCAAGAAACTTAACAATACTTTGATTGTTTGAATGAATGAAGAAATAAATGAATTGGCTTGGTGGTTAGCGACTCTGACTGCCAAGCCGAAGGTCGCGGGGTCGATTCCCACCGAGGACAAACATTTGTGTGCCTTGTATGAACATGTCTGTTTGTTCTGTGTCTGGGTGTCAATATCTGTATAAGTATGTATTTAGAAAAAAAAAAGTAGTATATGTAGTATATCAGTTATCTGGTTTCCATAGTACAAGCTCTGCTTAGTTTGGGATCAGACGGCCGTGTGTAATGAATGAATAGATAAATGAAGAAAAGAAAGAATAAATTTATGACATCTTCCGATAGAATGTATGATCTTAAATAAATGACTGAAATACATGGCACTTTTATGGTACCATGCTAGCTCGTAGTATGATAGCAGTAGAACCGCTAACGTCACTAATACTAAACTATCAACGCCGTAACACCTATAAAGAAATATAATTATTACTTACAGGTACCTCCTGGAACCTCTCTAGTAGGTCTGAAATGACTCGGTTAAAATATTCATTGTACATTGTGCGAACGACGTTTGGTGTCTCCAATACAATATCATATAGTGTATTTAGTAGCTCATCTTCATTTTCAGCTGAAAAATATAAAAAAAATTATATACGTGTTACAAAATACCCCGTAAAAATATAATGAATTATCAAAGCCAACAACCCTAGTAAGCTGTCATGTCAGTGAACTAGATCATTTAACAGAGAACTATAGAGAGGTACGTAGGCCGTACCTATTTTACCTAATAATTGTCAACTTTAATAGTTTTTCTATTTTTCGTTCATAAATTCAGTTTTTTTTTTTGGGGTATGTTATACAGCGTTACTACGGTTCTTAAATATTGTGAATGGACTCGTCATAAGGCCCCATTTAACCTCCTTTCGGCTTTACGGGTAGTTTTGTAATAGCCTGTATTACTAGCTATCCCGCGCGGTTTCACTCGCGTTTGTCGATATCCAGTGGCGTAGCTTTGGACGGGCCCTGTGTTCAATTTTGTTGGGGGAAAGATTTAAAGGATTATAAATGCTGTACATATTTTCGCTTACGTTCAGGGGCCCTGTAGCCCGTGGGCCCCGTACCATTGTACGGTAGATACGGCTGTAGCTACGGCCCTGTCGATATCATATACTTGTATAGCCTATATCTTGACAGGCCAGTTGGCTTGGTGGTTAGCGACTCTTGACTGCCAAGCCGAAGGTCGCGGGTTCGATTCCCACACAGGACAAACATTTGTGTGCATGATCATGTATGTTTCTTCTTTGTCTGAGTGTAAATATCTTAATATTTAGAAAAAAAAGTAGTACATGTATTAAATATGTTATCTGGTTTCCATAGCTCTGATTAGTTTGGGATCAGATGGCCGTGTGTAAATGTCCCGGGATATTTATTTATTTATTATTATCCATCTACGAAAATTTCCGCGTCGAATGGTAGCAGTCCCATCCCGATATGTTCAGTAGTTTGGTGCGTCAAAAACCCTAAAACCTGCGCGTGCCGCTCGTGACTAGATCAACTTTAACAACAAACACCGCGGCGTGTTTAGAGAGTATAATATCCACATTTCACTTATTTTTAGAGAAATTTTGGTCAAAAATTAAGCACCTAATTTTATTATATCATTTTAACGAGAATCGAGTACCTAGTACTCTCGTGATTTGTATCGTTTACTGTAAAAACCTGTATTTAAATGAAATGAAAACAAAATGTATTGAATTTGGTCTACGCAAGTACGAAAAGTAGATTCTGACATTCAAATCAAAATAAAAAGATAGATCTTGTAGAAGCCACTGTATTTCTAGGTATCACTTTAGACTTCAGTGGGGCCCTCATATATCTCACAACAGACTCAGCTTTGCCGCATTTGAGGTAAAGAAAATACTTTGTCTTCCTAACGTAGCTACAGCTAGAATATTTTATTTTGGTTATTTTCATAGTTTGATGTCCTACGGCATCCTCCTTTGGGGTAGTAGTGCCGACATCAATATCTTGATTTGATATCAATACTCCTTAGTGCTTTAATTTAAATAACATTTAATTTTGTCACTACCTAGGTGCATAATAATAATATCCCGGGACATTCTTTACACACGGCCATCTGATCCCAAACTAATCAGAGCTTGTACTATGGAAACCAGATAACAGATATAATACATATACGACTTCTTTTTTCTAAATACATACTTATATAGATATTTACACCCAGACACAGAACAAACAGACATGTTCATGCACACAAATGTTTGTCCTGGGTGGGAATCGAATCCGGACCTTCGGTTTGGCAGTCAGAGTCGCTAACCACCAAGCCATCTGGCCCGTCAGAATAAGAATAATTTATATCGACTCTGCTTGACCGCATCGGCCATGGCATCTGCCTGTTTCTAAATGAAGTCTGTACTTACAATTTAACCACGGAAGGTTCTTCTGTTTTATCAATTCATGTAATGATATCCAAACCCCGGCTATAGAGTTAATTGCCGGCCAAACTTGTGCGTATTTAGAGAACTCGTGTTTTAGAAGATGGCTGAAAAAATATAAAAATAAAGATTATACAAACACAAATATCTAGTAACAAGTTCAGCTCTTTCTGTCCGGCGGTCGGCGAGGTAACACGTCTGTGGTGCTAGTGCGTCGACTCAGTGACAGCGGGTCTAATACGTCCTGAAGATGCTTCGTGTAGAAGCGAAACACGTGTCGATTTCCTGTTGAGTTTCCTTTTTTGGGACTTGACAGAGAAAATCCAGCGGAATTCGTTACTAGATATTTGTTTTTTTTGTAATCTTACAATTGATTCATGCCTGAGTCAATTAGTTTAAAAAAAGAATCTCTTCACGCCTATAAGCGGTAGGCCTCAGTACAGAGACTTACATTCGACTGGAGGTAGTTAAAGTCCCAACGTGGCATGGTGAGCAATGTTGCCATCTCTAGGGCGACTCGTGACTAAAAAAATATTAACTTTTTTATACCACTAAGGTATGGAGTGTAGAAGTAAGGGAGGACCATCTTGTATGGGGGATTAGTCGAAAAAGTGTCCACTTGTAAACATCAAAATAGGTTTCGAATTCTCACCGAAATGGCGCTAGTGTAGCAAGGGGGAATGATATGAACAGAGTGAAGTGTGCTGGGTTGGTTTCGGGTAATTCTTTAAAACTATTTTCTATTTCCTATTTACAATTAATTGGGGTACTTAAAATCACTGTATAATTTTATTCCATACTCATGTTAGTCTATATATTATAAAAAATGCGCTGTAACAAAACGGAAATGATTCTTTCCTTTTTTATTAATTTTCTATCCTAGTCTAATAATTTGTGGCGCTCTATTTAATATTCTTCCACTTGCCACAGCAGCGCCACCTTAATTTGTTCCCTTTCAAGGGACACTTTTTAGTACACTGAGATGGTCCTCCTTTACTTCTACACTCCTCCATACACTAAGGGACATTACAGGCACATGAGACTTAACAACTTCACGTCTCGTATTATTGTGACCTCTGCCTACCGTTTCTGGGATAATAGGCGTGAAGATATAATGTTACATAACTTGGAACTTACCTAAACTTCAACTCCTTTAGAAAAGGCTTCATATTCCCGTAGTAATTATTCTCAATAACACTTTTACAGGCTTCTAATACAGACATAAATTGGAGAACATTTTCTTCAAAATCTTTGTCTTTTAAAGACTTGGCTTTAATATCCATCACTAAACTCATATATTTACCATTATCCAATTGGTTTCGTGCAAAAATAAGACTTAGATACGCATCAATAAGTGCTATTTCATATAATTTATAATCTGATTCACATATACTCTTATTATATAGAGCCCTACATATGTTCTTATATTCACCATTTTCGAAGTTCTCTAATTCATTTTTTAAATACAAATCAAATAATTCTATTGAATATTTGTATGTGAGAGAACTGTTCAATTTTACTGCAAAATTGTGCACATCTGTTTGTATTTTCATGTAAATATTCTTATAATTAGAACAGCCTGCACTCTTCAATTCGTTTAAAACAACATATTGTTCTTTTACAACAGAATGCAATGGCGGCAGAACGTTTTCATCATTAGATTTCTCTTTTACAAACAGTTTAACGAGCAGAGACAGTCTCAAACTATCATGGAATCCAGATTTAACTGTACAATTATCACATTTCCAAAGCTGTTCTGTATTCTTTAATTTCCTCATTAAAAACAATATGAAATTAAGACAATATACTTGTAATTTCACTGTAAAAGTCTCATTAAATTTCTCAACGTAGAGCCTTAGTAACTGACTTAAGAAAGGGTATGTTGCGAACATCGTTTTTTGATACCCCATTCTTTCTGTAGTCTCACATGAAATAACTAAGGTATTGAAAACTGTTTCCATGTATGAATAATCAGTATTTAATGTTAATAAAGAGCAGAATGTGTTTGAGTAAAAAGTCTGGAAGCAATGAAAGATGTCTGGACGGTGTCCTAACATTGTTATGCAAGATCGCACTATGTTATTCAATGCTGAATCTTTAAGATTCCCTTTCAACGCGTTCTCAGCCACACAAAATAGACTTTCATTTAATCTTACATACAATTCCAATGTATCCTTATCGTTTAAATCCTTGAATGACTTTAAATTCTGCGTTAAACTATCGAAAATGGTGCCAAATATCTGATTCAGTTCTCTAGTTGATGTTTGACTGTATATGAAATTAAGTTTCTTTACTAGATACGTTACAATATTTGAGCAGAATTGTACAGTGTCATATATGAGAATCGTTCTGTTGATATCTTCACTGAGTTTTGGCAGTAATTTGGCAATGGGTATCTTTGGTTTGAGTTTTTCAATGTAATTTATACGATCAGCAAGTATGTTCCAGTACGTTTTAGCGTATTCATTTAGTAGAGTATCATTTTCAAATGGCATGTATGATAACTTTAAAATAAGTTCTGGTGGTATTGGCGAGTTCTGTAAGAATAAATATGGAAATATTAAATTTACTTAGTAGCGGATCTCTTAGTGCAGAGTTCGTCAGGGGAAGTACAAAATAGCCATTCCCGCCATGAAGCAATAGCAGCGGCCTTACCCATTGCGAGGCTCCGGGCGGCAGGTCATTGCGAGGCCCTTTGTCCTTCGTGAAAAGTATGCGATGCGAAAGTAAGTCTGGTTGTTTGGTTTAGGTATTTGTCTTGTTTGACAAGTAATGCTAAAGTTATACAAATAAATAAAAATTGAAATCCATATATTTTTTTTATTGATTGGGTTGCGCAAGGCCCCTGCAAGAGCGAGGCCCCGGGCGATTGCCCCGTTCGCCACCCCCTAAGGCCGCCTCTGAGTAGTAGTGCACTTGTATTACAGTTTCAGTTAGAAAGGTTTGGCCGGTGAAATTATAGGCGCATAAAACTTCGCGATTTCACGTCTCAGCCCTGATTACAAATGTCTATAGGCGCCGGTGACCACTTACCATCAGGTGGATCGTCTGCCTGTCAGGCCGAGATTCAACGCTATCAGGGGCCATAAAAGATGATGGAAAAGGGCCCTGACCATGCCAGGGGGGTAAACGATGCGGTCGCTTCGAAGCGGCCAAATAAAAAAAAATAAAAAATCAGTGGCCAGAACTGCCGTGGGTTTCCCATCCCGGGAAAAAATTTGTGTGCATGAACATCATCCTTACAGCATAACAACTTACATAATATTAAGGTTTGTACACTACATCCGTCAGTGACTTTGATTATTTGTCAGTGAAGCCACCATGCAACCTGCTAGACGAGGTGTTTCTTTCATATTTTAGCATCTACAATGCATGGGCCCTTGACAGGCCAGGTTCGATTACCACCCAGGACCAACATTTGTGTGCATGAACATGTCTGTTTGTTCTGTGTCTGGGTGTAAATATCTATATAAGTATGTATTTAGAAAAAAGAAGTTGTATATGTATTATATCTGTTATATGGTTTCCATAGTACAAGCTCTGCTTAGTTTGGGATCAGATGGCTGTGTGTAAAGAATGTCCCAGGATATTTATTTATTTATGTTGCATTCATCTCCATTGGTGGCCACCCACCAGCCAGAAGGTAGCTTCAGCAACATAGACTTTAATAAATGCCCTCCGCAGCCCAAACTGTATACTTAACATCATATTTTAATAATGCTTATATTGGTTTAACTTACTAACCTTTCTAACTATGTGTTTGTGTAAATGGTAGACACAAGCCAGTGTCTTTACACGGTCAGCATTCTCCAGGCCTCGGGTCCCTCGTACACACTCTATGCTAAGTGTCAGTAGTGCCTTGCTGTCCACCTTGTCTCGCCATGATGGGACCTTTTCTAGGTTCCTGGAACATAGTTAATTTCATTATCACTACATAGTATAAAACACAGTCACTTTCTCTCTCCCTATATCCCTATGTATGCTTACATCTTTAAAACTACGCAACGGATTTTGATGCGGTTTTTTTAATAGATACGAGTGATTGAAGAGGAAGGTTTTTATGTATAATACATGTGACATCCCACGGGAACGCGGGTAAAACCGCGGGGGACAGCTAGTTAAATAGAAAGTACCTGGATGACCAAACTTAGCTTGGGGTTTCTTTACTAATGTAACTACTACCATATTCTTGTTTTAAAGCACTGTCATATATACCTAGATACGAAGATAAAAGGCACCCAATAACAGTATTTCTCACAAAAGATGTAACTTGGAAACCTTACCTTCTAATGACATTGTAGCAGTTTTCATTACCTGAAAACATGGATAAAACGATGTTTTCTAAAAATGAAACCAGCTAGATCGATTTATCGCCCCCGAAACCCCATGCATACTCAATTTCATGAAAATCATTGTAGTCGTTAACGAGATTCAGACCATATATATAAGTACATATGTATATACAAGAATTGCTCATTTAAAGGTATTAGATTAGATTTGCAATGAGTTTGATTCATTGAAATTAGTTAGTTTATTTATTGCTTGTGGATTCTTCAATAAGGGTCTGTCAAGATTATTGCAGGGTCTGCCATGCACAAGTGATACCCTAGGTGTAGCAAGTGTTTATTGACTGTGGTGACTGTTTACCATCGGGTGAGGCATTAGCTGGTTTGCCAAGTTATTGGTAATAACAAACTAACAGGGTGTGTCAGATTTGAAGTAAAACTTTAGTACAAGGGAAACATTTTATATATTCATCAATCACTTTGAAAAAAAAATTTGTGTTAATACAATCTATGTTAGATTTATCATTCATTTATTTTTCATCACACAAAAAGGTTGCGGATCACAGTTTCGAAGCCCTCCATAAGAAGTTTCACTTAGAAATGTTGTTTCCAAGGGCTTCCTTGAGAATAGACTTCAGTTATGTCTTCTTGTGATATGCTACAGGGTCTAGGCTCTTTCAAACAAAAGACCTTTAAATTTTTTTTCGTTCATTAATATACATTTTACTGTTGTATAAAAAAAGTATATGAAATACTATTAAATGTCAGCTGAGTGGAGAGGAATATTTTAAAAATGATAATAAATTGTGCAAGAAGTGCCAAAAATTTGTTTTTAAAACATCAAAGAAATTCAATACTGTTTGCCTTTGTGAAATACTGTTCATTTTATTTCTCCGATCTTAATTTACTTCTTTTCTCATACAAAAACTGGGGAACCCTATTTTCACCAGATAATATTTAGCCAATACAGTGAACCCGCGGTAATCCGACAAACGTTTTGCAGGGCAGTGTCGGACTATCGAATTTGTCGGACTATAGAGTACTGCTTAAGAGTCCCGAAATTCATTTATTTAAAATTACAGATAAAAATGATTAGATACTATCTAAAGATTTGCCTAAATAATGTTTGTGTACCCAAATTCAAATGGAAATACTGAATTAAACAGTGGTTATTTACCAGGAACATTTATTGCTTGTGTCAAAGACACTTGAACACTCAAAGAACAACACTCAAATATCGAATAGATTACAAACACTTTGCATTTATACTGTGCCAGTATATACCCAAATGCATATGGCCTCCAACAAATTCAACAGTGGTAGGCATGTCGGATTACAGGGGGTGCCAGATTAGACAGGGGCCGTATTAGCGGGGGTCCACTGTACTATAAAACAAGCAATTCTAGTAAAAGTATAAATTTATTCATTAGATGGACCAGTTGGTAAGATACCCTGACTGCCAAGGCACAGGTTGTGGGTCCGCTTCCCACCCAGGACAAACATTTTTGTGCATGAACATGTCTGTTTGTTCTGTGTTTAGTAAATATCTTTTAACAGCTAATAAGCATGTAATTAGAAAAATATTGGGTATAATGTCCCGCGATATTAATTTTATATTTGAATCCAATAGTATTTCATGTCTACAGTAGATATAGACGGCGTACAAGATAGGTAATTTTATCGTCGACTTTCTGATATGTTCTTTTACTGACAAGGATGTTTGGCACATTCTTGTTTCGTCGTATAGGAATTGAAAATCAACCGCGATTATTAATTAACATTCAGAAAAATCTTTAACCCCAGAAGGAATTATTTTGGAACTTAAGTGATATTGTGAGCCAGAATTTTGTTTATATTCCTCCGTGTTACTCTACTAAGGCAATATATTAGTACACTTGTAAACTTACGTTTGTTGAGACATGGTTTAAGCTAGTAAATAAATTATAAATACCTGCACAAAATACAAAGTACGTTCAATGCGAAAGTTCCTCGGTCTTTCGCTAATAGTTTGCTTGCTAAAGTTTTATATTTAGAGTATACTTTATCAATGTCATACTGGTCTTTAATCGACCCGTCTGCTTTTAGATTCACAATAAATTCATTGGCTGCCATTTGAATTACTTCATGACGTTTTCACACGTTAAAAATAAATTATTTCATTAATTTCAAATGTTTACTGTCCGTTAGATTCAAAGGTATTTTGATCGTTTCCCAAGAAATTCAAGTTCGTTCTCCATGCACGAACTGAACTGTCAAGCTTAAAAATAGTGAACAGTGCATGTATATGTTTAATCGCCTAACTGTAAACGAATTTTTAATATTGAATTGAATAGAACGGATTTATGTGAAAGGATTTAGTCCCTCCCAACAAAGAAGTAAAACTAATCTTGCCTGATTGTAATGAGATATCTAGTTGAGCTAGCTATGAGTCAATAAACATTATTATTTTTATGAAAATCTAAGTAACTCTGTATAATTATTCAAGTAACTATTGAATTAATTAATGAAACTTAATTCGTGCATTGTTGCATATGTGTTTTAATTATTAACGTATATAAAAACATACTTATGAGAAAATTATAAAAAATCATGCCAATGAATTAATCAATTTTCACAATTCATCGACGTCAGTATTAAATTTTTAACTAATATGTTAACTGCTCGTAAACTTTTCACCATTGTTGGCTTTATATTATTTTGTTAAAGAACGTAACAGAAAACAGTAACTAACGAGTCATTTTACGCTGTGTATTTTTGGTTTGACTTTGAGTATTTGCCGAATCAGAATAGCATATTGGTTTATATTATTTAAAATCATTCTGCATACATTGAAACGACGCTTTACGTTTCGTTTTTGCAAAATAAAATTGATCTGTTTTGTAAATAAGTAATCCATGAGTAAATAGTATTGTATAATGTCTAATTTATTCAATCATTTTGTTTGATACATTCTGTAAAATCATTTATGAGTTTATATAGGTTATTATTATTAACAGTCACTATGTAAAAATGTAAAAAAAAACAACATTTAAGCCCAGCCAGTGCCAATTTAGCGCTTTGTCTAAATCTTAGCGACAAAAAATAAAGATTTGACGACATAATCGTCTTACCGACTTATCTGACGAATTTTAGAACAAATCCAAACAATTTTACTGTTTGTGATAAATATTTTTTTTAAAATTTGACACAGAATTAAGCAGTACCAAGTGTTATATGAAAAACGCAAAAGTGCTTGCGCGTCAAATTCAAACTTAATTTAATTTAAGTTGCATTCTTATATGCTGTAGCTTCACCTTTTTTTTTTAAATATTCATTATTTATCAAATTTAGTTTTACATATTATATTCATTAGTCGAACTCGACACGAAGAACTAGGGCGGGACGGGCTGTTGTATGCGAGTTTACAAAGGGGCTCCACGGTGCCATTCGCAATGAGTTCGCCGCGGCGCTCGCTGCGCACTCGCCTCGCATTGGACTCGCTTGCGAATCGCCAGTGTGATAAGGCTCTAAGTTCGCACCTGGTAGAATCAGTATAAGCGACTTTCTGGCGAATTTTGATATTTATTTAGATTTGAGATTGAATCGCTAGGATTCGATTTAATAAGAGCTGGCAACACTGAGCACATCAATCAATCATCGAAAATGGCGCTATTGTTTGGCCGTTATCATGGAATTTCGTGAATTATTTGATCACTGACTGATAAACAAAACAATAAAATAAATAATTCTATGACAATTACAATTCTTATAAATTCGCTAATCGGAAAGCTTCAAATAAGAACATAAGCCAGGTACAATTTCATAACCTTTAATCGGCAATTGTTAGAAAATTGTAGCATATATTTTTAAAATATTATTTACAATTCTGGTATCTTACCTGAGGCCTGCCCGTTATGTAGTGTCTTCCCGGATAAGACTTCCTCTGTATGTAGGAGCTTCTTCATGTTTAATTTACATTTAATTTGAAAAAAATACGTTTTTAAAAAGAGTACTAGAAAGATATGAAATATCTAATAACATTAATATTTAAAGTTGTATATAGAATACACATTAAGCAATGCTAAGTTTGGAACTATATACAAATTTAACTTGTTACAGGTGTAAATACAAATATAAAAAGCAACAATGGAGATTCTTACTAAATTCCAGTTGATTCTCATGGTAGCCACCATCACTTACTCAACAATCTCCAAGCAAATATTTGATAGAGTACATGAAACAACCCCCACCGTAATTGATGAGCTGTTCCACATACCGCAGGGCATGGCCTATTGTCAACGTAACTTTTCTTATTGGGACCCTAAAATAACCACTTTACCTGGTTTGTACTTGGTGTCAGCTGCACTTCTCGGCTCATTTTTCGAATGTAACACATATAACTTGCGATTTATTAACCTAGTAGGATCAGTTGTGAATTTACTTATTTTTGGGTCTATTTTAAAGTTTATTTATGGTGGCCAAGGTTTTACTCCATTGAAAATAGTAATGCAGGCAGTAAACCTTGCTATACTTCCTCCGTTATATTTCTTTTCACATGTGTATTATACTGACACATTGTCACTTACATTCCTTTTAGCATTTTCAAGGTTGTGTTTCACAAATAAGCGTAAGTTATTGATGTTAATTTTAGGATTATGTAGTGTATTGATGCGACAAACTAATATTGTATGGTTGGCTATGGTCTTGGGGTATAAAGGATTAGATATGGTTATAAGGAGTTCACGGGTTTACGGTAATCAGTATCTAACAAGAGTAAAATTGAGTAAGACTTCTGTGATAGCCTGTGAGCTTGATCCCTCAAAGTTGAAACGTTACTACACACTTACAGATGCATTCATAGCTATTAAATATCACTGCGGAACAGGTTTGCGTGATTTCTTTTATTTTTTAAGCATAGAAAATTGGGTGATTTTGATTATGCATAGCTTAACACTTATATGTTTCGGTATCTTTGTATTAGTCAATGGATCCATAGTACTTGGTGATAAAGAGGCTCATCAAGCATCCTTGCATTTACCCCAAATGTTATATTTCTTACTGTTCTACGGTATATTTGGATTGCCTTATGTTCTATCTAGATTTGTACCAACAATTCATATGATTTTTGTGAATAAATTAAATGTATTTCTCTTGGCGGTAATATTTTCGATCGTTGTACATTATAATACTGTGGTTCATCCTTATTTACTGGCCGATAATAGACATTTTACATTCTACATATGGAATAGGTGGTTTGGACGATATGATTATGCTATATACGCAACAATACCCATATATATATTCTTATTATTCAACCTTTATATCAATTTGAAAGATCAAAACTGTGTTACTTTCCTATTGCCGTATACTGTATGTCTGTTTTTAGCTGTTGCGCTACAAAAAATGATAGAAGTCAGATATTTTTTGATTCCATATCTAATTTTGAGACTGCGTTTCGCCAGACCATCGAATTTAGTTGCAAATGGTGAATTTATATGGTATTTAATCTTGAATTTCGCTGCGTATTACGTATTTTTCAACAAGAAAATCATGTGGTCAGATTTTGATTATGCACAAAGAATTATTTGGTAAACATTGTCAATAGATTATTTTATTATAATTACGTTATGATCGTCTTAACCTCACAATTAATGAGTATACTATATAATTAAAATGATCTCTGTAATTTTCATATAAGTCATACACGTAGTAATACGCAGCGATACGCCATTGATATTATTGATTATTATGTAATACGCAGATGGTTATTGGGTTTTTAGGGCTACAAAAAACATGAATTGTTAATGATTTCTCATGTTGCCAGTGTTTTATAAGCTACGGTGACCACTTACCATTAGATGGGCACTGCTAGCAGTTCAGTTTTCTGTCATGAAAAAACTGTCTTCCAAAAGTTTGTCAGTCACTTAAGGTTTGTGGTAAAATAGGCATATCTATAATTCCATTGATTGACTGGAATATAAGGCAAGAACAATGTCAGGAAATAAACTAAAATAAAAATTATGATGTGATGTATAGAGCCCCTTAATATAACGACCTGCGTACCATATACTTTAATTAACAGACTGCGTATCGCAAGTCATAAATGATACGCGAATGGATTACATGAATAATAAAATGTAATATGATTTATGTAAATTTGAATTGTGTCTCGTAAAATGTAATTGATGATGAATCCAAACTATTTGTAATAAATTTATAGAAATTAATATTTCTTTTATTTTTTCTATGCCCTGCCTATAACCTGATGAAGTTAGGTGCTAAAATGGTTGTCACACGTACTTTAGCGATAACTCGTATCTGTGTTAAGATATTAACAAATTGCAAATTAATGTCTATATGTTTCTAGACGGGCCAGTTGGATTGGTGGGTAGAGACCCTGACTGCCAAACCGAAGGTCGCGGGTTCCATTCCAACCCAAGAGAAACATTTGTGTGCATGAACATGTCTGTTTGTTCTGTGTCTGAGTGTAAATATCTATATAAGTATGTATTTAAAAAGTAGTATATCAGTTACCTGGGAAACATACTGCAAGTCAAGTAGTACACTCTGCTTAACTTGGCATCAGGTAACCATGTGTGAAGAATGTCTTGGGATATTTATTATTATTATGTTTTGTGTCTGGGTGTATAATTAACTATGATTTCCTGTGTCACTCATCTGATCCCAAACTGAACTGACAGCTGGTATTTTGTATGGCAACACATTTTTGATTAACGAAATTAACTCAAAAACCCCACAATTTGCAAAAAAAAACAATTTATCTATATTAAAAAAATAGAAATAAGTTGTTAACTTAAATATAGGTACTAAAACAAGAAGGCAGACTGGAAAACTAGATTTGGTAAATATTAATTGGTTACATGTTCATTGTTAAAAATGTACAAGATCCCAAAACTTTTGATTTGCAGATAACTGATTAACTACTTTTTACATACGTACTTATAAATATATTTAAAAGCTTCAGACATAGCTCTTAGAGTTAGCTAGCTGAAGTGGCAGTGGGCAGGCCACATCGCTCGAACCTGATGACCGATGGGGAAAAAGGTTGTCGAGTGGCGACCACGTACAGGGAATCGCCGTGGGACGACCTCCCACCAGGTGGAACGACGACCTGGTCAGTAGGTATGGAAATTCTGGCTACTTTTATTTAATATTCATTTAATGAAATTATATATTTTTTACAGTGATTTCAACTGTGAAATTTCACAGCCAATGATTTTTTTTCGCAATGCTCTAATGTCACTCTTGGCCGTGCGACCCGTTCGTAGCGACGATCAGTATATATTTTGCTCTTTCTAACACGACTGGGTTAAAAAGACGCTCTTTCTTTCTGACGTCGTCGTGAGTCATCAGTGAAATCCGATGATATCCGAATGATCTGCGGTGTGCGATCTATCATGTAGGCAAGGTAGCAGAGTGATTTTTAACAGACGACGTCAAGGCAGGTAGCAGGTGTGACATGAAAAAAGTATTTCATATGAGTTTCCACAAGCTACTTGTGAAACATGTCATGCCTACTGGCCAGAGTTGCTGGAAGCCGCTGGATGCAGGCGGCTCAAGACCGTTCGAGGTGTAAATCCAACGGGGAGGCCTATGTTCACCAGTGGACATCCCTGGGCTAATATGATGATGGTTAATTACACTAAGACAGAATAAACAGACGTTATGTTATGGACATCAAAGTTTGTCGTGAATTCAAGCCAGCATACACAATGGAAACCAATTATTTGTGTTTATAAAGGTATTATTTACATTGTATTATACTATACTTATAATATTATTGATGATATTTTTTTATATATTTATAAAAAGTATTCCTGATTTTATTTTATTTACCTATTACAGTAATACCTGGACACTGACGGTGCGACTGGTTCACCAACTCAAAGTAACTCAGCGAGCTATGGTGAGAACTATGCTCGGACCCTCTCTGAAGGATCGAATCCGGAATGAAGTCATCCGTCAGAGAACCAAAGTTATCGACATAGCTCAAAGGATTAGCAAGCTGAAGTGGCAGTGGGCTGGTCACATCTGTCGCAGAACCGATAACCGTTGGGATAGACGTGTTCTAGAGTGGAGACCACGGCTCGGTAAACGTAGTGTAGGGCGCCCTCCAGCTAGATGGAGCGATGATATACGCAAGCTGGCTGGCAGCGGTTGGAAACAAAGAGCTGAAGATCGAGCTCAGTGGCGTGCCATAGGTGAGGCCTATGTCCAGCAGTGGACGGAGATAGGCTGATGATGATGATGATGATATGTATATTACTTTTATTCTTTGTACCTATATTGGAATATACTTAGTGTTTTTTTTTTCTTTTTATCATTACAATTATAGTAAGAGCATTTAAGGTAGTTTTTTAATATAGTACTTTTACCATTGCGCAAAGAATAATTGGTACTGTTGAAGTTGGCACCCAGAAGACAAGCTCGCTTGGCTTGGGGCCACAAGTAAACGAAACAAAGAATCAATAAAATACATAACTAAGGCTTAATGTTTGTAATTAGAATATTTTTGAAATTTTTTTGAAAATAAATCATTTTTCATTTCAGTTAGTACCTATGTCAGTTAGGGGGCATCCATTAATTACGTGTGGTAATTTTGGCGATTGTTCGACCCTCTCTCCCCCCTTGGTGAGATTTTGTGCGACCCCCTCTCCCCCCCTTAATCTCACGTGAGATTTGTTACTGCTACTTTGTCCCGTTCGTATAACCACGATCGTAATGTTTTCATGTGCTTCGTTACCTAGTTTTCGCGTAATTTCACAGTTTCTTGCAGCAAAAAATATTATGTGATATTTGTCGAGACCCCTTCCTCTACCCCATGCGAGAATAGGTGAGGTTCTGCTCGACCCCCCCCCCCCCCCTAAACACCTCACGTAATTAATGGACGCCCCCTTATCTGGTTACCTTAGAATTAAAAAGCTATGATAAAAGATTTCTACCTATGTGAAGATTAATTCAATCACGAGGTATATGGGATAAGAAAAATCATATAAAAAAAAATTAAGAGGCTTTGAGAAATAAAAAATCATATTATATTTGTTAGATATTCTAATATGTAACTTAGAAATATAATACAATATCATTTATTTATAATTTAAGTACTTTGATATATAAAATCACTGACTTCAATTCACTATCACTCAGGTAGTACACATACAAACAAGTTAATATATTATTATGTCTCCATTTCTATTAGAAATCACAAAATCATTTGGTGTAAAATAACAAATATTTGCAAGCGGTAAATTAAAAATTGCATTTCTACAGGTGTTACAAAACTACCCGTAAAGCCGAAAGGAGGTTAAATGGGGCCTTATAATGAGTCCATTCACAATATTTAAGAACCGTAGTAACGCTGTATATCATAGCCCAAAAAAATCTGATTTTTATGAATGAAGAATAGAAAAACTATTAAAGTAGACAATTATTAGGTAAAATAGGTACGTAGACCTTTCTGTTAATTAATCTGAGTTCCCTGACATGACAGCTTACTAGGGTTGTTGGGTAATTAATTATATTTTTACGGGGTATTTTGTAACACGTTGTATAACAGAAAAATATAAAATTAAAAAAGTTTTGTCAAATTAACAAAAAAGTAAAAACTTTGTCAAATTAACTATGCAATCCTCTCAAAAGAAACAAAAATAAATTAATCTAACCTCACAGACAATAAATTCTTGCTTTGGCGCCAAAATTATAATTTAGACTTAAAAAATACATTTGATGACGTGACCACAGATAAATAATTTTAAATTTCAAAGTGGTGTATGTAGTCTGTTTGTGCCCTTCGACCACAGATTAGTTTCGTGTAGAAGCTAACTTCTAGTGACACTTAGTGACACTATGTGAAATGGGGTAGATGTCACAACAATTTGTACAGAGATAATCTTACCTAAAATAAAATAATCTAGACTATTATATTCTGACATTTCACGGTATAACATTAATCTATAACCAATAACCAAATCATATAATTACCCAAAAAAAAACATAAATTAAAAAGTACAATTTAAGAAATATCTTAAAAAGAGTACTAGCGAATAATTTACAAAAAAAAGCATATTGTTTAAGTACTCAGCCATTGTGGCCGTTGGGATTTATAATACCACAAAGTATATATATATACATATATTTGCCGTATAGTACATATAGATACGCGTGAAAAACAGAGCACTATCTTTGCTCTCTCGCTCTCTGTTAAAAAACATCTATCAATAAAAAAACCGTGTTTATATGAAAAAATATCCTAAAATAGACGCCGTAAAGTAAATGTCCAATCTGCGAATACTCTATGCTGAATCTCTCTCTTTAACTAAGCGAGCAGTGCCGGATTAACCACGTTGCAAGAGTAGCAATTGCTACGGGCTCCGCGCAAAAGAGGGCCCCGCGTGTCTAAGGTCACCCCCCACCGATTGTTTCTTTTACCACTTTATACTTAACCTTTAATTAGGCGCGCGGGGTCGCCGCGCCCAAGTGATCTTCAAATTTAGTTATTTGTATACCTACTAACGCTGTCAACCCGAATTTCTTGCTAGCTTCCAAACTCTCTAGTCCCTTAGTTCTAGGTCTAGTTTCTGATTTCATTCCTATCAATTTGGTAACTGCAGACCCCGCGCGACTAACAATGTTAGTTCATTGGCGCGCCTAATTAAAGGTTAAGAAACCATAGCAGACCAAAGACCCCTCGAATAATTTATGGGCCCCGCGCTTGCTTAATCCGGCACTGAGCAAGAGGTGAGATGCCTTGTAGACAAGAATTGTTTCGAGAATCCAGAGGCCCTTACCAACAACTCTTATTGCGTCAACATAATTAAAAATGTATGGTTGAAGTGACATTTGATAGTCAAATATGTTTACTATTAATTCTTTAGCGGAGTTTTACTGCTACCAACAATCACCAAACCTTTTGACCGCCAATGTCGGCTACACTCGACATGTGCAAGCGTGCCCTGTGCGCCATTGTCATCTATACTTGACAATAGACAGCACACAGAAAATCAACAATATAATAATAATAATTAATATTATAAAGAGGAAAGATTTGTATTTTTGTATGTAACGAATAAACTCAAAAAGTACTGGACCGATTTTAATAATTTTTGTTTTCATTAGAAAGCTACATTATCATTGAGTAACATAGGCTATATTTAGTACTAGATTACTATAGAAATCTTTAGAAATTCCTATTAAAACCAACCGAAGGTGTAATACTAAATAAACATATTAAATCATTACATTTATTTGAGTTCGCGTGTACCATCCTCATCATCATTAATTTTTTTTATACCACATGAGCCAACAAACAAGCACACGATGGTAAGCGGACACCGCTTATGGACATTTGCAACACCAGAGCATCACCAAAGCGTTGTCGCTGAGACGTGAAATTAAGTCTCATGTGCTTTTAATGTCACCGGCCTTACCTTTCTAACCGAAACACAGTAATACAAGTGCTCTGTTTCACGGCAGAAATGGGTAAGGTGGTAGTACTTCCCCGGACGATCCCTGCACTAAGAGCTCTACTCAAATGTATTAATTTAATAGCGTAGGTTTGTAGGCACATGTTTACTAAACACCAGTGCCCTGAGCACGAATCTATCGTAAGGGTATCATCATCGTATCGAGTGAGCCAAAAAGCTGGGGCTCGATTCTGTAAGGAAAATGACACTAACTCGAGGATGTCTCGCCGCGGCCTCTATGCTCCGTCTCTGTCGCTTACTACGCTAATACTACTGATTACGTGAGAGGTAAGCTCTCCGAGGCCTCCGTGAAGCGGCTCACCGACGAAGTTTGTAATAGCTGAATAAGGGGGCTGGTTTGTATGTAAAATTGCACACCGCGCATACCGTGATGCTCAATTGCGCGATGTTCAATTTCCCATTGCATTAGTTGTCGCACTCGATACGATGACGATACGCTTGCGATAGATGTTCGTGCTAAAATCATTTATAGATACGTTGTATAGTTGTTTTGTACATTGGATCTGTTCAGTTGCTATGTTGCCGACTGCACACGACAAAAAAGTTTGCGTTCACTTAGATTTCTTTTTAAAATTTAATTTTCAATATTTGTTCTTTATTTAAAAATGGAAATAAATATTAATTTTCTTTTGTTCCTTTGTTTGTAACTTCTTTAAAGAGAATTTCAAAAACTATTTAAAATTTCCTTGTGAACGAAAACTTTTTGCAGTGTTTACATTAATATAGGATGCAATCAACCATTGATTATGCTATCCTTAACGCAAAGCAGTAAAGTACGATTTCCTTTAACATTCTAAAACTTAAACCTAAAAAAATAAAATTGTCATAAAAAATAATACAAAAATAACCTAAAATAAAAATGGTCATAAAAATGGTAATAAAAAATATCACAATGGAATGACATATCACACTGTTATACAATGTACCAAATAGAGGGGGGCTTGACCAGAATTTTTTGAAGTTATACTTCTTTGGGGGCGTTAAGGAAAAATGACAATAGTAAATTTTTACGATGCGCGCGCACAACGTCACGAAAAACCGACACCCTGAAGTTAGCTAACAGCCTCTCCGGAACATCGCACAAATCGCAACTGTCAGTGTCAATGAGTGAGTAATGATGTTATTGTCAATAGACATAGGTAACTTAACCAAAATGCGTGAGCTGCGGATCACAGATCAGCTCAAATTTTGCCGACCGATCACAGAGTCTGTACGCCGCTGCCGCACCGCAGTTCGACAAGGACTCAATATGACAGAATAGGTCACAGATTGTATACAGACTGTAAAATAATAAGTGAGCCGCGAGCTGTTTAGTTTGCTCTTGAGCCGCAGCTCGACAGTTCAAGTAGGTGTGATCAGATCTGTTGAACTGGTTCAGAGCTGAGTTACACATACCTTATTGTCAAAAATTGTTATTCATTGCTAGAGATAGGTGCAAAGACTTTGGACACTACAATTTTTTTATCATCTCTAAATCTACTACAAAGCATATGAAAAACGACATAGCCCCCGCTCGACAAGAAACGCATCCCAATATAAAATCAAAAAAAAATCTGATCAAGTCTTACATCACAGTAATTTTTTTTAATAAATTATTTAATACACAAAACACTCGATAAATTTCCTTACATTATTAAATTAAATATATAATTAATATAACGTTAAATATAACATAGTCATATCGTCATTTACCCGTATCAACTTTGCCTGGTTAAAATGGAAGGGGAAATCTGTATATTTACAAAGCACATGCGCCTTTTTGAACGCACAAATAGCTTTGATACAAAAATTCCATATAGTGTCATTCAAAATTAAACTTTATGAATTAATAAAAATAAATTAAATTAGATAGTAGATATTTTGGCATAGACCTTGAAATGATGTGTCATAATAATGGAAATCTTATTCATGATCAGATAATGGTGCATTTCCGCTGAGGAAGAGTAATGAAAAGAGCTCTTTAATGTCGGTAACACATTGACAAAACTGCCAATAGGGGCCATTCGGAGCTGCTCGGGTGACGAATCAATTGAGTTATTTACAGAATCGAATGGGTTCTATTTTCAAATTTCCTTTTTAAAATGAGACATCATTTCAGTTCATCGGTTCACGAGCACAGTTAAACACTTCCATTACCACAGTATCTAGCCTATACCTTTACCAATAAGGGGGCAAGTCCGTGGTAGTGGTGACCACTTACCATTAGGGCTACTTTGCCTTGAGCACGAACATGTACGGCAAGCGCTACATGATCGTATCGACTTCGCCAAAAAGCTAGTTTGTATGTAAAATTGAACTTTTGTTAAATTTTCCAATGCATTGCTTTTTGGCGATTTTTATTTTATTATTATTATATTTTTATACCACTTGGGCCGACAAACAAGCAGACGGTCCACCTGATGGTAAGTGGTCACCGCCAATGCTTTATCGACCCTGAGACGTGAAGTTGTTAAGTCTCATGTGCCTGTAATTTCACCGGCCCCCTTACCTTTCTAACCGAAACACAGTAATACAAGTGCTCCACTGCTTCACGCCAGAAATGGGTAAGGTGGTAGTACTTCCCCGGACGAACTCTGCACTAAGAGCTCTACTACTCTATTTTATACTCGTGCTCAGGGAAAAGTACTCTTAATTATTAGTCAAAATAAGTAAGTACATACACAGTTTATTTTTATATTATATCTCTATTGACCGGGCAAAGTTAATATGGGCAGTTTTTACAATACCATTTTTCTATCAAGTCCCAATTGACCGGGCAAAGTAAATACGGGCAGATACAATACCATTTTTTTTATTCTATAACAGATTTCGAACACTTATAGTGTTACGATTTATTATGGAAGTGGCTTGTGTTGGCGCTGAAATTGTGAACTTCTTTTAGAAGTCGCTTTTGCTTTGCTATAATGAACTTTAAGCTCGAGTCTTAAGAGTGAACTAGCCGGTCATTTGAAAATATTTTTTTTATACACACTTATGAATAGTCGAACTTTAAAACCGGTTCTGAAGGTTGTTTTTACTGAGAAAAAGTCGGAAATAAACTCAGCAACTAATTCATATAAATATCCACATTTAGTCGAAATCACTGGTGCAGTCAATTATTTGCCTTAAGCTAATGGCCTAAAGTCTACTTTAGCATCTTTCCGCGATAAAAAGACCAGCACAGAACATGCAATGTGAAGCTAAATGAAGTTTAAGTCAAAGATATAAGGTACTTTATTCACTATCACCAATACATGATTCAATAAATAAATGTATTTATGAATGGCCCGCTTTGACAGCCAAGAGTGTCATTGGACCAATATATAAACCTTATTTCTGAAGCAATAAAGAAGATTTTTCTAAAACTTCTTAACTGTTAAAACGGGGCTTGAAGATCTGGACAACACTTCTTAAATTTAGTTTTTATTTTTTATTACCACTGTTAGCTTGTTGTTAATTTTACTGAGCATGCTGTGGTCTCCTATAATTGAAGGAGTACACCAATGTAATACCTCTTGTAAAGTATGTTTTATGTCATTTATTATGTACATCTTTCGTTGGAGGTCCAAAATAAATAAATAACATTATTAAACACTAAAACATACATCCATCTCTGTCAGTAGGCTTTCTCACTCTATTCTTCCTAAATAGCCACTTGTCTATTTGACTGCTCTAAACAATATTTTAACAAAGTATTTCTGCGCGCTTATTTTTACTACCGCATAAATTTTGATGCGATTTCCATTATTATTTAGAACATTTAATTCGAAGGGTTTTGTATATACTACATTTATGTTTTGCCGAACAGGCGAAGCCAGGGCAAGGCGTTAGTATATACTAATAATAAAAAGAGGTAAAGTTTGTAATCTCCGATACTAATACGATAAAAAAAAACACTGATAGAGAACAACGTTATTCTAAGGCTTACATAATCCTGGTATAGATGAATTAGGTGCTAAATAAATGTAATAGAATTAGTTAAAAGATATCTTTATAGAAATAAGTAAATTGGGTTCCTTTGACGCACCATCACCTCAATACTACTGAACATAACGGGATGGGACTGCTACCAATCGACGCGGAATTTTTCGTAAACGGATCTCTATATGATTTCGATAAAGGCGGCTGAAACCGCGGGGGACAGTTAGTTATTTTATAAAAACATTAATTTACAAGTGCTACTTTCAGTTCCTAACCAGAAAAGAGCAGTAATTTGCAACAATAATTTCGGCTTTTGAAGCCGGGTACAGTGCGAAATGACTTGAAAGTTATTTTGAACCTAAATAAATTACGTAAAAATATTATTTGGTTTCTCAAATAACTAAGAATACAAAACCATTTTTTTAATTTTGGCCCTAGAAGTGCACTTTTGAAAGGCAAAGCTACTAAAGTTCCCACCGATAGGGAAGTAAGCTAAAAACTGAGAAGAACTGGCAAGAAAATATTTTGAACCCTATATTTGTGAATTGTTTAACAATTTCTAAAAACTTTATTAAAACAATAAAAACATGATAAAATTATAATAACAATCAGTTGTTTCATCTTAAACACACATTTGTTTAATTTTATTACTTTTTAGATGTGGTAGAATGTGGTAAGAACACAAAGACTAGGAACTGCCTCTCCAGAGCAGATATCATAAAAGACAGGTGCTTGGCAACCGATTTTCAACACAAGGGTAGTAGCTAGCCAGGTTTAATTACAAAAAAACCCTACCGTGCAGTTTGCCTTCACACTAGATATCGACAATCATAGTGCATCTCTCTCTACCTATACCAAAAGCGTATAGATAGAGAGTATAAATGAAACAGCATGCTTTTAAGCCCCGCCTTGACTGCTATAGTGACACATGGTGTTTCACAAGATTTCTCAAAGGTTTACGTTTATTTCGACATAATAAGGGGATACCGTAACAGAGCAAGGTCTCGTGAAGCATTTAGTGTAGTATCTCATAGTAATCAAGTGCTATTTCACCTTTTACTGTCACAACAAACCTATGTGAAATAGATTCACCAAGACGTCGATTCGTATATAGTGCGTCTCGCTCTATCTATATCAAAAGCACGGGTATGTATGGAACAGCATGCTTTTGACTGCTAGTTCACTCTTAATTCACACTTAAAGGTTAATTCAGACACCGTTACAAGTAATAATAAATTACATTTTAAATCCATTTATCATCTTTCTTTGCACCATTCAGTAATGGAGTCGACTCAATTTCCTTGCCGTCTTTCACTGGACTTATGTCAGGTTTCCCGTTGAAATATTTTGCTGTATTCACGTTGGATACTATGTAGGGTATGCCTGCCAGTTCTGATGATAGAGGGTTATAATATTGTCTGTAACAGAACACCGCTGTCGTGAAGCCTAGGATGGACCCTACAAGAATATCTGTGGAGAAATGTTTTATCTATATTGGTAATTTGTCTTTAAAATATTACTGCACTTTATGTTCATTTAACACTAATCATACCAACACTTACTAGGTACCTATTTCTACCATAGCGGGTCAAATGTGACTTTATGTTTCCTGCCTGAATGTATGAACTATGGTTGGTTGGAAGGGAAATAAATAGTATAAATGTATATTAATTAGTAAGAAAAAGTCATGAAGTGAAATGTGCAAAAGCAATAAGATGATACGTGCATTTTCAATGCAAAGTTCAAAATGGGACATTTGACCCGGATATGGTATGTTTAGTGTTAAGATTATGCAAAATGCGCATTGCACTTTTTATTCATTTAGAATTATACGAATTGCGCAATGGCACACTCTATTCATGCACATCATGAAAATTGCGCATTGCACTTTATGTTCATTTAATATAACACAAATTGTGCAATTGCACGTTATATACATTCGCATTATGCAGATTGCACCTTGTGCATTTATAATTAAACCAAATACTACAGCAAATAAGAATACATATAATGGCACGTACCCATACTACGTGACCCATTCTTTTACAATTTTTACCCCCCTCCCCCCCTCGGTGACCACGTGTAGTATATGCCAAGACTAATTTGTACATAGTAATTTATAAATACGGCTTTCAACGATATTTCGCAAATAGAATAACAAAAAAAATTGCTTAATAAGGCACGCCATATTTGAATAAAGCTAAAAGGCGCGAGATTTCCATAGAGGTTATTGACTGCATCACTCCCCTGCGACGTAGTATGGGTACGTTCCCTAAGTTTGTGCACAATGTCTTGCTATTCTGTACAATACAAGAAACTTTACAGTCCAACATTTTTTATGTAATTTATTTAGTTTAGGCCCTAGAGGCACTAAGGCCAAGGTTATTGAAGTTGCCATCGGTTCAGAAGTCAGACTTAAATTGAGAAAAATCAGAAGAAATCACTACATTAATCTGTCTCTTTGTGGGCTTTGATCTTTTAAAGTAGGTATGTAAAATATTAAAATACGGTTTATCATAATTTAGACAATTGCTTCGTAAAGGTTATTGTGTATAAAAGATTCTGTATAGTTGCCGGTTTTTAAGAGAGAACTTATTTACCACCGTTGTGATTTAAAATACGATAAAACAAAATGGCGACACTAAAAAGACACATATAGATACATCTATAGGATTTAGCCTGCGAGAAAAAGAGACAGGTAGACATACTTTTCGACGGTTTCACTTGTACCGCGTGTAAACTGCACACGTGTTTTATAAAATTTTGACAATTTTTAAGACATTTAGTTTAGGTCTAATTTATCTGTGAAAAGAGGTTGTTTGGAGTGTATTTTATCTGTGGAACGGGAGGGTCTTACCTTGCCAGTGGTGGTGATAGTCGCAGCTTCTGGAGAGTGCCACACAGGTTGCCACCATGAGTGGCGCCAGACAACACAGCACTCTGAGGGCACTGCCTCGCCTCCGAGACAGTACCCCGAGGCGCCCGCACACCCATACAGACGCGATGCCAAGCGAGCAGAACGATACTGGATAAATTACCACATGGTAGTAACTGACCACTTTATTTGCACATCTTGATATATCGCACCCTCAGCACGATAAGGGCTTAACTCAAAATTTTGCGAAATGGAGTTACGATCATAGAGAGACTAAACAAAGTACGCTCTATCCGATGAATAGTAAAACATAGTCAATTTAATGATAGAATAAGCATACCGATACTTCAGCCTCTTTAACACCGGGACCCACCCTTAGTGCAGTCATTGAAGCGAAAAATACGGTCTTACCTCCGAATTTTTTTACTGTGAACCGAATTGCATACAATTTTGGAATTAGGTTCATCTTACCCTTAACTTCAAAAGTGAAAATGATCTGAACTCCGCCTATTATTTTTAAGGGGTGTAAACAACCCCTTAATGGAAAAATTGACATTGAGCCATTTTATCGCTAGAAAACATGTCTAATAGTAAGTGGTGAAATTGTAAAGTATTTTCTAACATAATTACCTCATATTAAAATCATTTTCAACCCCTTGAAAAGGTGAAGGGTTAAAGGGCTTAAGAGAGACTGTGATTGCGCTGCTACACGCTCTTTAAACAATCATATCTACGTCAATTTTTGTTTGACAGAAAAATACCTAAATTTTTAATCCGTACACTTTAATACGTATCTGTCGTCATTTTTGAGATATTATGAAAAAAAAAGTGGGTTTTTGAAAAATTTGAATTTTTTTTTTTTATCGTGACTTTTTTGAAAAATATGTGTCCTGAAGCAGACAAACTGATACTATCTATCAAACTCTTCATAATAAAGTTAATTCTAGGCGGAATACGATTAATTTAAATTTTGGTGGAAATGGCACTTATGAAACCCATTGATTTAAAAGAAAAAAAATTAGATGCTCCCCTATTTGTAATACAGCACACTTATTTTACGTGCAAAAGACTTTTAATAGTGCTCATTTTAAAGCTTATTTCAAGCACTACAAAACCCTTTTGTATTAGAATGCATAAAATGCATCTGCTCGCCGCTAGATGGCATTGACCACATCGATTAAATTTCAGACAAAATAAAAATCGGCTTTGATCATTAATATCTAGCTTAATATTGCACTTAGAATACTTTATAAAAAAACCAAATTGTTCATTGTTTTACCTGCTACAATTTTGTTCTTCATAAAATTTTCGATAAAACGTATATTTTTGGAGATATTTGCAAAAAACCGATGAAAAACGTGAAAAAATTGCGAATTTTCAATTGCCAATAACTTGAAAAGTATTGGATTTTTTGAAAAACTTTATAGATGATTTTTTCCTTAAAATTAGGCCTTCTATCGATATCCGAGATTATTTTGAAAAAAAAAAATTTACCCCCGAGAAGGGGTGGCAACCACCCCAGGATGGTTGCGGAGTTCAAATCATTTTCACTTTTGAAGTTAAGGGTAAGATAAACCTAATTCCAAAATTGTATGCAATTCGGTTCACAGTAAAAAAATTCGGAGCAATAATGCTTCAATGACTGCACTACCTCCCCGCTCAGTGCGAGAGTGACCCAATCAGAGATGTGCCAAAAGTGATTTTTTGAGTTAAGCCCCTATCGTTCTGAGGTTCGTGTGATTTGATACACTAGCTGTCTCTCGCGGTTTCCCGGGATAAAAAGTAGCATATATGTTATTCCAGGATATGCTCTATCTATGTGCCAAGTTTTATCCATATCCATTTAGTAGTTTTTGCGTGAAAGAGTAACAAACATACTTTCATACAAATCTTTCCTCTTAATAATATAACTAGCTGTCCCCCGCGGTTTTACCCGCGTTCCCGTGGGATATCACATGTATTATACATAAAAACCTTCCTCTTCAATCACTCTATCTATTAAAAAAACCGCATCAAAAGCCGTTGCGTAGTTTTAAAGATTTAAGCATACATAGGGATATAGGGACAGAGAAAGCGACTTTGTTTCACACTAGGTAGTGATTGGTATAAATAGTATAGTATATTTAGCTATTACCACTTGAAAAATTCTCATGTGTTGCTGATATTACAGAGGCATAAGCACGAACATCTACGTTGCGCGATGTTCAATTTCCCATTGCATTGGTTTTTGGCGCACTCGATACGTTGACGATTCGCTTACGATAAATATTGGTGCTTATGCCTCTGGATACTTACAACTACTATGTCCACTCGGGAAGGACTTTCTCCCCTCCATTATATCCAAGGTGTCTCCGGTACACTGCAGGTCGGTGGTCTCCACTCCATCAGGGAAACATCTGTAGAAGAAATCTGGACGTGGCCTGCCTGAAAGTCGGAATAGTTTTATTTGTAGAAATTACATCTCAGTTTATGGCCGAAAATCTTTGGAAGAAAAGATTTATACAGGTCAAAGCTGCTAAAGTCACCACCGGTCAAGTTATCCTACAGCTGAGAAAAAGTGGGAAGAAAATAAGATGAAAAAAGAAGAGAGAAAAGACCATACAACTAACCCTCATATTTACTTTTTAAAGTGAAACTTTTATTAGATCGTCTCAAACATTTTGGTCTGTGTGTTGCATGTCGCGTGGCGGTCGGCCGCGGAGTAGGGATAAAGTGAAAGGCGCTCGCCAGAGCAGCCAAGGCCAATATTAGTTGGAGATTTAGTCTACTTTTATCATTTCCCATTATCATTCCAATTTTCCAAGTGTAAAATTAAGATTGATAAAGCGATTTTTATACCCTTAATGGAATATTATTCCAAACATTTTTAGTTAAATGTCTATAATGTGAAAAAAAGTTTCACTTTTACCGTGGTTTCATAAAACCACACAATCTATTTTTTACCTTTTGCTTTGTATTTTTTTTATTATTTCTCTTTTGAATCTGTTATAATTTGGTTAGTTTGTTTCACTAGCCGTCTCGCGCGGTGTCACCTGCGTCCCCGAGGGTTGTTACATTTTTCCGGGTTAATAGTATGGTATATGTTATTCGACAGCTATCTATGTGTCAAGTTTCATCCTAATAAGTTCAATAGTTTTTGCGTGAAAGAGTAACAAAGATCCATAAATATTATACACCGTGAAATTTAGCTGGTTGTTTTCCCGCGGCAGAACAACTTGTCATAGGGACTACTTTTGAAGCATAAATTAAAATTTATAAAATAAAGATGTTTTTGTATTAAAATAATGAAAAAAATATTCATCAACTCGAAAACGTGAGAATCAATAGTACCAGACGAAACTTGGAGATTTTACTCGAATCGCACGCGCCGCCGCCAAAGGGAACAGCATAGATTTTCAAAGTAAGTTATCAGCTGATTGAACAGCACGCGTGTCAACGGCCGCGCGGCTCGGCCTGTCGGCACCCGGCTTGCGCCGAACGCAGGTCAAGGTCGGTCAAGGTTCAAGGAGGTCTCAGTACTATTGTTTCATTGTCGTTTTCGAATTTTGTTTTTCACAATGCTATATCTGCCATTTTTGGTATTTGATGTTTTATTTGTAAATAAAACGATTGTATGACCAAGACAAAACCATTTCGCTGCGGGAAAACAACCACTAAAATTTCACGGTGTATGTATATTGTTGTTTGTGTGAGTCCTTAATAAATAGGTTTTCTTTCTTTCGTTCTAAACCAGAAATTATTAATATTCTTCCCCGACTTTGGGCGAACGCAGCTAATAATACAAACATCGTTGGGTCGCAGCCCAACAAGAGCTTACCTCTCACGTGATTGCGTAGTTAGCGAAAGAGACTAGAGCATAGAGGCTGCGACGAAACATCCTCGAGCTAGTGTCATTTTAGCTTATAGAATGACACCCTACGACCAGATTTGAAGTGAAACTGTACTTTTCTTGGGATGGGTATAAAATGTCAAACTCGCGTCAGGACACGTGACCTGATCGGAAATTCGTAAGACGGTAAAAATGCACAACGTTAATGTTTTTTTTTTTAATAATATAAACTAGTGCTTGACTGCGATCCCACCTGATGGTAAGCAGTGATGAAATCTTTGATGTTGAGGCGCACTAGTTTATTAAGAGCCTATTTTTATGTTCTAGTTTTCACTTCTGCCGGCACTCCTGGAGTGCAACCCGTTGTTATTTGAATGGGACGAAGGTTAGCTAGATCTAGTTAGATTAGCCTCTGGTGCCTCTTACACTCTTACGGACAATACCCTAGGACCTGCAGGCCTCTTGCCAACCTTTATACCACTCTACCACAAAGATTACCACTTACCTACAATTAATTTAATGGTATCTGTCACAAATCCGTTTATCCCCAATGCTAGAGACCAAGACAGGAGTATCTGAAAGAAAAATAGATAAATTGGATATTAGCTTTGTCTAAACAAGGTAAACTATTTAAAAAATGTGTTGTAAAATAAACACAGGCAAAGACCATAAAGACTTTCAACCGTCATAGTGACGTCATTAGACTATATTTTTTTATAATTCTTCTGCTAAATGAAACGGTAAATGAAGATATGGTATACTTGTGAAATAAACACTGGCAAAAATCATAAAGTCATTATACCCCACTGTCCCTCTGTCTGTCAAAGTAAGTATGTAGGAATACTATGGCCGCTATGGCAATAAACAATGAAAAAAAAAATTATTGGGTATTTTTTAAGCATTTTGTTAAATATTGTACGATGGTTTTATAATAATTATATTATGTAATACGTACTTACACTAAAAAAAATCAAGACCATTTATTCAGTTTAGGCCCTCGGAGGGTACTTATGAAGGTCAAATTAAAGGTAAAGTTACCGAAGCTACTAACGGTTCGGAACTCACTCTTCAACTGAGAAGAAACGTCAAGAAACTTAGCAAGGTAAATTTTTTTTTTTATTTTTCTTTTAATCTTCTGACTTTTGTCTATTTTATTATCTTGTTGTAAAGAGCTTGTACTATGGAAACCAGATAACTGATATACAACATATACAACTTTTTTTTCTAAATACATATTTACATCCAGACACAGAACATAGAGACATGTTCATGCACACAAATGTTTGTCCTGGGTGGGTATACCCGCGACATTCGGCTTGGCAGTCAGATTCGCTATTCGCTGACCACCAAGCCAACTGACCTGTCAAATTATAGTATTATTAACTCACTTCAAATGCATCATTGCAGTCATTACACCCGGCCCAGGCCAGTAGGGACAGGGTACAGGGTACAGACAGTACAATCGCCCACAGAGCTCCCCCAGGAACATACGACTCCTTTCGAGGGTACTTGTACTCCGACTCCAACTCCGATTGGTGTATCACACGGACGAACGGTGACATTGTCTCCATGTAGCTGAAAAGGGGTTTTTTTTGAATAAGAGAAAAATAGAATTTTACTGCTGGCCGTATTAATAAACGGAAGGTCACTCGGCGAGCTATGGAACGGGCTATGCTCGGAATTTCTCTACGCGACAGGGTGCGGAACGAGGACATTCGAAGAAAAATAAAGGCATAGTTGTAGACATAGCTCGTAGAGTCAGCCAGCTGAAGTGGCAATGGGCAGGCCACATCGCTCGAAGAACTGATAACCGATGGGGAAGATGTTCTCGTACGCCGAGTGGGACGACCTCTCACCAGGTGGACCGACGACCTGGTAAGAGTCGCTGGGAGCCGCAAGATGCAGGCGGGTCAAGACTGTTTGAGGTGGGAATCCAACGGGGAGGCAGATGTTCAGCAGTGGACATTCCTGGGGTGATATGATTAAATGGTAAAAACATGTCGTAACAAGCCAGCCCTGGACCTAGAGGGGGGCAAATCTGGGCACCCGCTGGGCTGCAGTATCAGGGGGTGCCAAAACCAAATATCATACTGTATTACTTCATATTAAGCAGTTGTCATGATAATCATATTCTGCTGTATTACGTCACATTTATTTTTATCTCACCGATGAATCAGTTTCAAAATATTATTAATGAGTAATACGTAATAATGAAAACCGTAAATAGACCAGCTCAGACACCACAAGCAGCACAGCACCTATACACAAGTATGACTCATGTGGCAGACATCATCATAAATAAATATCCCAGGACATACTTCACACATAGTTACCTGATCCCAAATTAAGCAGTGTACTGCTTGTACTATGGTACAGCTAACTGATATAATAAATTTTTAATACATATTTATATAGATATTTAGTGGCTTGAACAACACAGTATGGTGGCTTTCTAGGACAAATATTTTGTTTGTTGTGTGTTTATAAATAATGTATTAAAATACATTTTTATTTTGAATGGGAATCAAACCAACAACCTGTCAGGTAGCAGTCAGGCTAACTAACCAATACACCAACCACCCAGTCATTGATATAAATATTAAACACCTAAAAATAATAATTGCTCTGATAACAGAATCAATAACTTTGAGATAATTTTTGCTGATACACTATTTTGAATTTTATTGCATGAAATATTAAGGTCAATATGGCTTGCAGTAACACATTAATTGTTTTAAATCAGCTTCTATTGTTCTTAAAACATAATTATCGCTGCATTTGCATTAAAATGATGAGTCAACCACAAAAAGACCTTCGTTTTTGTTTTCTTTTTTTAAGGATATTTATAAAGTTTTTACAATACTAACTTTACGGTAAAATGATCACAGATAATCAGAGATTTAAATCTTATAGTTATAATTTTAATTTGTGCGCAATTTCATAGATAAAAAGTTTGCAAATTTTGCAGTTCAATAAATACAACATATGGTAGGCACTTACCAAAATGCTGAGAGCAAAGATATCCTTATGAGGATTTCAATGAACAGATTGAAGCTCGCCGATCGTATTAGGGGCATTTTTAATGTTTATTTGTTTGTTTTTATTGTATAATTAAATGTTTTCGCTATATTTTGCGATACTCGGATGATTTGGATGTGACGTCAACAGTGAAGTGTGTCTGATCGTTCAGAAACCCAAACACAGTCGAGGCTTTCGCTTGCAAAATATTTCCGAACGAAATTTTGTGTTTGGTTATAGCAAAGTTCGTAGGGAATAGATTTCCCAATTGAAAATTATAAAAAGTACCTTTAGATTTTTTTTATAGTCGGTAAAAAAGTCTAGGGCATCCATTGGACGTGGACCTAATCTACACTTAGAAATATTGTTTATTTATATAGGCCTTCACATGCTCTTATAAATCGTCTTTACATGATTTTTTTTAAATATACAAGATATGATATTAAATAATATGTAATATTATATAAATTACTTAGCGCAATTCGTGCAATTTACAGTATGGGTCCCCGTGAATCATCAAGAGGTTTATTTAGGGAAATAAATATAATGACATAACCTTCACTATATATTTATGAAAATATAATGTTTATACGTAGAAACATAGGAGTGTTTGAGTTAAAATTAGATATTCATAGAATAAATAAAAGACAAAGGGAGAAGTTAGTTGTTCCATACTTTAGACTAACTAAAGTTAACAAGTCATTTCTTGGTAATTGTGTTCGATTTTATAATAAGATACCGCTTTCAATAACCCAAATGTCTGATCATAAATTTAAAAATTATATTAGGAAAGTTTTGAAAGAAAAAGCGTATTACAAGGTAGTTCATTATATTGAAGATAAAAATGTATGGAAATAGCTGCTCTCTGCACAGTGCACCTCTAAATCTCTTGTTTAAGTTGTAAGTACCTAATTATTGTTATTTTCTATTTTGTAGTCTTGTCATATTTTTTTTGTTTTGTTTTTTTAATGTTACCTTTAATAAGTATTTTGTAATTGTTAAATATAAAATTATGTAAAATTGAAATTATAAAATAGCCAAAAAGTCAGAATAGATAAAAATTTATATAACAAATAAAAAAGAATGTAACCTTGCTGAGTTTCTTGCCGGTTCTTCTCAGTTGAAAGCTGTCTTCCGAACCGGTTGTAGCTTCAGTAACTTTAAATTTGACCTTCATAAGTGCCCTCCGAAGGCCTAAACTGAATAAATGGTTTTGAGTTTTTTGAATTTTGAGTTAACCCCGTAAAATTACAGGCACATGAGACTGAACATTTTGACGTCTCAAGATCAATAGCGCATTTACGACGTCCCTGGTGTTGCAAATGTCTATGCAGCAGTAACCACTTGCCACCAGGAGGACCGGTAGCAGCTTGATATAAAAAAAAAACAAGTAAATAAAAGACAAGCTAGCTGTTTAAAAACTTTATTATGTTTTGTTGCACTTGCCACCGCTACATATGTACTAAAATTTACCTTAACTTAAATACACAGAAAGATCATTAAATACGTTTCTCGTATATTTTTTTAATTATCAATGAATTTTGCATAATGTTTTATAATAATTAAGTATTAGTCAAAAATAAAAATAGACTTTGTAAAAAAATCACAAGATGTAGAAAAACGAAAATTTTGAATTTCGATTTAAAGATATAAAATATTATAGTCTAAACTTACTTTTAAAAAATTGATTAAAAAAGTTTTCTATCACCTACATTTTTTAAATGCCATTTTTTTGTGATTTCATTTTAGAGTATTAAATTTTGAATACAGATCTTTATGCGTAAAATTTACTGCGCATTCCCATAAAAACATAGAAATCACAACAGATTACCTAAAGAATATTTCAACACAAGGAAATTAAATAAATTACTCCGGACCGTCTTAGGCCACGTAGGGGCCTTTGAGCACTCAGAATAGGGGGCCTTTTAATTTATCAAAAAATCTTAATTAGGTACATTACAAGAACAGTAATTACATTACAAGTACAGTAATTACATTGGTTGGGACTCCACTTTTAAGTTTTTGAAAAACCCGTATTAGGAGAGACCCGCTTTTCCGATTTTTATGATTAAACTTGTATACAAGGTAAATGTTTAAAGTTAAAAATATGTAAATATAAAAAGAAACAGTCAAAGACACACGATAGAAGTGAAACTTTTGAACTACAGTGAAACACTTTAATTATTCTTCAATCGCTTTTGAATAGCATATATTGTATTTAGCATTCATTTATTTTTCATTACACAAAAAGGTTGTGGATTAAAATTTCAAAGCCAATAAGAAGTTTCACTTCAAAAAAAAGAAAACAATATAGTTTTGACCGTTTTTGTGGAGAATTTAGTTAAATTGACAAGTATTTCGTAAAATTGAACGCAATATCTGATTAGCGTAAAACCAGTGTTATCATACATTGAATAATGTGATAAAGTTACATACGTAAAGGTTTTTAGCATTGCGGGCCCCCGTGTATCTGGCCAGGGGCCCTTGTGCCCCACGCCCCCTTATTGCTGAGACGGAACCGACCTTTTTCAATGACCA
This sequence comes from Habrosyne pyritoides, assembly GCA_907165245.1. Lineage (NCBI taxonomy): Eukaryota > Metazoa > Arthropoda > Insecta > Lepidoptera > Drepanidae > Habrosyne > Habrosyne pyritoides. Next base: position 2,408,359 of record OU015614.1, read on the forward strand.
CGTTCAAAAACACAAAAAATGTAAATAGATTCAATTAACTTAATGACTAAAAAAAATAAAATAAATCATTTAAGTACAATGACAAAAGTATTAACTAATAAAATTAAAAAGAAAACGTACATTAAATGCGTTAATATCAGTAAACTTATATATTATAAAATTGAATAGGGTTAAGCGTGAAAACTGCCTGCGTAAGACAAAAATATTAAAAAGTTTTTATTTTAGCGTTAAAAAAATATAATAAATGAAAAAAAAATAGAACTGGTCTTGAAACCATGAAAAATGTTTTGTAAATATGCGAAGATGACGAGTTCCTTAGCAAAAACCATAAACAAAAATATATTCCTTCATTAAAATCATATGATTTCGGATCTATTTTATAATACTGCGTTCAAATATGCGATAATTAAACAAAAATAAATGTAGCTGTATCTTAAACTGAGCTAAGTTATTTAAATTAGCATTTTTAAATATTAAAGTGCTATAAAAAGCAGCGTAAAAAGTGATTTAAGTTTGTTTTGGCAGAAAAAAATTACAACAACATAAAAATGTTTCTACCATTAGACTTAGTCTTATAAAGAACTCCTAAATACGGTAACGTATTTATCGACCACCGCTCTGTCATTGACAATAAAAGTGTCGATAAAAACAATGCATAAATGCTCTGACAAAAAAATACTTTTTAAAAAGTATCAAATATTAAACCTTTTTCAACTTATTTCGTGATTTTCAATCAGACAATGCATATTTTAATTAAACAAAACTGCACTTAGTACACACAATATAAAGTTTACGTTTAAATGTACTTGACTTTTAACACATTTTAAATATTATAAATAATTGCAAACGAAGTAGTTTTAGCTTTCCATCATATTAATAAATAAATACAGAACAAAAAAAAGTTTGCGTTGACTTATAAAATTAAAAATAAAATTTAAGCATTTGTTAAAACAAACAAAATAATATAAAATTATTTTACAGCTTAATTGATACTTATTTAAGCAATACATATAGCATAATTAAAAAGCTCTTTTTTTATATTTATTCATAACTATAGTCTTAATTTTTTTAAGTGAATGCAAACTTTTTTTTGTGCTTATGTATTGAATATACATATTAAAGTGCCTTATATACATGATACATATTAAAGTATATATTGAATTATAGATAAAATCCCATGGTATGTGTCCTTGCATTCTTGTAGTAATCAAAATATTCAGCGGGTGAATTGGCGTGTTTTTTGACTACATCGTCCAATTGCATCTGATCCGCCCAGTCAGTCTGAAATTAATTAATAATAATGATTATTCATCGGATTTTATATAAAGAAATATAAAAACTGATTTTTATGAATGAAAAATAGATAAACTATTAATGTAGACAACTACCTATTAGGTAGAATTCTACTCCTAACTATTTGAAACAATAAATAAATTTACTTACAAAATTAGGGAATTGCAATCGCTTGTGATCGAAACCCCTTTCATTGACGCATCGGAGGAGGTATAGCCTCTCTATCCAAGGCCAAATCATGTAGTCAAGCATTCCTGGACGATTCCCTCCGAAGTAATTAGTTCCTGGAATTTATATATACATGGTTTATTATAATTAATTCATACAAACATTCATACATACAAACATTCGCATTTATAATATTAAGTAAGATATTAGTGAAATAGGAAGTCGGAGGTGTGACAAACGAAAGAGATAATGTGGTCGTATATGGTGAGTATAGGTACTTAAACGGAATCATGTACAAAAACGTTATTGCTTTTTCGCCTTGCTTACCTCTAGACGCCAGCTCCTTTTCAAAAATGTCCATGGTCTGGATGATTTGTTCGCTGCCGAACGCGAAATTAGTGTCGAAACACTCTAAGCTGCCTTTAATTAACTGAAAATATATAATGCGAAATATAATGCAGAATTCAAAACCATTTATTCAGTTTAGGCCCGTGGAGGGCACTTATGAAGGTCAAATTTAAAGTTACTAAAGCTACCACCTGTTCGGAAGTCAGCCTTCAACTGAGAAGAACCGGCAAGAAACTCAGCAATATTTTTTTTTTATTAATTTTATCTATTCTAACTTTTAGGCTATTTTATAATATCAATTTAATATGTTTTTATATTTAACAATTACAAAATACTTAATATAGGTAACATTCAAAAACAAAAAAGAAATAACAAGACTACAAAATAGAAAATTACAATATTTACTTACAACCTAAAAATAAAATAAAATTATTAATTTCACAGTCCATCAGACTGTCTGCCAGTATGTCGGCAAACTTGGGATTAAAAAAAAATACCCGAGGGACTGCAACATTGCCTACCAAATGTCACGTTGGAACCACAAATATCTACGGGCTGGTTTAATAAGAAATAGAGTTATAAATATCTACCTTTCACATTTAATATTGCAATTAAAATTACGCACCTCGTTAAATCTTTCAATGAGAAGTCTGTCTTGCGCCTTCACGTAAGGATCTCTGGAATGTAAATGGTTCCGTCCGTACTTCTCGTCCAGATAATCGCAGATGACTACGCTCTCAAATAAATATTTGTCACCCTGGTCCGTTGGGATTTCTAATACAGGAATTTTCACTGGAATTAAATGTTTTGGACACGTTTTAGATCATTGTGGCATTTCCCCTCGTAAAAATAAGGAGTTTTATTCGCAAATTCATCCTCTTTAGTAAGGGTTTCAGTGTGGTTATTCATAATGTGGTTAAAGGTGGTGAGTGTGGTGGTGTACACAAGCCAATATTAGATCTAAATATTGTTGCTCTGCCAAAAACATTTTCTTACAACCTTCATTGTACCAATAAGGCCAAAGAGGTCAAACTGAATCTCACCGAATCTCACGTGGAGGAGAGGGGGGTCTCGGCAAATATCACGTAATTTTTTTGTATACTTATGATAATATCAAATCTCACGTGAGATTAGGGGCGGGGAGACGGGGTCGAGCAAAATCTCGAAAAATCACCTCACGTAATTAATGGACGCCCCCTTAGGAAAGGGAATAGAATATTCGAAGTTCATCCGGCCCTTGATTTTATTTGTGCCAAAAATAAAAATTACATACAAAAAAAAGGTTACAGAAACGAGGTATATAATTGCCACAAATCGGTGCTCCAACTCAGCGTGTTGTTGGCTGTACGTGGAAATGTAGGTACCTACGTATAGCCAACGCTGATCTTCACTTGATTGATCAGTGACAACATCACTGATCTGAGGAACTGACTGAACTGAGGCTGAAGCACGCGAAGGGAATCGCCTTCTAAGTGCTGCTGCTGCACCGGGAGGTTTTTAACATTTTTTTATTAGGTTGGGTATTAGAAAAACCAGTGTTCCAAGGATTCTTTACTGGCTCATTGTAGGCCATAGAATCCAACGTCACTATCACTAATTGATAAAGCACATATTGCAACAAAATCTAGACTAATATTCAGCTCAAATATTACGTTTTACTCAAGGTTTCGTCAAAATTGCTAGACCGTATAGTGCGGAAATCTGTCAGTGTTCAGGGTCAAATTTTGAAAGATGTTATGTCTAGATTGTCCACATTTTGTACAACCTTTGTCTAGAAGATGGCAGTGTGCATTGTGATGTTAAATGTACATTGGAATTTGGAGTGTTATGAATCTCCTTCAAGTAAGGCTTTTGAAGTAAACATAAACTTAGTCTAGAAGCTATTTAGGTCTTTGTAGATTTCAAATGAAGAGCTAAAGTCACCCAGAATGTTGAGCCCTTTAAGAAAACTATGGTAAAGCTTTACAGGGAAAAATTGTTATTATTCATCAGTCACTTTTGAATAGCATACATTGTGTTTATTATTCATTTATTTTTCATCACACGATAGGTTGCGGATAAGAATTTCAGAGCCTTTCCATGAGAAATTTCACTTCAAAAACGAACGAAAGAAATAGAATGCAATTGCTAACCTCAGACGTTCTTTTGTTTAGTGATTTATTAATAATGATTATGTAAGTTATATGGGCAGGAATTTGTCATCGAATTAAAGGGCACTTCTGCTTAGCAGTTGGATGTTTGGTAAATGCTGGAAAAGGTTAGGCTAATCCACCAGATATCTGAGTGACTTGGTAAGCTGTGAAAATTAAGTGATTCTATTGGAGTAGAAAAACATCTCTTGTGGAAATGCAGCTGGGTTTAATGCCAGCTCTTCTCAACCTTTCGAACCAGCATGAGAGTCAGACCACAGTGAGTTTCGACATTTCGGGGTATCAAGTCCAGTGCCCTAGGCATCTTTATATTTTTTTGGAAGGGATGACGCGACGAAGTTCGTCGAACGCTGAGGGGTCTCAGCCAAAGGTTTTAGATTGTAAGCAACAGCACATTCAGGACGCCCCCTGTGGGGCTAGGACCTAGGGCTCAGGGCGTTGCGGGGGGGTCACAAGACTTTTTTACCAGATGGCTTCGTGCTCTTATAAAAAGCAAATGAGCATAGCTGTACCATAATAAAACTTACATCGAGGGTTATTGGCTTTGAACCACTCTGGAAGCCTCAACGGATCCAGCTTGCAGACCTCATACTTGGCCCTCTTTGCCTCCAAGATCAGCAGGACCCTGTGACCGTATGGGTTCATGTCCACATGGTATAAACGAAGCTTGTCGTTCAGAGGCGGTGGTGGAGCAGCTCCTGGAACAGAGTGAGAGTGACATGATGAGAGAGTCCACAGTGGCATCCAATAATTACGTGAGGCGATTTTGAAGATGTTTCGACCCCCCTCTCCCTTTGGCTCGACCCCCTCTAAGTACCCCCTCTGATCTCGTGAGGACACTGCTACTTTGTGGCGCACGTATGACTTGAATATATGTATTATTAAGCCATATCTTAGTGGAGCAACATTTTTAATTAGTTCAGGTTTCTGGCAATTTGACACTGTTTGGTTTAGATACTGTTTGTTTTTTTTTAATTTTCTGTGTATCAGTACACAGGTGGGGACATAATAAATAACATATATTATATAGTAGCTAATATTCAGATCTTCTTCTCTCTTCTTACTTTCTCGTCTATACAACGTGTTACAAAATACCAAGACGAAGGTCGCGGGTTCGATTCCCACCCATGACAAACATATGTGTGCATGAACCTGTCTGTTTGTTCGGTGTCTGGGTGTAAATATCTATATAAGTATGTGTTTAGAAAAAGTAGTATATGTAGTATATCAGTTATCTGGCTTCCATAGTACAAGCTCTGCTTAGTTTGGGATCAGATGGCCGTGTGTAAAGAATGTCCCAGAATATTTATTTATATGTAATCCATGTTATAATATACTATATATGTGCCAAGTTCCATTCAAACCTGTTGGGCAGTTTTTGCGTGAACGCGTCAAACATCCATACATACTCACAAACATTCGCATTCATAATATTAATAGAATGTCGCATCTGAACAGAATATCCGTGGGGTCAGAATAGAGAAATTTACATTCTGACCTACTTATAGCCATTTCGATGATTTGATCTATTATTGCATGAAAATGATGCTGATGCTGTGGTACTTGAGGTATTTTTAAACCACAGTCGCGTACCTATATCTTCCTCAATCCAATGGATTAAAGCCAGGAGATTCTTCACAAATTGTTACCTGATCCCAGCAGAGTGTACTGCCTGTACTATGGCTATCAGGTATCTTTACTACATTTACTTTTTAAATAGATATTTACACCCAGACACAGAACAAACACACATGTTCATGCACACAAATGTTTGTCCTGGGTCAGAATCAACGCACGACCTTGGCTTGGCAGTCAGGGATTAAAATCTAATTAGAAATTACAAAATAGAAGCTTTCATTTATGTAGATCCGAATCGTCTTGTCGAGACCACCTCGGTAAACGTAGTGTAGTGCGCCCTCCAGCTAGATGGAGCGATGATATACGCAAGCTGGCTGGCAGCGGTTGGAAACAAAGAGCTGAAGATCGAGCTCAGTGGCGTGCCATAGGTGAGGTCTATGTCCAGCAGTGGACGGAGATAGGCTTGCATCTATGAACGCGCCTACAATCATTCACCACCCGCACTACAGTGATGTGGCGACATCCATGAACGAGTAGGAACACGCGAGAATCCTACATCGCACTATCAAGATTCTCTCAGGATTTGACATATATACAAGCATCCAACATCAACAGCGGCGGAAGATCTTCCCTTTTAAATGGAGGAGTCTCATACCTCGCTCCTCCATAGGCTGATGATGATGAATCGACTTGTCTATCGAATCGGTTGCTTCCCGAACTCCTAACTAACCTTAAGTGTCTGATAAATAAGGCCAATGTCATAAAAAATACCTGTGCATTGGTATAGTCGTTCAAATCTGAAGCCTGTTTTAACAGTTAGAATTGTCATACAAAAATCAACTTTATTCCGTAAGTAACAAGGTTCACGTCTTGATTCAATGATGAATTGTGTGATAATCAAAATTCAAAACCATTTATTCAGTTTAGGCCTTCGGAGGGCACTTATGAAGGTCAAATTTAAAGTTACTGAAGCTACAACCGGTTCGGAAGTCAGCCTTCAACTGAGAAGAACCGGCAAGAAACTCAGCAAGGTTACATACTTTTTTATTTGTTATATAAATTTTTAGGCTATTTTATAATTTCAATTTTACATAATTTTATATTTGACAATTACAAAATACTTATTATAGGTAACATTAAAAAACAAAACAAAATAGAAAATATGTAACAATAATTAGGTACCTACTTACAACTTAAACAAGAGATTTAGAGGTGCACTGTGCAGAGAGCAGCTATTTCCATAATGTAAATGAACTCAATCACCACGTTTTAAGGTTGATTTTTCTTTAACATTTTTATTTGACAAAACGGACTTGCTAAATGACGATTTTAATACATTCAGCATTCTAAATAAAGTACAAACAAACGCCAGACGTAGGCACTTGCTATTTGCATTTCGGGTCAAGGCCCTGTAAGTTATATCAATATTTTAAATACATACAACGGTTGCTGTATTCGCAACTTGATCAATAATTTGTTGTGAACCAGCGTTGCTTAGGAAACAGATGTTTGGTATTGCAAAAAAACTAGCGTATATTTTTGAGATATTTTGTGGTGGTTCCGTGCATATCTGTCACAATTTTTGTTTTTTATATATCGACGGGTAAAAGGCGACTTCACTCAACCGCCATTTTTGATGACAGTAACATTTTTCTCAAAATAAAAAAAAAAATCAAAATTCAAAACCATTTATTCAGTTTAGGCCTTCGGCGGGCACTTATGAAGGTCAAATTTAAAGTTACTGAAGCTACAATTCTTCATACATTGAATTCTCAATGAATTATACTACTTTGATGAGGGCCCAGGCACAAATGCGTTGAAGCTTGCATTTAGTTTTAATATTCAACAGCTTCGATGTGGAATGTTAAGAAGTTTAGATGCAGTACCTATCTGTTTTTGGGTTTTAATGTTTTCAAATAGCTCTCCTGTAAAGTTTTCAAAATGGCGCTTGAATCAAGTCAAATATATCGTGCTCAGTCTTAATAGTAACTAAAAATGTATATTCATCTCTCTCTAACAGGTACCTATATCGTAAGGTAGCATTTATTTTCTTTCCCTTTCTTTGCGCGTATATAATGATGTGCTTGTATAATAAATACGCCAGTGTATGTAACATGATAAAATTGACCGTCGGATCGATATCAATCCTATTTCAAAAGCTTTAAAGTACATTTTTCAATAACATTCTTAATGGTTAAAAGGGGTTTCGTATATTGGACAGGTTATAACTTGAATGAAGATAATACTTGAGTTTATAAATATAAGGTAGCTATTACAATGCTCATTTAAATGCATGTCAAGTTAAAACCAGTTTGCCGCCAATATGTTTAAAATCGTCTCAAACTAAGGGGCCCGTTTTGCCTGACAATAATGCCATACAACAATAAACTCTATACCTTTAAAATAAAGAACATAGCTGTTCGAATTTCGAAACAATAAATTTAAAAAATATGACATTCCAATGATAGTCAAAAAGAGGCCCCGTTTTGGGGAAGAAATTATAGAAATATTTATGCCAGACGCCTTCTGTGAGTCGAATTGGTTTTTATAATAAACTAAAAATACTATAAGTTTAAATTTTATCATTATTTAATATGAGCAGAAATTTTGGGTTTAAAATAGAAGCGGAACCCTAATAATGCACACTTTAATCAAACTAGTTTTTTAATCTGTTGTTTGTTTAATTAATTAGGTAAACGTTACATTAGGCTGTATATTGATAAGATGTGATAAAATTAAATAACTTTGTTTTTTTTTTCCTTCATAAGCAACAACGAAACGCAATTGACATAATTTTGCAAACTCTGCGTGTTGATGTACATGTAGACTTTCCTACATAATGCAAGTGTGTAGGTAAGTCTGTGCAATGACATCATGGCGTAGCAAAACAGCTGTTTTATGCACACATTGATAAAATTCATAACTTCTATAGTTTAAAAATAAATTCCAGATAGGCACACTGTATTTTAATTTCGGTCACTTAAAAAAAGAAACGCAAATGGTTGAAAAAAGATTTCAATTTCTTTAATTTAAAAATGAAAATGTTTTACCACTATTTTTTTAATGCAACCTTCTCGGTGAAAACGATGAAAAAAAGTAATATGCAAATTTTAAAAACACTTTTGAATTGGTAACTTTTATTAAAAATAAATCGAAATGACGATGCACGATAAGTCCATAAATTATAAATAAGTATTTATGTAAATATTTAATTAAATATGGAGATAAAAACTTACCGGCAGTCCTTTGTTGGTAGAAAGCCATTTTACTTTTTCACTCGACGTAATTTTTAATTAATAGTTAGCAAAACGCTGCTATGCCCACTGATACCGGTGTTGAAATAGCGTAAATGGTGTAACGTCACATTTAAAATTATAGCTTCTTACTATGACATCATGCCTGACCTGGTTATCTGTTACGCTGTCGAATTAGAGACACGAAAACATTTAGATTAAGTAAAGCAAAGTATGGCTCTTTAAATCGGTCGTGTAATGTACAGAAGGTCGCTTCACATAGGTGTTTGTCCTCTTTTTACAAGCTTACCTACTTTATTAAAAATATTTAAAAAAACGAATGTTTCGTGTGATGAACAAAAATTTCCAGTTATTGATTTTATGACTAAGCTTTGTAAGTGCAGGTACACTATTGAATGCGTTCAGAGCATCTCCAAGTATGTTTCATGAATCGAAATGCAAAGTTTCTGAACAGAATATATAAATTATTAATTCTTGAAGTTTAATATAATTACACACAATATTTAAATTAAGACAAATAAAATACTATTTTATATAATTATTAAATAGTTGTTTAATTACCTATCTAAAAGAGCTAGATTTTATTTTTACCTTTGTTTATAATGTATTATGTCATCGATTGAATTACATTAAATAGTTAAAAGTACTTTATTACTTGATGCCAACAATCGATCGTTAATTTATTACCTATCTATACGGTACCTACCAAAAACGGGAAAAGCAATAACTAAAGTCATTTTTCCTCCAAGAGTTGCCAAATAGTATTATTTCTACTGTTTGGTATATTCTCCCTGAACATTTTGACGTAAAACATTAGATCCAATGTACATTTTTGCGGTCTCTAAATTACTTTTAAAGCGACCGAGCGATACAATTAAAACTTATGGAATTGAATGAATGAAATTAAACTTAGCTTTCAAATGATTACTTATTTATTTTTATTATTAAATAATAAGCTACAACATGAAAATTTATAACTAAAGAGAAGTAAATAAATTAAAAATGTATGAAAATCATCAATAAAATACCAAATAAAGTACCAAATCTATCTGTATTATTCTAGTAACATTTGCAGAAAATCACAATGGCCTGTCAGGTGCGGAACCTCTGTCTCTGTCTCACTAAGTGTAACTGTTATTATTGATCTCGTTTTTATGCTTGAAATCAGAGAATGTATAGTTTATAAGTTTGTACTTACATGACGGAGGAGAAACAAAACCTTATGTCAAATGTCAAAATTATAGAATTTTTATAGAAATCGTAAACAAAAACTTATTATTAATTCAAGTGGAAATATCTTAGATTACAAGACTTTACATAACTAAGTAACTGTTAATTAGTTGTACAATATTTTTTACATTATATCATAAAAGCGTAAGTACATAGAGAAAAATCATTAATATAAAATATAACTAATTTTAATCCAAAAAAAAAAATCATTTTAGTTTGTGTACACACATGTTTCGTACACTCTAGTTTTCCCTTAGATGTGCTATATAGCCGGTCTAAATTAATCTACCTTAATTATTCCCGCCACTTTTATTTTCAATTCGAAATCTAGTATTTATTTGGTTTGTTTATGCATGACTGCATCAGGCAGGTGGGTAATTATTAAATTACAAATTCTCTCAAAGTAGGGCTGCTCTAAAAACAATATTGGGGCCTAAGATCACTTAATCATGATAAAAGGTTCCATTTTCAGTTCATTACAACTCCAGTTATAATCTTATATAGATACCTGTTGAGTAAACACAATATTTTTGGTAAATAAGTAATTGATTTACTGTTCATATGATGGTTTGTAACCCTTTATGACTGTGCCAAGTTTGTTTTATTTATTAGTACAATATTAAGTTTAATATATTATACTAATATTTAAAATTATTTGCTTTTAATTAATTTAACAAATATTGACAGGGCAATTGGCTTGTGGTTAGAAACCATGACCACATTACAGCTGGTCACTCTAATAAAGAAAATCTATAATATACATTAAGTATATCAGCTATCAGGTTTTAATAGTACAAGGTATGTTTAAAACAATGTGTGCAAACTTTAAAAAAAATATTTTATACAAGCTGCCCCCTGCGGTTTTACCCACATTCCTAAGGTATGCCATTTTCCCTGGAGTAAATTAAGCCTATATGCTATTCCAGGATATGCTATATCTATGTGCCAAGTTTCATCCAAATCTGACTGCTAGTTTTTGCATGGAAGAGTAACAAACATCCATACATACAAACATTTTCATTTATAAAACACTTAAAACCATAGTGCAGTTGCAGGATTTTTATTCGAACTGTGCCGCAGAAGACCTACGTGTGTATTCTGGCAGTACTTTAGGGCAGAGTTCACTTCTAGGCTTTACATCTCACCACCTATAGTATTTTTTAAATGATTGTGATGCATGAGTTGTGTGACACATTGTGTTTAAAAGATTTGTCAATGGTTTATGTTTATTTCGACATAAAGAGATACCGTCACAGAAAAAGGTCTCATGAAGTATTTAGTTTAGTAACAGTAAGTAAGCAGTGCCGGATTAAGCAAGCGCGGGGCCTGTAGCAAATTCTGTCGAGGGGCCTTTTGTCTGTTATGGGTTCTTAAAAATAATCGGTGGTGGGCGGCCTTAGACACGCGTGGTCCCGTTTTGCGCGGGGCCGCGATTTGCGTGGGGCCCTCTTTTGCGCGGGGCCCGTAGCTATTGCTACGTAGTTAATCCGGCCCTGTAAGCAAGGAGTTTTGAAAATTCACCCCGTTCAGGGGGAAAAGGGGGGTGCAAAGTGAGTATGGAACAACGTGTATGATCTTACAATAATTTTTCATTGAATCTTTAAAGGGTACGAAATAAGAACGAAGAAGTCAGTAGAAAATGGAATTAGAAATTATTTATTTATTTATTTATTAAAGGGCAACCAACAAGACATACACCAACAATATTACATTTCATTTAATTATAGGCATTACCACACATTATATTTTATTATTAATTTTAAGACAGATATAAAAACCATTTCAAACAAGCCTTTGCTGCGTGAACTAACAGAGTTATAGAATAACCATTTACTACATCTCCTTTACAGGAAACAATAATTGATGGAGACTCTATCAGTAGAAGAAGTGGTAATAAAATGTGAAGTGATAGAGATATCTGACGAAGACTCTGACGAGAAGGCTGAAGCTATAAAGAAGTAAGTTTATTGTTAGCACTGTTTCAAAGTTAGTTGTTGTCACCACTCCTTTTCCACAACGACTGATTGATTTGAATTAAATTTGTCACAGAAATAGAAAACATTAAATTTTTTTTTTTATGGGAAGTGGTCACAGCCGCCTATGGACATTTGCAACGCCAGGGCATCGCCAATGCGTTGTCGACCCTGAGACGTGAAGTTGTTAAGTCTCATTTGCCTGTAATAGCACCGGCCTTACCTTTCTAACCGAAACACAGTAATACAAGTGCACTACTGCTTCACGGCGGAAATCGGTTAGGTGGTAGTACCACCCCGGACGAACTGCACTAAGAACTCTACTAATCATATCAATTTACAAAAATCTAGGTTTTTCTATAGGGGTGGAACAGCGGAGTGGATCATCATCATCATCATCAGCCTATCTCCGTCCACTGCTGGACATAGGCCTCACCTAGCGGAGTGGATACTAGTTATTAATTCAGACTAATATACATACTATGTTGATTCGGTTGATGGGCTACTTGATTTTGATTCACCAGGACAAAGATTTGTGCGCATGAACATGTCTGTTAGTTCTGTGTCTGGGTGTACATTCTTAGAAGTACTTCGTGCTCTTTAGTACTACCACCATACACATTTCCGCCGTGAAGCGGAAGTGCACTTGTATTACTGTGTTTCGGTTAGAAAGGTGCCGGTGACATTACAGGCACATGAGACTCTCAGGGTCGACAACGCATTGGCGATGCCCCCTTTTATAGCAAATTTCCGGCTTTTTCGTTGGCGGCGGTGACCACTTACCATCAGGTGGACCTACCTGTGGACTCAGAACATCACTGCTTATTTCTTTTATATTTATTAATTACAGAAAGAAGAGAAAAAGGAAACGCACGGTACCCAAAGAGAGATCGCCATGTGAACACTGCGCTAAAACATTTCAAACTAAATATGAATTGAGGAAACACCTTCGCACGCACACAGGTGAAAGACCCTATATGTGTACAACCTGTGGGAAGACTTATACACAGCCAGGACATTTGAGTATACATCAGCTATCGCACACAGGTAAGACTATCTAACTATGCCCCATCTGGGGCATCCCCAGCGTTGGTTAACTTTAGCTTAGCAAAACCTTCTAATATTATAAACGCGAAAGTTTCTATGCACGGATGTATGTTACTCTTTCACGCAAAAACGATTGGGCTGTAACTTGACACATATAATAGGTAGAAAATGCCATGGAATTGTTGGCTCATTTGTTTTTATTGGTTTCAGGTACAAAAAATTTCAATTGTGGCCATTGCGGCAGCTCCTTCTACCGGAAAGCGGACCTGGACCGCCATCAACGCATTCACTTAGGCATCAAACCTCACACATGCGAAATATGCTCGAAGAGCTTCACGCAGAAGAACAATCTGGTGATGCATGTGAAGATGCATGTTGGGGACCGGGCACACGTGTGTTCTGTGTGCGACAAACGCTTCATGACCAGAAGTAAAATGTTATTGCATTCCAAGCGGCATGAAAAGGATAAAAAGGTGAAACCGGAGTTTGTTGTTGATTAGGTAATGTTAGGATTGAGGTTACGTGTTTATATAGGTTAATTTTTTATAACCGGTTTTTCGTGGATTCATTTCAAAAACCGGTTTTTGTGGGTCCATTTCAAAAAACGGTTTTTAGTGGGTTAATATCGTAAGCCGGATTTTTTAATCGGTTAGTGTTAATAATGGGATTTAAAAAATCGGTGTTTGGTGGGTGTCTCTCGATAACCGGGCTTTTTCATCAGTTGTTAAAAAAAAAGATTTTAATGGGTTAATTTGAATAGCCGGTTATTAAATGGTTTTTTTAAACCGGTTCAGTTAATGTTGATAAAGGGTTTATTTCAAAAACCGGATATTTAAATGTGTTAATATCGATAACCGGTTAATATTTTTTCTACATCGTAAGGTCGTCCTGTTATGTGCTAGAATGTTTTGTTAAGTCTATTAAGAAACCATGTCACTGTGGTACGGTACTTAGGGTACTTAGGGTAATTTGAGTACCCTTCTGGTTCTAGTTCCTTATTAAAGGACCTATGGAGAAATGCTGAATACCTTTGTTATAAGTTTACAATAAGATATTGTTTGTGTCAAAGCAGCGTATGTATATATACATGTTTATCTATTATACATATATAACATATCTCCACGCCGTTTATCCCCGAAGAGGTAGGCAGAGAGGTAAGGAGGCACAGATTTCACTGAAGATATTTTTAAGCACCAAGTAGTGAGGGCCGAGTTACCATGGCGGGGGCCTCTAGGCAATGCATACTACAGTGTCTCTATTCTAACATTTTGTTTTTACCACAACGCAGTTATATTCATACCAAGCTGTTGTGCAACAAAAGTTAGTAAGTCAATGATAATATAAAAATAAGGCAATTATATTATCATTGAGGGTTTGTTAAAAGGAATTGTCAAGATTATATGTACAGTAAAAAAAATTTTCTTTTTGAGTCGCGGGGCCCTTTCCGATTTGGGGCCCCTAGGCATCCGGATGCTGGATAAAACGGCCCTGCATCTGGTGATCATTGTCGTCTCTCGGGCACGTTTCCAATCCCAGGCTATCATCATCAGGTGATCATTTATAAACAAAAACACATAGATATTATCATGCTCGATCCGGGAATCGAACTAAGGACCCCCGAGGTATGACCACTGAGGGGATAAGGTTGAAGATACATATTTACATAATAATTTTACTAGATAATAATAATTAAATATACATTTTTAAATGAATTATTTTTTTGTTTACTTTTTTTTATTTTTTTTCATCAACTAAATTATCATTGTATTGTATACCTTATGTCAAATGTTTAAAGTCTATTTCACGTTAGCGTTACGTCTCATAGCAAAAATATTACTAGACTCAATCGTTATTTGGAAAACAGATCACAATATTTTAGTGTGTACTATGGCCGCTATAACGACAAAAGAAATTAATAATAAAATTTTCATTTCCCATACAAAAAAGTTGTTTTTTTGGCGGTTTGTTAAATACTAGCCGTTCCCCGCGGTTTTACCCGCGTTCCCGAAGGATTTTAATTTTTCTAACGTTAAAAAGTATCCTATGTATTAAATTAATAATAATAATATCCCGGGACATTCTTTACACGCGGCCATCTGATCCCAAACTAAGCAGAGCTTGTACTATGGAAACCAGGTAACTGATATACTACATATACTACTTTTTAATCTTCTAAATTCATTCTTATATAGATATTTACACCCAGACACAGAACAAACAGATATGTTCATGCACACAAATGTTTGACCTGGGTGGGAATCGAACTCACAACCTTCGACTTGGCAGGCAGGGTCTCTAACCACCGAGTCAACTGGCCCGTCAGAAAACTACCTGAGTACCTAGGTTATAGGTATTATTATATCTGTGAGTAGTAGAGCTACTAGTGCAGAGTTCGTCCGGGGAAGTACTACCACGTTACCCATTTCTGCCGTGAAGCAGAGCACCTGTATTACTGTATTTCGGTTAGAAAGGTAAGGCCGGTGACATTACAGGCACATGAGACTTAACAACATCACGACTCAGGGACGACAAAGCATTGGCGATGCCCCTGGTGTTGCAAATGCCGGCAGCGGTGACCACGTACCATCAGGTGGACCGTCCGCTTGTTTGGCGGAAGAAAAACTAAACAATTGTAACTGAGAAGAAAAGAAATGATAAAAAGTTATTCTGATATTTCCTTTGTAACTCTTTCATGCAAAAAATACAAAACGGATTTGGATGGAACCAGGCACATACAGTGTGTGAAGGATAGTTTTCTGAAGGTTTTTCCTTTTTGTGTCAAATAACAATTCAAATTTGCCGTTTCTTTTTTAAGTACGCCGACAAACAGAGATACCTGATGGTAAGTGGTCACCGTCTATAGAAATTTGCGATACCATGTTGTTTTTTTTTTTGAAGGGACGAATGTGTTAGCCTAAAATGGCTCTGTTCAGTTTTGAGGTGATGGTCAGGACCTTGTTTTCTATTGGGCACTCTGGGCAAGTGCCCAGGGCCCCGCAATCCATGGGGCCCCTAATTCGGAAGGAATGGAAGCCGTTGGACGGCCAGAGGTTACAGAAAACATGCGATAGATCGTATCGTCAGATCGAATCGTTGTCGCGCTCTTAG
Source organism: Habrosyne pyritoides (assembly GCA_907165245.1). Lineage (NCBI taxonomy): Eukaryota > Metazoa > Arthropoda > Insecta > Lepidoptera > Drepanidae > Habrosyne > Habrosyne pyritoides. The sequence goes on from OU015614.1 coordinate 2,424,508, forward strand.
AACCTTCAAAGCATAATCTTAGGGGCCCTGTTACCCTAGAGCCCAGGGCCTCCTATAGTTTAAAGACGGCCCTGGTGATTGTGCTTCAAAGGGACCCTATTTCCTTATAATATTTAGATAAATCTTGTATGGTGGTACAGAGCCCGGTTTTTTTTGGAAAGTAATGTAATTGGATGGGGCTATTCGATGTAGGAGAGTATGGATGTACTTACTTAGCATTGTTTTCATAATAAATAAAATATATACTTAAATAATGTTTATTTAAAATACTTACTTCAAATTGTTAGAATTAAGTATTTACGTTTTTTCTTGAATAAAATCATTCCAATTGTGTGTTTATAGTTTTATTAATTTATTGTGGATTCACCCATTTTCACAGGATTATAACAGCCTATGTTACTTCTGAATAAGTTAGCTTTCTAATAGTCAAATAATTATTAAAATCGGTCCATGTTACATGTCTGTTGTGTAAACGAGTAAGAAACAGCCATCCTAATAAAAATAACGCATTTATAATACTACCTATTCCCCGCGGTTTCACTCGAATTCTCGTAGGATGTCACATTTTCCCAGTATAAAAAGTATCCTATATGTTCTTCCAAGGCATGGATTATTACTTGTACTTACACATACATATTGCAATCTATGTGCCAAGTCTCACTTTCGCTTTTATTATACTAGCTGTCCCTTGCGGTTTCACCTTCGTTTTCGAGGATTCATTTTGCAGTATAAAAAGTATCCTATATGCTAGTCCAGGTTACAACCTATACAACGTGTTACAAAATACCCTGTAAGAATATAATTAATTATCAAAGCCAACAACCCTAGTAAGCTGTCATGTCAGGCAACCAGATTATTTAACAGAAAGGCCTACGTACCAATTTTACCTAATAATTGTCTACTTTAATAGTTTTTTTCTATTTTTCATTCAGAAAAATCAGTTTTTTTATTTTTTTGGGTACGTTATACAGCGTTACTACGGTTCTTAAATATTGTGAATGGACTCGTTATAAGGCCCCATTTAACCTCCTTTCGACTTTACGGGTAGTTTTGTAACACGTTGTATATGTATGGGCCAAATATCATTCAAATCTGTTTCGTAACTTTTCCGTAGGTAAAGAGTAACAAACGTCCAAACAACCATCCATCCTCAAAACGTTTGGCATTTATAGATAAGTACCTGGATGGCCGAGCATTGCTCGGGATTTCTTTACTAACGTAACTTCTACCGTATTCTCTTTTTTAAAGCACTGTCATATATACCTAGATACGAATTAGATGCGATTATAAAGGGCTCCCAATAACAGTATTTCTCACAAAAGATGTCACTTGGAAACCTTACCTTCTAATGACATTGTAGCAGTTTTCATTGCCTAAAAACACGGATGAAACAATATTTTCTGAATATGAATCCTAGCTAGATCGATTTAACGCCCCCGAAACCCCCTGCATACTCAATTTCATGAAAATCGTTGGAGCCGTTTCCAAGATCCTAATTATATATATGTATACGCAAGAATTGCTCGTTTTAATAGAATGCTGGGGTATTACGATATTTTCCTTCACCTAAAGCTGAAGTATTGTAGGGTTCTAAACCACTACCTTCTCTTCAGATCTCGTGACGAGCAAAACCACGCGGCGAGTGCTAGTCTGACAATAAACACGCATCTTTAGTGCAAATACAATGTAATGCGATATGCAGTGAAGTTAAAATGAAAGGCGTGTCAGACAGGATGATCCTAATGTGTTCTTATTTGTTGAGAAAAGTCATATCATTGTTTGACATTAACATAGACAAGTACTGAAACAAGAAAATATTAATTAGTTTACAAAAACCAACGATAGCAGTGAAACTTTTATATTACAAGGAAACATTTTAATTATTCGTCAAACATGTCTGATATAAAAATAAAAAAATAAAAATCACTTTTGAATAGCATAAGTACACTGTGTTTATAATTCGTTTATTTTTCGTCGCACAAAAAGGTTGCGCATCAGAATTTCAAAGCCATCCCATAACTATCCCGCCTACACAGATGACGTGAAGGCCCTCATAATTATGTATTGTCATTTTTATATATTAAAAAAGAAAAAAACTTCTAAAAAGTTTTACTTCAAAAAAACGTCTTCAACACTTTGCTCATAATTATGATTATTTATAAATTGAAACTAAAATGTTACAAATAATATTTCGTTGTTAGGTAATTTGTAGAAAATTTTTAAATGATGAACTTAAATATTTACTCTAATTAATTCGTTACTTTTAGAGACTGTACCAGCCAGGGAAAGAAAAACAAACAAGTGAAAAAGTGAACCTCCTTGTTGTAGTTCGTTAAAAATAGGGCAAAGTCTGTAGGCATAATTTGACTAACCAAGCTATCTCGGGAAATGGTGACATCCCTCGGGAACGCGGGTAAAACCGCGGGGGCCAGCTAGTCACTACATAGTATAAACAAAGTCGCCTCCCGCCGTCTGTTACATCTTTTACATCCTTAAAACTTCGCAACGGATTTTGATGCGTATTTTTAATAGATAGAGTGATTCAAGAGGAAGGCTTATATAACTAATAATAAATAAATAAATGGCTGGCAGCGGTTGGAAACAAAGAGCTGAAGATCGAGCTCAGTGGCGTGCCATAGGTGAGGCCTATGTCCAGCAGTGGACGGAGATAGGCTGATGATGATGATGATGATGATGAAATAAATAAATGAATAAATATCCCGGGACATTCTTTACACACGGACATCTGGTCCCAAACTAAGCAGAGCTTGTACTATGGAAACCAGATAACTGATATACCACGTATACTACTTCTTTCCTTCTAAATACATTCTTATATAGATACTAGTTGTCCCCCGCAGTTTTACCCGCGTTCCCGTGGGATGTCACATGTATTATACATAAAAACCTTCCTCTTCAATCACTCTATCTATTAAAAAAAACAGCATCAAAATCCGTTGCGTAGTTTTAAAGATTTAAGCATACATAGGGATATAGGGACAGAGAAAGTGACTTTGTTTTATACTATGTAGTGATTGACACCCAGATACAGAACAAACGGACATGTTCATGCACACAAATGTTTGTCCTGGGTGGGAATCGAACCCGCTACCTTCGGCTTGGCAGTCAGAGTCGCTAACTACCAAGCCAACTGGCTTGTAATACATATTAGGTTGGGGAAAAAGTCCTTTCGCATTATAGTATGTTTGAACTTGTAATAAAATCGCTTTGGCTATACTATTTGTATCTGGCTGGTTTTGGTATCATTAGAAAGTTTAAATTTTAAAGAACATAATTCCAAATTCAAATTAGAAAAATGTGTGATTTGCTTTTGTTTTTCGTACCGCCAAGATGAGTGAATCTAATGAAGAAATTCGATTCATTTTAAAATTTTACTACAAAAAAGGTAAAAATGCAACGCAAGCCGCGAAAAAAATTTGCGATGTTTATTGACCTAGTGCAGTGTCTGTGAGAGTAGCACAAATTTGGTTTAAGCGTTTTCAATCCGGAAATTTTGATGTCAAAGATGCACGTCGCTCTGGTCGCCCCATTACGGATAAAATGGATGCCAATTTTGAAAAAGTCTAGCAAGATCGGCATATTAGTAGTTACGACGTAGCTGAAGAACTGGGAATTGACCACAAAACAGTTTTGGCGCATTTGAAAAAACTGGGTACACAAAAAGCTAGATATTTGGGTACCTCACGAGCTCACTGAAAGAAACCTAATGAACCGTGTACTCATTTGTGATTCTTTATTACGACGTCATGAAACCGAACCATTTTTGAAGAAGCTGATAACTGGTGATGAAAAGTGGATCACGTACGACAAGAACGTGCGAAAAAGGTCGTGGTCAAAGGCCGGTCAGGCTTCACAGACTGTGGCGAAACCCGGGTTAACTCGCAACAAGGTGATGCTGTGTGTGTGGTTGGATTGGAAGGGCATTATTCATTATGAGTTGTTACCACCAGGTAGGACCATCGATTCTGAACTCTACTGCGAACAACTGATGAGATTAAAGCAAGAAGTTGAGAGAAAGCGGCCAGAATTAATCAACAGAAGGGGTGTGGTTTTTCATCATGATAACGCTAGCCTCACACATCTTTAGCCACTCAGCAAAAATTAAGAGAGTTTGGCTGAGAGGTATTAATGCATCCGCCGTATAGTCCTGACCTTGCACCTTCAGATTTCCACCTGTTTCGGTCTCTTCAGAATTCTTTAGGCAGTGTCAGGTTAACATCACGAGAGGACTGCCAAAACCACTTGTCGCAGTATTTTGATCAGAAGTCCCAAAAATTCTATAGCAATGGGATCATGTCCCTACCTACAAGATGGCAAAAAGTTATCGAACAAAATGGTACCTACATACTTTAGTTAAATGTAAATAAACTATATTAAAAATGTTTTGAATTTTCTTAAAAAATGCGAAGGAACTTTTTCCCCAACCTATTACATATTATAGTAGAGAAACACTGATCATTTTAGAGGTTTCTAATGTGACGGCGTAAATAAATAAATTTATTTACGCTTACATTGTAAACGCTGTTTGTATCAACATTGCACCCGTGCGAAGACGGGGTGGGTCGCAAGTATATTATAAATGCGTACATCTGGATAGATTGATGATTTTTACTCAGTCACGCTTGAACGGCGAAAGTATCGGGATGAAATTTGGCACAGAGGTAGATTATAGTCTCGAATAGCAGATTGGTTTTTTACAACTGAAATATGTAACATCCCTTGAGAACGTGGGAAACCGCGGGGTATCGTTAGCCGTAGTCCGTTTAAAAAGTTTTGAAATGTCAAAGTAGGCCTACAGAAATGCAGACGGTCCATCTGATGGTAAGAGGTAACCCCCGCCTATGGACATTTGCAACACCAGGGGCACCGGTGTTAAGAACCGGGCTTCTTACCTCTCTAACCGAAACACTACATGTTTGCTGCTTCACGGTGGAAATGGGTAAGATAGTAGTATTTCCCCGGACGCATGAATCCCTCGACTACTTCTCTAGTCTATACACGTAAAAGTCTATAAATGTGTCGTACCTATAGATTTCAGAACAGCTGGACTATTGTTTTTTTTTTTTGGATGTTGAAGGTTAGACGCTAGTGGCTCTTTCACCCTTACGCGGACAAGTTCGGCGAGCGCAGAAATGAAATGAAAATCATCCCGGGAAATTTCACCATCCCCAGGGAATGGGGGTGAAACCACACGGGAAATCTAGTAATAAATAAATAAAATCGATACACTAAGTCAATCCGCGGGAAAAACTAGTATTTTTATATGGCAACAACACGATTCACTTTAAAATCTCGTCGCGTTTTGTACTCTCATATTTCCATACTTTTATAGAAAAAGTTTGTGATATTAATTTAAATATTTTGCAAACTTTTATTTATTGCCATAATCAGGGCTGGTTTATACTCTGTGAAATATATATTTTTGCACTGTTCGAATAATTATAACGTGATAAGTGAAGATGTAGGCGAAGGTAGTAAGGATACAAAGCCTGGAGCACATTCTTGGTCAATTTTAGGGCAGTAGTCTGCAGGGTATAACAAATTATTAGCTAAAATTTAAATTACCTCGATTTAGTACCCTCAGCGCTTATCGAAAATATGCGACTTCATATGCGAGTAGAAATTCTGACCCGCAGCCTTTTTGTGACACGAAATATAAATAAATGTTAACACAATCTATGCTATTCAAAAGTGATTGATGAATAATTAAAATGGTTCCCTGTAATTAAAAAGTTTCACTTATATAGTGCGTCTTTACGATACACTACGTTTTTTATTAAATTATCGATTGGTTTAGGCTTCATGACTTAACACAAACTTGAGAATTATTAAACCGTAAAATGATTTAAATTTTTTGCAACTTCTGACTAAGTTTAATTTGAAAAATCTATAAATAAACTTATTAAATAATACTAAAACGTATTAAAATCACGCTTCCCTTGCGTCCCACGCATAAGTAAGTAAGTCAACTTTGATTTGATATAAAAAGGGGATGTCAACCGATATCCGCCATTCTATCATCAGCTGTCCATACAGCGCCATCTACAGCCGAGAAATTGGCGCGAAATAGTTCTTCTATTTTTTTTAATTATTAAAAATGTTGAAGCTTACGGCCATCGTTTCACTGATGCTCATTGGTAAGTATTTTTATAAATATCTAACTCCAAAAGCAATATAAAAAGATATATTATAACTATTTTTTTCGATAAGCCAAGATACGATAATTTGTGGTCATACTTTTTCTAATTTTGGAAAAAACTAAATTTAGCATCATTGGTTTAACTATTATATTTTCAAGTCTAAGGGTATTTTCAATTTATACCATAGACTAGGGAAAATCATTGTTTGTGGTTGCCATAGACAACTAATTTTTACTTAGTTTGGAATTTAATTTAAAACCTAGAAGTTTAGGCACGAAATGTAATAAACACTTTTTTGTTAGCGACATGGTCGCAAGCAGAGTCTAGAAGGCATAAAAAGGACGCGTCAAACTCTGGTGATTTTTCCTCAGGTCAGTTTGGTGTTAAATTGCATGGTTTTGGGTAGAGTAGAGTAGATATAGAATAGACAAGAACCAAAGACGAATGATTCCCCTAAGTCACCGCCATTTTTTTTATATTGGCGGCAAACTTAAATAAGAATCCTGAACTATTTAAATATAACCTCCACAATGTTGTATAACAACTGTCTCACAGCGCAATACAATCACATGGCTGAAATATACACCGATTGCTGGGATGCAGTCCGATTAGTTTTTGTTCGTAAATGCCGCCATTTTAATGACACAGATTCTTATAAAATATCACCTCAGCATTGTTTATGAACAACTGTCTCACAGCGCAATACAATCACATGGCTGAAATATACACCGATTGCTGGGATGCAGTCCGATCAGTTTTTGTTCGTAAATGCCGCCATTTTAAATACACAGATAATGATTTTTATGAGATATCATTTCCAAAATGTTTTACCATAAGTGTCTCACAGCGCAATACAATCACATTACTGCAATAAACGGTGATTGATGAGATACGGGCGGATTAGAAATTTAAAGACTTTTTACGGGTGCCATTTAGTTTTCCTTCCGAACAGGAAGTACTCTCTGGGCGGCGAGCCTGTCTTGCGACTCCTGTGGCAGTGAGTGCACGTCAGCATGTGGTACGAGACACTTCCGGTCATGCTGCTTCAATTACCTGAGGAAGAAGCGAGGACCTGAAGCTGTGAAGGTGATGGGTTTTTAATTATAAACGACTTTTTTTAAGCTACAGATAGCTTTTACATCTAATCCTTACGTATTCACTACATCCTTTTTGGTGAAGGCAAACATCGTGGAGTAATCTGTATACACATGAGTCTTTTGCCCTTGTTATTAGAGGCTTAATTCGATTCGACCGATAAACAGTCAGTCGGTCCACCTGATGGTAAGTAGTTACCACCGCCTATGGACAATTACAACACTAGGGGCATCGTCAATGCCGTTGTCGACCCTAAGTCATAAAGTTGTTAAAATTCAATACCTTTTATTCAGTTAAGGCTCTTGGAGGGCACTTAAGAAGGTCAAATTTTAAGTTACTGAAGCTACCACCGGTTCGGAAGTCAGCCTACCACTGAGAAGAACCGGTAAGAAAATACAAGTGAGTTAAGTCTCATGTGCCTGTTATTTCACCCCCTTACCTTTCTGACAGAAATCGTTGCCACAAGAAATGCTGTGTTAAATTATGGTCTTCTTTTACAGTTCTGGTCACCAAACACTCACGAAAAAGAGGCCCAAAGGACCAAATACCCGATGTTTGTGGTTGAAAATGTTCCAGACTGGATGACAAACTATGTGTCAAACGATTACAAGCCATATTCCTTAGAAGAAGCAGTTGAAAACTGATTGCAGACTTATGATGTTTAAATATAACTTCTTAGGCTGCAATACCCAAAATAAAAGTGAAAGAGTTTGTTGTTGATATTTAAAAAACAATGTTCTTTTTATGAATGGCCTGTATGTAATTCAATTTATAGTCGATTAGTTATTTTTTAAATAGTTTTTTTTTTAATTTTACGTTCAGAAATCTTTATTCTTTATTCTTTTTTGTTTTTATGTCCATAACGGCTGGATAAGTGGACATAAAATGTATTATATGAAGAATTATTACCAATATTATAACAATTGTACAATAAATATATTATCCAGATATTTTAATATCTTTTATTTATAGTTAATACTAACAGATGACAAAGTGCTACTGACATTTAATATAAATGAATTAATAAAAGAAAACGTTCAATATTATTAATAATCTAGCTGTCACTCGCGGTTTTGAGATGTCAAGTTTTCCCGGGATATGCATCAGCTATCTGTCAATAAAATTCCCGACAAAATTGGCCCAGCCGTTTCGAAAATCATATACGGTTAGGTATTTACTTAAATTTATGTATTTAGTAAAAAGTAACTTTTTATGTTCTGGGTTCAAATAGATTCGATAAGAATAGAAAAAACACGTATGTAGGTACGTACGGAAGAAATTATACCCATATAGCTCAACAAAAGTATTGTTAAAAAATATATTCTGCTATTTAAGCCTGTTAAAACTATAAAAGTATTGTTGTGAGTGCTCCAGTGAATCTATATGAAACAAGGACAAATAAACAGTTGCGTGTAATTACCGAAATAATCAAATTAAAGGCCGGTTGCACCGGGTAGTTTAAAACAGCTGACGATTAACAGTGAGAAGTGCCAAACGACAGCGCGCGAGCGATTCTCGCGGTTAAGTATAGTGCATAACCGTGAAACTCGCATGCATAGCTCCCTCATTGCATTCTAGTGACGTATTCGGCGCTTACTTGGTATAGATAAGCGAAACGCAGAACGGACAACTGAGTCAAGTAAGAATTTATCTTTGTGAGGCACATTAAGCAAATTTGTGATGCGCACCTGTGAGGCCTGTAGGAGCGCAGTTACGAATCACGATTGCATAATCTGTACCTATTGCAGAAAACCTTATCACAGGGATTGTGTTAATAAACTACCATTAGATACAAAAGGAAATTGGCGGTGCCCTGATTGCCACAATAAAAAACCAAAAGGTGACAATACAGACACACCCGTTAGATCATCTGCGTGCCTTACCACACCACAAATGAGTTCATCTGATTCTAATGTCTCCAAGCGTAAAAAACCGGTCACAGTATCCCCTTCATGCTCTCCGAACTGTGTTTCTCATAGGGATATGCGCGCAATGATACGTAGCGAGTTGCATGACGTCATGAGCGATCACTTTCGCGATTTTTCTGAGAAACTCAATCAGCAATTGCGTGAATTCAAGGACGACATCAATGGTTTTGGGGATTCATTAAATTTCTTCAGCGAGAAATTTGATAACATAATAACAGATATCTCAGTCAATAAAAATGAAATACAATCCCTAAAAAATGAAAATGAGTCGCTGCGAACCGAGCTCGAGACGCTAGCCAGCCGCTTAAACAGCCTCGAACTTGTGTCTCGCTCTGCCAACCTGGAGCTCCAATGCATACCTGAACGAAAATCGGAGAACATTCTTAATATAATCAAGAAGCTAGGCGAGACCGTTAAACACCCGATAAAAGACAACGAAGTAATGTATTTTTCTAGAATCGCCAAAATGAACACAGAGAATCCCCGACCACGGTCAATCATTGTAAAATTCAACAGTCCTCGCACCCGTGACTCCCTCCTGGCGGCTACTATGGTATATAATAAAAGTCATCAAAAAGATAAACTGAGCACGGTGCACCTAGGATTCGGAGACGACAAGAAATCTGCGGTTTACGTTGTTGAAAACCTGTCACCTGAGAATAAAGCACTTCATGCAGCGGCACGACTACGCGCAAAGGAACTCAACTTTAAATTCGTGTGGGTGCGCGGGGGACGGATCTTCATGCGTAAAACTGAGACATCAGATTATATTATTGTTCGTAATGTAGACATGTTGAAAAAATTAACATAAGTAATAGTTTATTATGTTCTACCCACTTTTTCTGTGTTTTTGCTATTTTCTAAACCTTGACCTTATATACGATAAATACTTAAATTCAATACCATTAGTGTTTACTTTCAAAATGTACGAGGATTGAGAACAAAAACGGGAGACCTCCACAAGAATATTTACTGTTGTGACTATGATATTATAATATTGTGCGAGACTTGGTTGAATGGTAGTGTGTTTGACGCGGAAATGTTTGACGACAGGTATGTCGTGTACAGGCGCGATCGTGAGACGAGCGGATTCCATCAATTTAAATCGGGGGGTGGTGTATTGATCGCAGTGTCCAAGCGTTTGAAGTCCAACAGAGTTTGTGAATATGAAAGTAAATGTGAAGATCTATGGGTTACAGTGGACATCCCCAGTAGTAAAAAAACAGAAAATATCTTTATATGTGCTGTCTACCTGCCCCCACCAATGCATAAAGATATGTTACAACATTTTATAAATAACGTCAATCGGGTCATGGATAGGCAAACTAGTACCTTAGTGGTTGGAGACTTTAACTTAAGCTGTTTAACGTGGAATACCACTAATGATATGTCAATGACAGGTGTGTCTAATAAGAGTGAATGTGCGAATATGCTGTTGGATTTCGTATCGTTTAATGACCTCAAACAGTTTAACGGTGTAGTTAACAAAAACAAAAAAATGTTAGACCTTGTTTTATCAAATATCCCGATATCAGGATTGGTACAAAGTGACGCACCCTTGTGCAATATCGACGGTTATCATCCACCACTCGAATTCAATCTCGCTTCTTGTAGGACATTTAAACCACTTAGAAGCAACGCAAATCATAGATACAACTATCACAAAGCAGATTATGAGTCAATAGGGAGGGATTTGTCCTCAGTATGCTGGGACGATGAACTATCGACTCACCGTTCGATCGATGACATGACCAATGCTTTTTATACGATTCTCAACAAAATAATTGAAAATCACACTCCGATACGAAAGTCCGGTAGCAGGAAATTTCCAATTTGGTATTCCAAAGACCTACAAAGATTATTGAAAGAAAAAAACAAATATCGCGTTAAGTACTTAAAATATGGCAATCCATTGGACCGGATTTCGTACAATGTTTTAAAAAAACGATGTGTTAATCTTACGGGTATATGTTACAGGACTTACATTCAAAGGATGGAAAACAATGTTCTCTCGAACCCTAAACTGCTTTGGAGCTTCCTAAAGCAGAAACGGCGTAATAGTAGTAATTTTCCATCTATTATGAATTACAATCACGAGACAGCCTCAAATGGCCCAGAGATTAGTAATCTTTTTGCAACTTGCTTCTCCGCAGTGTATAATCCAAATTCTAAAAGTAATACCAACACATCCAATAATATTTATAACGATTCTAGCGGGCAGTCGATGGTTTCTATTGCATTTTCTGAGGACCAAGTTTATAAAATACTCAAAGGGTTGGATCACCATAAAGGGGCGGGATGCGATGGAATACCATCGGTGTTTGTCGTGCGCTGCTCAAAGCCTTTGTCATACCCTCTCTCTGTTGTATTTAACCACTCACTAGCTACAGGCACCTTTCCATCTGTCTGGAAAATGGCTAGAATTGTTCCCATTTATAAATCTGGTGATATATCCTCCGTTACAAATTTCAGACCTATATCTATTTTGCCAGTTTTCGCCAAAGTGCTGGAATCTCTTTTATGTCCGATTCTGACGTGGCACTTTAAGCCACTTATTATTCCTCAGCAACACGGATTCATGAAAGCTCGCTCCACCGCAACTAACCTGGTGTCTTTTTTGACAGACGTTGCAGACTCTGTTGACGCTCGAATACCTGTTGACGCTATCTACACTGATTTCAGCAAGGCCTTCGATAAAGTCGACCATGAAATACTTTTATATAAATTAAGCCGTTATGGCCTCGCGGGAAAAATATTATCGTGGTGCAGGTCTTATTTAACGGACCGGCTTTCAAAAGTGGTGGTCAATGGACACTCGTCTGCGGCATTTTCAGCAACCTCTGGAGTACCTCAAGGATCCCATCTGGGTCCGTTGTTTTTTAACGTTTTTATTAATGATATAGAATCTTCGTTTAAGTATTCCAACGTATACCTATTCGCCGATGACTTGAAAATTTCAAGACCAATCAAAGCGGCAAAGGATATAGAGCTGCTTCAAGAGGATCTGTCTAGGCTTGCCTTGTGGTGCAGAGAAAACCGGATGTCCCTGAACATTGAGAAATGTTATTTTATAAGATTTTCCAGAACTCACATAAGTCATGCTCATAACTACAAAATCAATAATAACTACCTCAAAAGGGTAATGGAAATTCGTGATCTTGGCATCCACTTAGATAGTCGGCTACGATTCAATGTGCACGTTGATAAAATCACGAACAAAGCTTTCAAAATTATGGGTTTTGTTCTTAGGAACAGTAAGGACCTTAAAAACCCATCCACAAAAATTTCATTATTTAACGCCCTGGTGAGATCTGGGTTAGAATATTGCAGCACCGTATGGTCGCCTCATTATGACGTCTACATAAAACGCATAGAAAGTGTCCAAAAACGCTTTTTATGGCATCTAAGCTATCAATGTCATCTTGCAAAAATTTTACCTTCTTACAAGGAGCGCTTAGAATATTTTAAAATGAATAATCTAAAGGATCGTAGGCAATTGATAGACCTTTTATTCCTACATAAACTTGTTAATGGTGCCATGGATTGCCCAAGTTTACTGCAGACAATCACCTTCAATGCACCACGAAAATCACAAAGGTCCAATAAAAAAATAATGACATTTAAGCCAGGTCTCTCTAGAAGCAATCTGGGTCAGAATGCCACAATAAATAGACTGCAAAAGCAGTACAATAATACTAGTCCGTCAATAGACATATTTCATGACAGTCACTCAAAATTCAAAAGTCATATCAACGCCACTTTTAAAAATAAATTGTAATATTTTTGTTCTCTGTCCTCATAGTAATTTTTTGTTTTGTTTTCTTTTTGTTTTGTTAAAAAAAGAAAATTTTAGTTCTATACTAGGGAAAAGCCCTTTTTAGCCCTGTATTCAATTGCATGCAGTGGCAACCTGTTACTAAAGCAACACTCAAGTTTCATTTCTGTATGGTCTAAAAATTATTTTCATGTATCAGTGTATGTTTTGTTGGTTGTCCTATAAATAAATAAATAAATAAATAAATAAATACCCAAAATTATTGATGAGAAAAACTGCACTAAAAGCATTTGTCTTTATTATTCAGTCGTGAAATTGTAGTGTCCAAACTCTTTGTACCTGTCTGTAGCAACAAAAGCGTCCAAAGAAGTATAATTTTTAAAAACTCTTGATTTTTGGTGTGAAAAGTGTAAATTTTTTAATACGTTTGACTTCATATAAGAATTATAATATTTAAATAAAATTGCTTTATACTGCATTATATATATATTACATTATAAAGTATGTGACGTCACACTATAGGGGAGGGGGTTTAACAAATGTGACAATTTGTGACAAGGACGGGGCCGGGGTGAAATCATAGGATTCGTGTGACATAATAAGTAATAGTTGTCGAAACAGTCCTAGATCTCGACACTACTATACGTTTAATAATGATAAATAAAAAGAATATTCTAGGACATTTTTACACACGGCCATCTGATCCCAAACTAAGTAGAGCTTGTACTATGGAAACCAGATAACTGATATATTATATTACCCGCGTTCCCGTGGGATGTCACATTTATTATACATTCAAACATTCCTCTTCAATCACTCTATCTATTAAAAAATACCGCATCGAAATCCGTTGCGTTGTTTTAAAGATTTAAGCATACATAGAGATATAGGGACAGAGAAAGCGACTTTGTTTTATACTTTGTAGTGATACAACATATTTTTTCCATTTACATACTTATATAGATAATAGATAATGGGAAAAAGTAAGACACAAGCTTGTTACCTAAAGGTTATAGCTTTAATTGAATTGTGATCGACTGACAGACACGCTATCTGCCCCCTTATTCAGCTAATACAAACTTCGTCCGCGAGCCGCTACACGGAGGCCTCGGAGAGCTTACCTCTCACGTGATTAGTAGTATTACCGTAGTAAGCGACAGGGACAGAGCATAGAGGCCGCGAAACATCCTCGAGTGTCATTTTCCTTACAGAATCGAGCCCCTGGGTCCATAATTGAAACATTAAATATGTACGAGACGACAAGGCTAGTCGCGACTGACGACGGCTCAGTCAGCTGACACGATCTGTATTGAACACTACACAGTTCGTCCCTACCACTGTATCACTAAGAAACACGCAATGTACTTCAATAATCTTACTTTAATAATAATATTAACGACTAACATCTCAACACTCCATTGTCTCACGTGCGACGAAATATTAGAATTACCGACGGATGCAAAAATATCACTAAGCGAGTTGCAATCCATACCAACTGGAGACATTGTGCAGTGCGTAGCTCATTTAGGGAAGAAGCGACTGCCGCCAGCTGAAGCCGAGTTCATATGGCGATCTATTGTCACATTTTACAATGCAACTGACGATATTCCTGATAGCGTGCTCATGTTACTGAACTGGGTGACAACAGCCCTGACGCCTGAAGACTACGCTAAAATAAATTTAAACGATATTGATGTCATTCAGAACTTTGGTGTGAACTACGATCTCAATGAGGATCAACTATCTGCTATCGCCGAGTGTGTTCGAGAAGGCTTCGCAGAGAAAAGGCCAGAGCATTATACTTATTATGATCTAACGGCTCTGAATCAAATCCTCTGTGCTTTCAATCGAAGTGAAATTGAAAGAGTTCATCCAGCAGCGTACAGGGAAGCCGCGTTGACGATTGGTAAACTGCAACACTGCAGCAGACATGTAATGTTAGGATTTGCGACGTTGGCGGTACATAAGGAGGCGTTTGGCCGCCCACAGGACTGGACCGAAGAGACGATTCAGATTGTAGGCAAAGTTGCTTACTTTATACCTAAGGGGTTGTTGAAAAAAATTGCCTAACGACCAAGGACGCTGGGAATTATTTTGAAGGATAATAAAAATATAACAGATGCAGAAATCGCAGCCGTATTAAAGAAAATTGATTTAGTTCAAATTGCCTAATTGTAATGTTAATAAAGGTATTGTAGGTTGAAATTTGATAAAGCCCAACACTCATACCATACAGAGTTTTCACCCTTATGTTGTAGACATACCACCAATTCGCACAAAGCGCTTTGCAGCTTCCTTCCTCATGCGCACAGCTAAAGATTGGAATTCTCTCCCCTCGTCTGTGTTCCCAGATACTTTCAACTTGGGGCTCTTTAAGAGTTGTGGCGACATCTATTAACACGCCTACAATCCTTCATCATCCGCAGTAATGTGGCGACATCTATGAACAAGTAGAACGTAGTAGTCATGCGAGAATCCTACATCGCGATATTGAGCATTATATACAAGCATCCAACATCAACAGTTGGACCACGGTCCCCAGGCATGATCGGAAGATCTTCCCCTTTAAATGGAGGAGTCTCATACCTCGCTCCTCCATACGCTCATTGTACAAGGTTAATATTCTTGCATTTTAAAAATCTGATTATTAGTATAATTTCAAGTATTTATTCTTTTATTATTTAGTTAAAATAATCTGTTCGTTAAAGTAATTACCATATTTGAATTAATGAGTGCAAATAAAAGTAAATTTCTCAAATAAATTGTAGATTTCATTTCACTCCTTTATATCCATACAAAACAATGATAATTCAATAAAAATGATTCAATTTTATTCATAAAATGATGCAATCATTTCATCAATGTCGTTGTCACGTTAGACTGTCGTCCGTAAACCGACTTTACAGATAACCATTATTTTTTAACACTAAACATACCATAACCGGGTCAAATGACCCATTTTTAACTTTGCATTGAAAATGCACGTATCATCTTATTGCTTTTGCACATTTGATTTCATGACTTTTTCTTACTAATTAATATACAGTTATGCTATTTATTTCCCTACCTAACAACCATATTTCATACATTCAAGCAGGAAACATAAAGTCACATTTGACCCATTATGGTAGAAATAGGTACCTAGTAAGTGTTGGTATGATTAGTGTTAAGTAAGACTTCTTTTGCTGCGACTTGAGAGTAACTCAGAGATTTTTTGGACGGAAATAACGGCTTTCAAACGGCAGTGACGTTCACTAAATAATGTATAGTTCCATTACGGGAGTAGTCTAACTATGGTTTCAGCATCACTACATAGTATAAAGCAAAGTCACTTTCTCTGTCCCTATATCCCTATGTCCCTATGTATGCTTAAATCTTTAAACCTACGAAACGGATTTTGATGCGGTTTTTTTTAATAGATAGAGTGATTGAAGAGGAAGGTTTTTATGTATAATACATGTGACATCCCACGGGAACGCGGGTAAAACCGCGGGGGACAGCTAGTAATCTTCAGTTATACATTCTATTTACATTTTATAATAATAGTAATTGAATTAGTTTATTGCACGCTTTTTTTTAGCTTCACCTGTATGTTTGTAACCGACTCCTTTGGGCGGGATTTTGACCCACTTCAAACGGTCAGATTTCATTCAAACTTTGTAGATTTATCGAGAACCGATGACAATTCAATATTTAAAACAGTTAGACCCGTTATTCTTACTAGGATAATCAGGATGAGCGATTTAACAAAAAAATTAAAATTAATTAATAGTTTAAAAAAACTAAAAACACGATTCTATGGAAAATCCAATGCAAAATAGTAAATATATTTAATAAAATTTGAATTAAGAATAGAAAAAATAAGAAAAAAAATATTTTATTGTAGAAAAAAAGCGTGGGGTGCTTTTTAAGATATTATCAAAACCTTCTACTCATATCTGTCAATAAATTTTCTTATAATATTTTTAGTTATTTATTTATTGTAAATAATTTCTTTATTTATTTCATCATCAGTTTCCATCATCAACAGTAAGGACAGGGGAGGGGTAAAAAAACATATTTTAGATAATTACACATGACAAATTAGTAGAATGAATAAAAAAAAAAACATGTTTTTAAGCAATTTATTCTATTTATACAATTATTCAATATCTTCTTATATCGTCAATGCGACTGCAATAGCGCGTGAGAGCAATTTGCAATGCCGCGTATTTACAAAAATCGCAAAAATTCGTTATTGCGCCATCGACTTTCTATTGACCGAGATAATCAATTACTTCTTCCTCCTGTAAAATTGATAAAATACTAATACGCGGTATTGCAAATAGCTCTTACGCGCTATTGCAGTCGCGTCGACGATATAATAAATGCGAAACTGGATGCATGGACATTTGTTACTTTTTCACACAAACACAGCACACAAGCTTGTACTATGGAAACCAGATAACAATTTTTTCTTATTAATACATGTTTACATCCAGACACAGAATAAAGTCAACTGTTCCTGGCATATAGAAATGTAAGTTTGAATCGCTACTAATAACGCCAGCGGCCACCACCGCCACCACCACCACCACCGCCACCACCACCGCCACCACCACCGCCACCTCCGCCACCACCACCACCTCCACCACCTCCACCACCACCTCCACCACCACCTCCACCACCACCTCCACCACGCTTAAGCCGGAGGCTGCGTCGTTCTCTTAATTCGGGCTTGTTATAACTACCACCGCCACCACCACTTCCACCACCAAAACCACCTTCGAGCTGCTCCAAGCTGCGTCGTTTCCTCAGATAGGGCCAGAAGCCACCACCGCCACCACCACCACCACCGCCACCACCACCGCCACCACCACCGCCACCTCCGCCACCACCACCACCTCCACCACCACCACCTCCACCACCTCCACCACCACCTCCACCACCACCTCCACCACGCTTAAGCCGGAGGCTGCGTCGTTCTCTTAATTCGGGCTTGTTATAACTACCACCGCCACCACCACTTCCACCACCAAAACCACCTTCGAGCTGCTCCAAGCTGCGTCGTTTCCTCAGATAGGGCCAGAAGCCACCACCGCCACCACCACCACCACCACCGTATGCAGTAGACGATGAATACGCACTGGCACTACCACCTGATGATGATGCTACAGATGAAGATATTGCCACAGCTGGACCGTGGCCGCCGGCGCCGCCCCATCCCCCGCGGTAGCTACGTTTCTTCCTCATCAAGGATTCCTACAAACCAAAAGCGTTTCATTAACACACACCCTGCATGGTGAGATCCTATTCCGCTAATACAAGCTTCATCAGGTCGCGGCGCACGGAGACCTCGGAGAGATTTACCTCTCACGTGATTGCGTAGTTAGCGAAAGAGACAGAGCATATAGGACGAACGAAACGACGAAGAAACATCGTAACCTTACAGAATCAAAGCCCTGTCCCAAACTAAACCTTGTCTGATAAATAATTACCAACACTGTTAATTACCTCATGACTTGAGGATAGACCTGCAGGTGTCAATACTTCTTGGATTGGCTTGATGGCTTCTTCATCTCGTGTGTAGCTCTCGACTGAAAAAACAAAACCAATATTACTTCTTCTCCCTCTGCCTTTACTATAATAAAAATGTTGAGTCGTCGTGTTACATTGAAAATATTTGCAAAAAACTCTTTGCTTTTTTTGCACACCCTATTACTAAGGCTCCGGTGCCTGTCTCACTGTCAGCAGGCTGTACCTCATGAAGTGGTTATTGATGAGATGAAATTTTCATAAAACTAAGTTTGAAAGTTTTCGGCGTTTTGTTAAATATTGTACGATGATGCGGAACCCTACCTGTGCTTGTCCGACTCGCACTTGGCCACAATATCTACGTGTTACAGCAGAAGTGAAAAAATAAAAGTATTATCAATGACTAATAGACAAGAGAGTTCATAAGTATGGCGCATGTGGCGGCCATCTTCCTCGCGGGCATATTGTAAGCGAGTGAGCGAAGCGAGCGCGCCTCACGCAAAAAAAAAAACTAAAAAACACGTTTTTATAGAAAATCCCACAAAAAAATAGAAAATAAATTTGAATTGAGAATAGTGTAAATAAGAAAAAATGCCATGACACCATGCACTCCGCATTTCTATAAAGGCATATTTTTAGTTTTTTTAAACTATTATTTATTTTTAACTTTTTAGTCAAATCGCTAACCCTGATTATCCTAGTAAGGATAACGGGTCTAACTGTTTAAAATATTGAATTGTCATCGTTCCTCGATACATCTAGAAAGTTCATCGATCTACAAAGTTTGAACGAAATCTGACCGTTTAAGTGGGTCAAAATCGCGCCCAAAGGAATCGGTTACATACAAACATACAGATGAAACTAATAAAAGCGCGTTAATAAAGCGCTTTATGCATTACTTACCAGCGGCAGCCGCCACACAATAGAAGCACAGCACTAATATAAATAGTCTATGCATTTTAATAAATTGTCTATATAATATTGAAACTAAACAGCACCCCAGTGGGGTAATGCGGTATACGTATCCGCTATAACACAATCTGTTTTCAAACAGTAAATACTTCGCTTATATACACTGACATTTATACCTATAGTGATAAACAATCTCCGGGTGCTGGTTATCTGTACATATAAATAAAATTGTAGTGTCCGTTTGTAATGACAATGTACATTTTTTTTTTTTTTTTTTTTTTTTTTTTTTTTTTTTTTTTTTTTTTTTTTTTTTGAATGGACGAAGGTGTTAACCTCAGATGGCTCTGACACCCTTACGCGGACAATATCGGTGAGCGCTTAGGGCTCTCAACCGAAATACAAAATTTTAAGCAACAGCGCACTGAGGGTGCCCCCTGTGGGGCTCGAACCTCGGGCTCAGGGCGTTGCGTGGGGGGCCTTTTTTTAAATCAAAGACTTTACTTTATCTGATTATTAGTGGTTCTTTATTTCATAACAATAATAAAACAAAAAACTCTACAATGAACATATTAAGGAGAGCGCGGTTTCTTACGTCCACGCCGGCGAGGACGGTAGCGAGGCTGATGGCCTTGTGTGTGTGATGGATGATCGCGAGTTGCAGATTCGGCTGCAGCTGTCTGTGCTTTTGTTATGTCGTCGTCAGACTCGGCGAGGGCGTGCCTCGGTCTGCGAATGCGACTAATGCGGGACGGAGTGTAGGACGCGGCCTGCACAATGAGGGGATTTTTATGGTTTATTGCCCGATCGAAATGGCGGCGACAAGCCCTTTTGATAAATTGCCTGATGGTCGGCAAACCTAAGTCCATGTGGAGATTGAGATTACGCATATACCACGGGGCACCCGTGGCTCTGCGCATGAACTTATTTTGGAGGACTTGGAATCTCTGGATCCGCTTGGGGTCGACGTGTGCAAAAGTTACACACGCGTACGTCATTATGGGGCGTATACACGCGGTATACAGTCTGATTTTGCTTTTGAGGGCCAATTTAGACCTAGCATTAATGAGGAAGTGGAGCCTGCCTAACACGAACGCGGCGCGGTTACGCACCGTGTTAATGTGAGGACCGAAGGAAAGTCTATCATCCAAAGTGACACCTAAATATTTGGCTTGCCTCTCCCAAGGGATAGGCGCGCCGAACATGGTGATGGGTGACGCGGGAAAGGGTCGGTAGGATTCGCGGAAGGCTCTATAAAACAGGATAGCCTGACTTTTGAGGGGATTGATTTCGATTCTCCATTTGCGGAACCACTCGCTTAAGGCGTTGGCTGCGCATTGGAGTCGTTTGCAAAGGAGGGATTCGCTTTTACTTGAAGAGTAAATAGCCGTATCGTCCGCGAACAGGGCCAAGTGAGTGTCACTGGTCCTGGGCATGTCGCTCGTATAGAGCGCAAACAACAGGGGTGACAACACCGAACCCTGCGGGACTCCGGCGCGAATGGGATATGGTGTTGACAGGACGCGCCCCTCGACTCGGTAGCGAAAGTGACGATTCGACAAGAAGTCTCGCAAGATGATAACGAGCCTCGGTGGCACTCCCATTGAGTAAAGCTTAAAAATTAAGCCGTCGTGCCACACTTTGTCAAACGCTTTCGCCACGTCGAAGAAGAGCGCGCCTGTCAATATACCGGTTTGGAATTTACTAGAGATGTGTTCAACGATTCTATGGACTTGTTGAACACAAGAGTGTTTGGTTCGAAAACCAAACTGCTCGTCGGGAATGAGTCTATTAGCATCGGCATATGCTTTAAGTCTGAGATAAATGAGTCTCTCATAAATCTTACCCAAAACATTGAGTAGACTTATGGGACGATAACTGGTGGGCTCGGATCGGGGTTTGCCGGGTTTGCGAATGCCAATGACGTGTGCCACCTTCCACTGTTGTGGAAAGTGGTTGCACGCCAAGGCAGCATTGAAAATGGCCACCAGAAGGGCGATAAGGGTGGGGGGGAAGAGTTTAACTACGCGGTTGGTGATTCGATCCGAGCCAGGGGCTTTACGCGGATGTAAGTCTCGGATGATAGATTTTACCTCGTCAGGAGTAACTAAGGGAATGGGGTCCTCCGCTTCCTCAGTGGCATTGGGGGGGGCGGGGGCGGGGACGGGAGGGGTTGGGGCGAGTGAGGGAGAAGGAGGTAACGGGAGAGAGATTCTCCGTTCCACTTCAGAAACTACTGCCTCCACGTGACTCGGGTCAACGTGTAGGGAGCTGGGAGTGCACTGAAGCGCCAGGCTGGCGGCTAGGCATTCGGCCTTCTCGTCATCCTCGAACGCGAGCGGGAGATTATTAGGTCTGACAAGGGGGGGCATAGGAGCGACCGTGTCCTTTGTAAAACAACGAGTGAATTGCCAAAATGCAACATGAGAGGGATCGATCTCCTCGATAACTTTTTCCCATCGAGTTTCGCGTACCTCCTCTACACGGGCCTTTATGGCGCGTTGTAGAAAGCGCATGCGAGCTCGTATATGGTCGTACGGTTGTTTGTCATGGATACGCATTATGGCGTTCTTCTCCCTGATCAGTTCACGTACGTCTGCGGGCAATTGCCATTTACGGTCATCCGTATCCGGCACTGTCCGAGAGCAATCGTCAATGTTCGATTGCACGTGACCGGTCAGGGAGTCGATAGCCACAGATACGTCCTGCGCGGTGACTATGTTATCGGGTATGTTATCGAGGTGAACGGAATTGGTGACAGTCTTAAGGCGTTCGCCCAGTCTGTCCCAATTGGTGACGACTTTACTGGGACCACCTCTAGTGGTGGTGTTGTCAAAACGGGGATCTAACGTTCGTGAAGCGAATTCTAATATCACAGGTCTGTGATCTGAGTCTAGCTCGTGCAGCACCGATACGCAATGCAAGCGAAGGCTTACGTTACGCAGCAGCGCCACATCGAGTATATCCGGGCGGCGTGACACCGTACCCGGGAAGTGAGTCGGCTCTAAGGGAGCGATCAGATCTATGTCTGATGAGTCCAGAATGGATTCTAGTATTTTCCCTCGGGGATTCGTTGCTACGCATTCCCAGAGGGTGTTTTTAGCATTTAGGTCTCCTGCCAGAATGACAGAGGGACCCATTTGCATGAGGGATTCGACGTCACTTTTTAGTAACGTCCTAGGGTTGGCTTCGGTCGAGGATGGCGAGAGATAGGCTGAAATCAGCACTATGGACTCGTGTCCGGTCATGGCGAGCCTACATACTGACACTTCGATGTACCTAAGGTCAGGGGGCGGATCCAGGGGGGAACAGTGCAGGGACTTGTGATAGTAGATCAGCGTCCCTCCGAGCGCTGAGTTGATCCTATCGTTGCGCACTATGTTATAGTTTGCAATTCTAGGATCCCTATGAGAGGGTTTTAGGAATGTCTCCTGCACCAGAAGGAGGTCAAGTTGGTGATCACGCAAGAACGTTGCGATCTCATCGCGTTGACCCCTAATGCCGTTGGCATTGAAGAAACCTATCTTAAGGGATCGGGGCTTTACTCTGCCTAATGGTGTGGAAGCCATTTAGAAGAGTGCGAGATTTTTGACGGCGTTTAGGACGTCCGAATATTGGCTGATGACTTCTATGAGCGCGAAGAAGTCACCTTGATTGGCCTTGATGAGGCCAGCGAACTCATCGACACGCGCGTAGTCGATGGCTTGCGCGAGCCGGCACACAGTAAGGAGGCCCGAACCAGGGGCCACCTTCTGTGCGGGTTTAATGTTGACGGCGCGATTATGGTTTTGGCGCGGCAACGGAGCCGTTGAGGGCCCAGCGGTGGGCTTCGGTACGGTCGCGACGGCGGCGGCGGCGGCGGCGGCGGCGACGGTGGTGGTGGTGGTGGTGGCGCTCACGGGAGCGCCTGCTACGGTGGTAGCGAAGGTGTTGTTTGGCGCGAACGCCGATCTAGGTATGGGGGGGCCTGGAGGGGGGGAGGGAAGCGACTGAGGGTCGCGGTTGAGGTTCCTCCAGGGAGCCAACCTCTGCGGCCGGAGGGCCGTAGTGTCGACGGACATGAGTGGGGGAATGGTGGCCCGTTGAGTGGGCCACGGACGGGTGATTGGGCGAGGGCGAGGGGCCTTAGGGCAACCCTTATAATTGGCCGTGTGGCCGACAGTCTGGCACAGGACGCAGCCCGGCGCCTCGGTGGCCAGCGACACGTCCTTGGGCCGGGGGCACGCAGCCGTGCCGTGATCACCGAGGCACTTGACGCACCTGGGTGTTGCAAAGCAGTGCCTTGCAGAGTGGCCATAAAGTTGGCATCTGTGACACTGCGACGGAAAAGCCGTCTTACGGGGAGGTTCGACGTGTATGCCCGATAAGTGGCACACAGTGCGAATTTTGAAAATGGCCTTCGCCGCCTCGCTATTGTCGAGGGTGACGATGACCATGTTATAAGGGACATGAGGGTTTCCTCTGTACATCCGGTGGACGGTCTGTACAGGGAGGGACTGGGAGACGAGTGATTCCTTCACCTCTTCGGTGGGAATCTCTTTAGGGACGCCCCGGATCACGACGCGTAGTGCGCGTTCCTCGGGAAGAGCGTAGGTGTGGAATGACACCTTACGCTCTTGAAGAAGCTTTGTGAGGGCCCGGTGGTCGTCCGAGGACGGCACCGTGACCTTAATGCCGGTTTCGGCGGGACGGGCGGAAGTGAAATTGATGTGGTGCTCATTGCACCACTTGGAAATGTTGGTCCACTGACCCTTGTCCTGCACGTACAGGGGGGGCGGGGCCGTGGACCTTCGCTTGCCTTTGGCGGCGGCAGAGGCGGGGGCGGGGGCGGAGGCGGACGCGGTCGCGGGGGCAGCGCAGCTCGTTTGCGCGGCGGCGACGGGCTGCGTGTCCATCGGGGTTGGGGAGAGGGCGTGGTTTGCTACAGCGTCGGCGGGGGTGGGGGAAGGGCACGAAGCTCTCGCGGCGACAGCTTTTGCGGCTTTTTGGCCGCCCCTCTTCCTTTTCCCACCCTTCGGCACCAACGTGTTCTCCTCCTCGTTCGAAGAGGAGGATGCGGCGGTGGCGAGGTCGTCGGTGGAGGGGGTACTCGCGGCGGCGGCGGAAACGGGTTCGGGTACGGGTGCGGGATTCGCGATTTTCGCGGGGGCGGGGACGGGTGCGGGGTTCGCGGTTTTCGCGGGTTTAGCGCGGGAGGGGGGCACTGAGGGTGCCTCCTCGGAATCGGATTCCGATGCTGCGGACATGGGGGATGGGGCGCGTGACGCGGGGTGAGACGGCGGGGGACTCGCGGGGGACGGGATCACATAGTGTCCCTTGTAAGTTTTGACAAGGTAGCTGTAAACTACCTTGTCATTAAGTATGTCCTCAATGGACAGGACGGGTTTTTTTGTTGAGTCGGCCATAGTGGCCGCTCTGCCTTAAGGGCCGCGTATTTTAGGGGAATTTATGGGACCTACTCTATCGATAAACTATGTGGTTTCGTACCGGGGCGTTCCAGAGAGAAGAAACCACAAGAAACTTCTGGCAGTCGCCCTACTCTAAAACCCTAATACGGAACTATTCCCCGGGTAGGAGCGCCCGGGGATGAGTGATTCCCTCCCGACCGGGTATAGGTCAGGAGGATGTGTCGGCCCTAAGGTGTGAGCCCTAAGCTTGTACACCGCCTGCCAATCTCAATGTGCGGGCGGGCCCTAACAGCCCCGGTGTAGGGATATTATTGAGCCTCACTCACGGGGAGTGAAGTCTCGCACACCCAAACAAACACCGGAGAATGGGATGATTCGGGATAGGGTAGGGTGGGAGGGGGGAGATAACTGGGGTCGACTAGGGAAGCCCCCAAGGCCGACTGATCCAGTCCCGTCCGGTGTTTGCTTTTTCCTGAGGGGAAAAAGCGAGCGCCCGGGTCACGCTCAAACTAGCTTCGTTAGCACCGTTAGGTATCCGCTAGTTCACCACGTGAAGCGTGGATTTTACTATGAGTGCCTGAGGCGGCGGCCGTCAAAGTGACGGAGGGCGACGATATTAAAGCGTTCTGAAAAGAACACGTTAATACGCCTTTTGTGTCTGAGGCGACAATGGGGCGACTGATTAGCGTCGTTCTGAGAAGAACGCGATAATCGTCTGATTGTCTGAAGCGACAAAAGGGTCGACTATTATCGCGTCCTGAAAAGGACACGATAACGTCTCAGCGGCTGATTGACGGTACGCTATGAAAGCGCACCGACAATGCCGGGAGTGTGTGTGCGGTGCGTGCAGGTGCAGACCGCAGGTAGGCTGGCTTCTCGGAAGCTCGGACGGGCAGTGGGCGCAGCACAAAGGCAGGCGACCGTGCGGCACGGAGGTTCGGCGTAGAGTCGACAATGTACAAAATATATATACGAGTATGTACTATACTCTGTCTAATTTAGGATGATAATTTTGACAGCTGGGTTTTTGACAACAGAAAGGATGTGGTAGTGTATAATCGATACAGAACCTATGCGATCATCGATTTTAGTCTCATAAAACATGAAATCGATAGAACTGGGTGGTCCGATTATAATACAAAACAAATTATACTTTTTCTATTAAATTAACAATTTATTTATATGACTGATGATGCTTACGTAAGCCCTCCGACAACGACGATTTTGAATCGGTCCTATTTTCCGCCATTTTGGCATACACGTTCAAAATAATCTTGCAATCGAACCACAAATTCGCGACATTCGTTGTTTAACAGTCTTTTTCGTTCTTTTTGGCATTGTGTAACCAAAAATAACAAAAACTCTTGTTGAGTTTTAATTGAGTTGAATTTTAAACAGTACATAGCAAAAACAGTAACTAACAAAAACTGAATGGAAGCTTATACAAGACAATAACGGCGTCAGAACTCGTACTGATTACAAAACGGCTACTGCGTGCCGATACAGTTATTTTTTTTGGAAGGGATTAAGGTGTTACCCTATGATGGCTCTTACACCCTCACGCGGACAATGGATATATACCAAAAAGTATAAAATTATCTAAATATAATTTTTTTATTGTTTCATTAATTTTATTTCAAAATCGATTTTCAATACTCTGTTGTTGTTCATTATGCGTGGCACTTCACTAAGTGGGCGGTACCTACCAATAAGGTACGACATTATTTGAAGTATCATGTTGCCGGAAAAAATACGAAACTACATGGGCGTGATCTGTCAAAATTATCATCCTAAATTAGACAGAGCATAGCTATCCGGACAGACGTGGTCCTGTCGAAATAAGTCCATACAAGTGCAGGAATTCGACCGCAGCGCCACCTACCGGGTCCAATTGTTAATCTAAACCATTCAGAGCGCCACCCTAACGCATACAAAAAATATAATCCAAATCTGTCCAGCCGTTTAGCAGGAGTTCTGTGACATACACATGTACAGTAGAAATATACTCGTATATTATATACAGATATATTTCTTTCCTCATACGCACAGCTAAAGATTGGAATCCTCTCCCCTCGTCGGTGTTCCCTGAAACTTACAACTTGGGGCTGTTCAAAAAAAGCGTGAATAGGCTACTAACGGGAAAGCGAGCTCCATCTTCGGCCTCATCTTCACTTACCATCAGGTGAGATTGAGGTCAATCGCAATCCCGTCATAAATAAAATAAAAAATATTATGTTAATTTAAATGTAACCTTGCTGAGTTTCTTGCCGGCTCTTCTCATTTGAAGGCTGACTTCCGAACCGGTGGTAGCTTCAGTAACTTTAAGCTTGACCTTCATGAGTGCCCTCCGCGGGCCTACATTGATTAAATGGTTTTGAATTTTGAATCTCTGAAACGGCTGGAACGATTATGACGGCAGTCTCAGGCTTTAGGCATCTGTCTATCTAGCTATCATTATAAGGATAACCTTAAGGATTTTTATTCCTGGGAAAATGATTATTCCCTCGGGAACGCGGGTGAAACCGCGGTTGACATCTAGTTATCAATATACAACATTCGCATTCATAATATTAGTACAGATAAAATGGGTAAAACCAATTGGAAGCCCCCATCCAATTGGTTTTACCCATTTTATCTGTACTAATATTATGAATGCGAATGTTTGTGGGTATATATGGATGTGTATTACTCTTTCACGCAAAAACTAACCAACAGATTTGGATGAAACTTGGCACACAGATAGAGCATATCCTGGAATAACATATAGGCTACATTATATCCCGGGAAAATGTTAATAAATATCGGATCACTACCCTTTTCATTTAAGCACAATAGGGTTTCTTTGACGCACCATCACCTCAAAACTACTGAACATATCGGGATGGGACTGCTACCATTCGACTCAGATTTTTTCCTAGATGGTTATAGGCTATATATGATGTCGATAAATGCGGGGAGACAGCTAGTTGTTAATAAAAATGAAATAAATTTCAATATATTTCTTGTACCTCCCAATTTTTCTCCTATGTTCCCTAAACATAGCTCGGGACATTCTATACCGATAAACGCGAGCGAAGCCGCGGGGGATAGCTAGTAACTGAGTAAACCATTACATTTGTAAAAGCTATTTTTAGCTGCATCTTTTGCACTGATGGAATACCCACAATATCAATGTTTTGCTGTGTTTACGATAGCTGCGTGTTTTTTAAGGTTATAGAGGTCTCTTCATTATCAAAATTGAATAATTACTTATTGATAACACATTATGCTTGGTTTCAACCGAAACTCTATTTTCACTACATAGTATAAAACAGTGTCGCCTCCCGCTGTCTGTCTGTCCCTATGTATGCTTAGATCTTTAAAACTACGCAACGGACTTTGATGCGTTTTTTTATTAGATAGAGTGATTCAAGAGGAAGGTTTTTATGTATAATACATGCATATTATAATTGAGAAAATGCGAGAATTTTAAAGAATTACAACTATTTCAACTGCGCGCGATTGACAGTACGCATATTTCAGACCACTGGAACGCGGGTGAAACCACGGGGGACAGCTAGTTATATATATAATTCTATATAGAAGGTTACATATATTTTTTTCCTGTTTTTAATATAATTTAAAATAAACGGAAATAATACTGTATATAGCCTATATCTTGCGCCGTTTAGAATAACATATACGCTACTTTCATTCCGGGAAAATTTAACATTATTGGAACGCGGGTGAAACCGCGGGGAGCAACTAGTGGTTCATATAAATAAAAAGATATTAACGTGAACTCTCAGTGCTCGAAGTTATCTTGGATCAAACGGCTGAGCGCAAGAACAGTTTGTCGTAATACCCTGTAAGGGTGAAATAAATTCGTGTTTTTATTGTTACAATAAAAATAGCGAAAATGTATAAGCTGTTAGCTTTATTATTTGTTCTTTATTGTGCGCACGCCGCTGTCACAGGTGAGAGAACATAGTTACACGTTTGCAAATGGAACTTTGCTGAGTTTCTAACCGATTGTTCTCAGTTGAATTCTTAGTCTCAAAACTTCAGTTTCTTGACGCTGAGCGTTTCGGGTCCAAAGAAGAGCCATAAAACTCAGCAAGGTTTTATTTTTGTTAGCTTAAAAATTCTTTATTACGAAAATTCTAATGTGTGCATGCTGTGTAAACATATTTAGGGTTATAGTGTTGTTTTAAATGTGACCTGTATTGTTTACCTTATAAATAAAAATATCAAAATAAAGGTTGTATTAAACCGTACCTAAATGTTGCCAACTGGACCCTTTTACAAGTCAATATATCCCTATTAATATTATAAATGTGAGTAAGTTTGTTTGTTACGCTTTCACGCGACTACTTAACCGATCACCATGAAACTTTGTACACATATTCTTGGATGTATTAGAAGTATCATAGGATACTTTTTGTGCCGGGCAAATGTTACATCGCTGGGGAACGCGGGTAAACCCACGGGGATAGCTAGTCTTTCTATATTTGTAACCGATATTGGTAGAAACTTGGAATTCTTCTCAAAGTAACTAATACTATGACCCGCATACCGCTAACAAAAAATAATAGAAATGAAATAAAGTTTAAAATTAAGGGAAAGTCAACGTGTTTAGCTGAAGTGGCAGTGGGCTGGTCACATCTGCCGTAGAACCTATCACCGTTGGGGTAGACGTGTTGTAGAGTAGAGACCACGGCTCGGTAAACGTAGTGTAGGGCGCCCTCCAGCTAGATGGAGCGATGATATACGCAAGCTGGCTGGCAGCGGTTGGAAACAAAGAGCTGAAGATCGAGCTCAGTGGCGTGCCATAGGTGTATATGTTTAGCAGTGGACGGAGATATGCTGATGATGATGATGATGACAGTCCGTCTCGCAATTGGCCGTTTTTGATCGATGTGATTACTTTGATTATTTAAATTTTTTAATGTTTATCATAATATTATATGTCACGTTACGTTTACGTACTTGTTGAGTATAAAATATTAAATTTAGTTTTATAACGTATTTCACAATCATTATAACAATAATAGATAATAAAGGCCAAGGGTTGGACTCCCGAAATAAAAAAATAATCATTGTCTACTAGATTGACCTTTGTGGGCATTATCCCTGTACGCGAAACAAGCACTTTGACTTTAATAAACTTTAAATAGACAGTTTTTGTCAAGTACACCGACAAACAGGCAGACAGTCCACCTGATGGATTTGCACCTGGACATTTGCAACACCAGGGGCATTGCCCGTATGTACCTAGCATTTGTTTACAACGCTCCTCTCAGCGTAGATAAGAACTATTTGTATGTCGCCCTTGGCCTTTGGATGTATATCTATGTTGTTTACGTAAATACACTAAATTATCAATGTATTCCAACCCAAACTCAACTCTCGTGTAAACGGGGCCAATAAATGTAGATACACATATACAGAGGTGTCGGTAACGGTCACAGTGTCGCGAGTTCAATTGTTTTTCCTATCTCAAACAAATGCCCAATTCACTTCAATAATTTCAGAACGTTTGGATGAAACTTGGCAAATAGATTTTTTTTTTTTTTTTTATGCCACTTGGGCCGACAAACAAGCAGACGGTCCACCTGATGGTAAGTGGTCACCGCCGCCTATGAACATTTGCAACACTAGGAGCATCGCCAATGCGTTGTCGACCCTGAGACGTGAAGTTGTTAAGTCTTATGTGCCTGTAATTTCATAGATAGAGCATATCCTGGAATAACATATAGGCTTATTCCTGGAAAACGTGATATCTCTCGGGAACGCGGGGGACAGCTAGTATTACATAAAGTTGCCACTAATACTATGTCATGTTTCTTTCTCTTGTTTTTTTTAGGCAACAGCGTACAGCTGCTGCAAGGTGCTGGTAGTGGTGGGTGCAATGGTGGAAACGGTGGCCCTCTAAGCGGTGGTGGTGGCGGTGGACCTTATGGTGGAAACGGTGGCGGTCCTTACGGTGGTAGAGGTGGTGGCTTCAATGGGGGTTACAATGGCTTTAATGGTGGTGGCGGCGGCTATGGAGGTGGTGGTGGCCCTAATGGGGGAGATGGTGGTGGACCAAATGGGGGAGGCGGTGGTGGAGCTAATGGAGGTGGAGGTGGCGGCGGTGGTGGCGGTGGTGGTGGCGGTGGTGGTGGTGGGTGTGGTGGTGGTGGAGGTGGACCTAATGGAGGCAACGGAGGTGGCCCTAATGGGGGAGGTGGTGGTGGCCCTAATGGAGGTGGTGGTGGCGGTGGCGGACCTAATGGAGGGAACGGTGGTGGACCAAATGGGGGAGGTGGTGGTGGACCACATGGCGGAGGTGGTGGCAGTGGATGGTCATATGGTGGTGGTAGCGGCGGTGGTTTCGCCTATGGTCGTGGTGGAGATGACCATTACACCACTCATGGCCGAAAGTATTAAATTTTGATACGTTTTCATTTAATTTTGATCAGATGTATGTAACTTAATAAAGCTTTTGATGTATACAATTTAATCACAAATAAACGATTTAAAGTTTTGTCTGTTTCTTCTATTCTCTGCTTCTTCTTTTGCTGACCTGTAGGTGCTATAAGCGGGAACCTTCGACAGGATGTGTCTTGAATCATGTGAAGGGTAATAGGATTCTGGGTAATTTGGTACAGTAGCTATTCATTTGATGACAAGTCAATTTTAAGAGTAGAGCTCTTAGTGCAGTGTTCGTCCGGGGAAGTACTGCCACCTTACCCATTTTCACCGTGAAG
Source organism: Habrosyne pyritoides (assembly GCA_907165245.1). Taxonomy (NCBI): domain Eukaryota; kingdom Metazoa; phylum Arthropoda; class Insecta; order Lepidoptera; family Drepanidae; genus Habrosyne; species Habrosyne pyritoides. Next base: position 2,456,029 of record OU015614.1, read on the forward strand.
CAGAGCACTTTTGTATTACTGTGTAAGTTAGAAAGGTATTGCCGTTGATCTGACAGGAACATGGCAGACTTAACAGCTACACGTCTCAGGGTGGATCCCAAACTAAGCAGAGCTTGTACTATGGAAACCAGATAACTGATATACTACATATACTTCTCTTTTTTCTAAATACATACTTATATAGATATTTTCACCCAGACACAGAACAAACAGACATGTTCATTCATGCACACAAATGTTTGTCCTGGATGGGAATCGAATCCGCGACCATCGGCTTGGCTATCAGAGTCGAAGTCGAGAGAAGCCAACTGGCCTGTCACATATATGTTTTGTAGATATATATATACAAAACATACATAAATAATAAAACACGGGTGTGTGTACTTATGTACGCACGTAAGAAGTTATACCCGAAATTATTGGTGAGAAAAACTGCACTAAAAGCATTTGTCTTTACTATTCAGTCGTGAAATTGTAGTGTCCAAACTCTTTGCGCCTGTCTGTAGCAACGAATAACAATTTTTGACGTTGTTAGGTTATTATTGACGATAACCGGAGAGACCGTTATCAGCCAACTTCATCCGTGAAAATGTTGTGTTACACTGATGCGAGCGCATCTTAAAATTTCACTCTCATAATTTTTTCATAACGAGCCCAAAGAAGTATAACTTCAATTATTTCAGTGAGATAATGACATCAAGCTTTCGTGATAGTTCGTGCAATTCCGGAAATCTCCGACTTCGAAAGGTCAAGAAAATAACTTATCGAGAAGCGATACGGTTGATTTTCCTATGACATTCTTGAACATCAAAACTGCATCTTCCTTGAATACATTTAACATTCAATCAAATATTGACAATTTAAAAATACGTTCTTTATGATTTGAAATACCACACAAAAATCAACCTTACTCCTTTACAACATGGTTCACCTGAATCATCATACAATAGTCCAATTTAATGCAAAAATATATCGCCAGGCGAAAATCGTATAGCTTCGAGAGCGGTGCGCGGACGACTGCCGGTTGTCGATCTACCGTTTATTTTCTTCAAATAAAATATATGGAGTGTAGAAGTAAAGGAGGACCATCTTGTATGGGGGATTAGTCGAAAAAGTGTCCCCTTGTAAACAACAAATTAGGTTTCGAATTCTCACCGAAAGAGCGCTAGTGTAGCTAGTGGAAATGATATGAACAGAGTGAAGTATGCTGGGTTGGTATCCGGTGATTCTTTAAAACTATTTTCTATTTACAATTAATTGGGGTACTTAAAATCACTGTATAATTTTATTCCATACTCATGTTTGTCTATATATTATAAAAATTATAAAAACATGCGCTGTAACAAAACGAAAATGTTTCTTTCCTTTTTTATTAATTTTCTATCTTACTCTTAACATTTGTGGCGCTCTATTTAAAACTCTTCCACTTGCTATAGCAGCGCCACCTTAATTTGTTCCCTTTCAACGGACACTTTTTAGTACACTGAGATGGTCCTCCTTTACTTCTACACTCCATAAGTCTGCAGTAAATATAATGACGTAAGCTGTATAATACACACAAATACACACATGTGATACAAATTTCAAAAGCAAACAGGTAGGTACATTATTTTTCTAATTATATTTTTAGTATATATATGGTATGAGAACATACACTTACATATTACCAAAAATAATTAATGAACTTCCTGTGGACATACAAAATGAATACCTCTGCAAACCTAAAAAATCAAAATGTAAATTAAAAAAAGCATTTTCTGCAACAGAATGAACTAGTTTAGTTAATCCTACTAATTTACTAACATTTTTAAATGTAAAATTTACAAATCCACTTAATTTTTTTTTTATATAATTCCGCTAATCCGAACTCACCAGCCATTTATAAGCCTATAAAGGCTTTTGTGGTTTTAAGTATATTTTATGTTAATGTTTAATAATTTCTTTATTTATTTTACAGGTCTCCGTCATCAACAGCAAGGACAGGGGAGGGGTAAAAATACATAGAATTCGTGCGATATTTATGGATTTGAGATAATTAAATTTTCTACACATGACAAATTAGTAGAATGAATAAAAAAAAATCATGTTTTAAGCCATTTATTCTATTTACACAATCATTCAAATATCTTACTAATTTTATAAATGGGTAACTGGATGTATGGATGTTCGTTACTCTCACACACAAATGTAACCTTTCGGATTTGTATGAAACTTGGCACATATATGGAAAATGCCCTGGAATAACACATAGGATAGTTTTTGTGCCGGGAAAATGTTAGATTCCTCGAGATCGCTCGTGAAACCGCAGGGGACAGCTAGTAGATACTAAATAACAATAAATACATTACACACGACCATCTGATCCTAAACTAAGGGCTTGTATGGAAACCAGATAACTTATGTAGGTACTATTTTTTCTTATTAATACATGTTTACATCAGACATTAGAACAAAGTCAACTGTTCTTTGACCAAAGCATATAGAAATGTAAGTTTGAATCGCTACTAATAACGCCAGCCGCCACCACCACCACCTCCACCACCACCGCCACCTCCACCACCACCACCACCACCACCACCACCTCCACCACCACCTCCACCACCACCTCCACCACGCTTAAGCCGGAGGCTGCGTCGTTCCCTTGATTCGGGCTTGTGATAACTATTATCGCCGCCACCACCACCACCTCCACTAACACTGTTAATTACCTCATGACTTGAGGATAGACCTGCAGGTGTCAATACTTCTTGGATTGGCTTGATGGCGTCTTCATCTCGTGTGTAGCTCTCGACTGAAAAAACAAAACCACAGTCATTTCTTCTTCTTCTGCCTTTACTATGATAAAAATGTTGAGCCGTCGTGTCACATTGAAAATATTTGCCAAAAACTCTTTGCTAAACTGCCTACGGAACTCTAATACTAAGGCTCCGGTGTCCGTCTCACTGTCAGCAGACCTGTACCTCATGAACTGGTCAATGATGGGATTAAGTTTTCCTAAATAAAGTTTGAAACAAGAAACGTATTATTTTCGGCGTTTTGTTAAATATTGTACGATGATACGGAGCCCTTCGTGTGTTTGTCCAACTCGCACTTGGCCACAATATCTGCGTGTTACAATGGAAGTGTATAAATAAAAAAAATATCAATGACTAATAGAAACTGGCACAGCCCAGCCCCCACAAGCAGCACCTGTTCACAAGTATGGCGCATGTGGCGGCCATCTTCTTCGCGGCCATATTGTAAGCGAGTTAGCGAAGCGAGCGCGCCTCACGCAAAAAAAAAAACTAAAAAACCCGCTTTTATAGAAAATCCAACTAAAAAATAGAAAATAAATTTTAATTTAAAAATTGGGTAAATAAGAAAAAATGCCATGACATAAAGGCGTGTTTTTAGTTTTTTTTATAATATTATTTATTTTTAATTTTTTAGTCAAATCGCTTACCCTGACTATCCTAGTAAGGATAACGGGTCTAACTGTTAAAAATATTGAATTGTCATCGGTCCTCCATAAATCTACAAAATTTGAATGTAATCTGACCGTTTAAAGTGGGTCAAAATCGCGCCCAAAGGAATCGGTTACATACAAACATACAGATGAAACTAACAAAAGCGCGTTAATAAAGCGCTTTATGCTTTACTTACCAGCGGCAGCCGCCACACAATAGAAGCACAGCACTAATATAAATAGTCTATGCATTTTAATAAATTGTCTATATAATATTGAAACTAAACAGCACCCCAGTGGGGTAATGCGGTATACGTATCCGCTATAACACAATCTGTTTTCAAACAGTAAATACTTCGCTTATATACACTCTCATTTATACCTATAGTGATAAACTATCTCCGGGTGCTGGTTATCTGTACATATAAATAAAATTGTAGTGTCCGTTTGTAATGACAATGTACAAAATATATATACGAGTATATACTATACTCTGTCTAATTTAGGATGATAATTTTGACAGCTGGGTTTTTGACAACAGATAGGATGTGGTAGTGTATAATCGATACAGAACCTATGCGATCATCGATTTTAGTCTCATAAAACATGAAATCGATAGAACTGGGTGGTCCGATTATAATACAAAACAAATTATACTTTTTCTATACACTAAACATCGAACTCTTCGAAGTAATGTGAATGAAGTTAACTCCATACCCACTCGTTGCTGGATTTGATGAGATATAAAATAAGGACTTAGTTACTAACATAAACAAATATATACATAGAAAAATACAAAAGCACTTAAAATTACATTAGTTACTATATTATGTACACTAATAAAACAAAACCGAAAATTTTGCTAAAATAAAAGGTCCTCTAAATGCTCCATGGTACCCATGATACTAGCGGCGTTGCCCCGTTGGATGGTTAAGCTTAGTCTCTGGACAAAAAAGTCCCTGGCTCTCAAGTCCCCAGAGGCTAAGACCAAACGCTTGCCTATATCCTCAAAGGCACATTTTGTGTCAGATGACCCTCGGCCCATGGTTTCCATCGCAAGAGCCGCAAATTCATAGTCGTCCTATAGACATGAGTATTTGCGACGCTTGAGGATCTGTGCATTTTCCGCAGCTGCTCCTGCCCCGTGACGCGTGCTTGAGATGTGGGAGGGTGCCAGTGTATCTACACAAGTAACGTCCCACACCAGGGCACGACCTAGTCGCCACGGCACTAATGTCATACCATCCGGTCTCTTGCCATCGTCTCTGGAGAGGCCACAAGGCTCCAGTTTTGCTGGAACAGCGGCGGTGACAAGAGCCTGGCGGATTATATCGTTAAGTGTGGCATGGCGGTATATGCGGCCTGCACTTTTTGCACAAGATAGACCATGGCGCCCTAGCTCATCGACATGGTATCCACAACCGGGGCAGGTGTGGCGCTCGCAAATTTTAGTGCCTAAGCGAAGACATATGGCGATACGGAGCACCGTCGCGTCTAAAAGGGTACCTATGTTGAGTGACGGAAGCGAGTGCAACCAGTGACCTGATTCCTTTTCCGAAACTGCAAGTAGTCTGGCTTTATCCACGTCATTAGAATGCTCAAGAAGACAAGCAAACATTAATTTTAGCTGAGGCAAATCCCACCCTCTCTGTGACTCTCGGTTTACTGGAAGGTTTTCCCCCGGATATGAAGAAATCCAGTGAACCACTGCATCCGCTTGACCACTGACACGAACATCAGCTATGGATAAAATTAGGATCTTGCTGATGAGTGTCAGAGTGCTGTGGGTGGATGAAAGAAATGCTGGAAGTGCTACGCTAGATGCAGTGCGAATACCGAGGCCACCTAACCTAATAGGAAGCGTTGCTTGTCTCCATGAACGATCGTCAAACTGTAAATTTAGAATTTTGGTTAGTGATTTTTTTAAAACATTGTCAATGGGTTCAATTAAAGTTCGTAAATGCCAGATGCTACAGCTACGTAGGAGGTACAGGAATTTTGGTGTGAAAAGGCACAGTCTTAGAATGAAGAGCGCCATGTGTGGTTTTATTTTGTATAATAGGTCAGAAGACAGATTTTTCTATTAAATTAACAATTTATTTATATGACTGATGATGCTTACGTAAGCCCTCCGACAACGACGATTTTGAATCGGTCCTATTTTCCGCCATTTTGGCATACACGTTCAAAATAATCTTGCAATCGAACCACAAATTCGCGACATTCGTTGTTTAACAGTCTTTTTCGTTCTTTTTGGCATTGTGTAACCAAAAATAACAAAAACTCTTGTTGAGTTTTAATTGAGTTGAATTTTAAACAGTAAATAGCAAAAACAGTAACTATCAAAAACTGAATGGAAGCTTATACAAGGCACTAACGGCGTCAGAACTCGTACTGATTACAAACGGCTACTGCGTGCCGATACAGTTATTTTTTTTGGAAGGGATTAAGGTGTTACCCTATGATGGCTCTTACACCCTCACGCGGACAATGGATATATACCAAAAAGTATAAAATTATCTGAAAATATTTTTTTTATTGTTTGATTAATTTTATTTCAAAACCGATTTTCAATACTCTGTTGTTGTTCATTATGCGTGGCACTTCACTAAGTGGGCGGTACCTACCAATAAGGTACGACATTATTTGAAGTATCATGTTGCCGGAAAAAATACGAAACTACATGGGCGTGATCTGTCAAAATTATCATCCTAAATTAGACAGAGCATAGCTATCCGGACAGACGTGGTCCTGTCGAAATAAGTCCATACAAGTGCAGGAATTCGACCGCAGCGCCACCTACCGGGTCCAATTGTTAATCTAAACCATTCAGAGCGCCACCCTAACGCATACAAAAAATATAATCCAAATCTGTCCAGCCGTTTAGCAGGAGTTCTGTGACATACACATGTACAGTAGAAGTATACTCGTATATTATATACAGATATATTTCTTTCCTCATACGCACAGCTAAAGATTGGAATCCTCTCCCCTCGTCGGTGTTCCCTGAAACTTACAACTTGGGGCTGTTCAAAAAAAGCGTGAATAGGCTACTAACGGGAAAGCGAGCTCCATCTTCGGCCTCATCTTCACTTACCATCAGGTGAGATTGAGGTCAATCGCAATCCCGTCATAAATAAAATAAAAAATATTATGTTAATTTAAATGTAACCTTGCTGAGTTTCTTGCCGGCTCTTCTCATTTGAAGGCTGACTTCCGAACCGGTGGTAGCTTCAGTAACTTTAAGCTTGACCTTCATGAGTGCCCTCCGCGGGCCTACATTGATTAAATGGTTTTGAATTTTGAATCTCTGAAACGGCTGGAACGATTATGACGGCAGTCTCAGGCTTTAGGCATCTGTCTATCTAGCTATCATTATAAGGATAACCTTAAGGATTTTTATTCCTGGGAAAATGATTATTCCCTCGGGAACGCGGGTGAAACCGCGGTTGACATCTAGTTATCAATATACAACATTCGCATTCATAATATTAGTACAGATAAAATGGGTAAAACCAATTGGAAGCCCCCATCCAATTGGTTTTACCCATTTTATCTGTACTAATATTATGAATGCGAATGTTTGTGGGTATATATGGATGTGTATTACTCTTTCACGCAAAAACTAACCAACAGATTTGGATGAAACTTGGCACACAGATAGAGCATATCCTGGAATAACATATAGGCTACATTATATCCCGGGAAAATGTTAATAAATATCGGATCACTACCCTTTTCATTTAAGCACAATAGGGTTTCTTTGACGCACCATCACCTCAAAACTACTGAACATATCGGGATGGGACTGCTACCATTCGACTCAGATTTTTTCCTAGATGGTTATAGGCTATATATGATGTCGATAAATGCGGGGAGACAGCTAGTTGTTAATAAAAATGAAATAAATTTCAATATATTTCTTGTACCTCCCAATTTTTCTCCTATGTTCCCTAAACATAGCTCGGGACATTCTATACCGATAAACGCGAGCGAAGCCGCGGGGGATAGCTAGTAACTGAGTAAACCATTACATTTGTAAAAGCTATTTTTAGCTGCATCTTTTGCACTGATGGAATACCCACAATATCAATGTTTTGCTGTGTTTACGATAGCTGCGTGTTTTTTAAGGTTATAGAGGTCTCTTCATTATCAAAATTGAATAATTACTTATTGATAACACATTATGCTTGGTTTCAACCGAAACTCTATTTTCACTACATAGTATAAAACAGTGTCGCCTCCCGCTGTCTGTCTGTCCCTATGTAGCTTAGTTCTTTAAAACTACGCAATGGACTTTGATGCGGTTTTTTTTAATAGATAGAGTGATTCAAGAGGAAGGTTTATGAAGGGTTAAGGATAATACATGCATATTATAATTGAGAAAATGCGAGAATTTTAAAGAATTACAACTATTTAACTGCACGCGATTGACAGTACGCATATTTCAGACCACTGGAACGCGGGTGAAACCACGGGGGACAGCTAGTTATATATATAATTCTATATAGAAGGTTACGTATCTTTTTTTCATGTTTTGAATATAATTTAAAATAAACGGAAATAATACTGTATATAGCCTATATCTTGCGCCGTTTAGAATAACATATAGGCTACTTTGTTTCCGGGAAAATTGAACGTTCTTGCAACGCGGGTGAAACCGCGGGGAGCAACTAGTGGTTCATATTAATAAAATGATATTAACGTGAACTCTCAGTGCTCGAAGTTATCTTGTATCAAACGGCTGAGCGCAAGAACAGTTTCTCGTAATACCCTGTAAGGGTGAAATAAATTCGTTTTTTTTATTGTTACAATAAAAATAGCGAAAATGTATAAGCTGTTAGCTTTATTATTTGTTCTTTATTGTGCGCACGCCGCTGTCACAGGTGAGAGAACATAGTTACACGTTTGCAAATGGAACTTTGCTGAGTTTCTAACCGAGTCTTCTTAGTTGAATTCTTACACTCAAAACTTCAGTTTCTTGCACGCTGAGCGTTTCGGGTGTAAAGAAGAACCATAAAACTCAGCAAGGTTTTATTTTTATTATTTTTGTTAACTTAAAAGTTTTATAACGTATTTCACAATCATTATAACAATAATAGATAATAAAGGCCAAGGGTTGGACTCCCGAAATAAAAAAATAATCATTGTCTACTTGATTGACCTTTGTGGGCATTATCCCTGTCCGCGAAACAAGCACTTTGACTTTAATAAACTTTAAATAGACAGTTTTTGTCAAGTACACCGACAAACAGGCAGACAGTCCACCTGATGGATTTGCACCTGGACATTTGCAACACCAGGGGCATTGCCCGTATGTACCTAGCATTTGTTTACAACGCTCCTCTCAGCGTAGATAAGAACTATTTGTATGTCGCCCTTGGCCTTTGGATGTATATCTATTTTGTTTACGTAAATACACTAAATTATCAATGTATTCCAACCCAAACTCAACTCTCGTGTAAACGGGGCCAATGAATGTAGATACACATATACAGAGGTGTCGGTAACGGTCACAGTGTCGCGAGTTCAATTGTTTTTTCCCATCACAAACAAATGCCCAATTCACTTCAATAGTTACAGCACATTTCTGGGCCTAATCAGTCTTAAGACTTAACGAAAATGGTTTGTCACACCTCCGACTTCCTATTTCACTAATATCTTATTTAATATTATAAATGCGAATGTTTGTATGTATGAATGTTTGTTACTCTTTCATGCAAAAGCTAATAAACGGATTTGGATGAAACTTGGCAAATAGATAGAGCATATCCTGGAATAACATATAGGCTTATTCCTGGAAAACGTGATATCTCTCGGGAACGCGGGGGACAGCTAGTATTACATAAAATTGCCACTAATACTATGTCATGTTTCTTTCTCTTGATTTTTTTAGGCAACAGCGTACAGCTGCTGCAAGGTGCTGGTAGTGGTGGGTACAATGGTGGAAACGGTGGCCCTCTAAGCGGTGGTGGTGGCGGTGGACCTTATGGTGGAAACGGTGGCGGACCTTACGGTGGTAGAGGTGGTGGCTTCAATGGGGGTTACAATGGCTTTAATGGTGGTGGCGGCGGCTATGGAGGTGGTGGTGGCCCTAATGGGGGATGTGGTGGTGGACCAAATGGGGGAGGCGGTGGTGGAGCTAATGGAGGTGGAGGTGGCGGCGGTGGTGGCGGTGGTGGTGGTGGGAGTGGTGGTGGTGGAGGTGGACCTAATGGAGGCAACGGAGGTGGCCCCGATGGGGGAGGTGGTTGTGGCCCTAATGGAGGTGGTGGTGGCGGTGGCGGACCTAATGGAGGGAACGGTGGTGGACCAAATGGGGGAGGTGGTGGTGGACCACATGGCGGAGGTGGTGGCGGTGGATGGTCATATGGTGGTGGTAGCGGCGGTGGTTTCGCCTATGGTCGTGGTGGAGATGACCATTACACCACTCATGGCCGAAAGTATTAAATTTTGATACGTTTTCATTTAATTTTGATCAGATGTATGTAACTTAATAAAGCTTTTGATGTATACTATTTAATCACAAATAAACGATTTAAAGTTTTGTCTGTTTCTTCTATTCTCTGCTTCTTCTTTTGCTGACCTGTAGGTGCTATAAGCGGGAACCTTCGACAGGATGTGTCTTGAATCATGTGAAGGGTAATAGGATTCTGGGTAATTTGGTACAGTAGCTATTCATTTGATGACAAGTCAATTTTAAGAGTAGAGCTCTTAGTGCAGTGTTCGTCCGGGGAAGTACTGCCACCTTACCCATTTTCACCGTGAAGCAGAGCACTTTTGTATTACTGTGTAAGTTAGAAAGGTATTTTTTTTTTATGCCACTTGGGCCGACAAACAAGCAGACGGTCCACCTGATGGTAAGTGGTCACCGCCGCCTATGGACATTTGCAACACTAGGAGCATCGCCAATGCGTTATCGACCCTGAGACGTGAAGTTGTTAAGTCTCATGTGCCTGTAATTTCACTGGCCCCCTTACCTTTCTAACCGAAACACAGTAATACAATTGCACTACTGCTTCACGGCGGAAATGGGTAAGGTGGTAGTACTTCCCCGGACGAACTCTGCACTAAGAGCTCTACTACTCTAAATTGCCGTTGATCTGACAGGAACATGACAGACTTAACAACTACACGTCTCAGGGTGGATCCCAAACTAAGCAGAGCTTGTACTATGGAAAAAAGATAACTGATATACTACATACACTACTTTTTTTTTCTAAATACATACTTATATAGATATTTACACCCAGACACAGAACAAACAGACATGTTCATTCATGCACACAAATGTTTGTCCTGGGTGGGAATCGAATCCGCGACCATCGGCTTGGCTATCAGAGTCGAAGTCGAGAGAAGCCAACTGGCCTGTCACATATATGTTTTGTAGATATATATATACAAAACATACATAAATAATAAAACACGGGTGTGTGTACTTATGTACGCACGTAAGAAGTTATACCCGAAATTATTGGTGAGAAAAACTGCACTAAAAGCATTTGTCTGTACTATTCAGTCGTGAAATTGTAGTGTCCAAACTTTTTGCGCCTGTCTGTAGCAACGAATAACAATTTTTGACGTTGTTAGGTTATTATTGACGATAGCCGGAGAGACCGTTATCAGCCAACTTCATCCGTGAAAATGTTGTGTTACACTGATGCGAGCGCATCTTAAAATTTCACTCTCATAATTTTTTCATAACGCGCCTAAAGAAGTATAACTTCAATTATTTCAGTGAGATAATGACATCAAGCTTTCGTGATAGTTCGTGCAATTCCGGAAACCTCCGACATCGAAAGGTCAAGAAAAGAACTTATCGAGAAGCGATACGGTTGATTTTCCTATGACATTCTTGAACATCAAAACTGCATCTTCCTTGAATACATTTAACATTCAATCAAATATTGACAATTTAAAAATACGTTCTTTATGATTTGAAATACCACACAAAAATCAACCTTACTCCTTTACAACATGGTTCACCTGAATCATCATACAATAGTCCAATTTATATGACATTCCTTTGAATGTCTTTTTTTTTTTTTTTTTTATATAAAAACTTGAGCGCATTTGACTAGATCTCACCTGATGGAAAGTGACGATGTGGTCGAGGATGGTACACGCGAACTCAAGTAATGTCTGTATATGATTCTAAATTCGAACCTAATATTAAGTAAGAACTTTAAATAATGCCACACAAAACTGAACCTTACTCCTTCGCAATATAGTTTAACTGTACAATCTAATAGTAACTTTTTTATAATATAATTTTTTATTATATTTAACAATTACAAAATACATAATATAGGTAACATTCAAAAACAAAAAAAAAATTAATTAACAAGACTACAAAATAGAAAATAATAATTAACTACAACATAAACAAGAAAATTAGAGGTGCACTGTGCAGAGAGTAGCTATTTCCATACATTTTTATCTTCAATACAATGAACTACCTTGTAATACGCTTTTTCATTCAAAACTTTCCTAAATTATTGTAGTACGATAAATTTTCATGTACAGTGCCGGGTCAGCTAGTATAATATATTATCTTCAGCCATACATTTCATACATTCTTCTTAAATGTATAATAATAGTAATTGAATCAGTTAACTTTAGTTTATATTCTGTTACTTAAAAGTCATTATTTTAATATTTTCATTTATTCATTTATTTATTTATTCATTAAAAGAAACAAACAGTCATACACAATAATAAATCAGCCTTATTTTAAACTTAAAATAGACCTATAGTTTCCTATGTTTTCATAAATTTAAACTTATTCTCATGAGCTCACATATTATAGTTCCTGCATGTGAAGAAGTTAACAAGTATTTATTAAAAAAAAGAAACAAGAAATACTCAATCAAATTATACATAATAAAACTTATACAAAAGTGCAAAAATAGAGAACAAAAATAGATAGATTTAAGGATTAATTAAAAGCATTTTTCAATGATATTTTTGTGCAACAGAATATATCTATACCTATTAAATTATCATGTTCATTGTAAAGTTTACAGGCACGCTTTATGAACATATTTTTTGAGTAACATGTCCTACTATAAGGGATATAAAATTAATCTATTTTACGACACTGGCGCGCAAGTCCACGGGGCACTTTAAAATATATATTATGCAACAATGAAGGGGCATCTAAATGATTATGGATGATTTTATAAAGAAGAACTGAATCGACACAGTCACGACGTAGTTCCAATGATTTGACTTTGTGATATAGTAATGAGTCTTCATAACTAGAATACGTACGGCCTGTTCTATAGTCAACTCTTTTAATAAATTTCCTCTGTATTTTTTCAATACGGTTTATATGTAATTTATGATTAGGCTTCCAAACAGCGCAAGCGAATTCAAGTCGACACAGAACAAAACTGTTGTACAAGATTTTATACGTTAGAGAATTTTTAAAAGGTTTGCCGACACGGAATATGAAACCCAGTAGTCTGTAAGATTTTTCTATAATGGAATCAATGTGTGGAACGAACGTCAGTTCCGAATCCATTATAACACCGAGATCTTTGATTTGTGTTACTCTATTTAGACATTGTCCATTTAATTTATAATTATAGTTTAGAATATTACGCTTTTTAGAAAAACTTATAACATTACATTTATCAAAATTTAAAAACAGCTTATTATTTTTCTAAATTATTTAAATCTTCTTGCAGTAAATCACAGTCTTTGCTATTACGAATAACTCTATAAATTTTTGCGTCGTCTGCATAGAGCAACACATTAGAGTGTGAAATAAACTTATTGATATCATTTAAATAAAGCATAAATAGCAAGGGGCCTAGATGGGACCCTTGAGGCACCCCAGAGCTGACGTGTTTATTTTGAGACTTAAACCCAGAGAGAACGACACATTGATTTCTATTTTCGACGTAGGATTTGATCCAACGGAAGAGATCACCATGTATACCGATATTCCAAAGCTTAAACAGTAATGTTTTATGGCAAATTTTATCAAAGGCTTTGGCAAAATCGGTGTACACGGCATCCACGCTAAATCCTTTTTCCATCGCGCCAAGTATTTCAGTTGTAAAAACTAGTAAATTGCTATCCACTGATCGTCCCTTATAAAATCCATGTTGATTTGGTATAGTATGGCGACGCACCACACCAAACAGTTGCTCAGTAACAATTTTTTCATAAATTTTACTAAATTGACAGAGTTTGGATATTGGCCGATACTTTTCAATATCTCTACTAATCGGACCTTTTGGTATAGGAGTGATCCATGCTTGCTTCCAGATTAAAGGAAAACAACCCTCTTTCATAGATTTACTGAAAAGCATCGTAATCGGTGTAGTTAGTGATGAAGCACATTTTTTTATTAGTAGCGGGTGCACTCCGTCAGGCCCGGCACTTTTATGAACGTTTAGCGATTTCAAATGTCTCTAGATTATGGATTCACTAATTTCGATTGAATTAATATCTATTAAAGCATTAGACGGAGAGTTTAGGTGTTCAGTGACAAATGAGTTAAGAGTAGATTCCTCAAAAACGGAGTGGAAGTGTGAATTAAATAGATTACAAATATGCTCCCCGTTAGAAGATTCTTCATTCTTATAATGCATTGTTTCCGGTAAACCGTTATTCGAAAAAACAGACTTAATGTAGGACCAAAAGTATTTGGGGTTACTTTTAATTTCTTCCTCGGTAAATAATATAAAGCTGTTATAGCATTCCAACTCCATTTTTGTAGATCGTTTTCGTAATATTTTAAAACTTTCATAATCTAGGGGATTCTTATATCATTTCCATAAAGTATGATACTTACGTTTTTCGTTTAATAGTTTTTTTAAGGGTCTACTATACCAAACTGGAAATTTACCACAGGGGCGCGATTTACGATTGGGTACGTAGGTATTTATTAACTCATTCAAAAATGTATAAAACTTACATACACTATCTTCCGTATTTAGGTTAAAAAAGAAAACATTCCAATTCATATCTGATAATTCAGTATTGATTTTCTCAAAATCTGCACAGTTAAAATTATAAATATAGTGTGAAGAAGGCTTAAGTGGAGGTACATAGTCAAAACGAAAATTTATTAATAATGATTTATGGTGAGTATCTTCAATAACGAGTGGGTGGTCGCAGGAAGTGACTTCGCAATCAAAGGAACACATAATTAAATCAAGAATGCGGTTATTTACGTTATTAATAAAATTGAATTGTCTCAATTGTGTAAAAGACAAAAATTCATTAATTAATTTTATTGCATAGTTTCCACTTTCCACTAACACTACTTTGCGCATTGGAGGAGGATGACACCAACCACTCTGCCCCAGATATATTGAAATCCCCAGTTATTAGAAATAAATCATTTGGGCGATCAGATATCAAATCGCCAGTAATATCGAAAAAAGAACTCAATGCTTCCCTGTAACCCGGTCCATGTGGTATATATATACATCCTATATTTAAGTAACGCTGTTCAGTTTTATATCCAGGCGTTAAAAACTCGACGCTTTGAGTGTCCAGCAGAGGGATGGAAACCCAAACGCAGTCGGAGTGCGCGCGGGGGGGGGGGGGGGGGGGGGGTCCAGTCGCGCCGCTGCGGCCGGTACTCCGTCCGCACCGCCACGGCCGCGCCGCCACCCATACTCGCACCGCTCTCAAGAGTTGACCGATCGCATCGGTAAACACTGAACCTACTATCGAAGTATTCACGGTCATAAAAGTCAGGTGTCAGCCAGGTTTCAGTAATGCAAACAAAGTCAAAACTAGATTGAGCAACTTGAAAAAAAAACTTGTGTGATTTAGTGCGTAAGCCCCTAACATTTTGGTAATAACCGGAAAAATGATTAAAAACCATTTTTAAAAACATATATAAGAAATATTTTTTTGTAAATCAGGCCCAATGAACTCGTCCAATGATAGTTACAACGTAAAAATATAATAGATAATATATTATGAATAATAGCTATCTCCCTTTGTTTACTATGAAAAATAATGAGTTTATGTAACGTACACTTATTATTATATAATAGTAATAACTTTAAATGTGATCTGGTTACAAGTTGAAAAATTAAAATATAAGAACAATATAGCGTGCCTGTCTTAGAAACGCATCCATGAATGAACAACGAATATCTTGCTAATACGTTTTCATTGTTTTTTTGACGTCCGTTTTTCTCATAGAATACTTTAATGGCTGTAGAAGGCATACTTACCTAATAAGGATCTAATCCACATGTTTATATGCATTGGTAACACTGATATTTATTTTTGCATTATTTACATGAATCTGTAAGTATAAACGATGGAGGCGCTAGAGTTGTGGTTGAAAGGTAAAAGACTTTTTTGGCAAAATAGATCGCCAGGCGAAAATCGTATAGCTTCGAGAGCGGTGCGCGGACGACTGCCGGTTGTCGATCTACCGTTTATTTTCTTCAAATAAAATATATGGAGTATATATGGAGTGTAGAAGTAAAGGAGGACCATCTTGTATGGGGGATTAGTCGAAAAAGTGTCTCCTTGTAAACAACAAATTAGGTTTCGAATTCTCACCGAAAGAGCGCTAGTGTAGCTAGTGGAAATGATATGAACAGAGTGAAGTATGCTGGGTTGGTATCCGGTAATTCTTTAAAACTATTTCCTATTTACAATTAATAGGGGTACTTAAAATCACTGTATAATTTTATTCCATACTCATGTTTGTCTATATATTATAAAAATTATAAAAACATGCGCTGTAACAAAACGAAAATGTTTCTTTCCTTTTTTATTAATTTTCTATCTTACTCTTAACATTTGTGGCGCTCTATTTAAAACTCTTCCACTTGCTATAGCAGCGCCACCTTAATTTGTTCCTTTTCAACGGACACTTTTTAGTACACTGAGATGGTCCTCCTTTACTTCTACACTCCATAAGTCTGCAGTAAATATAATGACGTAAGCTGTATAATACACACAAATACACACATGTGATACAAATTTCAAAAGCAAACAGGTAGGTACATTATTTTTCTAATTATATTTTTAGTATATATATGGTATGAGAACATACACTTACATATTACCAAAAATTATTAATGAACTTCCTGTGGACATACAAAATGAATACCTCTGCAAACCTAAAAAATCAAAATGTAAATTAAAAAAGCATTTTCTGCAACAGAATGAACTAGTTTAGTTAATCCTACTAATTTACTAACATTTTTAAATGTAAAATTTACAAATCCACTTAATTTTTTTTTTTATATAATTCCGCTAATCCGAACTCACCAGCCATTTATAAGCCCATAAAGGCTTTTGTGGTTTTAAGTATATTTTATGTTAATGTTTAATAATTTCTTTATTTATTTTACAGGTCTCCGTCATCAACAGCAAGGACAGGGGAGGGGTAAAAATACATAGAATTCGTGCGATATTTATGGATTTGAGATAATTAAATTTTCTCCACATGACAAATTAGTAGAATGAATAAAAAAAAATCATGTTTTAAGCCATTTATTCTATTTACACAATCATTCAAATATCTTACTAATTTTATAAATGGGAAACTGGATGTATGGATGTTCGTTACTCTCACACACAAATGTAACCTTTCGGATTTGTATGAAACTTGGCACATATATGGAAAATGCCCTGGAATAACACATAGGATAGTTTTTGTGCCGGGAAAATGTTAGATTCCTCGAGATCGCTCGTGAAACCGCAGGGGACAGCTAGTAGATACTAAATAACAATAAATACATTACACACGACCATCTGATCCTAAACTAAGGGCTTGTATGGAAACCAGATAACTTATGTAGGTACTATTTTTTCTTATTAATACATGTTTACATCAGACATTAGAACAAAGTCAACTGTTCTTTGACCAAAGCATATAGAAATGTAAGTTTGAATCGCTACTAATAACGCCAGCCGCCACCACCACCACCTCCACCACCACCACCACCACCACCTCCACCACCACCTCCACCACCACCACCACCACCTCCACCACCACCTCCACCACGCTTAAGCCGGAGGCTGCGTCGTTCCCTTGATTCGGGCTTGTGATAACTATTATCGCCGCCAGCACCACCACCTCCACTAACACTGTTAATTACCTCATGACTTGAGGATAGACCTGCAGGTGTCAATACTTCTTGGATTGGCTTGATGGCGTCTTCATCTCGTGTGTAGCTCTCGACTGAAAAAACAAAACCACAGTCATTTCTTCTTCTTCTGCCTTTACTATAATAAAAATGTTGAGCCGTCGTGTCACATTGAAAATATTTGCCAAAAACTCTTTGCTAAACTGCCTACGGAACTCTAATACTAAGGCTCCGGTGTCCGTCTCACTGTCAGCAGACCTGTACCTCATGAACTGGTCAATGATGGGATTAAGTTTTCCTAAATAAAGTTTGAAACAAGAAACGTACTATTTTCGGCGTTTTGTTAAATATTGTACGATGATACGGAGCCCTTCGTGTGTTTGTCCAACTCGCACTTGGCCACAATATCTGCGTGTTACAATGGAAGTGTATAAATAAAAAAAATATCAATGACTAATAGAAACTGGCACAGCCCAGCCCCCACAAGCAGCACCTGTTCACAAGTATGGCGCATGTGGCGGCCATCTTCTTCGCGGCCATATTGTAAGCGAGTGAGCGAAGCGAGCGCGCCTCACGCAAAAAAAAACTAAAAAAACCCGCTTTTATAGAAAATCCAACTAAAAAATATAAAATAAATTTTAATTTAAAAATAGTGTAAATAAGAAAAAATGCCATGACATAAAGGCGTGTTTTTAGTTTTTTTTATAATATTATTTATTATTAATTTTTTAGTCAAATCACTAACCTTGATTATCCTAGTAAGGATAACGGGTCTAACTGTTAAAAATATTGAATTGTCATCGGTCCTCCATAAATCTACAAAATTTGAATGTAATCTGACCGTTTAAGTGGGTCAAAATCGCGCCCAAAGGAATCGGTTACATACAAACATACAGGTGAAACTAATAAAAGCGCGTTAATAAAGCGCTTTATGCTTTACTTACCAGCGGCAGCCGCCACACAATAGAAGCACAGCACTAATATAAATAGTCTATGCATTTTAATAAATTGTCTATATAATATTGAAACTAAACAGCACCCCAGTGGGGTAATGCGGTATACGTATCCGCTATAACACAATCTGTTTTCAAATAGTAAATACTTCGCTTATATACACTCTCATTTATACCTATAGTGATAAACTATCTCCGGGTGCTGGGTATCTGTACATATAAATAAAATTGTAGTGTCCGTTTGTAATGACAATGTACAAAATATATATACGAGTATATACTATACTCTGTCTAATTTAGGATGATAATTTTGACAGCTGGGTTTTTGACAACAGATAGGATGTGGTAGTGTATAATCGATACAGAACCTATGCGATCATCGATTTTAGTCTCATAAAACATGAAATCGATAGAACTGGGTGGTCCGATTATAATACAAAACAAATTATACTTTTTCTATACACTAAACATCGAACTCTTCGAAGTAATGTGAATGAAGTTAACTCCATACCCACTCGTTGCTGGATTTGATGAGATATAAAATAAGGACTTAGTTACTAACATAAACAAATATATACATAGAAAAATACAAAAGCACTTAAAATTACATTAGTTACTATATTATGTACACTAATAAAACAAAACCGAAAATTTTGCTAAAATAAAAGGTCCTCTAAATGCTCCATGGTACCCATGATGTAGCGGCGTTGCCCCGTTGGATGGTTAAGCTTAGTCTCTGGACAAAAAAGTCCCTGGCTCTCAAGTCCCCAGAGGCTAAGACCAAACGCTTGCCTATATCCTCAAAGGCACATTTTGTGTCAGATGACCATCGGCCCATGGTTTCCATCGCAAGAGCCGCAAATTCATAGTCGTCCGATAGACATGAGTATTTGCGACGCTTGAGGATCTGTGCATTTTCCGCAGCTGCTCCTGCCCCGTGACGCGTGCTTGAGATGTGGGAGGGTGCCAGTGTATCTACACAAGTAACGTCCCACACCAGGGCACGACCTAGTCGCCACGGCACTAATGTCATACCATCCGGTCTCTTGCCATCGTCTCTGGAAAGGCCACAAGGCTCCAGTTTTGCTGGAACAGCGGCGGTGACAAGAGCCTGGCGGATTATATCGTTAAGTGTGGCATGGCGGTATATGCGGCCTGCACTTTTTGCACAAGATAGACCATGGCGCCCTAGCTCATCGACATGGTATCCACAACCGCGGCAGGTGTGGCGCTCGCAAATTTTAGTGCCTAAGCGAAGACATATGGCGATACGGAGCACCGTCGCGTCTAAAAGGGTACCTATGTTGAGTGACGGAAGCGAGTGCAACCAGTGACCTGATTCCTTTTCCGAAACTGCAAGTAGTCTGGCTTTATCCACGTCATTAGAATGCTCAAGAAGACAAGCAAACATTAATTTTAGCTGAGGCAAATCCCACCCTCTCTGTGACTCTCGGTTTACTGGAAGGTTTTCCCCCGGATATGAAGAAATCCAGTGAGCCACTGCATCCGCTTGACCACTGACACGAACATCAGCTATGGATAAAATTAGGATCTTGCTGATGAGTGTCAGAGTGCTGTGGGTGGATGAAAGAAATGCTGGAAGTGCTACGCTAGATGCAGTGCGAATACCGAGGCCACCTAACCTAATAGGAAGCGTTGCTTGTCTCCATGAACGATCGTCAAACTGTAAATTTAGAATTTTGGTTAGTGATTTTTTTAAAACATTGTCAATGGGTTCAATTAAAGTTCGTAAATGCCAGATGCTACAGCTACGTAGGAGGTACAGGAATTTTGGTGTGAAAAGGCACAGTCTTAGAATGAAGAGCGCCATGTGTGGTTTTATTTTGTATAATAGGTCAGAAGACAGATTTTTCTATTAAATTAACAATTTATTTATATGACTGATGATGCTTACGTAAGCCCTCCGACAACGACGATTTTGAATCGGTCCTATTTTCCGCCATTTTGGCATACACGTTCAAAATAATCTTGCAATCGAACCACAAATTCGCGACATTCGTTGTTTAACAGTCTTTTTCGTTCTTTTTGGCATTGTGTAACCAAAAATAACAAAAACTCTTGTTGAGTTTTAATTGAGTTGAATTTTAAACAGTAAATAGCAAAAACAGTAACTAACAAAAACTGAACGGAAGCTTATACAAGGCACTAACGGCGTCAGAACTCGTACTGATTACAAACGGCTACTGCGTGCCGATACAGTTATTTTTTTTGGAAGGGATTAAGGTGTTACCCTATGATGGCTCTTACACCCTCACGCGGACAATGGATATATACCAAAAAGTATAAAATTATCTGAAAATAATTTTTTTATTGTTTGATTAATTTTATTTCAAAACCGATTTTCAATACTCTGTTGTTGTTCATTATGCGTGGCACTTCACTAAGTGGGCGGTACCTACCAATAAGGTACGACATTATTTGAAGTATCATGTTGCCGGAAAAAATACGAAACTACATGGGCGTGATCTGTCAAAATTATCATCCTAAATTAGACAGAGCATAGCTATCCGGACAGACGTGGTCCTGTCGAAATAAGTCCATACAAGTGCAGGAATTCGACCGCAGCGCCACCTACCGGGTCCAATTGTTAATCTAAACCATTCAGAGCGCCACCCTAACGCATACAAAAAATATAATCCAAATCTGTCTAGCCGTTTAGCAGGAGTTCTGTGACATACACATGTACAGTAGAAATATACTCGTATATTATATACAGATATATTTCTTTCCTCATACGCACAGCTAAAGATTGGAATCCTCTCCCCTCGTCGGTGTTCCCTGAAACTTACAACTTGGGGCTGTTCAAAAAAAGCGTGAATAGGCTACTAACGGGAAAGCGAGCTCCATCTTCGGCCTCATCTTCACTTACTATCAGGTGAGATTGAGGTCCATCGCAATCCCGTCATAAATAAAATAAAAAATATTATGTTAATTTAAATGTAACCTTGCTGAGTTTCTTGCCGGCTCTTCTCAGTTGAAGGCTGACTTCCGAACCGGTGGTAGCTTCAGTAACTTTAAGCTTGACCTTCATGAGTGCCCTCCGCGGGCCTACGTTGATTAAATGGTTTTGAATTTTGAATCTCTGAAACGGCTGGAACGATTATGACGGCAGTCTCTGGCTTTAGGCATCTGTCTATCTAGCTATCATTATAAGGATAACCTTAAGGATTTTTATTCCTGGGAAAATGATTATTCCCTCGGGAACGCGGGTGAAACCGCGGTTGACATCTAGTTATCAATATACAACATGATAGCCTCCATCCAATTGGTTTTACCCATTTTATCTGTACTAATATTATGAATGCGAATGTTTGTGGGTATATATGGATGTGTATTACTCTTTCACGCAAAAACTAACCAACAGATTTGGATGGAACTTGGCACACAGATAGAGCATATCCTGGAATAACATATAGGCTACATTATATCCCGGGAAAATGTTAATAAATATCGGATCACTACCCTTTTCATTTAAGCACAGTATGGTTCCTTTGACGCACCATCGCCTCAAAACTACTGAACATATCGGGATGGGACTGCTACCATTCGACGCGGAATCTTTCCTAGATGGTTATATATATGATGTCGATAAACGCGGGGAGACAGCTAGTTGTTAATAAAAATGAAATAAATTTCAATATATTTCTTGTACCTCCCAATTTCTCTCCCATGTTCCCTATATGTAATTAATAAATATCTCGGGACATTCATTATCAATAAACGCGAGCGAAGCCGCGGGGGATAGCTAGTAACTAAGTAAACCATTACATTTGTAAAAGCTATTTTTAGCTACATCTTTTGCACTGCTGGAATACCCACAATATCAATGTTTTGCTGTGTTTACGATAACTGCGTGTTTTTTAAGGTTATAGAGGTCTCTTCATTATCAAAATTGAATAATTACTTATTGATAACACATTATGCTTGGTTTTAACCGAAACTCTGTTTTCACTACACAGTATAAAACAAAGTCGCTTCCGGCTGTCTGTCTGTCCTTATGTATGCTTAGATCTTTAAAACTACGCAACGGACTTTGATGCGTTTTTTTATTAGATAGAGTGATTTAAGAGGAAGGTTTTTATGTATAATACATGCATATTATAATTGAGAAAATGCGAGAATTTTAAAGAATTACAACTATTTAACTGCACGCGATTGACAGTACGCATATTTCAGACCACTGGAACGCGGGTGAAACCACGGGGGACAGCTAGTTATATATATAATTCTATATAGAAGGTTACATATCTTTTTTTCCTGTCTTTAGTATAATTTAAAATAAACGGAAATAATACTGTATATAGCCTATATCTTGCGCCGTTTAGAATAACATATAGGCTACTTTTATTCCGGGAAAATTTAACATTATTGGAACGCGGGTGAAACCGCGGGGAGCAACTAGTGGTTCATATAAATAAAACGATATTAACGTGAACTCACAGTGCTCGAAGTTATCTTGGATCAAACGGCTGAGCGCAAGAACAATTTCTCGTAATACCCTGTAAGGGTGAAATAAATTCGTTTTTTTATTGTTACAATAAAAATAGCGAAAATGTATAAGCTATTAGCTTTATTATTTGTTCTTTATTGTGCGCACGCCGCTGTCACAGGTGAGAGAACATAGTTACACGTTTGCAAATGGAACTTTGCTGAGTTTCTAACCGATTGTTCTCAGTTGAATTCTTAGTCTCAAAACTTCAGTTTCTTGTAAGGTAACTGAGCTTTTCGAGTCTAAAGAAGAACCGTAACACTCAGCAAGGTTTTATTTTTGTTTGCTTTAAAAACCTTATTACGAACAATACTAATGTGTACATGCTGTGTAAACATATTTAGGGTTATAGTCTAGTTGTAAATGCTAATCTATTATATAAAAATGAATCCCTATTTCCCTTGGTCACGGCATCACGCATGGACGGTTGGACCGTTATCGCTAATTCTTTTTTTGTTGCGTTTGTTATTGTCAGGAGAAGGTTCTTATGAAAGAAAAAAATAAGAAAGTACCGTGGAAAATTACAAAATTTAAGAAAAGAACGACCATATTAACTTTTCTAATGTAACCATTTGGTGTTTGACATAAATGTCAGATTCAATCGGAATATTTATGAAAATGTTAACATTTAGTTTCTAAGAAGTGTGTGATCAATACAGTTAGTTCAGAGCAATCACGCCTCATATTAAATGTTCAATTATTGTGTATCTTAAAGCATTAGATTCAGAAGTGTTTTTGGATTTTTCTATTAATCACACCAGTTCGAATTAAATATTCATTGGAGACAGGACAACGTCTGCCGGGTCAGCTAGTTTTATAAATAGGCAAGATTAAACTGTGATCTGTTTAGTTTACCTTATAAAATAAATATATTATATAGAAATAAAGGTAAAATTAAACCGTACCCAAAGGTACGCGCAAGCACTTTGACTTTAATAAACTATAATTTTTTTAGATATATAAACATTAAAGTTTTTGTCAAGTACACCGACAAACAGGCAGACAGTCCACCTGATGGTAAGTAGTCACCAACTATGGACATTTGCAACACCAGGGGCATTGCCCGTGGGGGACCCCCCACAGTGCTTGCGTCCACGTCGCGTCCCCTGGAAACGACCCAGTTCTGACCACCGTAACGGAGTGGCAGAACTGGGCTCGGCTAAAGTGCACTGTGAGTTGTAGATTATCATTTTGCGGTTATCTACGACATTGATTGGAGCTATGCCTAAGAAAGCGCGGGACGCCTCCGGGCGCTTCCTAAAAGGCCCTTCTCAGGGCCAACCCGAAAACGGCCCTTCTCAGGGCCAAGCTGGAAAAGGCCCTTCTCAGGGCCAACCCGAGGCCGCGGTTGGCCTGTTTGCCAGGGCGGACAAACTGTCAGAGCTAGACTCTGACAGCGAGTCCGTGACGCTTGAGTCGGACGCCGGTTCAACGGCGGTACGGCGATAGCGGAAGCGGGTTTTCCTGAAGGGTGGGTCCGGCTCGGACTCAACCAGGAGTAAGTCCAAGCGTAAAGCTAGGGCTCCCGCCGTTATCGATTCCCACGACGTGGGTCTGGCGGACGCGCAAAGGCAGCTTAACCTGGCGCGGCGGACGCAGCTCCAGCAGGACCTGGAGGAGCAGGTGGCTGCCAAGGAGCAGAAAGCGCGCTCTGCGCGGGCCAAGGCCGGGTACGGTCAGTCCTGCGTCGTGTACCAGAACCACTCTTTGGCCGATCTGGACGGCATGGCGCAGGAGGACGCCGAGGAGATTACGCAGGTCGCCTCGAAGTCCTCCAATCTAAAAGGGACTTTTCAGAAGTCCCTTAAGTGCAGGGCCGCGAGCATGCGCGGCATAATCAGTGAGCTGGTGCAGCGCACCGGCTCCGATGAGACGCGGCAACTGCAGGCGAAGGTCGATCGCCTGCAGTCGGAGGTCAGCCAGCTGCATCGGAAGCTGGCTGAAGCTACGGCCCAGCCTGCCCAGGGCAACGGCCCGGCAACTGCGGACCCTCCCTCCAACCTTGAGGATGTCATCCGCAAGGTGGTCATGGAGGAAAGGGCCTATACGAAAGCCTGTCTCGAGGCCATCGAGGGTCGCCTCCGTCCCCCGCTAGCGGCGGACAAGAGGCAGAACCAGCCGGGGCCATCCTCCAAAGGGGAGGATGCCCAAGTACCCTCTTCCACTCCGTCCAACCCGTGGACGGAAGTGGTAAAGCGGGGAAACAAGGGCAAGGCCAAAAAGAAAGCGAAAACGGCCGCCGCCCCTACCGCCCCCTCCGTCACCCCTCCCTGCCCGTCTCAGGTGACCGGCAAGGGTAAGGGGAAGGGCAAGGGGAAAAAGGCAGCCCCCAAGCCCACCACCGCTGCCTCAGCAGCTAAAAGGGCCCCCGCCGGTGGGAGGAAAACGATGGTTCCTCCCAAGACCGCAGCCGTCGTGGTGACGCTCACCGCGGAGGCTGCGGAACGGGGGGAGACGTACGAGTCCGTCCTCAAGCGGGCTCGTACCAACGCCGATCCCACCCAGCTTGGGATCGGAGCGGTCACGTGCCGCCGGACCCAGACTGGGGCTCGAATTTTCGAGTTCCCGGGGGTCCAGGGCGGCGCAAACGCGGACCTCTTCGCAGACAAATTGCGAGAGGTCATCGCGGACGCGGCGAAGGTGGCCAGGCCGGTCAGGTCGGCGGCCTTGGAGGTGACCGATCTGGACGACTCGGTCACCAAAGAGGAGGTGGTGGCGGCGATCTGTTATGGGTCTCGTAGAGAAAGGGTTTTTAAAAAAATGAATACAAAGATTTAGCTAGAATAATTGCAGCCGTCTAGCTTGGATGGATGATGGAACGAGACTGACTGGAATGGAATGGATGATCGGGTTGCTTGAATGAGGAAATGCCGAGTAGACAAGAAAGGGACTGTGGTGTGTGACAAAGGGTGCATTGGCAATTTATAACACCTCCCAGGGGTAGACTAAACTTCGGGGTTGTCGAAGTTTAGGAAAGAAAATTATATGTTTATTCTAATACTTGGGGACGGAATATCTTCCGGATTCGGTTTATGCTTACGGATTTTAATAGGTATGACAGGATCGGGACTTGGTGTTGCATTCTCAGGTGAGTTTACTGGGACAGACTGGGAAAACATAGGAAAGCGACAGGATAGACGGCTGTGTGATTTAATATACATTAGTAATTTAAACATACAAAAAAGAGAAATTATACAAGTAATTAAAATTAATATAGTCGAGTAATGAGTCTCGTATTTTATAATCTGGTGTTGATTTAAAATGTTGTCGGCTTCGACTGACATGGATTGTAGCTTAGATCTGGTTTCTGACGTGAAAATATCCAAATCTATATTATTTAATTTGATACGAGGTTCATTACCTATTTCTAACTTAAATTTATCTAAAGTACAACATGAATCATTAATTATATTAAAGTCGGAATGGAGCACAGTGACATTGATCTTGATGTTGTCGAATCTAGGTATAAGTTTAGTAGTCTTACAATATGCAATACAATTACGGGCGATTTTAAGGATTCCTGTTCCGATAATGTTAATCTCTAAGCTTTTCTGATTAGGACATTCAATATATAATTTATTTCGCTGGGATTGTACAAATATCCAATTATTATTAGATAGTGGTTTCCATAGATCTAAGTTTCCGTGAATGAAATCCGTTCGGCACTGCACTGGTAAAACACTGATAACATTAGATAGAAGTTCACTTTCACAACTGGGATTTGCACTTGTTGGGAAAACTGTCATTACGTTACAGATGTATTCGCGAGGGCTTATCGCTCTGCATTCTTTCAGTGAATCAAGCTTAAGATATTCTGATTTGTCTTTGGTCATTGCGAAATATTTGCTGGTAGGAATTATAAAACTAAATGAATTTGGTTTTACACTATTATGTGGGGTAGGTAAGGCTACATTATGAAACAGATTGTATACCTTAGTCGATACTAAAGGTATTCGCAGTATAAAAACGATAACATTATTCAGACTATAACAAACTACATTAGATATATTCATTAATATATGAATATGACTTAATTCTAAGCTTACTGGTAATTTTAAATCTACAGGTAAGTGTCTGTAGTTATCGACAAGCTCTTGGTATAACTGTGTGGGCGGTAAAACAGCCGGATGAAGGATGTTTTGACTACTGAACATAATAGCGTTTGTTATGTCTTCCAACTGAAATGATAAAGTTAGTATGGAAGCTTCTAAGCTATTTAAGATTGAATTAATATTGGTTTTCGTATTTAAATCGTTTGAAATGATTGATACATTTTTTAGAGTTAACGAGAGGTTGTCGATAGCATCATTAAGCCTGGCTTCATTAATTTTTATCTTATGAATAGTATCATTAAATTTGGACAAAGTAGAACTTGTAACTAAGATATTTTCTTTCATTAATGAACTCAGCCTTTTTTCATTATTCTGAATACTCCTTATGGCGTTGTCATATTTGACAGCGTCGTCCTCGTCTAGAGTCCCAAATATGGTTTTGGATAAAGTGCCTATACCACCTATCCATGCTCCACGTTTGTATCTATTATTATTTAAAAGATGAGTAATAGAAGAATACTCGGAAATAATATCATTATACCTAACAGTGAGTGGCTCTAGTACGTTATGACATTCTAAGTCGTTTGGGGTTTCAATTTGGATTTGATTGCATAAAAAGCGGACAGTGCCTAATATTGAATTAATGTTTTCAATATGAGGTCCGATGTAAGAAATATCAAATGGGGTGACTATGTCTAGGTAGCCGATATTTATTTTGAGTTCACCAATTGGATCAAAGTATATGCCGGAACTAGAGTTGATCGGTTGGACATAATCTTGGTGACCTTGGGCCAGTACGCTGTAAATAAAAGATATGGGAATTACTACTATGTTTAACCTATTTTATGATAGGACTACTTTAAGTATGTTCTAATCTTAACACTTAATTATATCTATTATTAGCGTATATTATATAGAGAATCTTATGTCTAATAATCATTAAAAAGGATATTAGTGTGTAAAAATAAAAGGAAAAGTAAAATGTAAGCGTAAATTACTATCTTATGTAGAAGGTACCTCGCGTACTTCTACGTGTTTGACTTCGTCATAGTGGTGTTTCACGTGACGCCTGTTTATAAGTAGTGATAAGGAATGGTTGCCATGTATTTTGACAACTTTGTATGGACCTTTCCATAGGGGTGATAATGCTTTACGCAATCTTAAATGGTTTTTTAGTAGAACGTAATCGCCTACCTTATATTCGGCGGGACGTGTGCGCGTGTCATAATATGTTTTGGAATTTGTTTTGGATCTGTGGATATATTCTAGGGCTTTGTCACGCGCGTGTTTCATCCTATGTTGTAGCAACTTTACATATTCGGGATATGTAGTATCGGATGTTTCATAAACTGAATCTGGGATGTGTGGTTTATGACCAAATAATAATTCGTAGGGCGAGTAGTGTGTAGTGGAATGTACTGCTGTATTATACGCTAACATAGAGGTGTATACATATCGAGGCCAGTTATCTTGGTCCTCGTTTACGTATGATTTAAGGTATTCCTTTAGCGTGGAATGGGATCTTTCTAAGGCACCTTGTGTCTGCGGGTGGTAGGGTGATGACCATAGTTGCTTGATCTTAAGAAACTCGCATGTTTTCTTAAATAGGTCTGCTGTAAAATTGGTACCTTGATCGGTAAGTATGCGCCTGGGGATACCAAACAGAGAAATAAAATGAAGAAGACAGTCGCTTGCTTCTTGCGCGGTATTACTACGTATAGGGTATGCTATTGAGAATTTAGTTAAGTCGTCTTGCATAGTTAGGATATACTTAAGTTTAGCTGTACCAGACTCGGGTAGAGGACCTACAATATCAAGGGCTAGCCTTTCGAATGGGGACGTAGAAGTGGATGTTATAACCATTGGTGCTCTATTTATTTTACGCAAGGCTTTATTGGTTTGACATGATGGACATTTTTTAACGTAGTTTTCTATATCGCTGTACATATTTTTCCAGAAAAACCGTTCCTTGACACGGCTTAGCATTCGCGAGGAACCTAGATGTCCTGCAATGGGGATGTCATGATTTTCCTTAAGGATTTTTGGGATTTCACTTAGTGAGGGATATATGATGTTGTTATGATAAATATGAATACTTATGTTTGTTCCATCGAATAAGTAAGCTATCATATTATGGATTTTCGCAAAGGAATGTTTATCAAAAGGATTTCTAAAATCGGAAGTACTAACTTCATTTACTGTGGGATAAGACATGATTATTTCATCACGTGCATATTTTAAGGATTTAAATATGTCGGGATACGAGTGATCGTCGAAATGATGTACCTTTGTAAATAAGAAGAGGTAAGTCTTATTCCCAATGGCAAGAGGTAAAAAGGTATGTAAAGGCCTTTCTAGTTTTAAGAATTCGTCCCGTTCGGGGTTTGGACAATTGCTGAGGATTTCCTGGACATAGGGCATGGACTCGTCCATATCCAGTGAGGTTGGTATTATTATTAGCTTTTGTGTTCCTTTAAGTAAGTTTTCATTATGTTCTGTAATATAAGTATTGTGTGGCTTTGTAGATGATTTTAGAAATTTGTTATAGGTTTCATCGGATAAAGGTAAATCTTCTGGCGCGGAAGGAGGAGTTTCAGGATTAGGGTAAGTAAAACCAGGTAAGGTTTCGGGTACTGAAGTAGGACTTCTAGGATTGGGATAAGTAGAGACAGGTAAGGTTTCAGGTACTGAAGTGGGACTTCTAGGATTGGGATAAGAAGAGACAGGTAAGGTTTCAGGTACTGAAGTGGGACTTCTAGGATTGGGATAAGAGGAGACAGGTAAGGTTTCAGGTACTGAAGTGGGACTTCTAGGATTGGGATAAGAAGAGACAGGTAAGGTTTCGGGATTTTGCCAACTTGTTGAAGGTTGGGGTTCCGATTCTACTTGGGGATATTGTTGAATTGGTATAGCAAGAGGATCAACGGGATCTGGAGGACTCAGTGGGCTAAAATCAAAATCTTTATCGTCTAATGGACTAAGATCTATTGTTATTAGTTGATCGAGGGTTTCCTGAGCAATTTCAGGTAAAGGTGATTCCTGCGAGATTTCAATGTTAAGGTCAGTATTATTATTTTCAGGATATATAGGATTTACAGGATATCTGGAAAGAGCGTCAGCAGCGGAGTTTAATTTACCTTTGCGGTATGTGATTTCATATTCATACTCTTCTAATTTTAACCGCCATCGTTGTAGTTTGCTGCCGGGATCTTTGTGATTAAACAGCCATCTCAATGGTCTGTGATCAGTTATGATTTGGAATTTGTGACCATAAAGGTATGGACGGAAAGTTTTACAACCGTATAGAATGGCTAACAACTCTTTTTCAGTTGTGCTATAATTGGATTCGCATTTATTGAGGGTTCGTGATGCGAAGGCTACGGGTTGATCTTTACCGACAGGTCCTTGCGAGAGCACGGCACCAACTGCGTAATTTGAAGCATCGCAGGTGAGGATGAATGATTTAGAGAAGTCAGGATAGATAAGTAGTGGAGCAGTCGTTAACTTATGTTTCAATGTGTCAAAGGCTAATTGCTGTTGATTTTCCCATTTAAAGGGAATGTCTTTTTTCAAAAGATTGGTAAGGGCTTTAGCAGTTTTGGAAAAATCGGGAATGAAACGGCGATAGTAGGAGACTAAACCGAGAAACGATTTTATATCTTTAGGACACTTTGGGATTGGAAATTCAGTAACTGCTTTTATTTTACAGGGATTTGGCTTGACGCCTTGTTCAGTAATTACATGACCAAGATAACATACTTCGCGACGTAAGAATTCGCATTTGTCTGGTTGTAGTTTAAGATTAAATTTGCGGATTCTTTGGAAAATTGATTTTAGATTTGCAATATGCGTTGGGATATCGAATGCGTAACAGACTACGTCGTCTAAATACACGAAACAACGGATTCCTTGGAGCCCGGATAAGGCGGAATTCATCAGCCTTTGAAAGGTAGAAGGGGCATTTTTGAGCCCGAACGGCATTCTTAGGAATTGGAAATGTCCTTCCGGGACATTAAAGGCTGTTTTGGCTTTGTCGGATTCGTTCAAAAGAATTTGATGAAATCCGGATGCTAAATCCAAGGTTGAGAAGTATTTACTTTTGCCGAGTTGATCTAGAATCTCTGTAATCTGTGGTATAGGATAAGTATCACCGATAGTGATATCGTTAAGCTTCCTGTAGTCTATCACGACTCGCCATTTTTGCGTATTGGAAGCGTCAAGCTTTTTCGGGACGACCCATATAGGTGAGGACCAGGGGGAATCAGAAGGTTCAATAATATTTTGTTTCAGCATTTTATCTATTTGGTTACGGACTTCGGTTTTATGAACCTCAGGGAATCGGTAAGTTTTAGTGTGAATTGGTATATCCGTTGTTGTCTTTATTTCATGTTTTAGGGCATTCGTATATGTAAGATTTTCTCCGGGAAGATGGAAAATATCGGAAAATTCTGAGCATAATTGCAAAAGGGCTTCCCTTTCTTCGCTATTAAGGTGTGAGACACGTAACTGTTTAAGGACCTCTTCAGTTCGTGTAACACTGTTAGTTGCGGCATGAACGTGGTTTACAACATTAAAATATTGGGTTTTAAACTCTAAGGGATTAATTGGGGTAAGTTTCAAATTAAGATTTGATTTTAATGTAACTGGATCTTCAGAGGTATTTACTACGGATATGTTAATTCTGTTGTTATCCTTAACTTGTACTAAGCAATTTGCAATTAATAAGGTATCAGACAATTTATAGTCAAGGACTAATCCGACTTTGATTTCGGAATTTTGAACAGAACACTCAATAATAGTTTCAGTTCTTGCGGGAATCAAGTATGCAGGGTCATGAAAGTATAATTTTAAGGATGATCTACCGAGTTTGAGTAGATTACTATTATAATCTATATTGCAGTTATGGGCATTAAGCATATCGGAACCTATTATGCCATCATAAGGTAGGTGTATTTTGTCAATAACATGAAATTGATGCGATATGCTAGATGTAGGTAGACGTAACTTAAGTTGGAAATGACCTCGGGTTCTAATGGTTTCTTCTGATGAATCAATACCTTTTAACTGAATGGTTTCTTTTACTAGTTTAGGATGTCTTTCTATACATGAATGTTTCAATAGACTTACAGATGATCCTGAGTCTACAAGCAGGGATAAAGGAATATCTGATACAGGGCATTCGACAAGGACATGAGGTAGTAGCATTATTGCGGGGTTATTTGTGATTTCAAACACATTAGATTTAGATGACTTTAGGGGTTCTAATTTCTGTTCGCATGTGGGGGATACAGTGGATTTTGGCAGACGAACACCATTGTGTTGCTGCGCGGATGCAGTGGATTTTGCTAGACAAACACCATTGTGTTGCTGCGCGGATGCAGTGGATTTTGCCAGACAAACACCATTGTGTTGCTGCGCGGATACAGAGGATTTTGGCAGACAAACATCGTTGTGTTGCTGCGCGGATACAGTGGATTTTGGCAGACAAACACCATTGTGTTGCTGCGCGGATACAGAGGATTTTGGCAGACAAACATCGTTGTGTTGCTGCGCGGATACAGTGGATTTTGGCAGACAAACACCATTGTGTTGCTGCGCGGATACAGAGGATTTTGGCAGACAAACATCGTTGTGTTGCTGCGCGGATACAGTGGATTTTGGCAGACAAACACCATTGTGTTGCTGCGCGGATACAGAGGATTTTGGCAGACAAACATCGTTGTGTTGCTGCGCGGATACAGTGGATTTAGGCAGACAAACACCATTGTGTTGCTGCGCGGATGCAGATGATTTTGGCAGACCATCTCGTAGCGATGTCTGCGAAGGTTTGCTAATATGAGGACGACTTCCATGTGACGGAGTCAGTTTGGGTTTTGACTTTTGGTTAGGGGTGTCGATTTTTAAAACGGAGGGTCCCGTACGACGCCGGGACGAGACGGTTATTCGTTTTTTGATTCAGAATCAACGGTATCATAACCTTCTTCTTGAACTGATTCAATTGGATATTCAGTATTGGAAGTGAAATGGACATGGGGCGTCCTAAATTGGTTTTGATTGGATTTAAAGCGGTTATTGTTAAATTCCCTTTTGCGACACTGTTCCAGGGTATGCCCTGGTGCTTTGCAATATCTACAAATTGGAGATGGGGACTCATTACTATTAGTTAGATTAGAATTGAAATTTGGTTTCGGTCTATATTGATTCGAAGATTGTTGGTTAGGGTAACGCCGTGTGAATTGGAAATTTGGCCTTGAGGTATTAGGCTTTTCGTGACGTGTGCTAGACGGACTTTGTTTAAAAAGACATTGTTGGATTTTTTCTTCGGATATTGCTATATTAATGGCTTCGTTAAGTGTCTTAGGAGACTTACATCTAACGATGTTTGATAGCCGAGGATTCAATCCTAATTGGAAATGATGAAGGGCTAGTTCCTCCATGGCTGCTGTGCGTCCTAACATTTCTTTATTCTTATGGCCATGCGAAATGGATATTTCAGTAAGTAGTTGCGAAAGGCATGATTCGATTTTAAGGGCGTACTGGCTTACAGGTTCATTTGTCTGTTGTTTACACTCCTGTAAGTCCATGAGTAAATGAGCATAATGCTTTCTCTCGCTAAATTGGGTTTTCAAAAATTCTTTAAGTTGAATCCAATTGGTGAATTCTTTGACGGAGCAGGCGCTTTGCGCCTTGCCTTGTAATTGGCAAAGAATATATTTGAATAAAATGTCTTTTTGGGGTTCAGTGGCTAAATCATATGCGTTATTACTGTTGACTAAAAATGAATTTAGTGATTCTCTAGAACCATCGAATAGTTTAATAAATTTTAAAAGAGTACTCAGATCGAGCTCTGTTTTGGGGATTACTGTGACTTTCTTTTTTGAAAGCGACCTGGTAGTAGGTCCAGAAGGTGGAGGACAAAAGGTGGATGCGCCGTCGTCATCTGTATCTGTGACGGCAAACTCGGGTTTCTCGAACTTAGGACTTGGGGCTCTACTCTCGGACATTTTGGATATTTAGTGTACACAGGATGTTAAAAAAAAAATATAATAATAAAAATATTACACACAATAGAAAAAGACTTAAATGATTATAGTAATAGTATATGACGACAATTAAAGTTTAGTATTCGCAATGACCAAATTATGTATAAAAGGATCACTTACTTGGATACAGACAGAACGATAATAACTGTTATCATTTCTAAGAACTTTTATTTTGAAGATTCAGCGGGACTGGTAGGACGTTGATAAGCGTCGCGCGCGTCTCGCGCGTCGGAATGTTGCACTCAGCGGAACGGAGGCTGCGTTGATAAGCCTCGGTTGTATTAACGGATGGCTTATATAACGGCTTTGTAGATCTTGAAGGAGACCGGCTGCAGTACGAGCAGTACGCAGCAGTGGGTCTTTCACGTGCACTGGATGTTTGGATGGGCCGTAACTCGGGGCACTTTGCACTTATTGTCTTATGCCCAGGGGAGTTGGCACTTATGATTACAGTACTCGCGTTGAATTTGCGGTAAACTAGGAGACGGTACCGGGGACTGATTTTTAAATCCCACCGCTGCCACCAAATGTTATGGGTCTCGTAGAGAAAGGGTTTTTAAAAAAATGAATACAAAGATTTAGCTAGAATAATTGCAGCCGTCTAGCTTGGATGGATGATGGAACGAGACTGACTGGAATGGAATGGATGATCGGGTTGCTTGAATGAGGAAATGCCGAGTAGACAAGAAAGGGACTGTGGTGTGTGACAAAGGGTGCATTGGCAATTTATAACAGATCGCAGCAGTTGGAGGCTGCGACGTCGCAGCGGTGCAGGGCCGGGACATCAGGCCCGGCCGCGGTGGCATGGGAGCTATCCGTCTGGAGTGCCCCGTCGCCGCGGCCAAGGCCGTCCTCGCCAAAGGACGTCTTCTGGTGGGGTTCAGTTCCTGCCGGATCCGGGCACTTGAAATTCAGCCTCTGCGCTGCTTCAGGTGCTTCGGAATCGGGCATGTGCGGGCCCTTTGTCCGTCCAAGGTGGATAGGACGGACAGCTGCTACCGCTGCGGCGAGGAGGGGCAACAGTCCGCCTCCTGCAAGGCCGCTACGCCGCGCTGCGCAGTGTGCGCAGCCAGCGGGCGCCCCGCGGGGCACACCATGAAGGGGAGGAATTGTAATCCTCCCCCGAAGAAGGGCAAAGTGCAGGCGCCGACCCCGCCTGCCGCTGCGACCACCGCTCCCGAAGCGGGAACCTCGGTGGCGGGTGAGGAGGGTGCGATGAGCGACTGATGAACAGAGTCGAGCATCCTCCAGACGAACGCCAACCACTGCAAAGCAGCCCAGGCCCTGCTGATGCAGACCATGGCTGAGTGGTTGGTGGACGTGGCGGTAGTCGCCGAGCCGTACTCGGTGCCCGGCCGTTGGTTGGGCGATCCGGACGGCCTGGTGGCCTTGGTTGCGCGGTCTTCCACAGACTCCCCTCCCCTCTTAGAGAGGGGACCGGGATACGTGGCCGCCGCGTGGGGGGAAATAGCCCTGGTGGGCGTGTATTTCTCCCCAAACCGGCCTCTGCAGGATTTCGAGGATTTCCTCGAGATCCTCACTGCAGTCGTCGGTAGGGCGGCTCCTCGCCAGGTCGCCGTGCTGGGCGACCTAAGCGCCAAGTCAGTGGCCTGGGGCAACCCGGCCACCTCTTGCAACGTCCGGGGACGCGCGGTCGAGCTGTGGGCGACCTCGTGCGGCGTGTCCCTCCTTAACAGGGGGACAGTCCAGACGTGTGTGCGGCGACGGGGAGGGTCAGTGGTGGACGTTTCGTTCGCCTCCCCCGTCCTTGCCGCCCGCGTCGTGGACTGGCGGGTAGAGATGGTGGAGACGATGTCGGACCACCGATATGTGCGATTCGACATCTCTCCCCAAAGTCCCCGGGGGAGGGCAAGGCTCCCGGGCCGACCTGCCTTCCCACGGTGGGCTCTTACCCGCCTCGACCGCGAGGCGGCTGCGGAGGCGGCGTTCGTCCAGGACTGGCTCACGCCTCCCGTCGATGTCCGGGACGTCGACTCCGCGGCCGCCCAACAGAGGAAGTCCCTCACCGAGGTGTGCAACTCCAGCATGCCTCGATCTCGCCGCCCACCTCCCCGTCGCGCCGTCTATTGGTGGTCGGAGGAACTGGCGGGCCTCCGAGCCGCCTGCGTGGCGGCAAGGCGGGAGTACACGCGGAGCCGACGGCGCAGCAGGAGGGACCCCGACAACGAGGACCTTCTTTACGCCTCTTACATAGAGGCAAAGAGGGTCCTCAAGTCGGCAATGGGGGCCGCCGATGACGCGGCGCGAGTGGAGATGCTGGAGGGCCTCGACAGGGACCCGTACGGGAGACCGTACAAGGCGGCGCGGAACAAACTGCGTCCCTTCGGTCCCC
Organism: Habrosyne pyritoides; assembly: GCA_907165245.1. Taxonomy (NCBI): domain Eukaryota; kingdom Metazoa; phylum Arthropoda; class Insecta; order Lepidoptera; family Drepanidae; genus Habrosyne; species Habrosyne pyritoides. The sequence continues at coordinate 2,492,469 of OU015614.1, forward strand.
CCCTGACGGAGTCCCTGGAGCCGGCATTACTGGACGGTGTGGTTCGGTCCCTGTTTCCACCCGGGACCGACTTCACGCCTCCAGTGATGGATCCCCCGCGGGGGGCGCGTCCGCCGGTCGAGGAGATCTCTCCGGTCACGGCGCATGAGCTCGCCGCGGAGGCCCTCCGCCTCCGCGCCAAGAAGACGGCCCCAGGGCCGGACGGTGTGCCCGCGCGTGTGGTGGCCATTGCCGCCACACATATGGCGGGAAGATTTCGGGACCTCTTCAGCGCGTGTTTCGCGTCTAGGAGGTTCCCGAAAATCTGGAAGGAGGGGCAATTGTGCCTCCTCCGCAAGGAAGGACGCCCGCCGGACTCCCCCTCGGCATACCGGCCCATCGTCCTGCTGGACGAGGTCGGTAAGATGTTCGAGGGGATTGTCGCCGGCCGGCTTAATGGCCTGCTGTCGGAGGTGGGGCCGAACCTGTCGGACGCTCAATTCGGCTTTCGAAAGGGGCGTTCGACAGTCGACGCTCTGGCCCGGCTCAAGAGCCAGGTGAAGGAGGCCGTGGGGGTAGGGGACGGGGTGTTGGCCGTGGCATTCGACATAGCCAATGCCTTCAACTCTGTCCCCCACTCGACGATACTAGAGGCACTACGGTACCACGGAGTGCCTCAGTACCTGCGGGACCTCCTGGCCAGCTACCTGGCGGACCGAGCGGTCCTTCTGGTAGACAGGGCGGGCCGACTCCGGCGGTACGGCGCGGAGACCGGCGTTCCACAGGGGTCCGTCCTAGGACCACTCCTGTGGAACGTCGGGTTCGACTGGCTCCTGCGGGGAGCTCTCCTCCGTGGCACGAGTGTCATCTGCTACGCGGATGACACTCTTCTCACTGCCCGGGGGAGAAGTTTTAGGGAGGCGGCCGACATGGCCTCGGCTGGCGGATCCTTGGTCGCGGGAAGGATCCGTCGGCTGGGATTGAGGGTGGCGCTGAATAAGACCGAGGCGGTGTTTTTCCACGCGCCTCGGCAGCGCACCCCGACCGACGCCCACATTTTCGTGGAGGGCGTCGGGGTCCAGGTAAGGGCCCAGATGAAATATCTGGGCCTGGTGCTAGACAGCAGGTGGCGCTTTGGCCCGCACTTCAGCGGGCTGTCGACGCGCCTGCTGAAGGTTGCGGGGGCGCTTTCGTGGCTCCTCCCGAATATGGGGGGGCCCAAAGCGCGATGCCGGCAGCTGTATGCCGGCATCCTGAGGAGCATGGCCTTCTACGGGGCCCCCATCTGGGCGGACTCCCTCCAGAGGAGGGAGAACTCCGCCGCGATCCGGAGACCCCAAAGGGCAATCGCACAGCGGGTGGCGAGGGCCTACCGCTCGGTGGGCTTCGCGGCGGCGTGCGCTCTGGCGGGCACCCCTCCTTGGGAGCTCGAGGCGCGGGTGCTCGCCAGAGTGTACGAGTGGTCGGCGGGGCGCAAGGCGCTCGGGGAGCGCGGCGACCCGACGGTGCGGGAGGCCGTCCGGCGAGAGGCGAAGGATGCCATCGTCCACCATTGGGCGGAGGACCTCGCCTCCGCCGTGTTCGGCCGCCGAACGCTGGACGCTGTCGGGCCAGTCTTACGGGATTGGCTCGAGCGGCCCCACGGTTTCCTCTCGTTCCGTCTGGTGCAGGTATTGTCCGGGCACGGGTGTTTCGGATCGTATCTGCACCGGATCGGGCGGGAGGAGGCCCCGTCGTGCCACGGTTGCGGCGCGGCGGAGGACACGGCGCAGCACACCCTCGAGGTGTGCCCGTCGTGGAACGAACCGCGTCGGGTCGGGCCGGACCTTTCGCTTCCCAGTGTGGTCAACTCCATGCTGGGGGGCGAGGCCGGCTGGGCCGCGGTCGCCTCCTTCTGTGAGGATGTGATGTCACAGAAGGAGGCGGCAGAGCGCGCACGGGAGGAGGACCCTCTTGCGCCGCTGTGCAGGCGGAGAAGAAGGGGTAGGAGAAGGCGATTATAGTCGCCTTCTCTCTCCTCTTGTGGTGGTGAACGGCGGGAGACAGACGTGGAGGCGTCTTCTCCCGCATTGCACTCGTTCACCATCTCCGTTGGGCGGGAACGGTAAAGTCGCTGCCGTTTCCGGGCCCCTCCTTGCAGGGGGAGGGGCGTGCGGGCCCCGCCATAAATGGCGGGCGGTCGACGGGGGAGGCTGGACGTCAAGGCTCTGCCGGTTTCCCAGCCCCTCTCCACATAGACGATGCCTGAGCGCCGCTGGGTCGTTTAGTGGGTAAACCGGGCCGCTAGGGTCCGGGAGTCCCACATACCCCCCCCCATCCTCCAATGGGGGGGAATGCGGAACGCATTTTTCCCAGCGTAAAAAAAAAAAAAAGTGGCATTGTCCGTTTGTACCTAGCATTTGTTTACAACGCTCCTCTCAGCATAGATAAGAACTATTTGTAGGATATATATCTATGTTGTTTACGTATATACACTAAATTATCAATGCATTTCAACCCAAACTCAACTCTCGTGTAAACGGGGCCAATAAATGTAGATACACATATACAGAGGTGTCGGTAACGGTCACAGTGTCGCGAGTTCAATTGTTTTTTCCCATCACAAACAAATGCCCAATTCACTTCAATAATTTCAGAACGTTTCTGGGCCTAATCAGTCTTAAGACTTAACGTCAATGGTTTGTCACACCTCCGACTTCCTATTTCACTAATATCTTATTTAATATTATAAATGCGAATGTTTGTATGTATGAATGTTTGTTACTCTTTCAGGCAACACTACTGGACAGATGTGGATGAAACTTGGCACATAGATAGAGCATATCGTGGAATAACATATAGGCTACTTTTTATTCCGGGCAAAAGTGACATCTTTCGGGAACGAGGGTAAAACCGCGGGGGACAGCTAGTACCTATTACATAATATTGCAACTAATACTAAAGAATGTTGCAACTAATACTACATAATGTTTCTCTCTCCTGTATTTTCAGGCAACAGCGTACAGCTGCTGCAAGGTGCTGGCAGTGGTGGGTACAATGGTGGAAACGGTGGTCCTCTGAGCGGTGGTGGTGGCGGTGGACCTTATGGTGGGAACGGCGGCGGTCCTTACGGTGGTAGAGGTGGTGGCTTCAATGGGAGTTACAATGGCTTTAATGGTGGTGGCGGCGGTTATGGAGGTGGTGGTGGCCCTAATGGGGGAGGTGGTGGTGGACTAAATGGGGGAGGCGGTGGTGGAGCTAATGGAGGTGGAGGTGGTGGCGGTGGTGGCGGTGGTGGTGGCGGTGGTGGTGGTGGGAGTGGTGGTGGTGGAGGTGGACCTAATGGAGGCAACGGAGGTGGCCCTAATGGGGGAGGTGGTGGTGGCCCTAATGGAGGTGGTGGTGGCGGTTGCGGACCTAATGGAGGGAACGGTGGTGGACCAAATGGGGGAGGTGGTGGTGGACCACATGGCGGAGGTGGTGGCAGTGGATGGTCATATGGTGGTGGTAGCGGCGGTGGTTTCGCCTATGGTCGTGGCGGAGATGACCATTACACCACTTATGGCCGAAAGTATTAAATTTTGATACGTTTTCATTTAATTTTGATCAGATGTATGTAAGTTAATAAAGCTTTTGATGTTTACAATTTAATCACAAATAAACGATTTAAAGTTTTGTCTGTTTCTTCTATTCTCTGCTTCTTCTTTTGCTGACCTGTTGGTGTTATAAGCGTGAACCTTCGACAGGATGTGTCTTGAATCATGTGAAGGGTAAAAACGGATTCTGGGTAATTTAGTACAGTACCTATTAATTTGATGACCAGTAAATTTTAAGAGTAGAGCTCTTAGAGAGTTCGTCCGGGGAAGTCCTACCTCCTTACCCATTTCCTCCGTGAAGTAGAGACTGTGTTAGTTAGAAAAGTAAGGTGATATCACAGGCACATGAGACTTAACAACTTCACGTCTCAGGGTCGACCATCTGCCTGAGTGTCAGCATATAAGGCATTAAAAAAGAAAGAAAATTAATGTAATTAATATCATTTGTGATGTATATAATTTTAAATAGAGCGCCACAAATTATTAGAGTAGGATACTAAATTAATAAAAAAGGAAAGAAACATTTCCGTTTTGTTACAGCGCATTTTTTTTTATTATTATAATATATAGACAAACATAAGTATGGAATAAAATTATACAGTGTTTTTAAGTACCCCAATTTATTGTAAATAGCAAATAGAAAAGAGAATGAAAAAATTACCGGAAACCAACCTAGCACACTTCACTCTGTTCATATCATTTCCACTTGCTACACTAGCGCCATTTCGGTGAGAATTCGAAACCTAATTTGTTGTTTACAAGGGGACACTTTTTCGACTAATCCTCCATACAAGATGGTCCTCCTTTACTTCTACACTCCATACCACCAAGCCAACTGTTCTGTCAAATAACAAAACAATTAAATAAAATTAAGAAAAGTACATTTTTATTTTAAGGAGATCGTTCAGCTAGCTGTTCATAGATGGCGCTTATTTAGTTAGTTTTAAAGGAGGTTTACCTCAGCGACACGATCATCACGTAGTACAAAAAATAACCAATAGATGGCGCTGTAGATATAAACTGCTGTATGTTGCTGTACCATTCAGTTAATTGTGATAAAAGGTAAAAATGATAAAATTTAACTTAAGGTAGCACTTGTGAGAAGGTTTAAAGGTATATTAATTTGATTTTTTTCAAAATTATTTGATGTTTTATTAGTTTGACGTGCCAGTTGGCTTAGTAGCTTAGGTACCTGAGTACTACATAGGTCGTGGGCTCGATTCCTATCCAGGACAAACACTGGTGTGCATGAATATGTATGTGCATCCTGTGCGTGTAAATATCTATATAAATATGTATTAAAAAAAGCGTATCTATTTTAAACTGTTAAACTGGTTTCCATAGTACAAGATTTTATTTTTTTGAAATCATATGACCGTGTGTTGATGATGATGTGAAGGATGTATTTATTGTTGATTTTTTCATTGTAAATAAATGAAAATATAGTTTTCAAGTGCTGTTCTGTTTTAATAAATTTTTACCAAGTAATGTCACAATTGGTCACATTTATTTTTGCTTCAAAAATAATTTATTTGATGTGACATAATGTATGGATGGCCCTTTAGTAAATGTAAAGGAAAAAACTTATTATAATCAGTCCCTTAGCCAAGGTAGTGACTATAGCTAACGTAATCACAGTTCTTTCCGTAGCCACCGTATTCACCATAGTCACCTTCACCGCGTAAACGCCTCGCTATTATAGCCACTGTCGTCACAGTCGCGTTGTAGCCAACGTAGTCACCCTCGACTCATACCCACCATAGTCACATAGCCGCATCACTGCCATAGCCACCGTAGTCACAGTCACCTCGTAGCCGCGTCGCTTCCGTAGCCACGGTCGTCACAGTCACCTCGTAGCCGCATCACTGCCGTAGCCACCGTAGTCACAGCCACCTCGTAGCCGCGTCGCTACCGTAGGCACTGTAGTCACAGTGACCTCGTAGCCGCGTCGCTACCGTAGCCATTGCAGTCACAGTCACCTCGTAGCCGCGTCGCTACCGTAGCCACCGTAGTCACAGTCATCTCGTAGCCGCGTCGCTAACGTAGCCACTGCAGTCACAGTCACCTCGTATCCGCGTTGCTACCGTAGCCACCGTAGTCACAGTCACCTCGTATCCGCGTCGCTACAGTAGCCACTGCAGTCACAGTCACCTCATAGCCACATCGCTACCGTAGCCACCGCAGTCACAGTCACCTAGTAGCCACATCGCTACCGTAGCCACCATAGTCACAGTCACCTCGTATCCGCGTTGCTACCGTAGCCACCGTAGTCACAGTCACCTCGTATCCGCGTCGCTACAGTAGCCACTGCAGTCACAGTCACCTCATAGCCACATCGCTACCGTAGCCACCGCAGTCACGGTCACCTCGTAGCCGCGTCGCTACCGTAGCCACTGTAGTAACAGTCACCTCGTAGCCGCATCACTGCCGTAGCCAGGCCGTAGATTGTCTGTTTGAGCGCGGCGTTCTTATAAACTACCGTTTCTCAATACCGTTTTCACTATCATATGGAGAGTACCTCCTGGAAGCTTTACATGATTATCAATCTATATTATTCTACTCGGATGAAGCTGGGGCGCGGTGGTTAGCTAGTGAAGTGTAATTTTTTATTTCGTAATGGCGTCTTTTTCAACAATATACAATATTGCTTTTTCAAAAGGTTTGTAAAAATATGCTTAAAAATCTGTATAGGATTAAGCATTTAGATTTATCTCTATGTAAAAAATTTTTTTTTTTTATATTAGGATTTCTAATAGTGCTTTTAATATCTTATCTGTACCGATGTGTATTTTGCTGTAATAAAAAAAAATCATTTTTCATTTTCATTCTCAATTTCTTTTTTATAATTCACATCTCCGATAACACACAGGTCTTGTCAGAGTCTCAATTGGTGCTGAGTATCCTACATAATACTTTTTCAACCTTAATGCTGTTTTGGACATATAATAATAATAGTAATAATGATAATAATAACAACTCGTTTAAACTCTATTATGATCGCGCAGTTCTCACTGATAGAACGATACATTACAATAGACCTGATATTATATTAATTGATAAAACCAATAAAATTACATATTTAATAGATATCGCCGTACCTAATACTCACAATGTAAGCAAAACTATAACTGAAAAAAATCACAAATACACAGAATTGAAAGATGAAGTAACTAGAATATGGAAACAAAATAAAGTTTATATTGTGCCCGTGGTATTGTCCACTACTGGCATTATACCAAAGCATTTACACCACAGCTTAAAATTACTAGATCTTAAAAAATCTTTATATCTTTATATATTACTTTACAGAAAGCTGCAATACTAAATACATGCCGTTCGAAAATTTCTGCAATCGGACGATATTATTACATAGATTGACTACAACGCAATATTTACTTGGCTGATAGCCCGTAGATATTGTAAATTACCGGTTTTCCGTAGTAAGAAACCGAGAAAAAAAAAGGAAAGAAAGATAATAATAATAATAAACATTTATTCCAGACCATGTCCATATTTTTGTTAGTAACATATAACTTAAAAAAGTAATGTTAACTTTAACAAAATACACTACACAACACAGTACACTACATTTGTAATTACACAATATGAAGCCGTAGCCATCTTTGCAACATGGGGGACTCCCAGCGGTCTGCAAACACACCCAGCATTGTGTTGGTGCCGCCACGTACGCGAGTGAGTAGGGAGGCGCATCTTTTCCTAATGATAGCGGCAAAGCCATCAACCCGCGCCTCGGCAAACATCCCTGACGCACTACAATGCCACGGCAGCCCCAACAGTACCCTGAGTGCATTTTAGGCCTATACACTAAAAACAATATATCTCAATAAATAATGCATATTGTTTTTTTTTTTATTTTCCCATGTATAAAAATGGCCTTTAGAATCATATAAATTTTTCGTAGCGAAATCAAAAATCGTGCATTGTAGGGTTAATAAATGTTATATAATGAATTAAATTACCATTTTAAATTGCAAATCTGCTGCAATAGCTGAGTTTATTGCTTCTCATTAATTGCCTCTCAGTAAAAAACAACTTTCCAAACCGGTGTTAGAGTCAGACTATTCACAAGTGCTTGTAAAGGACTATTTGAATAAAAATGTTTATGTTTAAGTAATTGCTGAGTTTATTGGCGGCTCTTCTCAGTAAACAAACAACCTTCCGAACCGGTGTTAGAGTCAGACTATTCACAAGTGCTTGTAAAGGACTATTTGAATAATATTATTATAATTTTGATTTCTCTTCCCTTATCTTTTTCCCGTTCGTTTTGCACTTTGGAAATACCCAGACATCAAAGTTTTACGACTCTAAGACAGCAGCGTATTTTCCGAGGTTAATGAGTTCTCAGATTATCAAATATGATTAAATAGCTTTTTAAGAAAAAGAGGTTAATACATGATCTTTTGTTTTAATAAACTACTTGCTGTCACCTGCGGTTTTACCCGCGTTTATCGGTATTGTAGACTTTTAGAAAAATTCCGCGTCGAATGGTAGCAGTCCCATCCCGATGTGTTGAGTTCTGAGGTGATGGTGCTTCGAAGGAACCCTATTTTCCTTATATATATATACCATAGAAGATTACATATATTCCGTCTATGTACATCCTACTTCCTATTAAATAATATTATTATCTATACTATAATATTATAAAGAGGAAAGATTTGTTTGTTTGTAATGAATAGGCTCCGAAACTACTGGACCGATTTCAAAAATTCTTTCACCTTTGGAAAGCTACATTATCCCCGAGTAACATAGGCTATATTATATTTAAAAAAAAATTAGGGATCCTTACTAAAACTCCAATAATGTAACATAAGGTGTAAAAAAATGACCTGAAAAATTCCTTACGTCGCGTGCGCTGCGAAAACTATTGATGATAGAATGAACAAAATAATAATGTAACATCCCTCGGCAACGCGGGTGAAACCGCGGGGGACAGCTAGTAAATTATAAACGCAAAAGTTTGTCTGGATGTATGGAAGTTTGTTCCTCTTTCACGCAAAAACTACTAAACGGATTTGGATGAATCTTGGCACATAGATAGAGCATATATTGGAATAAATTATAGGCTACTTTTTACCCCGGGAAAATGTTACATCCCTCGGGAACGCGGGTGAAACCGCGGGGGACAGCTAGTGTTTTATTCATTAAAACTTTCCTAGAAAATATCTACAAATTAGGTGTAAAGAGAACACAATTTCTCTTCCTAGATGTATAGACGATGACGATGAGATAGATGTATGCAAGAGTCACTAGAATTTCTGTTTTGGTGCCTGTACATAGGATACACTCTCATTTAACTTGAGACTTATATCATGTCTTGAAAACTCAGATCAGGTGCTTGTGCAGTTAAGAAAATCAGACAGCTTAAAGATGTACTCGTAGATACAGTTTATTTTATTATTAGAGTAGTAGAGCTCTTAGTGCAGAGTTCGTCCGGGGAAGTACTACCACCTTACCCATTTCCGCCGTGAAGCAGAGCACTTGCATTACTATGTTTCGGTTAGAAAGGAGACCGGTGATATTACAGGCACATGAGCCTTAACTTCACAACCTTTATCGCACGTTCTTGTCGTACGTGATCCACTTTTCATCACCAGTTATCAGCTTCTTCAAAAATGGTTCGGTTTCATGACGTCGTAATAAATAATCACACACGGTTCATTAGGTTTCTTTCAGTGAGCTCGTGAGGTACCCAAATATCTAGCTTTTTGTGTACCCAGTTTTTTTCAAATGCGCCAAAACTGATTTGTGGTCAATTCCCAGTTCTTCAGCTACGTCGTAACTACTGATATGCCGATCTTGCTCCACTATTTCAAAAATGGTATCCATTTTATCCGTAATGGGGCGACCAGAGCGACGTGCATCTTTGACATCAAAATTTCCGGATTGAAAACGCTTAAACCAAATTTGTGCTACTCTCACAGACACTGCACTAGGTCCATAAACATCCCAAATTTTTTGAAAATCACACATTTTCCTAATTTGAATATGGAATTATGTTCTTTAAAATTTAAACTTTCAATGATACCAAAACCAGCCAGATACAAATAGTATAGCCAAAGAGATTTTATTACAAGTTCATACATACTATAATGCGAAAAGACTTTTTCCCCAACCTAATATATAGATAAACAAAATCATATCCGACACGAAATAGTCACCATCTTTCCGATATTTCTCCTCTCGTTCTCACCTTCCTCTCGTCCATTTCACTCTGATGTTCGGATACACACCATACATACGTATATAAGTATATTATAATAAAACTGATGAGTTCCTAATTTAATTATGTCGATAGTTATAAAAAAGAATATAGAATATAATACATATCAATATAGCTTCTAAAGAAAGCAATGTCGATATATTCGGTGACAGCATTATTATATTTAAAAATAAGATGCTTAATGTTAGCACTTACATATTATATATAGCAATTACAAAAATAAAATTAAAAAAAATGCGTTTAAAAAAACAGCTTTACAATTACTACAATTAAAATTGTAAAGCTGTTTTTTTTAATGCATTTTTTTTTAATTTTATTTTTTTCAAATTGTAATTAAAAATTTCTTTATGTATGTATTTTTTGTCTTTTTTTAATGGATGCCGTCGCCACCACTAATGAGCACACCATTTATGATTAACATTTTCATACCTGTATTTTTGTATGTATTAGTGTGTGTCTTGTTGATGGTCTAAATAAAAAAAAAAAAAAATAAAATAAAAAGTAAAAATAATTTTTTTTTATGATTATTTTGTAGAATTTAAAATATTTTGTAATTTTAAGATAGGTATTTTTAATTTATGATTATGAGAACCAAATTATAATTATAATTTAATTGTATTTAATTATTGAGTTCAATTAAAATCTTAGTAATTATATATTTATTTTGTAGCATTTTAAAGTTGCTTTGATTTTAAAATAGTTTTGGAATTTATAATTATGAGAACCAAATAATAATTATAATTTTATGTATAATTTTTGGTAGATATTTGTTTATTTTGTACAATTTCAAAGATGTCTTGATTTTGATTATAATAATTAAAATTATAATTTTTGTTTGACTTCTGTGGCTTAACTACGGCACAATTTATTTATTTATTATCTAACTAGCTGTCCCCCGCGGTTTTACCCGCGTTCCCGTACATAAAAACCTTCGTCTTCAATCACTCTATCTATTAAAAAACCGCATCAAATCCGTGGCGTAGTTTTAAAGATTTAAGCATACATAGGGATATAGGGACAGAGAAAGCCACTTTGTTTTATACTATGTAGTAATAATGTATACCTATGTTTCACGAAAAAATGTTTCTAATTTATGATGCATTAAAAAAAAGTAGTATAACGTAATACATCAGTTATCTGGTTTCCACAGTACAAGCTCTGCTTAGTTTGGGACCAGATGGCCGTGTGTAAAGAATGTCCCGGGTAAATTATTAATTCTTTTCTTGTAAACTAGTTGTCTTGCAGTTTTATCCGCGTTCTAAAAGGATATTCAAAATATACGAAGCAGTTCTCAATATAATGCGGGATATGAAACCTCTAGCGGATTGCAGGCAGAACTGTCATTGGTTAAAAAAAATACAGACCATTTTGAAAATTTCCTGAAAATGTCATCGAAATCGGTCCACCCGTTTCAGAATCTACACAGGACACACAACAACTTTTGTATACATATACAACGTGTTACAAAATACCCCTGTTAAAATATAATTAATTATCAAAGCCAACAACCCTAGTAAGCTGTCATGTCAGGGAACCAGATTATTTAACAGAAAGGCCTACGTACCTATTTTATCTAATAATTGTCTACTTTAATAGTTTTTCTATTTTTCATTCATAAAAATCAATCTTTTTATTTTTTTTGGGTATGTTATACAGCGTTACTACGGTTCTTAAATATGGGCTCGTTATAAGGCCCCATTTAACCTCCTTTCGGCTTTACGGGTAGTTTTGTAACACTCTGTGATAGAAGACTAGGTGTCCCTAGCGTTTATCGATATCATTTTCAAATGGTAGCAGTCCCTTACCGATATGTTCAGTAGTTTTGAGGTGATGGTGCGGCAAAGGAACCCTATGCCTAGTATATATATAGAAGCTATATTTTTAATAGTGGACAGATAAAGGAATGAAGTCTATTATTTGTTTAGAAATGATCACCTGCAGGCCGGGACTGGTAACGTGCGAGAGAGACGGCGATAATGCTCCCCTGTAACGTTGGGACTTGAAATATCTGACGTGGAATGTGAGACTCATGCCTAAAACCTGCCATTACCGGGGACAATGGTGGCAAACAAAAAACAAAAACTTTAATAAATACATTTAATTATTGACTATTATTATTACAATTACAAAATAATCTCTTTCTGGTCTTTCATGATCGTGGTTCATCAAACAAAATAATTTAAGAGGTTTGATGTGTCGAATGTGTACGTGCGGTTTACTTTCCACCGCCGCCACCGCCTCCGCCACCTCCGCCGCCGCCACCGCCACCGCCGCCTCCGCCGCCGCCTCCACCGCCGCCTCCGCCACCGCCGCCGCCGCCGCCGCCTCCGCCTCCGCCGCCTCCGCGCTTCAACCGCCGAAATCCGCTAGGAAGTCGGATAGCACGACGCCCCCGGCGGGAGCCGCCGCCGCCGCCACCTCCGCCGCCGCCATGAGACGTAGCTATTGCCGTCGACTGAGCGTTGCCGCCGCCATACGCCCACGAAGCTGCATTGGCGCTCGACCAAGCAGGTCCGTGGCCGCCGTTTCCGCCGCTTCGTTTCGGTCTAAGCCCTTCATCCTGAAGCAGATAAAACTATATTATTATCATGTCAACAAGGTCGACAATCTGGTCACAGTGGCATTCCTGCTGGGAGTTAAAAGTAGTATTCTTCGGCCAATACAATATGCATATGCAAAAAATCGTCCACCCTTTTAATCGTTTTCATTTAGTGTTCTCCTGGCTTCGATTTGTTTGCTCCGTTCCTATGATTCCTCAAGAATTTACATATCAGAGCAAAAATAATTGCATAAATTTAACGGATAGTTTTTATGTGATGCGTACACATACAAACAAAAAAATCCGAAAATTATAAAAGATCATCTTATATTGTTATTCTAAAACAAATACCTATAGAAATACAACGTCTATAGATTTATTTAAAATCTTCACTTCTCTTTGTGAAATCCGAATGATAAAGAATACCTCTCACTCCGGACAATGAATTCCGGTTCGGTTCAAAAGCCTTATTAACCAGTCTTTTGTATCTTCAATTATAAGGTAATAAACATAAAAAAAAAAATACAGACGAATTAAAAACCTCCTCCTTTTTTGAAGTCAGTTAAAAATAATACAGCTTTACAATACTTGAGGTATTTTTTGTTTTTCTCTTTCAAATGTATTTGATGATATAATGTTGCCTTTAGTCGCTTTAAATTTGCAATCCCCGCACAGCACGAACAGCTTTTTAAGAACTCTACCATAACTATTTTTATTTAATGCCGAGAAGCTAGACAAACAAGCAGACGGTCCACCTGATGGTAAGTGGTCACCGCCTACAGACATCGCCACGTTGTCAACCCTGAGACGTGCAGTTGTTAAGTCAGTGTATGTAACTTTACCAGGCTCACATTTCTAACCGAAACACAGTAATACACAAATGGACTTTTGCGACACCAGGGGCATCGCCAATGCGTTGTCGACCCTGAGACGTGAAGTTAAGTCTCATGTGCCTGTAATGTCACCGGCCTTACCTTTCTAACCGAAACACAGTAATACAAGAGCTCTCAAATATTTAGTTACTAATTCCGCTGGATCTCCTTCTCTGTCAAGTCCCAAACAAGGAAACTCAACAGGAAATCGACACGTGTGTCGCTTCTACACGAAGCATCTTCAGGACGTATTAGACCCGCTGTTACTGAGTCGAAGCTCTAGCACAGACGTGTTACCATGCCGACCGCCGAACAGAAAGTGCTACTTATTCCAAACTAGCTGTCTTCCGCGGTTTTACCCGCGTTCCCGTGGCATGTCACATGTATTATGCATAAAAACCTTTCTCTTCAATCACTCTATCTATTAAAAAAAACTGCATCAAAATCCGTTGCGTAGTTTTAAAGATTTAAGCATACATAGGGATATAGGGACAGAGAAAGCGACTCTGTTTTATAATATGTAGTGATGCTGGTCCAAGAAGATTTCCTCGAATGCTCAAGTTTTAGTTAAGATTAAAGATTCTTACCACTTCAGAAATGGCGACAGCTAGACTGTCATCTTCTTCTAATGTTCTTAAGTCTTCAACATCTCCATTCAGCCCACCTGGAATTAAAAGAGAAGTTCCAGATTAAATAAATATCTTGGGACATTTCTAAAACTAAGCGGAGCTGGGATGTCAGATGACTGATAGAGTAGAACATTTTCACAAACAGCGGCACATGCAGAGAAATGTTGGTCTCGTGGCAATGGAATCCACAACCTGCGGCGTGGCAGTCATGGTCTCTTATGAACAAGCTAACTAGCCCATCAAAAAGAAAGTTAAGTCGTTAGTAGTGCACTCCCACTGCATGCCAACTGCACCTTCACTTCACAGTCACCATGCAGTTATGTGAACTGAACAAAAACTGTACCCAATAATGCATTTTGCAGCTTACGTGCATTTCTAATGCTGACAGTTTTCTATACCACATGGGCCGACATACAAGCAGACGGTTCACCTGATGGTAAGTGGTCACCGCCGCCTATGGACTTTTGCAACACCAGGGGCATCGCCAATGGGTAGTCGACCCTGAGACGTGAAGTTGTTAAGTCTCATGTGCCTGTAACTTCACCGGCTTTACCTTTCTAACCGAAACCGTAATACAAGTGCACTACTGCTTTACGGCAGAAATGGGTAAGGTGGTACTTCCCCGGAAGAACCCTGTACTAAATGGTGTACTACAAAAAATGTTGTAAGGACAATGACACTAACTCGAGGATGTTTCGTGACCTCTATGCTCTGTCTTTTTCGCGTGAGAGATAAGCTTTACGAGGCCTCCGTGCGACGGCGACAAAGTTTGTATTAGCTGGATGCTAGCTAGATGGAGAAAAGCTGATTTTGACAACTAAGAATGTAATTTAAAAAAAAATTGGCATTCTGACTGCCAACAGAAGTGAAAACTGACATGAATATATCTATGTTGTACGTATATACACAATTTATGTGTTTATGATATATAGTTATTTTATCAATTATTCCAACCCAAACTCAACTCTCGTGTAAACGGGGCCAATATATGTAGGTACTAATATACAGAGGTGTCGGTAACGGTAACAGTGTCGCGAGTTCAATTGTTTCTTCCCATTTCAAAAATGGCCTACATTGGTGTTTTCACTTCAAAAATCAACCCTATTGGTTTTGTTTTAAGGTTTATCTATTAATCAAATTGCATGATGCTGATGGCCCTTTTTATAATTCCCTAGCTCTCCTTTAATAAATTAAATCGCTCAGAGCCTTCAGCGGTCGCCAAATTGTCCACATTAGTGTTAAAACTACCAGAGACAAACCTAGTCGATAAAAGTCGTAACTTCATAGAGTTCATTTTCGAATAACAATCTTAACTGTCAAAACAGATAAAAATACTTATTAAAGAACTAGCTGTTCCCGCGTTGCCGGGAATGTATCAATTCCCGGGGGGAAAATAACTATAGCTATTCTTGAATATAATTTATCTCTGTGCCAAATTTTATCCAGATCCGTTCAGGCATGATTATGTTTTTTTGTTTTTTCCCGGGACATTCTTTACACGCGGCCATCTGATCCCAAACTAAGCAGAGCGTGTACTATGGAAACCAGATAACTGATATACTACATATACAATTCTTTTTCTCAACTTATATAGATATTCATAATAGACTAGCTGCCCCGACAGACGCTGTCCTGTCTTAACAAAAAATATTGAATTAGAATCTTTCGATTGAATCGACTGTGAAATGTGCAATAAGAAATTATAAATTAATTATTTTATTTATATAATTTCGATTCATTCAGATAAAATATATGTGCAGCCCGCATTCAGTCAATTTTGCAACTGTCAAACTACTGACAGTTAAGTCAAACGCCATGGCTACATTAGAAAAGTTA
The DNA here is from genome assembly GCA_907165245.1 of Habrosyne pyritoides. NCBI lineage: Eukaryota > Metazoa > Arthropoda > Insecta > Lepidoptera > Drepanidae > Habrosyne > Habrosyne pyritoides. The sequence goes on from OU015614.1 coordinate 2,508,143, forward strand.
ATATGGTCATTAAGATATCTTAATTTTTTCATTCATAAGAACCTTCTCCTGACAATAACAAACAACAAAAAAAGAATTAGCGAAATCGGTCCAGCCTTCCATGCGTGATGCCGTGACCAAGGGAAATAGGGATTAATTTTTATTTATATAGATATTTTAGATTACTCACCAATGACGGCGGCCCGCGCGATGTAAACGCAAAAAAATAATATTAATAATCTATTCATTTTAGTAAATATTGTCCACTATTTTCTAACTACACAATGTTCCCCAGCAGTGGACTGCCGCAGAACACGAGCGTTTCGCTACAAGTCGTCCACAAGTACTGTGATGTTTTACAACTCGTTGACGATATTTAAATGATCAGAAGTTGTCTGATGGGTTTATTTTACAAACGGATTTCCCCCGCTGCGATTCTACATTATTTTCATTACATTTGTTCGACACATGTAATTTGAAAACCTTGGGGAGGCCAGTGTGTGGTAGAACCAGTTATCAGACATTTAGAATGCAGGGTGGAATTTATGGTGGTTTTTTTATACTATTATTATCTTATATATAAAATTCTCGTGTCACAATGTTAGTTACCATACTCCTCCGAAACTGCTTGACCGATTTTTATGAAATTTTATATGCATATTCAGTGGGTCTGAGAATTGTCTACTGTCTATTTTTCATACCCCTTAGTGAAAAAGGTTGTCTACACCTAACATTTATTTTTTATTTTTTGGGCAATATTTTTTTTTTTATAATGTGGCTTTGAAAAATACATACTTACTACATACAAACTTCAATTTTTCACCTTTCTACAATCGACCCCTGTTTTTAAACCGCGATTTTTTAACATTTTATAGTACGATACATTTTCGTGTTTAGTTTATAATAAAGTTGACATGGCAAAACAACGTTTGCCGGGTCAGCTAGTTATCTATATCACTACATAGTATATAACAAAGTCGCTTTCTCTGTCCCTATATCCCTATGTATGCTTAAATCTTTAAAACTACGCAACGGATTTTGATGCGGTTTTTTTTATAGATAGAGTGATTGAAGACGAAGGTTTTTATGTATAATACATGTGACATCCCACGGGAACGGGGGTGAAAACCGCGGGGGACAGCTAGTATATTATAAGAGGAGAAGCTGACTGACATATCAACGCAGGGCCTAAACTATAAGGGTTAGAAACTTGACATTTTGCACAGGAACCCCTTACAATAAATGCCAGAACTATGGGGAAATTTAAGTATCTGATTCGTACTCATTTGCATGGTGTGCAATGGTTTAAGCTTTTATGCTTAAGTAACTTTCTCATTTTAATATGATTTTTTTAATTAATGTTGACATAATTTTTTGTACATTTTTTTATTTTTGTTTTTTTTTTTGTATCCTGTGTTTTTCAAATGTTTAATTATTTATTTTTATTATTTTTCTATTTATTCTTATTATTTTTTGCTATGTTACCTGTTTGTACTATAATTGAAGAAGCACTAACGGCCAAAATTAATATACGATCCCGATCTGAAATCGCAAGATTGAAATAGAATTTTGACATTACGTGTATTAAAATTACTGTCAAAAGGTTCATCAATCCATGGATTTTCGATCGGGATCGTATATTAATTTTCGCCGTAAGTGTATAAATGCTATTATTTTTTTTTTAAACGAGAGGTATATTTGTGGGACATCCAAATAAAATAAACAAATAACGTATTAGAGCACTAAAAAAGGATTTTTGAAAAACCCCTAAGGGGGTTAAACGGGGGTGCAAAAATTTGTATGAAACAATGTTTTTTCTTAGTCTGATAAACTGCAAACTAAACGCGGGTAAAATGTGAGGGACAGCAAGTTAAAGAAGTAAAATTTGGATTTAGGTGGAAATCTCGGAACCAACGCGTCCGATTTCATTAAATAAAATAATAAATTCAATTTATTTATTTAATTTCATATTTCACATCTTTTATTATTTAATTAATTGTAAACAAGATTACAATAGATCTAATACTAAACTACTTAAAATTGACTAATAAATAAAGCAATAATCAATAAATAAAAAACTGAATTTAAATTGTTAGAGCTGTCTATGGGTAGAGTGCCCAGAAGCCTGGCTATGTTGCCTCTTTGAATGGCTAAGTTTATTCTCTGACCAAAATACGAGCCAGCCCTCTGGTCACCGGATGACTCGATGAGGCGCGTCGAAAGGTCTTTGAATAATTTAAATTGTTAGAGCTGTCTATGGGTAAAGTGCCCAGAAGGCTGGCTACGTTGCCTCTTTGTATTAAATAGCTGTCCCCCGCGGTTTCACCCGCGTTGCCGAGGGATGTTACATTATTATTTTGTTCATTCTATCATCAATAGTTTTCGCAGCGCACGCGACGTAAGGAATTTTTCAGGTCATTTTTTTACACCTTATGTTACATTATTGGAGTTTTAGTAAGGATCCCTAATTTTTTTAAAAATGTAATATAGCCTATGTTACTCGGGGATAATGTAGCTTTCCAAAGGTGAAAGAATTTTTGAAATCGGTCCAGTAGTTTCGGAGCCTATTCATTACAAACAAACAAATCTTTCCTCTTTATAATATTAGTATAGATGTGTCTTAGTTTTAAGGTTCTTGTTATAATATGGTAGGCTAATAATTAAATGTTTAAAAATGTTATTCACCTGCACGACTCTAAGTGCTTGCTGTGTTCTTCTTTAAGTAATGTGACACTAAGATATGAATTTGGCTTTGTTATTGTTTATCATTGTAATAGTGTACTCATGACAGGCCAGTTGGCTTGGTGGTTAGCGCTCTGACTGCCAAACCGAAGGTCGCCGGTTCGATTCCCACCCAGGACAAACATTTGTGTGCATGAACATGTCTGTTTGTTCTGTGTCTAGGTGTAAATGTCTATATAAGTATGTATTTAGAAAAAAAAAGTATTGTATGTAGTATATCAGTTATCTGGTTTCCATAGTACAAGCTCTGCTTAGTTTGGGATCAGATGGCCGTGTGTAAATAATGTCCCGGGATATTTATTTATTTATTTATTGTTGGAGAACAAGTCAATGAATAAATAATTCTTTACTGATAGGTAGCTACAATATTTCCCAGTAACATAGGCTATGTAATCATATCTGGATACAGTCAGTCCCTTGGGAATGTGGGTGAAAACGCAGGAAGTAGCTAGATTTTTATTTAGCTTCATAACGATAGAACAAATTTGAGAGCTAGTATCATAACAAATTCGTCCGGGGAAGTACTACTTTGCCCATTGTATGGTAATCGAAATAAGTATCATAAGTCACTACTGCATCTGGATATTTTCAACACCAGACGCATGTGAAGTTGTTAAGTCTCATGTGCCAGTAATTTCACTGGCCCATTACCTTTCTAACCCACCTAGTCTATTACATTAGGAAGTACTATACCCATTTCTGCCGTGAAGCAGTAGTGCGCCTGTAATACTGTGTTTCGGTTAGAAAGGTAAGGTATCATTACATGAGACTTAACTTCACGTCTCAGGAACGACCACGCGGCGATGCCCCTGGTGTTGCGAATGTCTATAGGCGGTGACCACTTACCATCAGGTGGCCCTACCAGCTTTGGGATGTGGTATGAAATCTTAATCTTTGGAAGTACTGATCTATATTCTTAGATTGCTTATTTTGTCAATCAACTATCATAAAAATGATGAAAAAATATCCCGGGACATTCTTTACACACGGCCATCTGATCCCAAACTAAACAGAGCTTGTACTATGGAAACCAGATAACTGATACATCCATTTAAAAATATCAGACATAAATAGGCAGTACCTGGATGGCCGAGCATTGCTCGGGATTTCTTTACTAACGTGACTTCTACCGTATTCCCTTTTTAAAGCACCGTCATATATACCTAGATACGAATTAGATGCCATAATAAAGGGCACCCAATAACAGTATTTCTCACAAAAGATGTCACTTGAAAACCTTACCTTCTAATGACATTGTAGCAGTTTTCATTGCCTAAAAACACGGATAAAACGACATTTTCTGAAGATGAATCCTAGCTAGATCGATATAACGCCCCCGAAACCTACTACATACTAAATTTCATGAAAATCGTTGGAGCCGTTTCCGAGATCCTATATATATACAAGAATTGCTCGTTTAAAGGTATTAAATAGATTAGATTAGATTTACACCCAGACACAGAACAAACAGACATGTTCAGGCACACAAATGTTTGTCCTGGCTGGGAATCGAACCCACAACCTGTGGCGTGTCAGTCAGTCTCCATCCAACAAGCCAATAAACCGATAAACGACCAATAAACTTACACAAAGTTTTTGTTTTTTTAAATAAATTGTTATTAATATCGAATGCATTTTAAAACCTGTTCTGTCCGTGTGCTAAATTTCTTGCAAATCTATTCAGCCACATGATTAATTAATGCATTTGTAATTATTAATCATTGAAACTTTCTAAGTTATCTTCTATATATCTTTAACTCAAAAATTCACTTTTGGCACATCTCTGATTGGGTCACTCTCGCACTGAGTGGGGAGGGTGGGTCCCGGTGTTAAAGAGGCTGAAGTATCGGTATGCTTATTGTATCATTAAATTGACTATGTTTTACTATTCATCGGATAGAGCGTACTTTGTTTAGTCTCTATGATCGTAACTCCATTTCGCAAAATGTTGAGTTAAGCCCTTATCATACTGACGCGATATGTTCTTTATAGAATCGTAAACTGTGCAACGGACTGTGAAAGCGGGCAAAACTACAGGCCGCAGCTAGTTTTTTTATAAAAATAAATCTGTAGAAACGCTGTCTGTCATCATCATCATCAGCCTATCTTCGTCCACTGCCGGACATAGACCTCACCTATGGCACGCCACTGAGCTCGATCTTCAGCTCTTTGTTTCCAACCGCTGCCAGCCAGCTTGCGTATATCATCGCTCCATCTAGCTGGAGGGCGCCCTACACTACGTTTACCGTGCCGTGGTCACTCTAGAACACGTCTACCCCAACGGTTATCGGTTCTGCGGCAGATGTGACCAGCCCACTGCCACTTCAGCTTGCTAATCAAATACAAATACAAAATGTTTATTTTCTATAACATGTTTTACATTGTTCAGTACAGTAATTCGATGCCTCCATTTAAGTATAGAATACCTGTATTAGGAGCCATCGCTCTTCCTTAACATACTTTAGATATTTTTACAAAAGACAACACCATTTAAATTTGATATTACTTTAAGAATAAAAAAAATAAAAAAAAATTACAAGAAATCAGGTAGGTAATAAATAAAATTACAATATACATTTACTATTTTAAAACAATTTGTTCTACCTTTAATCTAAAATTATTAATTTATTTGAGGGTAGGTTTACATAAACTTCACTAATGTGTTGATGTATGGTGATCCTCGTGAATCCTTTGAATTATGTCGATAACTTTGGTTCTCTCACGGATGACTTCATTTCGAATTCGATCCTTCAGAGAGACTCCGAGCATAGCTCTCTCCATAGCTCGCTGAGCGACTTTGAGTTGGTGAACCATTAGCACCGTCAGTGTCCACGCTGTCTATACCTACATTGAAAATATGTCCAAGAACTGATTGCGGTGTGCCATGATACCATTTTGAATGCTTCTGTTTGTTTGTTTGCCTTCCTGTTTGTCACTTTGAAGACTCATAATTTGTTACTCATAGTGTTTTAATTTTAATATATGTTTTTCACGTTTTGTTTATTGTTTCCTTTATGTAATATATAAGTATATTGTTTAATCATTATAATTTGTAAATTAAGTTATTATTTACTAGCTGTCCCCCGCGGTTTTACCCGCGTTCCCGTGGGATGTCACATGTATTATACATAAAAACCTTCCTCTTTAATCACTCTATCTATTAAAAAAACCGCATCAAAATCCGTTGCGTAGTTTTAAAGATTTAAGCATACATAGGGATATAGGGACAGAGAAAGCGACTTTGTTTTATACTATGTAGTGATTTGTAATTTTATATTGTTACTAGCCGTTCTGTTTCACCCGCGTTTATCGATAGGTATCATATATAGCCTATAACCATCTAGGAAAAATTCCGCGTCGAATCGTAGCAGTCCCATCCCGATATGTTCAGTAGTTTTGAGGTGATGGTGCGTCAGATGAACCACATTTTTCTTACATAATCTCTACTAATATTATAAATGTGAATGTAAGTTTGTTCGTTACGCTTTCATGCGAAAATTACTTAACCGATCATCGTGAAACTTTGTACACATATTCTTGGAGGTATTAGAAGTAACATAGGATACTTTTTGTGCCGGGAAAATGTTACATCCCTCGGGAACGCGGGTGAAACCGCGGGGGACAGCTAGCTGTCTATAAATGTGTTTTGAAGTGAAACTTGTTATGGGAGAACTTTGAAATATCCGCAACTATTTGTGTGACGGAAAATAAATGATAAACACAATGTATGCTATTCAAAAGTGATTGATGAATAATTAAAATGTTTCGCTGTAATACTAGTTTCACTTCTATCATGTTTTTAATTTATAACGAACAAGTTGTCCCGGCAAACGTTGTTTTGCCATATTTACTTTATTATAAACGATACATGAAAATGTATCGTACTACAAATAAGGTAGTGATTACTGGCACAACATCCAAGGGCTCTTTAGTCGAAATGGGGGTACCCCAGGGTTCAATTTTAGGTCCATTTTTGTTTTTAGTCTATATAAATGACTTGCCATATGTTGTAAATGATCTCACAGATATTGTCTTGTTTGCTGATGATACATCATTAATTTTTAAAGTTGATAGAAAAGACAAAGATCTAACTAAAGTTAATCATACTATGTCAATTGTCTGTGGGTGGTTTGCTACAAATAATCTATTACTAAATTCAAAGAAAACTAAATGCTTAAGGTTTTCTTTACCGAATGTAGCACAAGTAGATAGCCAAATAATAATAGATGGGAGCCATATTGATCTTGTTAATAAAACGGTATTTTTGGGTCTTACATTAGACAATAAATTGCAGTGGGGACCTCAGGTTGATACTCTAGCTGCTAAGTTAAGTTCGGCTGCATTTGCTGTTAGGAAAATTAAACAATTGACGAATGTTGAGACAGCCAAATTAGTTTATTTTGCATATTTTCATAGCCTCTTGTCCTATGGTATTTTATTTTGGGGAGCAGCAGCGGATATAGAATCAATATTTATTATACAAAAAAGAGCAATTCGTGCAATTTACGGTATGGGTCCCCGTGAATCATTAAGAGATTTATTTAGGGAAATAAATATAATGACATTGCCTTCATTATATATTTATGAAAATATAATGTTTATACGTAGAAACATAGGAATGTTTGAGTCAAAATTGGATATCCATAATATTAATACAAGACAAAGGGAGAAGTTAGTTGTTCCATATTTTAGACTAACTAAAGTAAACAAGTAATTTCTTGGTAATTGTGTTCGATTTTATAATAAGATACCGCTTTCAGTAACCAAAATGTCTGATCATAAATTTAAAAATTATATTAGGAAAGTTTTGAAAGAAAAAGCGTATTACAAGGTGGTTCATTATATTGAAGATAAAAATGTATGGAAATAGCTGCTCTCTGCACAGTGCACCTCTAATTTTCTTGTTTAAGTTGTAAGTAATTATTGTCATTTTCTATTTTGTAGTCTTGTTATTTCTTTTTTTTGTTTTTTGTTTTTGAATGTTAGCTTTATTAAGTATTTTGTAATTGTTAAATATAAAAATATGTAAAATTGATGTTATAAAATAGCCAAAAAGTCAGAATAGATAAAAAAGAATTTAATAAAATAAAAAAGAATGTAACCTTGCTGAGTTTCTTGCCGGTTCTTCTCAGTTGAAGGCTGACTTCCGAACCGGTAGCAGCTTCAGTAACTTTAAATTTGACCTTCATAAGTGCCTTCTGAGGGCCTAAACTGAATAAATGGTTTTGAATTTTTGAATTTTTTTTGAACAATTATTATATTCGATAGCTGACCCGACAGTCGCTGTCCTGTTTAAAATATGAATATTGAATCCGAGTTGGTATGATTAATAAAAGAAAATAAAAAAAACATAGTATTTATGAATCTAATGCTTTAAGATACACAAAAATTGAACTTTGTTTTCTTTTTTTTGCGTGTCGATCGTTTTGGCTAAATTTGTTTAGACCAGAATTCTGCCAGACGTACTGTGTCGTCTGTAGCACTAAACAGGTCTTCTGGCGTGCAATATGATGCACGCAGGGCTCGACAATAGATGTGCCATTGTCTGAGGGGAGGCGCCGCAAGTGCACTGGTTGCTTGTGCTGTAACCCCATCGGCACAGATTATCCCTGCAACGGCCGACTTGGGTTCGGAGTCTGTTGAGGACTTCCACGTCAGCCACGGGAGGGTTTGTCCTGGGGGAAGTTTCTCCTTAACAGGGTTTGGTGATGCTGTTGGCTATCTCTCCTGCCAGAGCTTACGCCGGGCCTCAAAGGCACTGTCAGTAATTGAACTGTTAATATCAGACGTGATTGCTCTGAACTAACTGTGATGAACACACAATTAAGTGTTAAAATTTTCATAAATATTCCGACTGAATCGACTGTGAAATGTGCACTAAGTAATGATTTTCTATAATATTAGTAAAATCAAACAATATTTTCCCCTCTGTGAGCCAAGTTTTGAATCCACGATTTCAATAGAAAGAAAAGAGACAGAAGGCCTTTAAAGTTAAGTCTATCTCGCTCTTGCAGTCTTTTAAAATTCACCTGCTCAAGTTGATAAGATCTTAAAGGCCCCTTTTGGATGTCATTCAAAATTCATCTTTATTCTTTGAAGATAAGAATCATTTTTAGATCTCATAAATTCTATGATAAAGCTTCAATTACCTTATTTTTTCCTGTTTCTTTTTTTTTTATTATATTATTTAATTATAATAGCTTTGAATAAAAAAAGTGTTTTGTAAATGTTAAATATTTGAAAAAAATATATAACTACCAAGTCCAATTAGATAAATATAAAAAAAATATTTTGTCTATGATATATAATACTATAGATATGTTGTCCGCTCTCTGGAATGGCAACAAAGAATGCTGGTAATTGACCTGATTGTATCACCATCCTACACGAAATGAGGTAAATGTAATTTTGTACTACTGATCAAATTATGATAATTAAAAAAAAAAACATTAGGAAAAATAACCTGGGACTTTCTTAACACGGCCTTCTGATCCCAAACTAAGCAGAGCTTGTAGTACTATGGAAACCAGACAGCTGATATACTACTTAAACTTCCCTACCCAAAGGGTAAAGCGGGAACCTGTTACTAAGACAGCGCTGTTCGTCTGTCCATCTGTCGGTCCGTCTGTCACCAGGCTGTATCTCATGAACCGTAATATTTTGACAGTTGACATTTTCACAGGTGATGTATCTCTGTTGCCGCTATAACAACAAATACTAAAAAACAGAACTAAATAAATATTTAAGGGGGCTCGCATACAACAGACATTATATTTTTGCCGTTTTTATAGAAAACTAGCTGTCCCCCACGGTTTCACCAGCGTTCCCGAGGAATGTAACATTTTCCCGGCACAAAAAAGTATCCTATGTTACTTCTAATACCTCCAAGAATATGTGTACAAAGTTTCATGATGATCAGTTAAGTAGTTTTCTCGTGAAAGCGTAACAAACAAACTTACATTTAGATTTATAATATTAATAGGGGTGGCACGCAACTCGCACTGGTTTTTCTAATAGATACTTACTTATAGATAATTACATCCAGACACAGAACAAACAGACATGTACACAGTTTTTCCCAGCAGGGAATCGAACCCACGGCCCATGGCGTCGCATTCCAAGCTACACCAACCGGTTCCTCAACTAGGTATTTCAAAAATCAAAGTCGTATTATTGATGTTTTTTCCTTAAAAATTGAATTGATTCATAGTTGCTAGTTGTCATAATTTACAAGGTCGGTTTAGACAGTGAAGCGTGTCACGGAAAAATCAACGCTATCCCTTCACGATAGAGTTCATCTGCAATAACACACGATGAACGATTAGATGAATAAATAAACCTTAATGTCTTGAGAATAAAGTTCAATTTTCTATAACATGCTCAACTGTCGAAAAAGACAAAAAAATTGTGTCGAATTTTATTTATTAGTTTAAGTGACCTACTGATTAAAAACTGGTTTCAAATTAAAATGATGAGTTGTTTTTTGGGTGGAGTCGTTTCAAACTAGCTATTCTGTTAGGATGTAGCAGAACAATATAATTAAAATATTGTATTGTAAAATTCTCTGGTTATTTCATCATTAATAAGGTTTTTTGTTCTATATGTGTGCATGAAAATGTCTGTTTGTTCTGTGTCTGGGTGTAAATATCTATATAAGTATGTATTTAGAAAAAAAAGGAGTATATGTAATAGGTATACCAGTTATCTGGTTTCCATAGTACAAGCTCTGCTTAGTTTGGGATCAGATGGCCGTGTGTAAAAGAATGTCCCGGGATAATTTTTTTTATGCCACATAGCTGTCCCCCGCGGTTTCACCCGCATTCCCGAAGGGATTTCACATTTTCCCGGGATAAAAAGTAGCCTATAGTTCCTTTAGTAGTTTTTGCGTGAAAGGGTTACAAACATACTTACATACAAATCATTCCTCTTTCTAATATTAGCATAGATAGGCCAACAAAAAAGCTGACGGTCCATCTGATGGTAAGTGGTCACCGCCTAAGGATATTTGCAACACCAGGGGCATCGCCGCGTTGTCGTCCCTGAGAGGTGAAGTTAAGTATGTTCCTGTAACTTCACCGGCCCCCTCACCTTTCTAAACGAAACACAGTAATACAAGTGCACTACTGCTTCACGGCGGGAATGGGCAAGCAGGTAGTACTTCTAACTTTGGATTAAGAATATTTTCTATTAATGGACAAACATTTGCATGAACATGTCTGTTTGTTCTATAGCTGAGTGTAAATATCTATTTAAGATTGTATTTAACAAAGTAGTTTGTTTGTATTTTAAAATATTTATTCAATAAAAAATCATGCTGTTCACATTGACAATAGAAATCGCCAAACGTTTCTACTATACATTTTTAGTTTTGTATACATTTATCTTAAAAACAGATCCATACATATATATGCAAAATAGGGTTCTTTGACGCACCATCACCTCAAAACTACTGAACATATCGGGATGGGACTGCTACCATTCGACGCGGAATTTTTCCTAGATGGTTATAGGCTATATATGACATCGACACAGGGAAACCGCGGGGGAGAGCAAGTAAAATATTATATAAATCTTTTCTTAACTAAGTAAGTAATCTATTTATCTATCTAATACCTTTAAACGAGCAATTCTTATATATAATTAGGATCTCGGAAACGGCTCCAACAATTTTCATGAAATTTAGTATGCAGGTTTCGGGGGAGTTAAATCGATCTAGCTAGGATTCATTTTCAGAAAATGACGTTTATTCCGTGTACTTTGGACTCACACAGCATCAACATAGACAATTTCATTGACATCACAAAGTGCTACGACCATACCCATTTCTGCCGTTAAGCAGTAGTGCACTTGTATTACTGTGTTTCGGTTAGAAAGGTAGGGCCGTTGAAATTACAGGCACATGAGACTTAACAACTTCAAATGTCCGTTGCAAATGTCCATAGGCGGCGGTTTATATAATTACTAACTGCATTTTGCATTTTACATAAACGAAGTAAATAAGGAAGGAAGAAAATAGGAAAATATTATCAAGCCCCAACGTGACATGCAGTGTGCTTGTCACCGTCTCTCTCGCACGTTTGCAATCCTAGTCTACGAGTCATAATCTACTAGCTGTCCCCACGGTTTCACCCGCGTTCCCGAGGGATGTAACATTTTCCCGGCACAAAAACTATCCTATGTTACTTCTAATACCTCCAAGAATATGTGTACAATGTTTCATGATGATCGGTTAAGTAATTTTCGATGATGTATCTCTGTTGCCGCTATAACAATAAATACTAGAAAACAGAACTAAATAAATATTTGAGGGGGTTCCCATACAACGGACTTGACTTTTTTTGAGGTTTTCATCAAACGATTTTATTCTTATAGAATCTATTTTGTTAATTATATATTTTTGTATAGTATATGTAGTATATCAGTTGTCTGGTCTCCATAGTACAAGCTCTGCTTAGTTTGGGACCAGATGGCCGTGTGTAAAGAATGTCCCGGGATATTTATTTAAAGTAGTATATGTAGTATATCAGTTATCTGGTTTCCATAGTACAAGCTCTGCTTAGTTTGGGATCAGATGGCCGTGTGTAAAGAACCGGGATATTTTTATATGTTAAATCTTTTGTGATTGTCCACATATATTGTTATTTTATTGTTTCTTTATATAGAAACTAGCTCTTCCTCGCGGTCTCACCCACGGAAAAAATCCGCGTCGAATGGTAGCAGTCCCGTCCCGATATGTTCAGTAGTTTTGAGGTGATGGTGCGTCAAAGGAACCACATTTTTCTAACATAATCCCTACTAATATTACAAATGTGAATGTGAGTTTGTTTGTTACGCTTTCACGCAAAAATTACTTAACCGATCATCATGAACCTTAACCGGCCACTGTCCCAAACAGGTGTGACAGACATCCATCTATGCAGATGGTGCATGGAGGCAGAAGAAACGCCACAACACGTGCTTATAGAGTGCTCCAGCGTGGCAGATCAACGGGCACAGATACTCCAATTCCGCTTTATTCGGCACTGCAAGTAGTATGCCTATCACAGCAGTGCCGGATATAGGGACAATCTAACTTATTAGCTATCATGGCCAGGACGGTGTTACAGCTGGCCCGCACCCTGTGTACCAGAGACGCGGCCTCTATGCTCTGTCTCTCTCGCTGACAACGCAATCACATCTGGGACATACTTTACACACAGCCATCTGATTCCAAACTAAGCAGAGCTTGTTATATGGAAACCAGATAACTGGTATACTACTTGAAATAAATACTTATATAGATATTTACATCCAGACACAGAACAAACACAAACGTCTACTCCAACGGTTATCGGTTCTACGGCAGATGTGACCGGCCCATTGCCACCTCAGCTTGCTCCTTTGAGCTATGTCGATAACATTGGTTCTCTGGCTCACGGTCGTTATTTTATTAATTAGAACTAATTGGTACAGTAATATTAGTAGTGTTTTAGAAGGTCTTAGTGCAGAGTTCGTCCGGGATGTACTACTTTACCTATTTTTGCCGTGAAGCATAGCACTATTACTGTTTCGGTTAGAAAGGTAAGGCAGGTGATTTAACCTCACCTCTCTGGGTCGACAACGCGGCGATGACCCTGGTTTTTTTTTATACAGTAGTATAAAAAAAACCGTCAGCTTGTTTGCTACCTTTACTAAGGTAGCCAACAAGCGGACAAACGGACGGCCCGTCTGATGGTAAACGGTCACCGCAGCCTATGGACGCTTGCAACACCGTGGGCATCACTCGCGCGTTGCCGACCCTGCAAAAATCTCTTCACACCCTTCTTGAAGGACCCCATGCTGTTCTCCCTTGGGAAAACCATGGCGGGGTGCTCATTCTACAGTTTAAGCGTGGTATTGCAAATGTCCTTAGGCGGTGACCACTTACCATTAGGTGGACGTGTGTCGACCTACGCATAGAGGACACACAATATCTCCTTGACTGATTACTCATATCAATTGCAAATTATCAATATTGGCTCATTACTTGAGAAATCGAATAAAAAATATAATATTGTAAGTACTAAAATTTATTTACATTTTCCTTAAGTGCAATGATATTAATAAATAACTAATATTATAAATGCGAAAGTTTGTATGTATGGATGTTTGTTCCTCTTTCACGCAAAAACTACCAAACGGATTTGGATGAAACTTGTGAAAAATGTGACATTCCTCAGGAACGCGGGTAAATATACATACTAGTTGTCCCCCTCGGTTTCACCCACGTTTATCAATATCATATATAGCCTATAACCATCTAGAAAAAAATCCGTGTCGAATGGTAGCAGTCCCATCCCGATATGTTCAGTAGTTTTGAGGTGATGGTGCGTCAAAGGAAACCTATTTTCCTTATACAACGTGTTACAAAATATAATTAGTTATCAAAGCCTACAACCCTAGTAAGCTGTCTAATAATTGTCTGCTTATAGATTTTCTATTTTTCATTCATAAAAAATATTTTTTGTATTTTTTTTGGGGTATGTTATACAGCGTTACTAGGGTTCTTAAATATTGTGAATGGACTCGTTATAAGGCCCCATTTAACCTCTTTTTGGCTTTACGGGTAGTTTTGTAACAGCCTGTAATAAATATATATCCTGTTTATTAACGTATATATTTTGTTTACTATTTCATACAAACTCACAATCGTTTTGACATTTAATAAAAAGTTGCTGATTTGACTTATCAATACACATCCTTATTATCTGTTGGTTCAATAAATTGTTAACTTTATTACAAAAGCCATATGGTCTTTTTTCTGTGACATTATTTAAATTTTGTTTTTAATTTTAGTCATCGTTACAACACACCCTGCGGACAATGGCCGCGAGGAAGATGGCCGCCACTTGCGTCATACTTGTGAACATGTGTTGCTTGTGGGGGTTGGTCTGCTTTATATATATGTATATACTAGCTGTCCCCGCGGTTTCACCCGTGTTTATCGATACCATATATAGCATTTAACCATTTACAAAAAAATCCGCGTCGAATGGTAGCAGTCCCAGTCAGTAGTTTTGAGGTGATGGTGCGTCAAAGGAACCCTATTTTCCTTTTATATATAAATAGATAAAATAAAGTCGTGGTAGTTACACCATTTACGGCTCAGGAACAGCTGGATAAATTTCCGAAAAGTTCCGAATAGCAAAGTAAGTAGGTAACCTAACTAAAAAAATAAATATCCCGGGACATTCTTCACACACGGCCATCTGGTCCCAAACTAAGCAGAGCTTGTACTATGGAAACCAGATAACTGATATACTACATATCCCTATTAATATTATAAATATGAATGTATGTTTCTTTGTTACTACTTAACCGATCATCATGCAACTTTGTACACATATTCTTGGAGGTATTATAAGTAACATAGGATACGTTTTGTGCCGGGAAAATGTTACATCCCTCGGGAATGCGGGTGATACCGCGGGGGACAGCTAGTACATAAACTACTTTTCATTTTTCTAATACTTATATAGATAATACAATAGCCCCTGGTGTTCTTGCAGATGTCCATAGGTGACCACTTACCAACAGGTGGACCGTCTGGTTGTTTGTCGGCACATGTGGTATAGTAAAACCTGGGAATCGAATCCAAGACTTCAGATCTCTGAATCGACCACTGAGGTGTTAAAAAAATATTCATTGGAAGTTAATAAATTCATATCATTCATCATTAAAATTATATGTAATAAATGATTGCTAGTTTTGAAAAGAGTAATTACCGAGTTTATTGCCGGCTCTTCTCAGTAAAAAACAAACTTCCAAACCGGTATTTGAGTCAGACTATTCATAAGTGATTGTGCTCAAAAGAGCTTGTAAATGGGTAGTAATATAGATTAGTTGTTCCCCGCGGTTTTACCCGGGTTTATCGTAAAATTCCGCGTCGAACGGTAGCAGTCCCATCCCGATATGTTCAGTAGTTTTGAGGTGATGGTGCGTCAAAGAACCCTGCTTTTATGTAGGTATATAGGTACATAACAGACATGTTCATGCACACGAATGTTTGTCCTGGGTGAGAATAGAACCTACGACCAGTGGGGTGGCAGACAGACTCTTTTATCAAGCCAACCCCTCTAGTAAAAAGTAATTACATTTAGGTTTAGTTACACAAAATATTTCAAAAATGCGTAATTTTTTTTTTAAGTAGTATTATGGTTTTTATCCCCCCATCTCGGAAAGACTATTTTTACTCTTCGATAACTGAATGCAAAAGCCGTTTTTATCCTCTAGAGAGATAAAGTAAGTTGAATTTAGAACATCGTGTCACGTGTTTGTGAATTCAAAACATCATTAAACCTATTTACTTCTACCTCCATGGTGCCGAATTTATCATACGACCATTTTTAATTTGTGAAAAACTCAGTCTCCGAACCTTTTTGGTGTACATTTTTTTTTATTTGTTTTGCGTGCACCGTTTTCTGTTTTTGCGTTTAGTCATTTCCTCGCTGAGGTGGGATGAAAAGTTCCGTGTTGCACTCGAGCAAAGATTTTTCACCTTGTGATTCCTTCGCTAACGCATAGGATTCTAATTTTTGAATCCTTCGCTTGCTCGGTCATCAAAATTGAGTACGCGGTTAAAAAGTAACTTTGCACTCTTGTATAGCAAATAACTATTGTATTTTTAATGAAATAACAAATGTTTCAAAAAGAAGGAACATTATTTTAAGTGAACGCAAACTTTTTGTATTCTGTGTAAGTAGTTATTTTTTAAATACCGTTAGTTAAAAGAATGAACTCTCATTAACAACTCAACTTGAAACCTCACTCGACCATTAAATAAAAAAACAAAAAAAAGCTAAATCATTTATAATCAAAAATCTCCAGTCGTAACACGGTCATACGGACAAAAGTGAGCTGTATTGTAAGCCTCACAGCTTTTAAAATCAAACGGCAAACAGCTTCAAATGAAGTTGCTATTTTCCGTCACTGCGGCGCCACCGTCGTTGGTTGAAAACTGTTGCTTCAGCTCTTGATTGGCTGCCACTGTTCCCATAGGACTGGGCTATGGCATTGGCTATTGCTGTTCCCCCACCGTGGGACGGAGCAACGGCTGTGATGCTTGCTCTGCCACCCCCGTAAGACCACGCTGTTGCCCACGATTTAGCCCACGATTGGCTGTAGCCGCTACGCTTCTGTCTTAGCGCTGATTCCTGTTGGAGATAAAATAAGTTTTAAAAAACACGAAATCACTGTTTGAGTATTAGAGTTAGTGGAGAGTTCGTTCGGGGAAGTACCACCTTACCCATTTCTGCTGTGAAGCAGTAGTGCACTAGTATTACTGTGTTTCAGGTAAGGGGGTCGGTGAAATGAGTGGCACATGAGAGCACAACTTCACGTCTCAGGGTCGACAACGCTTTGGCGATGCCTGTTGTTGGAAATGTCTATAAGCGGTGACCACGTGGTGGAACGTCTGCTAGTTTGTCAGCCCATGTCATAAAAAAAAAGAAAAAAAAAACTACACTGCTTACTTTTGGATCGGATAACCGTGTGTAGATAACCGCTCACTTCCTTACAATATGGCGAGGAGGGCGATGGCTGCCACATGCATCATACTTGTGAACAGTACCTCTACCATGAGTTGCTATCGAAACTTACTTTAGTCACTAGCGAGTAAACTACTATTGATACAGTATTTCTCGATAGCAACTGTCAAATTTGTGACTTACATGCCATACATTGTGTTTACATTTCGATTGGTTTTTTACCTATCGACTCGTACTATCGATTTTAGTGATCGCTAGTGGCGCTGTACACATTTGCCGTAGAAATGTTTTACGCCGTCGCTAGCGAGTACGTACGTTAAAAACTCATGGTAAAGGCACAGGTCCTGCCGATTGCGCCAGTTTGTTTGTATTTTTTTATTATTAAATAGTCATATTATTATTGTTTAATAATTCTTCACTTCTGCGATAACACACAGGTCAGTGGGATTAAATAAATATTTTGTAATAAATCTAAAATCGTTTTTCAAAAAAGTTATTGCTGAGTTTGTAGCCGGCTAACTCAGTAAAAAACAACCTTCCGAACCTGTGTTAGAGTCAGACTATTCATAAGTGCTTGTAATGGCCTATTTGAATGCCTATTTGCCGACAAACTGCTATGCAGTTTGGCAGATTTCATGTATAATTTTAGTGTTTAACAAATTTTGGACAAAAAAAAAAAAAAATTAAGAATGTCCTGGGATGTTTATTTATCAACCACCAAGGCGGTTAAAAAAGATATCTTTATGAGAAGGTAACACATTTAAGTTCATGAAAACACATCCCTACAAGGGATTTCATTGAGGTTAATGCTACTAAAGCCACCACCGGTTTGTGAGCTGGCCTTGAACTGAGGTGAAATGGCAAGGAACTCAGCAAGGAACGTGTTTATCATAGGTTTTATCAAAAAGTTTTTAGTTTAACACAAAAAAATATTATTATAGAAATATATATTGTATTTATGTAGGCTTTTAAAAGCCTTTTAAATTGTCTTTATATATATTTTTTTTTTTATTCGAGCCTAACAAGATGACTCTCCACCCTGCCTAATCGGAATATAAATAATAAAGAAAAAAATTAAAAATATATTTTTGCAAATAAAAATTTTTGGTTACGATTATAGAAATATGCTTCGTTTTGAAAATCTATCTGCCTATCTGATGGTAAGTGGTCACCGCCTATGAACATTTGCAACACCAGGAGCATCGCCGATGCGTTGTCGCTGAGACGTGAAGCTATCAAGTCTCATGAGCTTGTACTGTCATCGACCTTACCTTTATAATCGAAACAGTAATACAGATGCACTACTGCTTCACTGCGGAAATGGGGATCTTTTGCCGCACCATCACCTCAAAACTACTGAACATAGCGGGATGGGACTGCTACCAATCGACGCGGAATTTTTCCTAGATGGTTATAGACTATATATGACATCGATAAACGCGGGTGCAAACGCGTGGACAGCTAGTATCACTTCACTACATAGTATAAAACAAAGTCGCTTTCTCTGTCCCTATATCCCTATGTATGCTTAAATCTTTAAAACTAAGCAACGGATTTTGATGCGGTTTTTTAATAGATAGAGTGATTGAAGAGGAAAGTTTTTATGTATAATACATGTGACATCCCACGGGAACGCGGGTAAAACCGCGGGTGACAGCTAGTATTAATATATTAATAATTATTTGTAACATTCTTAGTTACATAACATTCATAATAATTTATTGACAGGCCAGTTGGCTTGGTGGTTAACGCTCTGACTGCCAAACCGAAGGTCGCGGGTTCGATTCCCACCCAGGACAAACATTTGTGTGCATGAACATGTTTGTTTGTTCTGTGTCTGGGTGTAAATATCTATATAAGTATGTATTTAGAAAAAAAAATAGTAGTATATGTAGTATATCAGTTATCTGGTTTCCATAGTACAAGCTCTGCTTAGTTTGGGATCAGATGGCCGTGTGTAAAGAATGTCCCAGGATATTTATTTATTTATTTATGAAGTAGAATACATTATTACCGTTGTCTCTCTATAGGTTCGTTCTGGAAGAACTGCAACTGTATCTTGAAGGGTTTTCAAGTCTTCACCATCTTGAGTGCGGCTTCCACCTGTAAATATAAATGAGACTTAGTGACACGCGAGTCAATCAGACGACTATCCAACATTCATGTACATGTACATTAAAACGGGCTCGATTCTGTAAGGAAAATGACACTAACTCGAGGATGTTTCGTCGCGGCCTCTGTGCTCTGTCTCTGTCGCTTACTACGCTAATACTACTAATCACGTGAGAGGTAAGCTCTCCGAGGCCTCCGTGAAGCGGCTCGCCGACGAAGTTTGTATTAGCTGAATAAGGCAGCTTCTATCTAATACCTTTAAAGAGCAATTCTTGTATATATATCTAATACCTTTAAACGGCTCCAACGATTTTCATGAAATTTAGTATGCGGGGGGTTTCGGGGGCTTTAAATCGATCTAGCTAGGATTCATTTTCAGAATATGTCGTTTTATTCGTGTTTTAGGCAATGAAAACTGCTACAATGTCATTAGAAGGTAAGGTTTTCAAGTTACATCTTTTGTGAGAAATAGTGTTATTGGGAGCCCTTTATTATCGCATCTAATTCGTATCTAGGTATATATGACAGTGCTTTAAAAAAGAGAATACGGTAGAAGTCACGTTAGTAAAGAAATCCCGAGCAATGCTCGGCCATCCAGGTACTACAAATTTATACGCAACCTATTGCATGGAAAGAGACAGGCATCAATATAAAGCAAGTGAAGTCGCAGGGCGGATACAAGAGAGTTTAAACAATTATGACTTGAAAGGAGTCAGGTTACTCGAGTATCCGATAATTTTGATTCAAATCTACACTAATATTATAAAGACGAAAGATTTGTATTTTTGTATGTAACGAATAAACTCAAAAAGTACTGGATCGATTTTAATAATTCTTTTTTTCATTAGAAAGCTACATTATCACTGAGTAACATAGGCTATATAACATTTTCAATAAGGTTAGGGATCCATACTAAAACTCCAATAATGCAACCCAAGGTGTGAAAAAATTACAAAACATTCTTACATCGCGTGCGCTACGAAAACTATTGATGATAGAATGAACAAAATAATGTAACATCCCTCGGCAACGCGGGTGAAACCGCGGGGGACAGCTATAACTAATATTTCCCTTCTTATCATCGCTACATAGTATAAAACAAAGTCGCTTTCTCTGTCCCTATATCCCTATGTATGCTTAGATCTTTAAAACTACACAACGGATTTTGATGCCTTTTTTTAATAGATAGAGTGATTGAAGAGGAAGGTTTATATGTATAATACATGCATATTATAATTGAGAAAATGCTAGAATTTTAATGAATTACAACTATTTTAACTGAGCGCGTTTGACAGTACGCGTTTTACAGACTTAAGGAATGCGGGTGAAATCGCGGGGGACAGCTAGTTTATAATAGTAGAAAGTAAGATAGGTTTTCTTTGTCACTCTTCACGCACCTCTCTGATCCCAAACTAAGCAGAGCTTGTACTATGGTAACCTTCTAATATTATAAACGCAAAAGTTTGTATGTATGGATGTATAGATGTTTGTTCCTCTTTCACGCAAAAACTACCAAACGAATTTAGATGAAACTGGCCACATAGATAAAGCATATATTGGAATAACATATAGGCTACTTTTTATAGCGGGAATATGTTACATCCCTCGGGAACGTGGGTGAAACCGCAGGCGACTATAATACATGGAAATATATATGACTAGCTTTTCTCCGCGTTCCCTAGGGATATGTCATTTTCCCGGAATAAAAAGTAGCCTATATGTTATTCCAATATATGCTCTATCTATGCGCCAAGTTTCATCTTAATTGGTCAGGTAGTTTTTGCGTGAAAGAGGAACAAACATCAATTTTGACAAACGTGTCGGTTTAAGCAATACACACGCTCTGGGCTATTTCTACTCTTTAATTAAAACATAAAAATTATAATATTATATAAATATGGTATTTTTACTTTCCTAGCCATTTATATTTTTCCTAAGATGTATAACTATATAATTTACAAAATACTTAATAGTACCAATAAATAATAACAATTTAAAAGTAATCAAGAGCTTAACGTAATTATAATTATTATAAATAGAAAACCCCCCCTAGTGGCAGAGTACCAAGAATGCTTGCGGCATTGCCTCGCTGTATTGCGAGGCTTATTCTTTGGGCTAAGTAGCCGCCAGCTCTGGGATCCCGCGCAGCTTCCACCAACCGCTTAGAGATTTCTCTGAAAAGGTGGTGAGCTCGATGACCCCAGGGCCCTAAGGTTTCAACCCCAAACGGCTCAAATATATACGTACTAGATATTACGCTATATTTGTTCCTAGCCTATCTATCGGCAAACTCTATTTTTAAGGCAAGTGTGTGATTTATGCCGGGTGACTATATACGATCCCGATCTGAAATCGCAAGATTGAAATAGAATTTTGACATTACGTGTATTAAAATTACTGTCAAAAGGTTCATCAATCCATGGATTTTCGATCGGGATCGTATGTAGTAAGCCGGCTAGTCAATTTCATTTTCAAAACTTAATTTTGTGACATATTAGACGGGAAATTTTAATTGCCTTCATTTTCGACGCTCCTTTGCTTCTGGCGCTCTAGGGCAAACGCGCCGTACTTAACACTGCACAAATGTTTCCATGGAATCGAAACCATAACCTAGAATTTATCACTTCACATTAATTTGACCGCAAAACACAAAAACCCACAAATTATCAAGGAAATGATTCTGTTTGCGACTCAACCTAGCAAAAACGGCCGCACCGATTTTAATGCCATTTGGCACACCGATAGAATACATCCTGGAGTCACACATACAATATTCAATCCGGGAAAAATCCTTGGAAATTTCGGAAACCATGATAATATACTTTTTTGTTCACTTGAAGTTATTATAGATTATAGTGTGTTAGTTTAGTTTACTTACCAATAACAGCTGCCCGCACACAATAAAGGCATACAAGTAATAGAAATACTCTATGCATTTTACAAAGTTTTGATCACAAACTTGTATTAATAGTATCAAATTAAACTGAGTTCCCAGCGGTGGGATGTAACCGAGGTCCGATGAAGCGTCCGATTCCACTCATCCACAACAACTAAAGATAAATAATAAAGTGATACAATATATGAAAATGCCGTGCCGCTGACGGCTGGGTTTATTTCTTTTTGTTGTAGGGAATCCCTAAGATTTCCCCGCAATTTTAACATCTTAGTTTATTTTCATTTCGTTTCGCACAAAAAATTTACATTCCACGCGTCAGCGATGTTGTTAAACGTGTTTTTTTGGAACGTTTTAAAATTATTATACAGGGTATGAAATGTTGTAGACGTTTTTAAATTATTAATTGAGGTATTAAGAATACTATATATATATGTTATAGTCAAAGATCGATGTGCAGTCTCTTCGCGAAATAACTGGTTCATCCTAGGTTTGACCAGCGCCTTTCGGCAAACTACGAAATATATTTTAATTTCGGCCTTTAACTGATGTATTTTTAGTCAAACCTAGAAATACCTAAATTTTAGAAACCGAAAGAACCGAAAGTTAACGCGTCACCTTGTCAAAATAAATAGTAATTTGTTTATTAATTATTGTCTTAATACAAAATAACAAAAATTACTTGTCAATCCATTCTTATAGTATTGAAACAATAAACATTCAAATTTAAAAATATGCTCTTATTATACCTAATCCCACAAACTAACATAGTCCTGTACCAAATTTAGGTCTGACTAGTCAAACCCCGATTTTATTCAAATGAGTTTCGGCGTTTGACTGTCCAAACTAGTCACTCTTAGGATTAGACAAAAAATTGTTAGTCAAAGGTAAAAAAACGATATTGGTTTGGGCTTTGCCTAAGACTTTATGTCAGACCTAGGGTTTGACTAGCCAAACCTAGAAGCGCCGAAGCTTCGATGTTTGACTATAACATATATATAAATCTATATATATAAAAATGACTCCCTATTTCCCTTGGTCATGGCATCACGCGTGGACGGCTGGACCGATTTCTCTAATTCTTATAAAAGCATCTTATGATTAAAAAAATTAAGAAAGTTGCGTGGAAAATTAAAAAAATTAAGAAATCATAACGACCATATTAACTTACTCTTATGGTGTTTGACATAAATGTCAGTCGTTTGACAATATCGTTTAAAACAGAGGGAATATATTGATAAAATAATAAATTTATAATTTCTTATTGCACATTTCACAGTCGATTCAATCGGGAGATTCGAATTCTATATAAATTGTTAAGACAGGACGTCTGTCGGGTCAGCTAGTATTGAATAAAAAATATTATATTTGTATAATTTTTCTAATTACATACAATTGACAGGCTAGTTGGCTTGGTGGATAGCGACCCTGACTGCCAAGTCGCAGGTCTCCACAATTCCCCCAGCCAGGACAAACATTTGCGTGCCTAAACACGTTTGTTATGTGTCTGGATATAATTTTTTTATTTAAAAAAAGTAGTATATGTAGTATATCAGTTATCTGGTTGCCATAGTACAAGCTCTGCTTAGTTTGGGATCAGATGGCCGTGTGTAAAGAATGTCCCGGGATATTATTATTATAATTACATACTATAATAGATATTTACACCCAGACATGATCTCAGCTAGGAAGTGTCCGTGAGAGTGAAACATATTCTTTTTGAGAGGTCTGCGCGCGTTTATAATTTGCGGATTACAGTCTTACGGAATGTGAATGAAACTGCGGGGAACAGCTAGTTTTATATAAACTGTAAACTATATCAGCGCGTGAAGCAACATTGTACCTCTTTTTACGAAATATACGCGGAGGGGGGTGAAATTTGGCGCGTTAAAGTTTGCACGTTAAGGTGCAAAAAGCTTAAATTTATAAATATTTATTGTTACAAACACATTAAATTAATTAAAACTAGCTATCCCCCGCGGTTTTACCCGCGTTCCCGTGGGATGTCACATGTATTATACATAAAAACCTTCCTCTTCAATCACTCTATCTATTAAAAAAATCCGTTGCGTAGTTTTAAAGATTTAAGCATACATAGGGATATAGGGACAGAGAAAGCGACTTTGTTTCATACTATGTAGTGATAAACATTACACACACCACCATACGTTTGACACACACACATAGTTTACAATATAAGTAACTTACATTCATACAGCCAATGTCAAACAGAAAATTCGAAAAAGTTCTATGCAATGATCATAGAGGTTATATACTTTGGCAAAAAAACTCAATAAAATCAAAACTTAAACTATACATTACAGTCGAATTTCGATCGATAGGCGTCCATTTTATATAATACGTGAAGCAAAAACTTTGTAACCCTTTTCACCCCCTTTTGGCGCAGTTAAAGTTTATATGGAGAAGACGTGAAGAAAGCTAATCTAATATATAAAATTCACGTGTCACAGTGTTAGATACCGTACTCCTCCGAAACGGCTAGACCGATTTTTATGAAATTTTGTGTGCATATTCAGTGGGTCTGAGAATCGGCCACTATCTATTTTTCATACCCCTAAGTGATAAGGGTTTACTGACCTGACATTTATTTTTGGGACAATTTTTTTTATTATTATTATTTAGCATTATATATTATAATATACACAACATAAAAACTCCACTCTTCTACGATCGACCCCTGTTATTAAATCGTGATTTTTATATTATTCTGTTCCATCCACAGATCCGCCATAGGGTTGGAAGATGGCAATCGAATATAATTATTGTAGTACGATACATTTTCATATATAGTTTATAATGAAGTAAATATGGCAAAACATCTTTTGCCGGTTCAGCTAGTATTATTATAAGTACCTGGATGGCCGAGCATTGCTCGGGATTTCTTTACTAATGTAATAGATACGAATTAGATGCGATAATAAAGGGTATTAAAACAGTAAAGGTAAAAACAGTATTTCTCACAAAATATGTAACTTGAAAACCTTACCTTCTAATGACATTGTAGCAGTTTTCATTGCCTAAAAACAAGGATAAAACGAAATTTCCTGAAAATGAAATCTAGCTAGATCTATTTATCGCCCCCGAAACATGCATACTAAATTTCATGAAAATCGTTGGAGCCGTTTCCGAGATCCTAATTATAAATTATATGTATTGCAAGAATTGCTGGTTTAAAGGAATACAATAAAAATTGTATAAAAAGCATTCCACACACTACCATGCATTTTACACACATAAATTACATTCATGCAGCCAATATCAAACACATAATGACGTATGTACAAGCTCGCAGCTGACGTAATATAACAAAATACAAAAAGTTAAATGCAATGATTAATGAGGTTATTCTCTGACAAAAAAAACTTAAAAAGTATGGTCATCATCGGCATATCAGCCCAGGGATGTCCACTGCTGAACATAGGCCTCCTTGGATTTCCACCTCGAACGGTCTTGAGCTGCATTCAGCGGCTTCCAGCGACTCTGACCCGGTCGTCGGTTCATCTGGTCGCTCGAAAACTTTTCTTCCCCATCGGTTATTATCAGTTCTCCGACTCCCACGCAACACCCTGAGCCCGAGGTCCGAGCCCCACAGGGGGCACCCTCAGTGAGCTGTTGCTGAGAATCTAAAGTATTTTCGGCTGAGAGCCCTGTGCGCTCGCCGGATAAGGGATTGTCCGTGTAAGGGTGTAAGAGACATCAGTAACGGCCTTCAGCCCTTCAAAAAAATCAGTTCATCGAGCGATGTGGCCTGCGATTGCCACTTCAGCTGGCTGACTTTACGATCTATGTCTAAACTTAAATAAAAAAAACTAAAAAACACACTTTTATAGAAAAGCCAACAAAAAAATAGAAAATAACTTTCAATAAATTTAAAAATTGTGTAAATAAGAAAAATAATATTTTATTAAAAAAGGATGATTATCCTATAAGGATAACGGGTCTAACTGTTTAAAATATTGAATTGTCATCGGTCCTCGATAAATCTACAAAGTTTGAATGAAATCTAGCCTTTTAAAGTGGGTCAAAATCGCGCCCAAAGGAGTCGGTTACAAACATACAGCCCAAGCTAGCTTTCTTTACGATCCGATCTGCCGTTTAATCGTTAAAAGGGAACAAACAGAGTAGTAGAGCTCTTAGTGCACAGTTCCTCCGGGGAAGTACTACCACCTTACCCATTTCCGCCGTGAAGCAGTAGTGTACTTGTATTACTGTGTTTCGGTTAGAAAGGTAAGGGGCCGGTGAAATTACAGGCACACGAGGCTTCGAACTTCACGTCTCATTTCTCGCATTGGCGATGCCCCTAGTGTTGCAAATGTCTATAGGCGGCGGTGACAACTTACTATCACGTGGACCGTCTGCTTGGTTGTCGGTCCATATCGTATTAGACCTGGTGACAGACAGACAGACAGACAGCGAAGTCTTAGTAATAGGGTCCCGTTTTACCCTTTGGGTACGGGTCCCGAAAAAACGACGAAGGGTTCGTCTTGGCGCGGGCAATACCATGCCCCTAGATCTATATTCTATATAGTTTTTTGAGCGCGCTAATCTCTGAAACTACCAGTCAAATAAAAAAAAACATTTTTGTATTTAATAGCTTCATTCTTAAAGAAGGTTTATAAGCTATATAAAATCACGCTAAGATCCTTAGGAGTCGAGTAAAATTAAGAAAAGAAAGAATGGTAAGAGAACACGAAGTAATAATGCAGGTGGACGCGAATTATACATATTTTGTATGGGCCGGAGATTACATTTTTTCCCTAACGGGAAAGCGGGGCAAACTACGGGGGATAGCTTTTATGCTAATCCTACTAATATTATAAATGTATGGATGTATGGATGTATGGATGTATGGATGTATGGATGTATAGATGTATGGATGTATGGATGTATCGATGTATGTATGTATGGATGTATGGATGTATGGATGTATGGATGTATGGATGTATGGATGTATGGATGTATGGATGTATGGATGTATGGATGTATGGATGTATGGATGTATGGATGTATGGATGTATGGATGTATGGATGTATGGATGTATGGATGTATGGATGTATGTATGTATGTATGTATGGATGTATAGATATATGGAAGTTTGTTACTCCTACAAGCAAAAGCAACTCATCAGTTTTCGATAAAACATGGCAAATAGATCGTTTATAGCCTGCGTTAACACATAGAATACTTTATTCCCGGGAAAATGTAACATCTCTCGGGAACGCGTCGGTTCCCAGTAGCCAGTAATATATGAAATTAAAAATCTCTGTAACAATCAGACAGCTGTTTGCTTGTTACGTAATGACGCATGACAACGGTTGAACAGAACATGATAAAATATTGGTTAGGGTATAGATTGTATCTTGGGGAAGGTTTGAGACTAAAAGGATGGAAAATTGTATGGGCAAACCAACAAAATCAAAAGATACAGCCGTTAATGCTGCAAATTTTCGACACGGAAGGGAATCAAAACCTATAGGGTACTTCCAGTGAACTCAGAATCATTAAATATGGTACGAAGCAACGTCTAATAGCACAGATAAAGGAAAAATTGCCAAAACCATAAATTTTTTGTTATATATATAAAAATGAATCCCTATTTCCCTTGGTCACGGTATCACGCATGGGCGGCTGGACCGATTTCGCAAATTTTTTTTTTGTTGTGTTTGTTATTGTCAGGAGAAGGTTCTTATGAATGAAAAAAATTAAGAATGTTGCGAGGAAAATTTAAGAAAACATAACGACAATATAACTCTTATAAAGGTGTTTGACATAAATGTCAGTCGTTTGACAATATCGTTTAAAACAGAGGGATGGGTCGGAATTATAGATATTGATAAAATAATTAATTTATAATTTCTAATTGCACATTTCACAGTCGATTAAATCGGAAGATTCGAATTCAATATTCATTGTTAAGACAGGACAACGTCTGTCGGGTCAGCTAGTATAATAAAAATATTTAAAATAATTTTTAAAGTTTCAAAATCCCGACTTCTGATGTCTTTCTTCTTTGAAATTCTTCTTCTTCGTACTCTGGCAACGCTGGGCTCATTAGTAACACCTCTGACCTCAACTTATCTCTTAAGGAGCGTGATGAATATGTTATTAGAATAAAATGTAGACTATTAGGACAATTATTCATCTATTTCAAAATAAGGAAAACCAAACTGCAACATTCTTACGATGAAACCGTTGTGGTAATTACAATATGCGTAGTTCTTCATTGCATCAATCATATGTAATGTTATTATCAGAAATGGTACAGTCAAAAGCATACGTAGCTGGACAGATCTAAGATTAGAAAAGACAAGTATTTTTAAAAATAATTTTATAATATCTCCGAGGCCTCCGTGTAGTGGCTTGCCGACGAAGTTTGTATTAGCTGTAAAAGGGGGCAGAGCTTTCAGCACCTTGTTACTGCTACACAGCATCCTCAGCTCAATAGATGCTACTTTCCTCCTTTCTTTTCATGCCTGATGCACTGCACAGTCTGGGTAGCCCAAACAAGTTCCTAAACATTAAAAAGACTTAGCTACTATTAAGATAATTGCAAATCAACCGAATAAGAGCTCTTAGTGCAGAGTTCATCCGGGGAAGTACTACCACAAGGCACAGGTCGCGGGTTCGATCCCCACCCAGGATAAACATTTGTGTGCATGAACATGTCTGTTTGTTCTGTGTCTGGGTGTAAATATCTACATCTACATCTAGTACCTAGTTTATGTAATATTTCAGTTATCTGGTTTCCATAGTACAAACTCTGCTTAGTTTGGGATCAGATGGCCATGTGTAAAGGATGTCCCGGGATATTAAAATATTTATTTAAACACAAATGATTCTTGACCATCCTGTATTTAGTTTTGTCTCTGATTTTCCTCAAAATATCAAGATGGCTGCGATGTATGATTATGCTACATACTCGTATATACATTTAATTAATTTTAGTACCAATTTAAAACTGGTATTATTCAGATTATGACCGGTTAGTTTTTTTTACCGGTTTTACGGTTAAGGAAGACTTCGTGATGATACACGCGAGCACGTGAAGAATCAACAATGATATATAGACTACTAGCAGTCCCCCGCGGTTTCACCCGCGTTCCCGAGGGATGTAACGTTTTCCCGGCACAAAAAGTATCCTATGCTACTTCTCATACCTCCAAGAGTATGTGTACAAAGTTTCATGATGATCGGTTAAGTAGTTTTGTGTGAAAACGTAACAAACAAACATACAGTCACATTTATAAAATTTGTAGGTATAGATGCGTTGTCCGCTCAGAATTGGCAATATCAAATGCTGGTAATTGACTTAATTCCATTTAATTAATTGATTCAAACATGGCTTTGCGGAAATTCGTTAAAAGATTATACAAAAAACAACATCTAGTTACTAATTCCGCTGGATCAACTCTGTCAAGTCCCAAACAAGGAAACTCAACAGCTGGTGTCACAGGGGCATGACCCCCCCCCCTTTCGGACGCGCCTGGTACGTACATAAATCCGGCTTTCCCCAGATTTGTCCTAGTTTAGAGGGTGTCCGGGGAGCGTCCGAGTGGAGTACTCATGAAGAGTCCGGGTGAAACCAGGACACTTTAAGTGTCAGGGGAATCCCAATTAATAAATATTTACATGTATCATATTTATATAGTATGTTCGTATGTAATATTGTATTTTTGTGTAAGTTTATTTAAATATCTTAAAATATAGTTACAATAGAATTATTATGTACAATGTTTCCATGAGTTTTACAAGTACACATAATCTTGTCCATCTTTTAGTGCACCTGCCTCGTTTGTTTCTGCATCACCCCAAGGTAGACAGGTAGAAAATGCCTAAGGCATTATGTTCGCCTTTGTACTTCAGTGCATTAAATATAAATAAATAAATTAATTAATTGGTAGTTAAACATTGATTCGTATATTACTACATAGTATAAAACAAAGTCGCTTTATCTGTCCTGTGTCTGTTTCTATATCCCTATGTATGCTTAAATCTTTAAAACTACGCAACGGATTTTGATGCGGTTTTTTTAATAGATAGAGTGATTGAAGAGTAACGTTTTTATGTATAATACATGTGACATCCCACGGGAACGCGGGTAAAGCCGCGGGGGACAGCTAGTTAACTATAACTCATCCAATTATAATGGAAACCATAAGTGTTACGAACCGAACTTATTTACATCACATTTTTGGATTTCATTTTGTCCTCTACATTCAAAAAGTTAGATAGTAGAGTCTGATAGTTAGTTACATATACTAAGACGTTTCATCAGACGTCACTTGACTCCAACTCAGCACTCTCTACTGACATATGAACCTGAGCTGATTGTAAACCGGCGCAGAAAAGACATTGTTTGTACAAAATCCTTGTTTAAAACCAGTTTTGCACACCGATTTTTTTGTCATCAGGGTTGTAATCTGTACAATAAAGTGAACAGGGTCCTATCAATCTACTCTCTCACAAAAATAAAATGTAAAACTGTAGTCAGAGACTGGTTGCAAAACTTAGACTATGCTACTACGGAGAAGCTGCTTAAAAGCGATGCTTAAAATAAATAAATAAACTGAAAACTAGGTACACATTTCGATACTCTCTCTCTCTCTCAAACGGGCGCACACATAAACACATAAACACACACATACATACATACACATACACATACACACACACACATACACACACATACACATACGCTCACTCAAAATTTTTGTACCTAGCAAAAAGTCTTGTCATTGTGAGGAGAAATAAATAAATATTATTATTATTATTAACTCGACTGAGGATAAGCATTTCTTGAGGAATTCTCAAAATTGGTATTCTAAGTTATAACTTGAGCAAAACTCTAGCAATCCCGACTGATGTCGAATCGAAGTGTAGTCAAGGTAACATGTCATTAGTTACGTCATTCTATTATAGATAAAAAATTAATGAAATAAAATAATGAGCTTCAGTAACTATTTACAAGCGATAAGCTTCCTTAAGGTTGGTCCCGACGTAACTTGAAGCTGACAGTTGTTTCCTCACCTCGAATGAGAGATGTCAGGTCGAGTGGAGGAGATTTTTGTAATTAGAATCTTGGAGTGAGGTAGAGTGGAGTCGAGGAATTTTCGAGGAAACGTCATGGAATATGGTTACTAGTTAGATTATAAAAGTTCGCTGGTTTTCTCTTTTCTGTCTTGTTACTTAATTTAAAATATAAACTGTGGTTTCAATCCAGCGCCCTCTCTTTCATTTCGTATTGTTACGATCAGTAACAATAAGTATAAAATTATATTTAGGCGTGTCCGGAAAAAATCGATTTCACCTAAATGTCCGGGTTTTTGAGTTTTTGTCCGGCGTTGGCAATTCAGGTGATGGCAGTCCTAAACTGGCCTTACCTTTTTAACCGAAACAATAATATAAGTGCTCTGCTTCACGGCGGCAATGGTACCAGTAGTAGAGCTTTTAGTGCAGAGTTCGTCCGGGGAAGTACTATCACTTTACCCATTTCTGCCGTGAAGCAGTAGTGCACTTGTATGACTGTGTATCGGTTACAAAGGTAAGGGGGCCGGTGAAATTACAGGCACATGAGACTTAACAACTTCACGTTTCAGGATCGACAACGCATTGGCGATGCCCCTAGTGTTGCAAATGTCTTTAGGCGGCGGTGACCACTTACCATGAGGTGAACAGTCTGCTTGTTTGTAGACCCAAGTGGTATAAAAAAAACTATAAACAATTCTAAATGTTTTGGCATAAAACCAGTGTTTTAAAGTTATATTGACCCCAGACGACGGCTGCCAGTATGGTCTGGCTACTTAGTTATGCGTCTCATGTTTGTTAAATATCGCCGGTCGAGTTACGGAGGCGGATCAATGCACTGTGTCTATTGTCGATGGTTTTTAGGGTTCCCCACCTCAAAATAAATAAATCTATATATATAAAAATGAATCCGTATTTCCCTTGGTCACGGCATCACGCATCGACGGCTGGACCGATTTCGCTAATTCTTTTTTTGTTGTGTTTGTAATTAAGAAAGTTGCGTGGAAAATTAGAAATTTTAAGAAAAATTAACCACTTTACTAGCGCTTTTGACAATATAAACTTTTATTATTGTCAGTCGTTTGACAGCTGGAGCGATTGACAGAATGCGCGCTGCAAATATCGTTAAAAAAAGGGCGACATTATATTGATAAAATAATTAATTTCTTATTGCACATTTCACAGTCGATTCAATCAGAAGATTCGAATTCAATATTCATTGTTAAGACAGGACAATGTCTGTCGGGTCAGCTAGTTAATAATAAATATCCCAAGACATTCATCACACATGGTCACCTGATCCCAAGTTAAGCAGAGTGTACTGCTTGTAGTATGGCTACCAGGTAATTGATATGCTACTTTTTTTTTAATATCTTGTTTTCTATTTTTTTTATCCAAAGGTAAAAACCTTTATATGATTACTTTGTTTTCTGTCTGTCAGGACACGTGGAGGTGTCAAGATGGAAGTGGCTTCAGTAAATTACCTTTAAGTAATAACCTAAAGTTGAAAGTTTATTTTTATTTTTTTACATTTTCTACGGACTCTTAAGTCCGTACTCTTTAAAGATTCTATGATAAATAATTTTAAGATAAATTGTATTGCGTTTTCATAAATTAGCATCTTTCCGCGCATGCTCAGCTCGTTACATTTCTTTTTTTCTATTATTGAATTGCATAGATTATAAAATAAATAACTTAAAATTTACAGATAAACTGAAAGAAAGAAAACATTTATTTTGGACTCACACAGCATCAACATAGACAATTTAATTGACATTACGAATTACACATAGACACAATATAGAGATAACAACACAATCATACAGTATGTACACTGTGTGAGGCCAAAAAGGCAGCTATCTCAGCATAAGCTGCGGCCGTAGATACCGCAGCGCTGATATTCTGATAGGGCTAGCGGTGCCACGGACAGTCGCGGCACAGGCATCAAAAATAAAATAAAAAATAAATAACAATATTTCATCACGGGAATCTATGAGATTATCCCCAAACAAAATCGCTCAACTCGTCAAAAGAAGGTTTTACTACAAAATCGGAAACCTTTTTTTACCCGTCCGCCTCTTTGTCGGCCAAAAAAAAAATATCACGTTTGTACGGAATCTTCAAGCAACTTACACTCGCACTTGTTTGTTTTTAGTGACATTGTCTGATGTTTTTCCTTGAAGACATTTAGTAAAGTTTACATATAATGTCTCACTTAAATTTTAGTGCAAAACGCTTTGTATCACTACATATAGGGTTGTCAGGTCGGCAAAACTAATAGCCGGACAGACCAGTCAGTTTGGTCGGAGATTTGGGCAGAAATGGATAATCAAATCAAGTATCTTTGATTACCAGCTCGTTAGCGAAATGTAAAAAGCGTAACAAAATCCGGACGAGCCGGACACCGTTTATTTTGGCCGGACACGCAATCAAAAAGCCATAACTATGTCCGGCTTTATCCGGACGCCTTGCAACGTTAACTATATAGTATAAAACAATGTCGCCTCCCGCTGTCTGTATGTCCCCATGTATGCTTAGATGTTTAAAACTACGCAACGGATTTTGATGCGGTTTTTTTTAATAGATAGAGTAATTCAAGAGGAAGGTTTATATGTATAATACAAGACACGGGAACGCGGGTGAAACCGCGGGGGACAGCATGTAGTCAATTCATAGTATGTCCCACTAATATTATAAATGCGAAAGTTTGCATGTATGGATGTTAGTTAGTCTTTTACGCAAAAACTACCAAACGGATTTCGATGAAACTTGGCACACAGATAAAGCATGCTCTGTAATAACATATAGCCTACTTTTCATCCCGGGAAATGGAACATTCCATGGGAAACTGAGTGAAAACATGACAGACAGCTACATGAGAGACAGATGGATGCTTCTTACTCTTTCACTCAAAAACTACGGACTGGATTTAAAAAAAAAACTTGGTTCGAAGATAGAGCATGCTCTGGAGTAACATATGGACTATTGACAGATAGTTCCCCGCGGCTGCACCCGCTTTTATCGATATTATATAGCCTGACCATCGACGAAAAATTCTGCGTCAAACGGTAGCAGTCCCATCCCGATATGTTCAGTAGTTTTGGGGTGATGGTTCGCCAAAGGAACCCTATTTTCCATATATATAAAGATAGATAAATAATAAAAGTATTATAAAGGCAAAATTAAAGTTTCTTTTGTTAATTGTTGTACAGTGTACAGAACACTTCATGTGCGAATCCAACACGCACTTGGCCGCTTTTTTAGTCTCTATAACAATGAAGTATTAAATGTTATGACTTCGTAATAAAAATATGTATTTTATAGCGCCTACAAGTATTATTATAGCAATATTGCTGAATGTGTGATTTGTAAAAATTGTAAATAGTTAGCATTTGTATGTAAGTAAGTACTCTTTCACACAAAAACTACTAAACGGATGTGGGTGAATTTGGCACAGAGATAGATTATAGTCTGGAATAGCACATAGGCTACATTTGAAAGAAAGAAAGAAAAGAAAGAAAAAACATTTATTAACACACGTAAAAAAATATACACACATCTATAAAATAATTACAAAAAAACATAATTTCTATGCGTGGGTCAAGAGGATCCTGCCTCAGCATGATGTTGCACTGCGCTACATTCATAACATCTTCGGGTACGCAGGTGTAACGGGGTATAGTACACTAGTAACTTTATAAGTATGTATTTAGAAGAAAAAACATTGTATATCAGTTATTTGGTTTCCATAGTTCAAGCCCTGCTTAGTTTGGGATCAGGAGCTCGATTGTGTAAGGAAAATGCCACTAACTCGAGGATGTTTCCGCCTCCGTGCTCTGTCTCTTTCGCTAACAACGCTAATACTACTAATCACGTGAGAGGTAAGCTCTCCGAGGCCTCCGTGAAGCGGCTCGCCGACGAAGTTTGTATTAGCTGAATAAGGGGGCAGAAGCTATGTAAGAAATGTCCCCAGATATTTATTACCTTATTATTATTTATAATTACCAGAGAAGTAGAGCTCTTAGTGCAGAGTTCGTCCGGGGAAGTACTACCTTACCCATTTCCGCCGTGAAGCAGAGCACATGTATTACTGTGTTTCGGTTAGAAAGGTAAGGTGATATTACAGGCACATGAGACTTAACTTCACGTCTCAGCGACAACGCGGCGATGCCCCTGGTGTTGCAAATGTCTATAGGCAGTGACCACTTACCATCAAGTGGACCGTCTGCCTGTTTGTCAGCCCAAGTGGTATAAAAACAAATACATATTTATACTTACACAGCAAGCATAAGTTCCTTTTATTATTAACTAGCTATGCTCGCGACTTCGTACGCGCGATAACTTAAAATTAAGGTGCTTATTACGTGAGCCAATTTTTAAGTACCTTTAATAAATATCCTCACAATTTATGCTAACATAGTACCTATTTGTACATCAATATATTAGTCTTAATGTAAAAAAGAGTGATATGCACTCTATCAATGCTAGAAATAAGGATAAACTTGTCACTTCTGCTGATAGACTTCTAAAAGTGTAAGGCTCTTTCTTAGTACTTAGTGCACGCATCATAACTACATAGTTTAAAACAAAGTCGCTTTCTCTGTCCCTATATCCCTATGTATGCTTAAATCTTTAAAACTACGCAACGGATTTTGATGCGACAGCTAGTCTGTAATAAAATCCCTACTGAAATTTTAAATTGGTTTTCATTTTAGGGAAAGAATTAAGACTTTTTTAGTACAAAATTCTTTTGCGTGTGTTAATAAATGTTTTTTCTTTCTTTCTTTCTTTGTTTCTTTCAAAAGGCTTTCTACAACACAAATGATTAATGACGACAATGCTTGGGTGTAGCGCTCGCTCCAGCAGGACACATCTTTATGTACAGCATCTTGTATTGAAAAGTAATTGCCGGCTCTTCTCAGTAAAAGCAACCTTTCGAACCGGCATAAGTGCTTATGAAGGCCTATTTGGGGAAGTATATTTAATTTCATAAATTCGTCTAGTATTTTCAGAAATTAGCGTGTTGAAACAGACTGAGAAAGCTACACTTTCACCAAAAAACTACTTAACAGATTTGAATTGAAATTGGTACAAAGATAGTTTATTTTCAGGATCAAATTATTCGGGGAAAAGGTTACTTTCCTCGGGAACACGGGTGGGAGAGTTAGTACTTGAATATTTACAACCAGACAACAAATAGATATGTAAAGGCGCACAAAAGTTTGTCTCATGGGAATCAAACTCCAGACCTGTTTCTAACATAAATTTACTAGTTGTAGCACTCGGCGCGGACTGTTGAAAGAATATCCCATCAATAGGATGAAGGTCATTCTCACAGCTCAAACTGTGCATGCCATCAGAAAATGAAACAATTTCTTTTTGAAATATTTTAGTTTTTTATCAAAAACGGTACATCAACAATACAGTAATGAAAATAGGTCAGTTAAATGAATATTAGTGCGATGTACACGATATTTTTGGTAGTTAAATGCGCAGTTATATAAACCAAATGTAAACATAATCAATCGAAAGGCTTTACATAGATCAGATTAAAAAAAATACAAAAAAAAAAAAACAATTTCCAATCAAGAATGACGAACGTTGAATTTTGCGCATACGTTTGTTTTTGGAATAGTAATTAACAAAAGAAACAGCAAATTCAACACAGGATAACGATTCTAAAGCTTGAAAAGTACGCTTCAAGGCTTAGTGGTTTATTTACCACCGCCGCCTCCGCCGCCGCCTCCACCACCGCCGCCTCCGCCGCCACCGCCTCCGCGCTTATACCGCTGAAGTCCGCCACCTCCGCCGCCATATTGGTCTCCGCCGCCTCCACCGAATGGTCCGCCGCCGCCTCCGCCATGGGGGCCGCCACCGCCTCCGCCATGGGGGCCGCCGCCGCCTCCGCCAAGAACACCACCACCGCCTCCGCCATGAGGGCCGCCGCCACCACCATAAAGACCGCCGCCGCCTCCACTTTGTGGGCCACCGCCGCCTCCACCGTATGGGCCACCGCCGCCTCCGCCATATGGGCCACCGCCGCCTCCACCGTATGTGCCGCCGCCGTTACCACCATTGTAGCCACCGCCGGGATTGTAACCACCGCCGCTTCCGCCGAGTGGGCCGCCGCCGCCTCCACCATATGGGCCACCACCGCCGCCTCCGCCTAGAGGCCCTCCGTTGCCTCCATTGTAGCCGCCGCCACCGCCGCCGCCGCCTCCACCACCGCCGCCGCCTCCTCCGCCACTACGCCTCGATCGGAGTACTGAATATCCAAGGAAAAAGAGAAATCAGTATTTAATACATTACAATCACTGTTCACACGAAGTATGTTCGGTTCAATGACAAAATGTCATTGATTGGATTTGTTACATGAGCATTGTTGACTGGTTTTATTTGCTAGGGATCTGATCATCTATATCAAGTACTTAGATATTAAATAACTACCAAATAACATTGGTAGGTAATAAGTAATGTAACCATGCTGAGTTTCTTGCCGGATCTTCTCAGTTGAAGGCAGAACTCCGAACTTGTGCTTAGTAACATTGATCTTCATAAGTACCTACTTTAGATTTACTTTACGTATTAGAGTCAGACTATTCATAAGTGCTATTTGAATTTGAATTACTTGGACGATAATATTAATAAAAGGCTTTGAATTAAAACAACAACACGGAACTTTTTATAAAAGTCATAAAATTGGTAAAACAAGTTTTTGCCTTCCTTGTTGTCTTTAAAAAAAATAAGAATATCTCTAATTTAAGCTCGGTATGTTGCATCAAAACACTTTTAAAATATTGAATAATATTATTTTATAACTTTTAGCTTTTTTTTAAAGTCATAATGAAATAAATATATTTATCTAGCTGTCCCCCGCGGTTTCACCCGTGTCCGGGGATGTAACATTTTCCCGGCACAAAAAGTATGTTATTCCAGGGCATTTTCTATATATGTGCTAAGTTTCATCTAAATCTGTCCGGTAGTTTTTGCGTGAAAGAGTAACAAACGTCCATACATACAAACATACGCATTTATAATATTAGTTGTAACACTACATAGTATAAAACAAAGGCGCTTTCTCTGTCCCTATGTATGCTTAAATCTTTAAAACTACGCAACGGATTTTGATGCGGTTTTTATGTATAATACATGTGATATCCCACGGGAACGCGGGCAAAACCGCGGGGGACAGCTAGTTATCTATACAACAATTTATTTGTGTCTCTTTATAATATAAAAATCAAACAAACAGGTTTTCCTTAAGTGCGAAAGTAACATACTGATAACAAAGAAACATTTTTTTTTAGTTTTTGTCATTTTGTTTATACCGGCTAATCTCCGAAACGGCTGGACCGATTTTGACGGGACTTTCACTGGCAGATAGCTAATATTAAGGAGTAACTTTTTAGTTCTGTGGAAATGTAACATACCACGGGAAAGCGGGGGAAACCGGGGGACAGCAAGTTGAATATATATTTTAGGTGACATGATGAGATGAGTTAAAGTCTACCATGAGCTGCAGCTTTTGGTGAAGGAAACCAAAGCATGGTAGGGTGCTAAAAGTACCTTTGTTTGGCTACCATCCTTTAGTTCAAAACCACATCAAGTACCTGTTAGAATATTCTATAAGTTTCCTTAAATGGTTGGCCCTTTACTCCTTCCTCCTTTCCCTCCTACGCTTTAATTTTCCACCTATTACCACACCATAACTTACCACACTGAGAATGTGGTCAGACACAAGTGTATACACAGAAAAAAAAAATATAAAACTACTTTGCAAGCTGCAAACCCGTTCCTTCACAGCAGACCGACTTTCAAACCGGTACCTTGTTTACAAGTATCGTTTTTGACAAACTAACTTAAAATCTCCGACAGCAAATCGTTTGTTTTGACAGCTAATATCAGAGAAAAATAATCCTTACACCTTTTAATTTAAGGTCTATCTATTGACGAAATAAATAATTGTTCAACATACGCCTGTCAACAAGCAAAAGTACTGTAATCAAATAATATATCTTACCTGTATCATCGGCGTGGGCACAGTAAATGCTGATGGCTACAACTAATACTAAAAATCTAAACATCTTAGCTTATTTTCAAGCTAATTTTTAAACTAGAAATTTTCCCCAGACTGGGGTGTATTTATATTGAACGACGTGACACTCGTTCGACTAACTCAACCTTATCGACTGTACTGGCGCAAGAATATTTGATTCTCTTATATATAGCCTGTTTTACCAGCAAAACTCATGTTGTATGAAGTAATTTTACCTCTAGGATTTTCCCGCTCAAGTATATCGCGTTTTATTATGGGTGTATAAGATATCAGAGAATATTGGTATCATTATAGAAGGAAGTTTTTGTATACAAGGTGGGTGTTGTATAAAAAAATATGACGAGATTTTTTTATATCGTTATCTGATCCCAAACTAAGCAGAGCTTGTACTAAGTAATCAAATAACTGATACCATATATACTAAACCAAAATATATAATAAACACGATAGATTTGATGACAAACTTCCGAAATGAGCGGCGAAAATTGTAAAATCTTTTTTTTTTTTTATTAGTAGAGCTCTTTGTGTAGAGTTCGTCAGGGGAAGTACTACCACCTTACCCATTTCTGCCGTGAAGCAGTAGTGCACTTGTGTTACTGTGTTTCGGTTAGAAAGGTAAGGGGGCCGGTGAAATTACAGGCACATGAGACTTAACAACTTCACGTCTCAAGGTCGACAACGCATTGGCGATGCCCTTAGTGTTGCAAATGTCCATAGGCGGCGGTGACCACTTACCATCAGGTGGACCGAGCGCTTGTTTGTCGGCACATGTGGTATAAAAAAAAAAAAAACTATATACCTTACTAGCTATCCCGTACGATTTCACCCGCGTTCCCGAGGGATGTAACATTTTACCGGCACAAAAAGTATCCTATAAGTTATTCCAGGACATTTTCCATATACATGCCAGGTTTCATCCAAATCCGTTTGGTAGTTTGTGAGAAAGAATAACAAACATCCATACATACGAACTTTCGCATTTATAAAATTAAACTTACTTACAGACATGTTCATGGACACAAATGTTTGTCCTGTATGGGAATTGAAGCCGCGAACTGCGCCATCGAAGTCAAGGTCTGTAACCGGTGACCCATCAATCAATCTAAATTGATAAACAAGTATTTAAATACATAATATATTATTAAAATAGTGAATAGAGTTATTAAGGAATTGATGATTTCTTAAAAGCAGTTTTCTTCTGAATGTAGGTAGTAGCAGTAGATAATCAAAATAGTATAGGAATGTAGTTAGGTAGTATAATTTATACGCAACCTATTGCATGGAAAGAGACAGGCATCAATTTAAAGCAAGTGAAGTCGCAGGGCGGATACAAGAGAGTTTAAACACTTATGACTTGAAAGGAGTCAGGTTACTCGAGAATCCGACAATTTTGATTCAAATCTACACTAATATTATAAAGAGGAAAGATTTGTATTTTTGTATGTAACGAATAAACTCAAAAAGTACTGGATCGATTTTAATAATTCTTTTTTCATTAGAAAGCCACATTATCACTGAGTAACATAGGCTACTTTTTATCCTGGGTAAATGTTAATCTCTCAAGAACGCGGGTGAAACCGCGGGGGACAGCTAGTATAATATAAATTTATTGTGTAAAGAGCAGTGCGTCTACAAACTGCTGAGCAGTTTGGCGATGTAAAGTTCGTGAATATGTACTTAATATAATTAAATAAGGTTTATGAAGGTGGACCGATTACATTTTGACGGAAAAATACTGAACGGAATTAGATGAAACTTGGCATCTAGATAGTTCATAACTTGGATACAGGATCTTTTGTCACGGTAAAATGTAGCAACCTTTTGCAAGATTTTGAGTTTTCCTTTCAGCCTTCGTGAACTTACCACATTAAACCACAATTCACTTACGCATATAAATTGTGATGAAAACAAAACATTTATTTATTTACTTTCTACCACAACGGCCGGTTCGTAAACAAGAAAATATCACCCAAGAATGAGTCATAACTGAATGCAGCTTTCGATCTGCAGTTTCACTCTCGTTACCCAGAGAAATAATCTTTTCCCGGGAAAAACTTAGCTTAAAACATTCGGGGTTAATGTAGCTTTCAATTAATACAAGAAATTTTGAAATCAAAAGAATAGTTTTGGAGATAATATCCTACTTTCGAAACTATTATCTATACTAATTTTATAAATGCGAATGTTTGTATGTATGGATGTTTGTTCCTCTTTCACGCAAAAACTACCGAACGGATTTGGATGAAACTTGACACATAAATAGAACATATCCCAGAATAATATATAGTCTACTTTTTGTGCCGGAAAAAGTCCCCTCGGGAACGCGGGTAAAACCGCGGGGGACAGCTAGTATATTTTATAGTTTTTTAAATTATATCAGAACTACTTTCATATTTTTAATTTAAAAAAAACAAGATTTTCCATTTGTGTCTGTGCCCGTTTTTTATGTTGCATTGACAACTGACGGTTCACCTGATGGTAAGTGGTCACCGCCTATGGTCATTTGCAACACTAGGGGCATCGCCGCGTTGTCGACCCTGAAACTTGTTCATTAATACAATACTTACACAGTAGAGCTCTTAGTGCAGTGTTCGTCCGGGGAAGTACTACCACCTTACCCATTTCCGCCGTGAAGCAGTGCACTTGTATTATTGTGTTTCGGTTAGAAAGGTAAGGTCAAATTACAGGCACATGAGACTTAACTTCACGTCTCAAGGTCGACAATGCATTGGCGATGCCCCTGGTGTTGCAAATTTCCATTGTCTCATGTTTGTTGACAGATTATCAACTGCGGATTTTGTGCTGAGTTTATTGCTGAGAACGCAAAAGCAACCTTCCGACCCGGCGTTAGAGTAGATTATTCAAAAGCAATCGCGAATGTCTATTTGGATTAAAATCCTAGTCCGTTAATATTATAAATGCACATGTTTGTGAGTTTGTAGGTATGAATGTTTGTTGCTCTTTCACGCTAAAACTACCAAACGGATTTGGATAAAACTAGACACATAAATAGATCATGCTCAGGAATAACATATTGGCAACTTTTTATCCCGGAAAAAATTACTATGAAAACCAAATAACTGATATACTACATATACTATTTCTTTAAATATTTACAGCCAGACATGTTCATTTACAAATATTGTCCTAGGTGGGAATCGAACCCACGACCTACAGCGGTCAGTCACTCTAACCGCCAAGCCAAACAACCCGTCAAATCAATAAGTAACATCCCAAGGGATCGCGGGTGAAACCGCAACGCACAGCTAGTAATAACATTAGATAAAATTTCGAATAACATTTTAAAAATTATAAATATTATTTTAAAGTCAAATAAGCACAGCCTGTATATTTTATTTTTCAAAACTATTTTCCTCAAAAACTGCGAAGCATGTTGATGTTTTTTATAATCACGCAAATGTGATTAAAAAATACCACTGGAAACTAGTTTTGTGAATCGTGAGTTGCAGCCGCGGTTCCGTATGAAAAATATATTATCAATCATTATTTATCAAAAGTTA
The DNA here is from genome assembly GCA_907165245.1 of Habrosyne pyritoides. Taxonomy (NCBI): domain Eukaryota; kingdom Metazoa; phylum Arthropoda; class Insecta; order Lepidoptera; family Drepanidae; genus Habrosyne; species Habrosyne pyritoides. The sequence continues at coordinate 2,550,996 of OU015614.1, forward strand.
CCAGGGCTTTGATTATGTATAGAAAATGACACTAGCACGAGGATGCTCTGTCTCTTTCGCTAACTACGCAATCACGTGAGAGGTAAGCTCTCCGAGGCCTCTATGCGACGAAGTTTGTATTCAATTCTACTAATATTATAAACGTGAAAATTTAAAAGAACGAAACAAATTTATTTGTGTCAAAGGGAAAAATAACACACTAAAAATGTTTATATAAAGAAACGAGGTACATAATTGCCACACATCGGACCTCCAACTCAGCATGATGTTGGCTGTACGTGCCAATGTAGGTACGTATAGCCAACGCTGATCTTCCGTTGGGGCCGGCAATGGATGTTTGTTCCTCTTTCACGCAAAAACTACTCAACGGATTTAGATGAAATGATGATTGGCACATAGATAGAGCATATATTGGAATAACATATAGGCTACGTTATATCCCGGGAAAACGTTACATCCCTCGGGAACGCGGGTGAAACCGCGGGGGACAGCTAGTTATAAATAAGCAGATAACAGAGTACTTTTAAAATCAATAGATAATATAACTATACTCGTATATAATATAATATCACTACATAGTATAAAACAAAGTCGCTTTCTCTGTCCCTATATCCCTATGTATGCTTAAATCTTTAAAACTACGCAACGGATTTTGATGCGGCTTTTGTATATCACTACATAGTATAAAACAAAGTCGCTTTCTCTGTCCCTATATCCCTATGTATGCTTAAATCTTTAAAACTACGCAACGGATTTTGATGCGGCTTTTGTATATCACTACATAGTATAAAACAAAGTCGCTTTCTCTGTCCCTATATCCCTATGTATGCTTAAATCTTTAAAACTACGCAAAGGATATTGATGCGGCTTTTTTAATAGATTGAAGGGGTTTTATGTATAATACATGTGACATCCCACGGGAACGCGGGTGAAACCGCGGGGGCAGCTATAACTATATATAATTACATAATATAATATTGTTTTTAGAGTAGTAGAGCTCTTAGTGCAGAGTTCGTCCGGGGAAGTACTACCACCTTACCCATTTCCGCCGTGAATCAGTAGTGCAATTGTATTACTGTGTTTCGGTTAGAAAGGTAGGCCGGTGACATTACAGGCACATGAGACTTAACAACTTCACGTCTCAGGGTCGACAACGCAGCGGCTCCTAGTGTTGCAAATGTCCATAGGCGGCGGTGACCACTTACCATCAGGTGGACCGTCTGCTTGTTTGTCGGCCCAAGTGGCATAAAAAAAAAAAAAAAATTATCAAACAGATAGTTGTTAAACTAAAATTTAATTAATTTCAAAACGAGTTCGTGATACTTTTAAAAGTTGATTGGATAATGATCTCAGATCAGTATTTAATTATGATACATACTTTGGATTTTGGGATTATTTTGAGTTATTCAGCTTATACCCATGGGCACTTATGAAGGTATATTTTTATGAAGGTACTGTACCACCGGTTTGAAAGTCTGCTTTCATTTAGATGGTTGGCAGTCCTCAACTGTGTGGTTCTCTAGGACTTATCTGCCTCGCACAACAAAACTGTGGAATGAGCTGTCGCCTGCGGTATTTCCGGACCGATATGACCTTCAAGAAAAAAGCGTACTCTATTCTAAGAGGCCGGCAACGCACTTGCTTCTGGTGTTGCGGGTGTCCATGGGCGGCGGTAATCGCTTACCATCAGGCGATACGTCTGCTCGTTTGCCTAGGAAAACATTTAAAAAAATGAGAAGAAAAGGCAAGAAACTCAGCAAAGTAACATTACTTTATATTCGAACTTTTTGCCTATTTGGTTTTTCAAATGTTTAATTTTTTTTAAGAAAACTAAAAAAACGTGCAGTTGTGCAGAGAGCAGTAATTTTCAGACTTTTCTATCTACAATATAACGAGTTTCCGAATTATAAAGGCGAAAGTTTTTATGTATGTATGTCTGTTACTCTTTCACGCAAAAACTACATAACAGATTTGGATGAAACTTGGCACTTATATAGAAAATGCCCTGGAATAACACATAGAATATTTTTTGTGCCGGGAGAATGTTACATCCCTCGTAAACGGGGGTAAACCGCGAGAGACAGGTAGTTTTTTATAAAACAAAAATATTGAGAGATTTTACGATGCACGCGCACACCGACAGCCAAAAAACGACATGATGAAGTTAGAGACAGTTATCGTCTCTTCGGAACATCGCACAAATCGCAACTGTCAGTGAGTAACGTCAATATTGTCAATCATAACCTCAAAACGTTTTGGTTATTCGTTGCTACAGCTGCAAAGAGTTTGGACACTACAAAAATCATTTTTATGACTGAATAGTAAAGATAAATGCTTTTAGTGCAGTTTTTCTCAGCGATAATTTCGATTATAACTTCTTACGTGCGTAGGTACATGGCAGACGGTTCACCTGATGGTAAGTGGTCATCTGGACATCTGTTCCAGGGGCATGGCCGCGTTGTCGACCCTGCGCCGTGAAGTTAAGTCTCATGTGCCTTTGCTCTTTTAGTCTATCATCGCCCTGTATAACTGATATTGGCCCAGGGTTTTATAGTTATATGTTGCGGAACTCTAATAGCGCTAGTCAAACTAGTCCTGGACAGGTTTGTATATCTGGTTTTGGTATACAGATGGCTCTTAACAGACGTTTTGAATTTGCAAAAAAATTATGACCAGTAAAAATAAATTTAGAAAAAAGGTACTTAATTTTTATCTACCTGGTATTGGAATCTTTAACAATAATACCTTATTTTTAAATAATTATAGGTTTATACAAAATGGCCGCCTCGTAAATCAAACTATCTTAGTACCTACCTAAAATTATCTAATACCTTTAAACGAGCAATTCAAAATTCAAAATTCAAAACCATTTATTCAGTTTAGGCCTTCGGAGGGCACTTATGAAGGTCAAATTTAAAGTTGACTGAAGCTACAACCGGTTCGGAAGTCAGCCTTCAACTGACAAGAACCGGCAAGAAACTCAGCAAGGTTACATTATTTTTTATTTGTTATATAAATTTTTATCTATTCTGACTTTTTGGCTATTTTATAATTTCAATTTTACATCATTTTATATTTAGCAATTCTTGTATATATGTTATAGTCAAAGATCGATGTGCAGTCTCTTCGCGAAATAACTGGTTCATCCTAGGTTTGACCAGCGCCTTTCGGCAAACTACGAAATATATTTTAATTTCGGCCTTTAACTGATGTATTTTTAGTCAAACCTAGAAATACCAAAATTTTTAGTCAAACGTTGAAAGTAAAATAATCTGTTTCGGGCTTTGCCTAGTCTATCCTAGACGCGACTAAGGCAAATGCGGTCAAACGTTAATGATTTTCGGCGTTTGACTGTCCAAACTAGTCACTCTTAGGATTAGACAAAAATTTGTTAGTCAAAGGTAAAAAAACGATATTGGTTTGGGCTTTGCCTAAGACTTTATGTCAGACCTAGGGTTTGACTAGCCAAACCTAGTAGCGCCGAAGCTTCGATGTTTGATAACATATACATATATAAACGGCTCCAACAATTTTCATGAAATTTAGTATGCAGGGGGCTTCGGGGGCGTTAAATCGATCTAGCTAGGATTCACTTTCAGAAAATATCGTTTTATCCGTGTTTTTAGGCAATGAAAACTGCTACAATGTCATTAGAAGGTAAGTTTTCAAGTTACATCTTTCGTGAGAAATACTGTTATTGGGAGCCCTTTATTATCGGATCTAATTCGTATCTAGGTATATATGACAGTGCTTTAAAAAAGAGAATACGGTAGAAGTTACGTTAGTAAAGAAATCCCGAGCAATGCTCGGCCATCCGGGTACTAAATGTTAAATCTTTGAAGACATAGAGATGAAAGTTGTTTTGTCTCTTTCACTCAAGCTACTAAACGAAGTTGTATAACACTTGGCAGATAGATATGTTGTTTACAATCAAAATTAACACAGGATACTTTCATCCAGGGAAAATGTGAAATCCACGGGACTGCGGATGAAATTCAGCTTGTATCATCACTACATAGTATAAAACACAGTCGCTTTCTCTGTCCCTATATCCCTATATCCCTATGTATGCTTAAATCTTTAAAACTACGCAACGGATTTTGATGCGGTATTTTTTAATAGATAGAGTGATTGAAGAGGAAGGTTTTTATGTATAATACATGTGATATCCCACGGGAACGCGGGTAAACCGCGGGGAAGAGCTAGTGTACATATAAAGTTGTCTCAAGGCATTTTAGCCACGAACTTCCGTAACTCATTGAAATGACTCTGACTATAGGCTATCTATCCAAACTTTGTCCTGCCCACATCGATCGCAGATAGACGCGAATAAAAAATTAACATCGTAATAAAAAATATTTTAACAATTAACTGCTAAGTAATAGATAAATAGCAAAATAATTTGTTGTTAGTATATAACAAAAAAAAAACAACGCAGTCTTCGATGATATTTATACTAGATGTGTTGTCCACACTCAGAAATAGCAACAAAAATGCTGGTAATTGACCTAATTCCATTTAGTCGCGCACCAACCACTGTCGCTACACGCGCGGTGCATTCAGCACTCAATTTTAACTTAACTACGTTAACTAACGATGTATTCATCTCTCTCTAACAGGTACACTGTAAGGTAGCATTTATTTTCTTTCCCTTACATTTTTAATTACTTTGATGCTGATTTCTGTGGCACCGCTGGCCCTATCAGGCAAGTGCTGCGGTATCTACAGCCGCAGCTTGTGCTGAGATAGATGTCTTTTTGGCCTCACAGCATTGACGTAGCTTGCCTTACACGGGGCCTGTATTAAATTTTGTTGGGGGCCCAAATGGAAGATTTAAAGGATTATGGATAATGATTTACAATTTTTTGCTTATGTTCAGGGCCCCTGTATATACGGCGGTAGCTACGCTCCTGCCTCACAGACTGTATGTTTTATGATTGTATTGTTGTCTCTTTTTATGTATCTCTGAAATTTGTGGTATCAATGAAAATGACTATGTTGATGCTGTGTGAGTCCAGAACAAATGTTTTCCTTCCTTTTTTAGCGCATATAAGTATTTACGCCATTTTGACAGCCGTAATGTTGGTGAACGACATATCTATATTAAAACACGTCGTCTTATGTTTGTTTCACACGAACTGGACGTATGAGACGGGTTACTTCAAAACTGGTTTTGCCATACGAGTTTCAATAAACCACTTGTGTAAAATTATTGTCTGTACCAAGCTATGAATAATAATATGTGTTTTGTTGTGAATTGTAAGCGACGCCGGTTTTTTAGGGCATGTGTAATTTGTAATACTTGTTTGTCATTAAAAACAGTTGTGGTCTACCGATACAGTTTACCTGTTTAAGGGGGTTTTTTCTAGAGCCTATTACTGTGGCACGTGTAAACTAAACGATTTTTGCATATTAATTGTTTTAGATTCGTCTTTAATGATGCAGAATGGGGTATCTATGTTATAGAGTTTTGTTTTTTATAGCACATTGGGCGAAAACAAACAGAATGTCACTTTGACATTTGCAATACCGGCATCGCTGCGTTGTCGCTGAGACGTGAAGTTAAGTCTCATGTGCCTGTAATGTCACCGGCCTTACCTTTCTAACCGAAACAGTAATACAAGTGCTCTGCTTCACGGCGGAAACGGGTAAGGTAGTACTTCCCTGGACGAACTCTGCACTAAGAGCTCTACTATAAATGACCACATCTGAATATAGGCCTCCCGAAGGATTATTACAGTGACTGCTCCTGGGGTGTCTGGATCCAGCAGCTTCCAGTCTCTGACCAGGTCGTCGGTCCACCTGGAGAGAGGTCGTCCCACTTGGTGATTACTTGTGCGAGTCGCCATTTGAGAGTTGTCTTTCTGCGGAAAATTTACCATCGTTATGAAATAAATATCCCGGGACATTCTTTATACACGGCCATCTGATCCCAAACCAAGCAGAGCTTGTACTATGGAAACCAGATAGCTGATATACTACATATACCTACAAATATCACCGGTCATACCTTTCTAATCGAAACACAGTAATACAAGTGCTCTGCTTCACGGCGGAAATGGGTAAGGTGGTATTAAATATAAATAAATATCCCAAGACATTCTAAACACATGGTTACCTGATCCCAAGTTAAGCAGAGTGTACTGCTTGTAGTATGGCTACCAGGTAACTGATATACTACATATATACTACTTTTTAAATACATACTTATATAGATATTTACACCCAGACACAGAACAAACATGTTCATGCACACAAATGTTTGTCCTCGGTGGGAATCGAACCCGCGACCATCGGTTTGGCAGGCAGGGTCTCTAACCACCAAGCCAGCTGGCCCGTCAAATTTCCCCGGATGAATTCTTCACTAAATCTCTACAACCTACCAACATTCATTTACAAACAGACATGTTCGGGCATCAAATATTTATCCTGGGTAGGAATTTATCCAACCAAGCTAGTGGCTTTTAAATTTTTACTAATAATGCAATTGGATTAATGTTTTTTTTATTTATGTGCTTGTTTTGAGCGAAGGCCATGTTGAAAGTGATAAAGAAGGGGTTTGTCTCTTGAAAGTGTAGCTGTTGGAACAGAAGCAACCAGCGCACTTGCGGCGCCTCCCCTCAGACAATGGCACATCTATTGTCGTGCCCTGCGTGCCCCTCATCTTGCACACCAGAAGACCTGTATAATGCTACAGACGACATGGCAGAATTCTGGTCTAAACAAATTTAGCCAAAATGATCGACACGAAAAAAATAGAAAAAAACACACAAGAAGGCTTCCACCATATGGTAGACCACCAGGCGGGTAGAAAGTACTAGCACATTTCTATGTGACAGCTACATTATCCTAAAAAGAGTAGTAGAGCTCTTAGTGCAGAGTTCGTCCGTGGAAGTACCACCTTAACCATTTCTGCCGTGAAGCAGAGCACTTGTATTACTGTGTTTCAGTTAGAAAGATAAGGCTCATGAGACTTAACAACTTCACGTCTCAGGGTCGACAACGCATTGGCGATGCCCCTAGTGTTGCGAACGTCCACAGGCGGCGGTCACCACTTACCATCAGGTGGACCGTCTGCTTGTTTGTCGGCCCAAGTGTGTATCTTTCATCTCATTTGTATATCACTACATAGTATAAAATAAAGTCGCTTCTCTGTCCCTATATCCCTATGTATGCTTAAATCTTTAAAACTACGCAACGGATTTTGATGCCTTTTTTTTAATTGATAGAGTGATTGAAGAGGAAGGTTATTATGTATAATACATGTGACATCCCACGGGAACGCGGGTAAAACCACGGGGGACAGCTAGCTCAATTTTATAAAAATAAAAAATAGCTTTATTTCAGAAATCATTTCAACAAGATTTACGCCGCGACTTCCCAGTAAGTAATCAGAGATACTTGTGTGAATGACTCGCAACTTCCCAATTGGATTACAAAGATTTCACTTATTATTATATACTAGCTTTCCCCCGCGGTTTTACCCGCGTTCCTGTGGGATGTCACATGTATTATACATATAAAATGAATTGAATGCTTAATCTATGGATGGCCCGACATGCACCCATTATTTTAGTAGCCTGAAAAAGTAAGCTGACAAACAGGTAAACGTTGACCATCCTTTAGTGCACCTGCCTCGCTTGTTTCTGCATCACCAGGTAGACAGGTAGGAAATGCCTAAGGCATTATGTTCGCCTTTGTACTTTAGTGCATAAATTTTAATGAATGAATGAAACGGTCCACCTGATGATAAGTGGTCACCGCCCCTTATGGACAGTAACACCCGGGGCCTCCCAATGCCTTGTCGACCCTGAGACGTGTATTGTTAAGTCTCACGTGTCTGTAATTATAATTTCTTATAGCCGAAACACAGTAATACAATTGCACTACTACTGGACTTCCCCAGACGAATTTCGCATAACAACGCTTTTAAATTCATATTTACCTTATAGTTTAATGATATTAGCATTCAAATTATGAACATTATGTTAAGTACTAGTTCTGTATGTATGAATAATTTGTTGTTTATTAAAAGATAAAAATTGTTAAATTATTTAAAACTGACTGTCTCTCGCTGTTTCACTCGGATTCCCGTGGGATGTCACATTTTCCCGGGATAAAAAGTAGTCTATAGGTTATTCCAGGATATGCTCTATCTATGTGCCAAGTTTCATACAAATCTGTTCGGTAGTTTTTGCGTGAAAGAGTAACAAACATCCATACATACAAACATTCGCATTTATAATATTAGTAGAATATGTTCAAAGTAATTTCACACACTAACATCAATTTGTTTGATTTTCATATATACTCCTATATTTTAATATATACAGGTGTTACAAAACTACCCGTAAAGCCGAAAGGAGGTTAAATGGGGCATTATAACGAGCTCATTCACAATATTTAAGAACCGTAGTAACGCTGTGTAACATAGCCGAAAAAAATAAAATAACTGATGTTTACGAATGAAAAATAGAAAACTATTAAAGTAGACAATTATTAGGTAAAATAGGTACGTAGGCCTTTCTGTTAAATAATCTGGTTCCCTGACATGACAGCTTACTAGGGTTGTTGGCTTTCATAATTAATTATATTTTTACGGGGTATTTAATACACGTTGTATAGTCGGAACATGTTATTGCGCGAATAATAGGGTATTTGACGGGCCAACTATGTTGGCTTTCATGTTCAGTTGGCTTGGTGGTTAGATACCCTGACTGCCACTGGTCGTGGGTTCGATTCCCACCCAGGACAAACATTTGTGTGCGTGAACATGCCTGTTTGTTCTGTGTCTGGATGTAAATATCTAAGTAATATGATTTTTATCTTTATTTGTCATTTGGGAGTGCTCACTTGCACTTTCATCGCATTTGGCTCGGTATTTATTTCTAGTTTTGTTTTTCTGTGTACATATGTTTTGAGTTACAATCCAGCTCTAAATGTATTGTTACTTATTATGTGGTTACCTTTTGGTTGTAATTTGTATTGTGTATCCTAAATAAATAAATAACATATAGGATTATTTTAATCTCGGGAAAATGTTAAATCCCTCGGGAATGCGGTCGAAACCGTGGGGGATCTCACTAACAAAACTTAAATATATATAAATTTATTACAATTTTCGTAGCGATTTTTTGATTTTCATTTGAAGGATGACGTCTGAACCAGTTGTAGCTTCAGTAACTTTAAATTTGACCTTCATAAGTGCCCACCGTGGGTCTAAACTGAATAAATGGATTCGAATTTTGAATTTTGAATAAAGAAGTAGATAACATAACAAGTATTTACAAAGTAGGCGGTTGTATGGCTTAAACAATTCCTTCTTTATCATCTTTACAAAACACACATAAATACAAAAAAAATACATACATTGTAGTTAGAGCCCTGACTCCCACGCCACTGATGGGTTCGATTCCCGCCCAGGACAAACATGTATACATGAACATATCAGTTTGTTCCATATGTAAATCTTACCAATATTATAAATGTGAATATAAGTTTGTTTGTTACGCTTTCACGCGAAAACTACTTAACCGATCACCATGAAACTTTGTACACATATTCTTGGAAGTATTAGAAGTAACATAGGATTTTTTGTGCCGGGAAAATGTTACATCCCTAGGGAACGCGGGTGAAACCGTGGAGAACAGCTATACGAGTATGTCAGGCCAGTTGGCGTGGTGGTTAGCGACTCTGACTGCCAACCCGAGGGTCGCGGGTTCGATTCCCGCCCAGGACAAACATTTGTGTGCATGAACATGTCTGTATGTTCTGTGTCTGGGTGTAAATATCTATATATTTAGAAAAAAAAGTAGTATATGTAGTATATCAGTTATCTGGTTTCCATAGTACAAGCTCTGCTTAGTTTGGGATCAGGTCCCGAGTGTAAATAACGTTATTATTACTATCGTGAAGTTGGTGACTTTGTCCAAGGTCTGATGATTGAACAGGATAGTGGTACCTATTTTTAGATGTCGGTAAAGTTACCTGTCTTGCCGGTCCCCGACCCCGGAGCGGCACGCGGGGTTCAGGGTCAAAATTAATCAATAATAAACCTGTTATTCTAGATTTTTTAATGTTTGTTTTAATTGGTCTAGCTTATCGCACCCTCAGAACGATAGGGGCTTAACTTAAGAAATCACTTTTGGCACATCTCTGATTGGGTCACTTTCGCACTGAGCGGGGAGGGCGGGTCCCGATGTTAAAGAGGCTGAAGTATTATAGCTTATTCTATCATAAAATTGTCTGTTTTACTATTCATCGGATAGAGCGTACTTTGTTTAGTCTCTATGATCGTAACTCCATATCGCAAAATTTTGAGTTAAGCCCTTATCGTACTCGGTGCGTTATGTTTTCTTTGGATTCAAAGATTGTGGGTACTATAAGGCGGGTATTAGAAAGTACCCTTCCTGTAAAATTCATTTGTTCTTAACCACACTAGCTACAGTCCCGTGTTTGCTCGTGATCCCGTAGGATCTGACATGTTCTCAGGTTAAAAAGAATCCTATGCGTTAAAATGCGTTATAGTTATGTCGAAAGAGTCATTAGTACGGGAGTTGATTTGACAACGAGGCGAAAGCGTTATAACGTCAGCGCTTTGACAGAGTCTGGACTTGTGTTCGCGCGAGCCGAGATAACGAAGACATTCGACAATCTTCATGCACTTCTCTGCTGGCCGCGCGGTCAACTAGTCTAGGAACTGTTTCACGTTTCTTTGTGAAACCTACCTACGACGTTAATTTTTCTCAAAGAAACATATCTACGCCCATATAATGTCTTACGGTGATGATACTACCTATGATCGGCCCCCCTATCCCGACATTTAATTTGATTTATACTGTTTATCTTATGATGTTATTGTTTAAGTTTATCCTACATCTAATAGGTTGGGGAAAAAGTTCCTTCGCATTTTATAAGAAAATTCAAAACATTTTTAATATTGTTTATTTACATTTAACTAAAGTATGTAGGTACCATTTTGTTCGATAACTTTTTGCCATCTTGTAGGTAGGGACATGATCCCATTGCTATAGAAATTTTGGGACTTCTGATCAAAATACTGCAACAAGTGGTTTTGACAGTCCTCTCGTGATGTTAACCTGACACTGCCTAAAGAATTCTGAAGAGATCGAAACAGGTGGAAATCTGAAGGTGCAAGGTCAGGACTATAAGGCGGATGCATTAATACCTCCCAGCCAAACTCTCTTAATTTTTGCTGAGTGGCTAAAGATGTGTGAGGTCTAGCGATATCATGATGAAAAACCACACCCCTTCTGTTGATTAATTCCGGCCGCTTTCTCTCAACTTCTTGCTTTAATCTCATCAGTTGTTCGCAGTAGAGTTCAGAATCGATGGTCCTGCCTGGTGGTAACAGCTCATAATGAATAATGCCCTTCCAATCCCACCACACACACAGCATCACCTTGTTGCGAGTTAACCCGGGTTTCGCCACAGTCTGTGAAGCCTGACCAGCCTTTGACCACGACCTTTTTCGCATGTTCTTGTCGTACGTGATCCACTTTTCATCACCAGTTATCAGCTTCTTCAAAAATGGTTCGGTTTCATGACGTCGTAATTCATTAGGTGTCTTTCAGTGAGCTCGTGAGGTTTTTTTTTTTTTTTTTTTTTTAAATAATATAAACTAGTGCTTGACTGCGATCCAAATATCTAGCTTTTTTGTGTACCCCGTTTTTTTCAAATGCGCCAAAACTGTTTTGTGGCCAATTCCCAGTTTGTCAGCTACGTCGTAACTACTGATATGCCGATCTTGCTCCACTTTTTCAAAAATGGCATCCATTTTATCCGTAATGGGGCGACCAGAGCGACGTGCATCTTTGACATCAAAATTTCCGGATTGAAAACGCTTAAAACAAATTTGAGCTACTCTCACAGACACTGCACTAGGTCCATAAACATCGCAAATTTTTTTCGCGGCTTGCGTTGCATTTTTACCTTATTTGTAGTAAAATTTTAATATGAATCGAATTTCTTCATTAGGTTCACTCATCTTGGCGGTACGAAAAACAAATGCAAATCACACATTTTCCTAATTTGAATTTGGAATTATGTTCTTTCAAATTTAAACTTTCAATGATACCAAAACCAGCCAGATACAAATAGTATAGCCAAAGAGATTTTATTACAAGTTCATACATACTTTAATGCGAAAAGACTTTTTCCCCAACCTAATATATATATAAAAGACAGTCCTGTTAGTTACACGATTTATAACTGAAGAACGGCTGAACCGATTTGGCTTAAAATTGGTGGGGAGGTAGCTTAAAACCAGGAGACGGACATAGGATACTTTTTATTCCGTTTGATCGCGTTCCCATGTGACGTGACATAAAACATCAAAGAGAAAACGCATCTGACATGGAATAACAAAACACAAATGACTCAGAGGTATTAGAAGTAACATAGGATACTTTTTGTGTCGGGAAATGTTACATCCCTCTGGAACGCGGGCGAAACCGCGGGGGCTTAACTTAATGTCCTATGTCCCCTGGATGGGGCAGAGGGCGTACAGTACGTTGCCATCCCGAACGGTCTTGGGCTTCGCGCTTTACTTCGCTCCAGGTCATTCCTATCGCCTTCGCTTCTGCAGTGATCGTCCGCCGCCAGGTCTGCTTAGGGCGGCCACGTTTCCGCTTTCCTTGGGGATTCCAGTCTAGGGCTTGCCTTGGAATGTGATCATGGTCCCTTCGGAGCGTGTGGCCGATCCAGTTCCACTTGCGGCGTTTGATCTGCTGGTCGATCGGGGTCTCACCGCAGCGTTCCCACAGGTCTACGTTCGAGATTTGTCGGGCCAGTATACACCGAGAGTTCGGCGAAGACAGCGGTTGGTGAAGACCTGGAGCCGGCGTGTGATGTCTTTAGTGGCCTTCCACGTCTCGCATCCGTACAGCAACACAGATTTCACGCTGGACCGGAATATCTTGAGCTTAACTCTCCTATTCAGTTTCCGCGATTGCCAAACCGGACGGAACTGTGCGAAGGTTGCCTTCCCCTTGGCGATTCTCAAAGCGGTGTCCTCTTCGGTCCCTCCTGTTTCCGACACTACACTACCGAGGTAGGTAGATTTTTGGACTCTCTTCACCCCCTCTGTGCCGATGAGCAACGGCAAAGAGCTTGTCGCTCCGCACCTCATTTCCTGGGTCTTCCGGGTGTTAATCCTAAGTCCCGTCTCCAGAGCCTCTCGTTGTATGTCGTCCAGTTTGGCTTGCATGTCTGCGCGTGTGTGGCTCAATAGGCATAGTCAAAAGACGTTGGACAGTCCCCATTCTATGCCACGGCGCTTGCTGTTGGTGGTGTTATTCATGATGCCATCCAGGACGACAAGGAAGAGGAGAGGTGAAAGAAGGCACCCCTGGCGTACACCCGCATGGACCGGTATGTCCTCCGTGACGAGGCCGTCATGAGTTACTCTACAAGAATACTTCCCGTAGATGGCCTTAATTATGTTGGGAATCTTCTCGGGGACTCCAATTTCACGTAGCCGATCCCAGATACAGCGCCATCAGCGTGTCGAAGGCTTTTTCGAAGTCCACAAAGGTCAGGTATATTTCCCTCTGCCATTCTGATGCCTGTTCGAGAATTATACGCAAGGTGTTGATCTGGTCCGTGCACGATCGGTTGGGTCGGAAGCCAGCTTGCTCTCTGCGAAGGAGAGGTTCAGTGGCCCTCGACAGCCTATCTAGGATGATCCTGCAGAGCACCTTAAAAGGAATCGAGAGCAAGGTGATGCCTCTCCAATTGCCACACTCGCTGAGGTCTCCTTTTTTGGGTACGGTGATAAGAAGGCCTTTGTTCCAGACGTCGGGCGACTCTTCGGCTGACCAGATGTTCCTCAAAAGAGGCGTCAGCGCGTTCGCAGCGGTGGAGATGTCAGCTTTTAGCATTTCCGCTGTGATGAGGTCCACTCCCGGGGCTTTCCCGTTCTTCAGTGATTTGATGGCCTTCACTACTTCTGCTCCTGTAGGGGGAGACACATCAATGTCCAGGCTTTGTACGGGCAAGCTGGCAGCAGGTAACGCCGTAGCAACGGGGTAGTTTTGGACTCGGAAGATCTCCTCAAAGTGCTCCCGCCATCGCTGAAGCTGTCCCTCCGATGTCACAATTAGCTGGCCTCTCTTGTCTTTAAGGGGCTTCTTCTTCCTTTGGTTTCGATTTCCGGTCAAGACCTTCGTCGCCTTGTACATCTCCCTGAGATTGCCGGAGTTGGCAGCGCGTTGGGCGCAATCCGCAACACCGTCAGCCCATACTCGACGGTCATAACGGATACTGCGGTAGTTTTTCCTGCGACTTTGTCTGTATTGCAGCTTTAGGTCTTCGCGCACTGCCACATCGCCGGTTGCAAGGAGTTGAAGATGGAGCTGGCGCCTTTCTTCAATGAGGTTCCAAGTTATCTGTGACATCCAGTCTTCACGTGTAGGTGATTTGTGTCCGAGGACGACCGCGGGGGACAGCTAGTTATTTATATATGTCAAATCTGTATTTATGTCCGTAGTCACTTAAGGTGCCAGCTGAAAATCAGCACTGTTGTCTTCAACAGCACATGCTGAGCTGGTCTCCCTTTTGACAGCACTCCCACTGCTTGTTTATCATTAATTTGTTTTATGCTTGTTATCTTTATGTAATTAGTGTTAAAGTGTGCTGTCAATAAATATTTTCTTTCTTATAGAAAAAAAGAAAGACGACCCAAATACGATGTCTTTTGAGAAGTACAATTACAAAAAAGTAAATTACAGGCACATGAGACTTAACAACTTAACGTCTCAGGGTCGACAACGCATTGGCGATGCCCCTAGTGTTGCAAATGTCCATAGGCGGCGGTGACCACTTACCATCAGGTGGACCGTCCGATTGTTTGTCGGCCTACGTGGTATAAAAAAAAAAAAAAGTACGATTAGGAGAGCCGACCCCAATTAGCAATGGGAAAAGGCCTGAAGAAGAAGATAGAAAGAAAGAAAAGAAAAAACATTTATTCTGGACCCACGCAGCATTCACACAGAACATTTAAACCACCGTTTTACCTACTAATATTATAAATGCGAATGTTTGTATGTATGGACGTTTGTTACTCTTTCACGCTAAAACTACCAGACAGATATGGATGAAAGTTGGCACCCAGATAGAACATATACTGGAATAACGTATAGACTACTTTTTATGCCGAGAAAATGTGATATCCTTCAGGAACGCGAATAAAACCGCGGGGGACAGCTAGTATAAAATGAACTAAAAACACGGAACAGCTGATCTGTTACAACTGGCCATCACCCTACTACTCCAATCCAATCCTTTTATTGTGGTTTTCTCTTCTCCTATAACTGCATATATACCCGGCTACGGAGAAGTCTCTCTTTCCTATACCCTTGTTGGTTTGGGAGTCATCAAATTATGACAAACCAAACCTTTTCTCTTACTCCCTTAATTTTTTTAAACATGGAGAAAGTCCACTAATAGTAAGTGGTCACCGCCTATAGACATCTGCAACACCAGGGGCGTCGCCAATACGTCGTCGACCCTGAGACGTAAAGTGCATTCTCATGTGCCTGTAATTGCACCTCCTTACCTAACTAAAACACAGTAATACAAGTGCACTACAAAAGCGGCCTAAGGGGGTGGCGAACGGGCCAAACGCCCGGGGCCTCGCGCAACCCAAGCAAATAAAAAAAAATATGGATTTCAAATTTATAACTTTAGTATTTCTTGTCATGCATGGCAAATACCAAAAACCAAACAACCAGACTTACTTTCGCATACTTTTCACGAAGGACAAAGGGCCTCGCAATGACCTGCCGCCCGGAGCCTCGCAATGGGTAAGGCCGCCGCTACTGCTTCACGACAAAAATGGGCGTCTATTTATTTATTTAGGATACACAATACAAATACAATACAATACTAAAGGTAACCACATAATAAGTAATAACACATATAGAGCTGGGTTGTAACTCAAAACATATGTATACAGAAAACAAAACTAGAAATGAATACCAAGACAAATGCGATGAAAGTGCAAGTGAGCACTCCCAAATGACAATATATATTAGATAAAAATCTTATTATTTAGAAACTATAAATTATCTGCTGAATATGAACTGGTCTCGTAGGTAGTACACCAAAACCAGGCTACAAGATATCATTTATCAATACAGAAACTACAGTATTAGCTAGTCTAATCCATGAATCGAATTCAGGATTGAGCCGACGTTTTCAGACAAAAAAGAATCTTAAGGAATTCAAGAATAAAAAGCCTTATTCAATGAAGATCATTAACAATTCCATATGCGACAACCTGTGGGCAAATATAGTTCTACTTGTTTCGCGTCGAAGGCAACCGATAGTAAAATGATAATCCAGCTAATTATAGGGTCAGCGACTTAAAGATCGCAGGACGTTCAAGTACTAAATAGATATTATTATGCGTATAGAAGGACCTTTGTCTATCGAGAGAAGGCCTAGGCCCGCGGAGGCCACTTATGAAGGGCAAAGTTAAAGTTACAAAATGGATGTTTTGAATGTATAAATTTTATGAATATAACTGTTACTTAATTTAAGTAAATATTAAGTTACTAGCAGGGTACACCTGCCACGCTTCGCTGTGGCACATTGTGATTGAATGGTTGAGAAATGAGAAACAAAACAAAGACGGCCGCGGATATGTGACTGATGCAAAAAATAAAATTCAACATTTCACGCATTTCATATTCAAAATAACAGTCTTTCAAAAGTACTTCTTAAACGCTTTTACCCCCTTAAAAAGAGTTATTCGTACCCAATAACTCTTTTTACCCCTTAAGGGATAATTTTGATATAACCTGAATACGAATTATTTTATTTTCAATAAAATACAATATTCCACGCATTTCATATTCAAAACGACAGTGTTTTAATGAAACTTTAATTACCCCTTTTACCTCATTAGGGTAAACATTTCATTACCGTATCTTTAAAGGGGAAATGGAAAGCCTTAATAATAATAATTTATTTTTTAATTGTAATTGTTAAATGTATAATATTGATATTATAAAATAACCAAAAAGTCAGAATCGAATTTATAAAAATAAAAAAATTATGTAACCTTGCTGAGTTTCTTGCTGGTTCTTCTCAGTTAAAGGCTGACTTCCGAACCTGTTGTAGCTTCAGTAAATTTAAATGTTACCTTCATAAGTGCCTTCCGGGGGCCTAAACTGAATAAATGGTTTTGAATATTAAAATTTTGAATATTTATTTCTCCTCACAATGACAAGACTTATAGATAGGTACAAAATTTAAAAAAAAAACATTTTGGTTTCAAAATTTACAGTCAAGTATGCCTTTGTCCCTATAGAATCACTTCGTTGGCTGTATGTCTGCTAAAAACCTTTTTTCATGTACCCGTGGAGTTATTTCATCATCATTATCATCTTCAGCCTATCTCCGCCCACTGTTGGACATAGACCTCACCTATGGCACACAATTGAGCTCGATCTTCAGCTCTCTGTTTCCAACCGCTGCCAGCCGGCTTGCGTATATCATCGCTCCATCTAGCTGGAGGGCGCCCTACACTACGTTTAACGAGCCGTGGTCTCCACTCTAGAACACGTCTACCCCAACGGTTATCGGTTCCAGCCCTCTGCCACTTCAGCTTGCTAACCCTTAGAGCTATGTCGATAATTTTGGTTCTCTGACGGATGACTTTATTTCGAATTAAAAAACTGACCCCGACCTATGTCGATATATTGGAGATAACAGTGTTCCAACGGTAAATTTAAGTTTGTCTCTTTTCCAGCTTATATTTTCGACAGAGCAATATTCGGTACCAACAAATTTGTACTGAACCCTCGGTGTATTCTGTCTAACACTTGTCCATGTTTTTTTAATCACATCAAAGGTTGGAACGATAAAATAATAGAAAAAGTTTAAAAGAATATGCCCGGACTTTAAATAAATTCACAAAACTGTAACACAAATAAATAAAATAATCTAAAATTTGAGAAACAAGTTAGGTACCCATTTTTATCTTTTTTTTTTTTTTTTTTTTTTTTTTTGTATGGACGAAGGTGTTAGCCTCAGATGGCTCTGACACCCTTACGCGGACAATATCGGTGAGCGCTTAGGGCTCTCAACCGAAAGCCATTTTTATCATCGCCTAATTTAGTTTTATACTTTACTTAATATTAGAAAGAGATGGAGCGAATTTTGCCCATATGAAACTAAACTAGGGTAGCTATTTAAACAAAATTCAATTTTAAAGGTACATTATTCCAAGACATAAGCTATGTAATATCCCGGGATTCATGATATCCCCGGGACTGTGGGCAAAACCGCGGCACCGAAAGCGTTTCATTTGTCTGTTTATTTTGTTATTTTTATTATTGTGTCGGTTACTGTATTAATTTAATTCAAATGCCAAGGTCGTGCGATATTAAACACAAATCCAATTAGGTATGTATTATAATTTGATAGACAAAGAAAACAAACTGAGAAGCCGTCAATCAAGGAAAAAAATAAACACGACATATGTCTAAATATTGAATCATACGCTTGTAACTGTGAAAATTCCAGTAACTTCAATGTAACTACATAATAAGGAATATAGCACAAGCGTTACGTACTGCGGTTGCAATCGCGTTCCGGAACGATCTCATATATCCCGATAACATAGCCTATATCCATTCGGAATAATATACCTTAAAAATCCCGGAATCCGGGATATAAATTATAGATATTATATAATATATATACGAGTATATATTTATTATAGATTTATTATCAAACTTTTAGCTAAGTTGCTTGATTTTTTTTCTTTCTCTTTGTTATTCCTTTTAAATAACTAGTGGTTAACGATGTTAGTTTCATAATAATTTATGTTACTTTAAGTTATTCTTACTTACAAATATTTATTGTGATACTGTTTGTTTGACCTCATTAAACAATAAAAATTAAAAAAAGATCTTTACGTGTCCATCTGATCCAAAACTAAGCAGAGATTGTACTATGGAAACCAGATAACTGATATACTACCTTTTTACTGAGTACATACATATTACATACTAGCTGTCTCTGTAACATTTTTCCAGCAGAAAAAGTATCCTATGTTACTTCTAATACATCCAAGAATATGTGTACAAAGTTTCATGATGATCAGTTAAGTAGTTTTCGTGAAAGCGTAACATTCACATTTATAATATTAGTAGGGGTTTAGCCAGACATGAACATAAAATGTTTGACCTGAGTGGGAATCAGAATAGCATCTTTAGTGTGGCATTTAGGGTCCCTCAAATAACTTGTCTATCATTGCTAAGGGTTTCTTTATAAGTATATGTATATAGACAACGGCGGCCTTACCCATTGCGAGGCTCCGGGCGGCAGGTCATTGCGAGGCCCTTTGTCCTTCGTGAAAAGTATGCGATGCGAAAGTAAGTCTGGTTGTTTGGTTTAGGTATTTGTCATGTTTGACAAGAAATGCTAAAGTTATACAAATAAATCAAATTTGAAATACATATTTTTTTTAATTTGCTTGGTTTGCGCGAGGCCCTTACAAGAGCGAGGCCCCGGGCCATTGCTCCGTTCGCCAACCCCAAAGGCCGCCTCTGTATAGGTGCATTTTCTGTATAAACGAGATTTCAAACAATATAGCGGGTGCCCTGATTCTAGGGTAAAAGCGAACCTTCTCTATATTATTATCTATTTTGTGACCAGAGTCATTGTCCTTAAGAAACGGCGTGGCTATACAGCGTGTAAATGTTTAAAATAACGGCTTTTTTGAGAAGCCTGTTCGTATATTGGTTCCATTTCAACCTACAAACATACTACTCAAAAGTTGTTCTTTTTATATAGCCACTAGCTGATTCGCGGTTTTACCCACGTTCCCTAGGGATATTTGAGGCTATAATTTCAGTGCCTAATTACATCTAGATTCTTTGTCCTATTCTGGCGTGGTTAAATAACATCCATCCATAAAAACCTTTGCATTTATAATAATAGGAATTACCTGAGAATGATTCAATGTAATTAACTGCGGCAAGGAATTCTACGGTAAAAAATACGGTATTATATTTTCGATTTCTGCCATTTGTTTACACATTAGCGTTTTGTTTTCATCACATTTGATTCTGTTTCGTCAGCTTGGATATTAAAAACGTGTACGTATTGAATACGAGTTTTTTTAAGAAATGCGTCGCAAGGTAAGCAATATTACGGATATACGGAGTGAACCCTACACGCGGACACACGGCACGATATTAGTTTCAACGCTTCTACTTTGGTTATTTGAACCAGGTGGGGGTGTAAGGGGGTGGATATACAACCCCTTAATATAGAAAACAAATCCTTTACGCCATTTCCTAATGAACTTGATGTCTAGCCCCCTTATTCATCTAATACAAACTTCGTCGGCGAGCCGCTTCACGGAGGCCTCGGAGAGCTTATCTCTCACGTGATTAGCAAAATAGTTAGCAAAAGAGACAGATAATAGAGGCCGCGACGAAACATCCTCGAGTTAGTGTCATTTTCCTTGCAATATCGAGCCCCAGACCACTTAGTCTCGCATCTCCCATTGTTGACAGACTGATTTCATATTAGCCTGCGGATTCAAATTTATATCACTGACTCAGTAGCTATATAAAATTTGGATGCAGACGCTCGTGTTTTGAACTCAAGAATGAACCGTGAGATCCCAAGAAAGGTCAAAAGCTTTCAGGGGATCAAATGGATTTTGATCCATTTGGGTCAAATTAGGTTAAAAAGTTTAAAGGGATGTGAACTAAATCGCCAGCGCGACCTTTCCTTCCTCAACAGTCACAGAAACCAAGGGATTTTAAACCGCTTTGTGATGAAAAAAGGACTCTATATGACTATCGTAAGTTCCTGTTGGCACTACTCTGATTCAGCACCTAGGCAGTCCTTGTACTCTTAGAGAAATGACGGTCATTATTTGGTGGTAAAGCTGGGGGGCAATTCCACTAATATATTATGCACCGAACCATTACCATATCACAACCAAACGTCAAATTTGACGTTTAATCGTATTGTACTAAACACACCAACGATCGAACTGCGGTTGTGCTTCAGTAATGGTTCGTTCGAAAAATTACGCCAAAATTTATGTTTGTTTCGGTTGTAGTGCGTAGGAATGTCATATTTATGCATTTACTGCATAATCTTAACCAAACCATTGCCGAACCAAACGTGCTACTCGATGGTTGCATTAAGTGGAATTGGGCCCCTGATGTTGTTTGTCCCATCGTCTTTATATACAGTACGAATATCATTCGAGTTGTTCACCCGGGTGTTCTCGGATTTGTCCTACTTTAGACGGTGTCCGGGGCACGTCCGGACGAGGTTTTTCAGGGTAATCCCAATTAATTTATAGATGAGCAGTTAAAAATTGATGCGTAATCGTGAACTCTAAGAGTTGGCTTTGCGGTTATCGCTCTGACTGCCAAACTGAAGGTCTCGGGTTGGATTCCCAACCAGGACAATTAAAATTAATTTTTTTAGGCGTGTCCGGAAAAACTCCCGTTTTTACCTAAATGTCAGGTTTTTTTTAAAGCTTTTGTCCGGCGTTAGCAACTTAGGTGATGGCAACCCTAATTGTACACAATGATGGAGAGACAAATCTCCAGTGACTTTTAAGGATGATAGATTAGTAGACTTTGAATGCAAAATTGAAACCATTTATTCAGTTTAGACCCGGGGCGAGCACTTAATAAGGTAAAATTAAAAGTTACTGAAGCTACCACTGGTTCGGAAGTCAGCCTTCAACTGAGAAGAACCGGCAAGAAACTCAGTTTTTATATTTTAAATTCAGATTTCTATTATTATTTCAATTTACACCTTAAAGGTTAATATTTCAATTGATTATAATAATAAAATTTATTTAATAAGGCAACACAGACCCGGTCAGCAAAGTAACTTTTTTTTTCAATTTTTTTTTTTTATCTAATTTGACTCTTTGCCAATTTTATTATTTCAATGTTATACGTTTTTCATTTTAACATTTACGAAATCCTACTAATATTATAAATGTTTGTTACTCTTTCACGCAAAAACAACCGGACATATTTAGATGAAACTTGGCACATAGATAGAGCATATCCTGGAATAACATATAGGCTACTTATTATCCCGGTAAAAGTTTACATCCCTCGGGAACACTGGTATAACTGCGGGGGACAAGTAGTACTTAATATAGGTAAATTAAATACGGTGGTTAGAGTCCAATTCGAATCCTTAATAAGTAGCTTTAGAAATGGAAAATGTTTTAAGTAACATAGCACGGTAATAGGGTAATTTGTAGTACGTTATTGTTAAAGAAGTTTGATTTTTTATATTCCTTTGTCAAATCTATTGTCAATTCGAGTAGAAGAGCTCTTAGTGCAGTGTTCGTCCGGGGAAGTTCTACCACCTTACCCATTTCTGCCGTGAAGCAGTAAGCAGTACGTAGTGCACTTGTATTACTGTGTTTGGGTTAGAAAGGTAAGGGGACCGTTGAAATTACTGGCACATTACACGCATTGGCGATGCCCCTAGTGTTGCAAATGTCCATAGGCGGCGGTGACCACTTACCACCAGGTGGACCGTCTGCTTGTTTGTCGGCCCAAGTGGTTTTGCGCCCAAATGTCCGGACAAGCTGACTGGTCTGTCTGTGGTTACATTAATACTGTTATATTAACCTTTTATTATATTAAAATCCGTTTAGACTATAAAAATTAAATACATAAATCTTAGTAAAAATGGTTTTTTGTTAAATTCGACCGAAACGCCACCTGCCGGTATCAATTATAAATTGAAACCATCTAGAGACCCACACTGAAACACAGTAAAAAAATCATAGAAATCAGTCCTGCCCTTTTGGAGGAGTTCAGGCACATACACACGAACATAAAAAACATATTAAAAATTTCTCAAACAAATATGCCATTTTGACATCGAATAGTCTTATAGAAAAAGTGACCCTATGGTGTAGTAATAATAGCAATTAACCATATGATCCTTACGAAGAAGGAATAGAGATGATTTTCGTTTGAAATTCTTACCTTTCAAAACAGATCTATTATATCTCGAAAATTGTACACCAATAAGTCTTAATCACTACATAGTATAAAACAAAGTCGCTTTCTCTGTCCCTATATCCCTATGTATGCTTAAATCTTTAAAACTACGCAACGGATTTTGATGCGGTTTCTTTAATAGATAGAGTGATTGAAGAGGAAGGTTTTTATGTATAATACATGTGACATCCCACGGGAACGCGGGTAAAACCACGGGGGACAGCTAGTGCAAAATATTTGACAATAAAATCGAATTTACCAGTCTATTACTTTTCTTATTTATAATAATAACTTCAAAAGATCATCTTATCCATATAACTCATCCTGTAGGTATGATATTTACATCTCTTGAAACCAGTTCAGCAGCTTCGACTCGCCGTGTAGGCATTTTGAATTAATATTGGCGAAAACATTTATATAAAAATAAATCTTATACTGGGGAAATCCAAGTTACAATATCAAACCGATCGTCCGACTTACAACGACTTAGGGTAAATGGTATATATATATAGAGAGAGCAGATCTTAGTCAGTGTCAGTTGACAGCTAGCAAAGGACGATCGTTTAAAAATGCGTAGACTTTTAATTTTAGTTTTTTACATTTATTGTGTAAATGCAGCTCTTGAGGGTAAGTCTTAAAATTGACTTTAAATTAAAATATAATAATAAAAATAATTATTTATTTATTTATTTATTTATTTATTTATTTATTTATTTATTTATTTATCGGACAGCAAAGATTAGGTTAATAACAGATAATAAATTAAAAAGTTTGTGTTTATATATAAAATTAAAAATAATTGTTATAATATTTAAATCTAGTAGGTACTTGCATGTTGTGATCTTTTTTTTTTTTTTTTTTTTTTATAATATGAATTAAAAAAAATTATGCGTCAAATTAATGTGATGAATAATAGCATAAATATTAATTTTAAATTAACGTAAATAAATATTTACAAACGGTTTTTTTTATCTTGAAGTAAACAGAGCTTTTACTACGATCAAATTACCAGAATGCATTGTTTTTTTATTTAATAATAAAATATTATTTTTTTTATTTCATAAATTAAATACTTACTAATGAGAAATACAAAATAACAGATTTAACACTAACATGACATTAATACAATTTTATCTATGCATCTAAATCAAAAGTAAAAAATGTTTCCTTGTAATACGAAATAATATTTTTTATCGCGTCTTTCTTTGCGACAACTTCTTTTTTTAACGTATCTAAGAGGTACTTTCATTATTGTTAAGTCCCTTAACAATGTAAACAAAATCATTTTTAAAAAATTAATTTTGTAAATGTGGCAACACACGATCACTAAAATCAAAACAAATTCCTTTTTTTATTTTGCAAATAAAATGATTGCAAAATTTGCATTTAAACAAGTTGTATATAAAAATTGTTTATTTGCAACGAAAAATAGAGGTTTTTGCATTATTAAAAACACAGATACATAGGTTCTCTGTTATAAAAACTAGCCCTAACCCCTAAAACTAGGATACCCTGAGCTATGAGGATCTAAATGAATGCTGTTTATCACATTCTTTTAACTCTAAGTACTCACGTTTGTTTGAGATCAGATGGCTCTGTACGAAAATATTCATAGACAAGAACTAATTTTCTTCTTTTTCCAGAGAGCTGCAAAGATGGCAAATGCGTGGAAAAAACTGAAGCAGCTGTAGTCCCAGCTGTTATCCCCAGCGTACAAAAGGTAACATCATAGTATTTACTACTAAAACTACCGAACAGATTTGTATGAAACTTGGCACATAGATAGAGCATATCCTGGAATAACCTATTGACTACTTTTTATCCCGGGAAAATGTTACATCCCACGGGAATCCGAGTGAAACCGCGGGGGTCATTTATATTTTAATTTACTATCAAAATTTTAAAACATTACTACTAATTTGTATGGTTATTTATTACAAACTAGTCGGCACCCTGCGGCTTTGCCTGCTTTCAATTCTGGCTCTAAGCCTTCCTCTTGAATTACTCTATCTATTGCTGAAAACTGCATTAAAATCCGTTGCACAGTTTACGATTCTATAAAGCACATACAGACAAACATTAGATTTTAATATATAGATGTTTGACTATTTAATGTTGTGAACATGTATTATTATTTGTATTAAAAATCCACAGTACTATTGTAGCATACCTTGAAATCTTAATACATTTCGATGAACATGATTTTTTATCGCAAAATCTCTGATGCTTGTCGATTATTATGCACAGAGTAGCTAATTTATAGTCGTGAGCGATCCTCTCTGTAATTGTAGACACGTTGGAATTCTGTTAAAACCATATTTTCCTCTAATCATACAATATAATCATAGCTGGTACAAACTATCCTCGATCGCTCAATACGTGCGATGGGTAAGAGTTTGCGAAAATTGATTGTCTTCCTTATGCATTAAGGATCATTTTCCCCCTTTCTTTTAGCCTTAATCAGAATGAGAAGTTATAGGTGCTTATAGCTGATTCAGTCGTAACTTTTACATGAATTTATTTCAATAATAAAACATAGGGTTATAGATTTAGGATAAACTGTGAGACGAAGACTTTAATATGAATAATTTCCAGGATGACGAACCAACCGTAGTGAGCGACACCGCCCGCGCTTTAGGCGGCGGCGGTGGCGGCGGAGGCGGCGGCGGTGGCGGCGGCGGCGGTGGAGGCGGTGGTCTAGTACGTACACGTCGCGGCGGTGGCGGAGGAGGCGGCGGAGGCGGCGGCGGCGGCGGCGGTGGAGGCGGCGGTGGACTCGTGCGCAGCCGGCGTAGCGGTGGTGGCGGAGGAGGCGGCGGCGGCGGCGGCGGTGGCGGCGGAGGCGGTGGTGGACTAGTACGCAGTCGTCGTAGCGGTGGTGGCGGAGGAGGCGGCGGTGGTGGAGGCGGCGGCGGCGGCGGCGGCGGTGGCCTTGTCCGTGCACGACGCAGCGGAGGCGGCGGTGGAGGCGGCGGCGGCGGCGGCGGTGGTGGCGGAGGCGGCGGTGGCCTAGTCCGTAGTAAGCGAGGAGGAGGCGGCGGAGGCGGTGGTGGCTGGGGAGGCGGCGGCGGCGGTGGCGGCGGCAAGTAAATGCTGTACTCCAATGCCCGCGGCTTAACGAGCTACGGTCCTCCAGAACGATTTTCGTTCAACTAAATTATTACGTAGGTTTTGCAAATTGCAATGATAATAAATATAGTGTTTAATTAAATTGTTTTATTATTAATATGTTGAATTACCATTTTTACATATACATGTATGTATTTCACGAAATCTAGGCATATGAGTCCGTATATAAATATCCCGGGATATTCTTTACACACGGCCATCTGATCCCAAGCTAAGCAGAGCTTGTACTATGGAAACCAGACAACTGAAATACTACTTCTAATTTTTCTAAATACATGCTTATTTAGATATTTTACACCGAGACACAGAACAAGCAGACATATTCATGCACACAAATGTGTGTCCTGGGTGGGAATCGAACCCGCGACTTGGCAGTGTCGCTAACCACCGAGCCAACTGGTCTGTCAATGTCTATAAAATTATACTGCGTGCGTTATTGCTTCCATGCATACATTGACTGACAAAACAAATATATCTCTGCGCAATGTAATATAAGGAAAATAGTTGATATTCAAATTCGATGCATCTTTTTGCCTACTCTCTATTTAACACTATAAAAATATCCTGGGACGTTCTTCACACAGTTATCTGATCCCTGTACAGCCCCCTTATTCAGCTAATACAAACTTCGTCGGCGAGCCGCTTCACAGAGGCCTCGGAGAGCTTACCTCTCACGCGATTAGTATTAGCGTAGCAAGTGACAGAGACAGAGCATAGAGGCCGCGATGAAACATCATCTAATTGGTGTGATTTTCCTTACAGAAACTAGCTCCTGATGAATGTGGCAACCAGATAACTAGTTGACTACTTAAACTACTTTTAAAAAAATAAAGACACGGAATAAACAGACATGTTCATGCACAAAACATGTTTTTAGGTGGGAATGGCCTGTGGCGTGGCAGTCAGGGAGTTTATGCACCAAGTCAAGGCCCATTGAAGTATATTGCACTATAAAAAAATGTCTATTTACAAGAATAAAGAGGATGATCTGGTACAATAGCTATTTAGATATAAAACTCATGTTACATAGTCCAGTGCCTTTACCATGAGTTTTTAACGTACGTACTCGCTAGCGACGGCGTAAAACATTGCTATGGCAAATGTGTACAGCGCCACTAGCGGTCACCTAAAGAACTAAAATCGATAGTACGAGTCGATAGGTAAAAAAAGTCATGGTAGAGGTACAGGCCAATTGGCTTGGCGGTTAGCGACCCTGACTGCCAAGTCGAAGGTCGCGGGTTCGATTCCCACCCAGAACAAACATTTGTGTGCATGAACATGTCTGTTTGTTCTGTGTCTGGGTGTAAATATCTATGTATGTATTTAGAAAAATAAAAAGTAGTATATGTAGTATATCAGATATCTAGTTTCCATAGTACAAGCTCTGCTTAGTTTGGGATCAGATGGCCGTGTGTAAAGAATGTCCCGGGATATTTTTATTTATTTATGTTAGAAAATGATAGAAAGAAGTGAAGGAAAGCGAGATAGCCTAAAACCAGCCGGGTTGATGCCTGGTCGAAGAACAGTTGTGAGCGTAAGAACCTGCACAAGGAATTTGTAGGCCTAGAGAGGGCATTTCACTCTCTCTAGGTTTTCTGGCGCTGAAAGAGAATTCTTGTACCTGCAGCTGATTTAAGCAATGGACTATCATCCTGTGGGCCAACGTCAAGGTCGGTTTGGAGCCCTTACTTCTTCTTGATTATGGACGCTCTGACGCAGGGGCGTAGCTACCGCCGTATCTATGGCTCGCCGACGAAGTTTGTATTATTGTCGCAGCCCCATCAAAGGCAACAGAAGGAACTCGAGGGGGTTTTAGTCCGTGCGAACCGGACATAGCCCACCGCTGTTCCCTTAGCAGAGAAAAAAGAAGCAGGTAATGATGATGCCATGTATAACAATGAATATTAATGTTGTAATAGCAGGTAAAATTCGAAACTCGAATTCAAAAATTACTGTAATTAATTGTGTTTTTTTAGGTCCGAAAAATGAAATATTTAAATGTTATAAAAACAAAACACAACTAAAAAAACAAATGGCACAATTCGAAAAAACTCTTCCGTGCTTTGAAAACAAAATTAATTTCAAATATGAATTTTCCAACATGAATAAGAATTTTTTAAATAACATCGTCCAAGTTACGCCCCTTTCCTTCCAGTCCTTGCAGTCGGAGTCTCACGGTCCCAATTACGCAAGAACAAAGCCCTAGTGCTGTGCTGCAAATTCACAGCAGATATTTTCTACCAAGGCCTGTATCGTTCGAGGTTTATTATTGTAAACCTTTGACTTCAGGTATACCAGTACTAAAAATCGACTGATGTGAGGTACGGCAACCAAGGTAGCGGTAGGGCTCGGCAGCGTCGGGATTGTTTTTCGTCGCCCATTAGTCAATAGTTTTAAATCATAATAATTCATAATCACGGCGGAAATGGGAAAGGAGGTAGTACTTCCCCGGACGAACTGTGCACTAAGAGCTCTACTACTCTGAATATGATGTCTGTTTGTTCTGTGTAGTATATTAGTTGTGTGTTTGTGTACAAGCAGTATACTGTACATAAGTTTGGTGATAATGCTTGGTTGTAAATTTCTTTATAAGTATTATTTTATTAAAATAATAAAGAAATAAGTATATGTGGTATATCAGTTATCTGGTTTCCATAGTACAAGCTCTGCTTAGTTTGGGATCAGGTGGCCGTTTGTAAAGAATGTCCCGGGATATTTATTTATTTATTTGTCAGAATATGACAGGCCAGTTGGCTTGGTGGTTAACGCTCTGACTGCCAAACTGAAGGTCGCGGGTACGATTCCCACCCAGGACAAACATTTGTGTGCATGAACATGTCTGTTTGTTCTGTGTCTGGGTGTAAATATCTATATAAGTATGTATTTAGAAAAAAAAAAGTAGTATATGTAGTATATCAGTTATCTGGTTTCCATAGTACAAGCTCTGCTTAGTTTGGGACCAGATGGCCGTGTGTAAAGAATGTCCTGGGATAAAACCTCAAAAGTCATTACACAATTTTGCTCTATTAACCTATGTCAGCTGGGAGCGTGTACAAATACGTCACTATGTGCTTGACATTAGCAGTGTGAGTGTAATAAAATTATTTTAATATTTTTTCTATTTGCAACACTTAATATTTATAAATTTAAGGAGTGCAGAAAGCACTCCTCCATAGAAATAAAGCTCAGACAGCTGCAGCCGAATCTGCAGCTCGCGATAGAGTTCATCCATCACAAACACAAGGCCATCAGCCTCGCTACCGTCCTCGCCGGCGTGGACGTAAGAAACCGCTCTCTCCTTAATAAATTCATTGTAGAGTTTTTTGTTTTGCTGTTGCTTAAAATTTTTTGTATTTCGGTTGAGAGCCCTAAGCGCCGTTATTGTCCGCGTAAGGGTGTCAGAGCCATCTGAGGCTAACACCTTCGTCCTTTTCAAAAAAAAAAATCCATAGAAACTTGATCCATGCCTACGCTCATATCTCTCCTTCGTGCGCGCAATATGCTTAAGGGGTGCAAAGTTTTCTCTTCACATATTAATATATTGATAGAAATCAAATTCTTTATTTACTCTAAACATGGTCATTACAAGCTGTTATAATTTATATTATAATATATCCAAATACGTAGAATTAGTTTTGAGTAGTAGAGCTCTTAGTGCAGAGTTCGTCCGGGGAAGTACTACCACCTTACCCATTTCCGCCGTGAAGCAGTAGTGCACTTGTATTACCGTGTTTCGGTTAGAAAGGTAAGGCCGGTGACATTACAGGTACATGAGACTTAACAACTTCATGTCTCAGGGTCGATAACGCATTGGCGTAGGCGGCGGTGACCACTTACCATCAGGTGGATCGTGTACTAGTTTGTCGGCACATGTGATATAAAAAAAATACATTGGAAGGTATAAAAAGTGAATTTAATTTATTAATCAAATTATTATTCATCATACATTGCAATATATAAAAAAACCTGCAGTAATTAAAAATAAAAAACAAATGCGCATCGATTCATATTTTTGTGAGACCTCTGTCAATAAACAATTTTATTGAAGTACAGTAAGTTTCACTTCTATCGTGGCTTTCCTCGAAAATTCCTCGACTCCACTCAACCTCACTCCAAGATTAGTATTCATAGTCACAAAAATCTCCCCCACTCGACGCTTTCCCTTACTCGAGGTGAGGAAACAACTGTCAACTTCAAGGTACGTCGCGACCAACCTCAAGGAAGTTTATCGCATGTAAACAGTTACTGAAGCTCATTATTTTATTTCATTAATATCTTATCTATAATAGAATGGCGTAACTAATGACATGTTACCATGACTACACTTCGATTCGACATCCGTCGGGATTGCTCGAGTTTTGCTCAAGTTATGACTTAGAATACTGTATGCAGCTGATCTAAGTTACCTTTCTGTTTTTATTGTAAATATTTTTATGTCATTTTAAATATTAAGTTAATGTTTGTAAAATTTTAAAAACTTATCAAAAAAAAAAAATATACCAATTTTGAGAATTCCTCGAGAAAATGCTTAAGGTATCCTCAGTCGAATTGGAGTCGAGTGACGTCTGAGGAAACATCTTAGAATATGGGTGTTAAAGTTCAAATTTAAATGTCACGAAAAAGGTTTGAGGTCCTAAGGCCAAACAACTTTCTCTATCCAATCCAGGTAATGTGAAACCCTTGTGTAGATACCAGGCTCTCCCACGAACCCACAGCCCTTGCCAAATGATGTCACCCCAACTATGATGTACATGCATTTGATTTTCTCACTCTTCACTTGGATCGGACCTCCGCTGTCCCCCTGGAAGTCAAAAAATATAAGTTTGTAGAGAAAATGTTATCAAAATACATAGATAATTAATAATTAGGGTTCCTTTGACGCCCCATCACCTCAAAACTACTGAACATATCGGAATGGAACGGATCGGATGGTAACAACCATTCGACGCAGAATTTTTCGTAGATGGTTATTGGCTATATATAAAATCGATAGACGCGGGTGAAACCGATGCAAAATCTTTTTCAAATGTTTAAAGATAGCTTCTTAAACTCTTACCTGACAGGTGTCTTTGGAAACTTCCTTGTCTCCGTAGCAGATTTGTGAGACGCTGTCGACGCCCGTCTTCAGATTTCTATTGGTCTTGTACCTGGGAGCGCACTCCTGATGAGTGAATCTGTTCAGGACAACCTGCGGGCAAAGACAGAGTCGATTTTGGTTCCAGTCCAATCTTCGTATATTTTTTATTTATTCTCACGGAGATCAATTTAGCAGTATGCAAAGAAATGCGTTACAGCGCCATCTATTGGTGAGTTAATTTTCATGATAATCGATTGAATAGTATACAAGCTGATGCGCAACAACGCCATCTATTGGTGAGTTAATTTTTTTCATGGCGATCGATTAAACAGTATACAAGTTTATACGTAACAGCGCCATTAATTTTAATAGCGATCGATTGAACATATACAAGTTGATGCGTAACAGCGCCATCTATTGGTGAGTTATTTATTTTCACGGCGATTGATTGAACAGAATAGTACAAGATGATTCGTTAAAACGCCATCTATTGGCGAATTAAAGTAAAACGATAGTATAAAAACCGCAATGAATAAAATGCAGGTCGCGGATTCGTTTCCCGCATAGGACTAAAGACTAGACTGTTTGTTCTGTGTCTGGTTGTAAATATCTATAAAAGTATGTATTTAGAAAAAAATGGTCTATGTTGTATAACAGTTATCTGGTTAGTGCTTCAGTAACTTTAAATTTGACTTACTAAGTGCCCTCTGTGGGCCTAAACTCAAAAAATGGTTTTGAACTTTTTTTTTTGGTTTCCATAGTACAAGCTCTGCTTAGTTTGGGATCAGATGGCCGTTTGTGAATGCCGCAAGATATTTATAAAAAAATACTAAAAAGAATTATCTGTCTTTGCTTACCTTCTGCAGGGCTTCTGCAACATTTCCATTGTTTGTGGTGAGACCCCAACCAGTGGCCTGTACCTTCGCATCGTCCACCTGGTCCCCAACGTGGAGACAAGCTGGTACCACGTACTTGTTTAAATTAATACTGTAATGTAAAAAAAAACAATTTAAAATAAATAAACAAAAAAATCCTTTATTTTTAACATCCACACAATACAAAAAACTTGAGAGGTGTCAAGGGACACCCGGATGGAACGAAGATACGCATTGGAATTGACGAAAACGCTGAGTTTAGGTCCAGTGTTGAGAAAAACTTGCAATCTCTCGTCTTTAGTATTAGGTCTTCAATAAAAGATCAAGACTGTGCTAATAATTACTAATTATACTAATTTATAAATGGAACACAATTTTAAACATGTTGTATGTAGCCTTTAAATAAATTATGAAAAAAACAAACCCAATAATAAACCATATCATTTAAATTTCGAAAAAAAGTGTCGTTCCAAGTTTTCGTATGAATTTTTTCCGTGTGATAGGGGGCTACCCTTTCACAACGCGCGATAAGTAACTTCGTTCCAATATACAAACAAACTTGAAAGAAAAAAAAGTGATGCTAAAAAACGATTCGAGATAATACATATACAAGTTTTTAGTAAGAAATCAGTGTTATGTATGTGAATTTACACGGAGTAGAAGTGACACCATCATTACTCACTCATTGATACTGACAGTTGCGATATGTGTGATGTTCCGGAGAGCCCGTTATCAGCTAACTTCAACCTGTTACTTTTGTGTTATAATTATGGAGTGTAGAAGTAAAGGACGTACACACAAGGAGGATCACAGTGTACTAAAAAGTGTCCGTTGAAAGGGAGCAAATTAAGGTGGCGCTACTGTAGCAAGTAGAAGAATTTTTAATAGAGCGCCACAAATTTTTAGAATAGGATACTAAATTAATAAAAAAAGGAAAGAATCATTTCCGTTTTGTTACATTACAGCGGATTTTTTAAATTTATTATAATATATAGACAAACACGAGTATGGAATAAAATTATACAGTGGTTTTAAGTACCCCAATTAATTGTAAATAGCAAATAGAAAATAGTATTAAAGAATTACCGGAAACCAACCCAGCACACTTCACTCTGTTCATATCATTTCCACTTGCTACACTAGCGCCATTACGGTGAGAATTCGAAAACTAATCTGCTGTTTACAAGTGGACACTTTTTCGACTAATCTCCCATACAAGATGGTCCTCCGTTACTTCTACACTCCACAGTTATAATGCGCGCGCATCTTAAAATTTCACTCTCATAATTTTCATAACGCGCCTAAAGAAGTATAACTTCAAAAAGTATTGAGTGCCACAGATAATAATAAAGATATGCGTACTCTTTTTCAGTTTCCAGAAGCATAATATCATTGTATTTCTTCGGTGGGAGATACTCAGGGTGTTTGATGATGTTCTTTATTCTATATCTCCTGGAGTTATCCACATCAGTCCGTTTGTGGGCTCCCACCACTACATATGTTACAGGCCCTCTGAAATATTAACATTTTATCCTATTAATATTATAAATGCGAAAGTTTGTATGTATGGATATCTGTTACTCTCACGCAAAAACTACCGGACGGATTTGGATGAAACTTGGCACATAGATAGAGCATATCCTGGAATAATATATAGACTACTTTTTATCCCGTAAAAATGTTACACTTCTTGAAAACGCCGGTGAAATCGCAGGGGACAGCTAGTCTATACTAATATTATAAAGAGGAAAGATTTGTTTGTATGTTTGTTACTCTTTCACGCAAAAACTACTAAACGGATATGGATGAAACTTCGCACATAGATAGAGCATATCCCGGAATAACATATAGGCTACTTTAGTTACTTTTGAGAAAATGTGATATCCCTCGGGAACGCGGGTAGCACCGCGGGGGACATAATATTATAAATGCGAAAGTTTGTATGTATGGATGTTTGTTAGTCTTTCACGCAAAAACTACCAAATGCATTAGAATGAAACTTGGCACATATATAGAATATGCCCTAAAATAACAGATACTATACTTTTTGTGCCGGGGAAAAGTTACATCCCTCGGGAACGCGGTCGAAACTCGGGACAGCTAGTTAATTATAAATGGGAAACTTTGTATTGTATGTATGAGTGTTTGTTTGCTCTTTCACACGATAACTACTTATCACATTACAATGAAACTTGAGAAATAGATAGTTTATATCCTGGATTACAACATTTTTTGGAAAAATAATACCAACCCTCGGAAACGCGGGGGAAAGCTAATGTAACATAGGAAAGAAAATATAAAGGGGGCGGGGCCGTTTTAGGCCTTGGATACCCAGATTTTGGGGCCTTTTGGGACATTCTTTACTCACGGTTATATGATCTCAGATTAAGGAGAGCTTGTGTAGCTCCCAGATAACTGATACACTACATATTAAAACACATACTTGTTTAAGTTTTTACACAGTCATGTTCATGCAAACAAATGTTTTCCCTGGTGGGAATCGAAGCCACGACCTTTGACTCAAGGGTATCTAACTCACAAACCAACTCTCCACCATCATAACCCATATTAGGTGCAACAAACAAATAATAAATTGTTATATTGAAACACGCTGTAGAGGTGAACACTTCAGAAAACTACCTATCTCGTTCTAACACAGGCTATAGATGTATGTTTGTCTCTTTTTTCTTTCGTGTCATCGAGTTCCAAATCATATCGGTGCTTCAGAAATTTGGACTTTAAAGCAATAAACATATGAGTTACTTACGCCTCTCTGCTGGAAGCACAATGTCCTGCTGTCAGAATAAACCGCTCGCTTATGACAGCTCCACCGCACTGCCACTCCACGTTGGGAAGTTCTCCATACCCCAGCAAAGCCTGGAGAAACAATTACTTTTTAACTTTAGTGCAGTTTCATAGAACCTTTTTTGAGTAGTAGAGCTCTTAGTGCAGAGTTCGTCCGGGGAAGTACTACCACCTTACCCATTTCCGCCGTGAAGCAGTAGTGCAATTGTATTACTGTGTTTCGGTTACATGAGACTTAACAATTTCACGTCTCAGGGTCGACAACGCATTGGCGATGCTCCTAGTGTTGCAAATGTCCATAGGCGGCGGTGACCACTTACCATCAGGTGGACCGTCTGCTTGTTTGTCGGCCCAAGTGGCATAAAAAAAGAAAAAAAAAAAAACCAACATATCGACATAGCACAAAGGATTAGAAGCTGACGTGGCAGGAGGCTGGTCACATTTGTTGAGAACCGATAACCGTTGGTGTAGACGTGTTCTAGAGTGGAGACCACGGCTCAGTAAGCATAGTGCCCACCAGCTAGATGAAGCGATGATATACGCAAGCTGGCTGGCAGCGGTTGGAAACAAAGAGCTGAAGATCGAGCTCACTTATGGCATAAGTGAGGCCTATGTCCAGCGGTGGACAGAGATATGATGCTGCTGATGCTGCAGTTTCACACCCATTTCCTTCATGAAATAGTGCCCCAGAGGGAAAGGTAATGCCGGTGACATGGTAGGCAAATGAGACTTCACAACTTCACGTCTCAGGGTCGACAACGCCGCGATTCCCCTCGTGTTGCAAATGTGCATAGGCGGTGACCACTTACCATCAGGTGGATCGTCTGCCTGTTTATTGGCGTACGTTATACTGAGCTACTGAAGCCTTGCCAAGGGAATAGAAGTAAAGGCCTCTTCCAATTCTTCCAAAAAATTTGTAGTGCCTCTCTTTACGTTGGAAATTGGCTACCAAGCCACTTACAGTGTCTTCTGACAGCAGCTCCTTAGGCTTTGTACAGGTCTTAGTTAAAATCGAGAAGACAATCCACCAGATTGACATTTGACAGGCGGCTCCAGCTAGGCTCTGTGTGGTTACTTTCGGCAGCATCATGTAATTTTTTTATAACACATAAACAATTTATTTTATTGTGGGTTGTATCACCTTAAAAAGGATATATAATAAATATACCCGGCTGTGGAAAGTCTCTATGTCCCTCTACTGAGGTTGGTTTGGGAGTCATCAAATTATGACGAATCAAAGTAAGGCTTTCATCTCGTAATCCAATACTTTTTTTAAACAAGCGGATGGGCCACCTTATAAGTGGTCACCGCGCCATTTTGCTGGCCATTTGCAACACCAGAGGCATCACCAACGCGTTGTAGTCCCTGTGAGGTGAAGTTGTTAAGTCTCCTGTAATGTCACCGGCCTTACCTTTCTAACCGAAACAGTAATACAAGTGCTCTGCTTCACGACGGAAATGTGTAAGATGGTAGTACTTCCCCGGACGAACTCTGCACTAAAAGGTCTATGGCGTTGTCCTAATTGACCTTATTTCGTGCTACGAAGACGCATCGTTCGCTCGTACGATCCACGCCAAGTACGGCGGCGCCTACTACTTTAAACTCACTTGCCTTAATAAGATTGTGGCCTAAGTACCAAGCTTAGACCGAAGAGACACGTCTGTGGTGCTAGTGCGTCGAGTCAGTGACAGCGGGTCTAATACGTGTTGAAGATGCTTCGTGTAGAAGCGAAACACGTGGCGATTTCCTGTTGAGTTTCCTTATTTGGGACTTGACAGAGAAGATCCAGCGGGCTTAGGTACTAGATATTTGTTTTTGTATAATCTTACAATGGATTCCTGCAGGGTCACGCCTGAGGCAATTAGTTACCAGCTTACCATATGAGGAAACTCGTTAAAGTCAGCCTCGATGCCCCCAACGATGAGCTTTGCACCGCTGTGACCGCAGTGGTTGGCCCTTGCAAGGTCTCCGATCAGAGCAACGCCTTTCTCGCAAGGGAATATCAGTTGCTCTTGGTAATCCACGCATTCTGGAATGTCAGAATAGGAGGGAATTCTTTATTTATTCTAGCAGGTAAGCTGTTTTAGTGTTTATTTTTATTAATATAATTTGACAGGCCAATTGGCTTGGTGGTTAGCGACCCTGACTGCCAAGTCGAAGGTCAAAATTCAATTCAAAATTCAAAACCATTTATTCAGTTTAGGCCTTCGGAGGGCACTTATGAAGGTCAAATTTAAAGTTACTGAAGCTACAACCGGTTCGGAAGTCAGCCTTCAACTGAGAAGAACCGGCAAGAAACTCAGCAAGGTTACATTCTTTTTTATTTGTTATATAAATTTTTATCTATTCTGACTTTTTGGCTATTTTATAATTTCAATTTTACATAATTTTATATTTAACAATTACAAAATACTTATTATAGGTAACATTAATAAAAACAAAACAAAAAAAATATGACAAGACTACAAAATAGAAAATAACAATAATTAGGTACTTACAACTTAAACAAGAGATTTAGAGGTGCACTGTGCAGAGAGCAGCTATTTCCATACATTTTTATCTTCAATATAATGAACTACCTTGTAATACGCTTTTTCTTTCAAAACTTTCCTAATATAATTTTTAAATTTATGATCAGACATTTTGGTTATTGAAAGCGGTATCTTATTATAAAATCGAACACAATTACCAAGAAATGACTTGTTAACTTTAGTTAGTCTAAAGTATGGAACAACTAACTTCTCCCTTTGTCTTGTATTTATACTATGAATATCTAATTTTGCCTCAAACATTCCTATGTTTCTACGTATAAACATTATATTTTCATAAATATATAGTGAAGGTAATGTCATTATATTTATTTCCCTAAATAAATCTCTTAATGATTCACGGGGACCCATACTGTAAATTGCACGAATTGCTCTTTTTTGTATAATAAATATTGATTCTATATCCGCTGCTGCTCCCCAAAACAAAATACCATAGGACAAGAGGCTATGAAAATATGCAAAATAAACTAATTTGGCCGTCTCAACATTCGTCAATTGTTTAATTTTCCTAACAGCAAAAGCAGCCGAACTTAATTTAGCAGCTAGAGTATCAACCTGAGG
Source organism: Habrosyne pyritoides (assembly GCA_907165245.1). Lineage (NCBI taxonomy): Eukaryota > Metazoa > Arthropoda > Insecta > Lepidoptera > Drepanidae > Habrosyne > Habrosyne pyritoides. The sequence goes on from OU015614.1 coordinate 2,589,034, forward strand.
TCCCCATTGCAATTTATTGTCTAATGTAAGACCCAAAAATACCGTTTTATTTACAAGATCAATATGGCTCCCATCTATTATTATTTGGCTATTTACTTGTGCTACATTTGGTAAAGAAAACCTTAAGCATTTAGTTTTCTTTGAATTTAGTAATAGATTATTTGTAGCAAACCACCCACAGACAATTGACATAGTATGATTAACTTTAGTTAGATCTTTGTCTTTTCTATTAACTTTAAAAATTAATGATGTATCATCAGCAAACAAGACAATATCTGTGAGGTCATTTACAACATATGGCAAATCATTTATATATACTAAAAACAAAAATGGACCTAAAATTGAACCCTGGGGTACCCCCATTTCGACTAAAGAGCCCTTGGATGTTGTGCCGGTAATCCCTACCTTTTGCTGGCGATTTGATAAATAAGATAAAACAAGATCATGAGCAGTTCCACGAATTCCGTAGAAGTCAAGTTTTAGTAGTAGCGTACGGTGGTCAACGCAATCGAATGCCTTGGACAGATCACAAAAAATGCCAATCGCATCCTGTGAATCCTCCCATGCGCCATAAATGTGCCTCAGCAATGTTGCTGCCGCATCGGATGTAGATCTTCCCTTCGTGAAACCGAACTGATGACCATGCAATACCTTATGCTTAGTAAAGTGACTTGACATTTGATTAAGCAGCAATTTTTCAAAGATTTTACTAAGTGCTGGCAGAACGGAAACTGGTCTGTAATCAGATGGATTCTCCCTACAACCGGACTTGAAAATAGGTACTATTTTACTATATTTCATTAAATCAGGAAAACAACCCTGATCAATGCATTCATTAAAAATATTTGACAAAACAGGTGCAATCACTGTTATTATTGATTTTACGATTGTTACTGATAAGCCCCATAAATCTTCAGTACTTTTCATATTGAGAGAATTAAAAGTTATTATGATATCGCTAGCATTAATATGGTCAAATTTAAAACTTGGAAATGTATTATGAATATGCTGCTTGAGTAAAGATTCCGCTGCTATAGGACATGATTTAAGGCTTTTAGTAGTTTTACCAGGTATACTCGTGAAGAAGTTTTCAAAAGCACAGGCTACATCTAAATTATTTGTTAGAATTTTTTCATTAATTTTAAGAGTTACCTGTTCATTATTATTTCTAATTTTACCAGTTTCCGTATTAATAACATTCCAGACTGTCTTTATTTTGTTATTAGCATTACCTATTTTATTACATATAAAGTAAGATTTAGCTTGATTACACACTAACTTGAAAGTCTTTGAAAATTTTCTAACATATTTATGAAATTCTTCGTTCTGAGTTAGAGATTTTAAATGATAAAGTTCATACAACCTATCCCTGCTCTTACGAATACCTTTTGTAGCCCAGTCACTAAATCCCATTTTACTATTTACCTTCACTATTTTAGTAGGACAGGCTCTATTAAAATTATCGCAAATCCCAGACAATAAACCTTTATACAAGACATTGGGCTCATCACTATGATATATTGTATTACAGAGTTTCAGCTCTAAATTATTCTTAAAGGTGTCTAATCTTGCTTTAGTAGTAGGTCTAATTACTTTCGTTACTTTAAATACTTGTCTTTTAAATGGCAATTCTATTAATTGAGCTTTATGATCCGAGCGAACACCACTAATAATCGATTTCCCTAGTATACTACTATTAGTTAATATATTATCAATACAAGTAGCCGAAGTGGCTGTAGATCTTGTTGACTCACTAAACAATAAATCTAAGTTGAACGATTTGAATAAGGCAACAAAATTCCGACTTTCAGATGAATTACTAAGAGTATCTACATTAAAGTCGCCACATACAACTATTGACTTGTTAGAATTATTAAATAACTTACGAAGAATCTCTTCCATTATAGACGTAAACAATAAAAAATTTGATGCCGGTGGCCTATAAACACAAACAATAATATAGTTCTGCAACTCTGCACAAGACACCTCACAAACACGCTCAACAGAGAGGCTACAAATATCTTTACGATCCTTGAATTTAATATTATTATTTATAAGAATTATTGTGCCGCCACCTTCTGCAGATAATCTATTGAATATACTGGCAACTGTAAAGTTTTTAATATTAAAAAGCATAGTGCCCGGTTTCAACCATGTCTCTGTAAAACATAATATATCTATATTTATTTTATCTAATAATAAATGAATATCAAGAATTTTGCCGAAGAAGCGATTAATATTCTGATGTAATAAAAAAGTCGAACTGTTTAGCTTCTCTGTTGTCAAAAGTTTTTGTTTAAAGAACTATTCTGAGATTTAATGTTAAAATGACTTGTTCTTACATTAAGGTCGCGGGGGATTCCCACCCAGGACAAACATTTGTGTACGTTCTGTGTCTGGGTGTAAATATCTATATTTGTATGTATTTAGAAAATTAAAAGGTAGTATATGTAGTATATCAGTTATCTGGTTTCCATAGTACAAGCTCTGCTTGGTTTGGGATCAGATGGCCGTGTGTAAAGAATGTCCCGGGATATTAATTATTAGTATTATTATTATATAGCTGTACTACGCGGTTTCACCCGCGTTCTGCTGTCAAACGCGCCAAAGCTCTCATAATTAATATTTTTATCCTGTAGTTGCCTGTAGTAGTAGATTTTTCATTGATGTTCCGCTCCTATTGGTCGTAGCGTGGTGTTATATAGCCTTCCTCGATAAATGGTCTATTCAACACATAAATATGTTTTAAAAGCGCATCAGTAGTTCCTGAGATGAGCTTCATATATTTACTTCAGTTAGTGTTAGTATAAATAATTATATATATAGTTAAGCACTTACTATCCCAAGCCTTCTGGCCAGTCTTTGGTGATGTTGAATTTGCAGATATCGGCTCGCATTCTCCATTGCCGCCCGTGTTGTCCTGGTAGTCATACTCTATTGGCACGTATTGCGTTGTTGTAGGAAGCGATGGCGCTCTGAAATAGCAGAAAATATACGCTTTATTAAGCCATGGTAAACGGAAAAGACAGTCCTTAGACTTCGTACTAATTGCCGTTGATTGCACGAACGAACGATGCGTTTTCATCGTACGTAGGGCTGCCATCCGTCCGAGTTTCCCCGTTTTTTTATTGATTTATTTATTTAGAATACACAATACAAATTACAACTAAAAGGTAACCACATAATAAGTAATAATACATTTAGAGCTGGGTTGTAACTCAAAACATATGTATACAGAAAAACAAAACTAGAAAAGGATACCAAGACAAATGCGATGAAAGTGCAGGTGAGCACTCACTGATGACAATATAGATAAAAATCTTATTATTTAGAAACTATAAATAAATATTATTTATTTAGACTTCATTTAGCTGCTGGGTTTGAACCAAATGTAATGATTTGTCCTAGTTTAGAGGGTGTCCGAGCAGTGTCCGGTTGGGGTAATTAAAAAAGAGTCCGGGTAAACCCGGACACTTATTGTATAAGGGGAATCCCGTTTAATTAGTAGATAAAGCAGTTCAAAATTGATTTTATGTAAACTATAAGTGTAAAAACATTTTTTTGCCGTAAAATAAATAAATAAATAAATAAATATCCCGGGACATTCTTTACACACGGCCATCTGATCCCAAACTAAGCAGAGCTTGTTCTATGGAAACCAGATAACTGATATACTACATATACTACTTTTTATTTTTCTAAATACATACATATTATTTACACCCAGACACAGAACAAACAGACATGTTTGTTCATGCACACAAATGTTTGTTCTGGGTGGGAATCGCGACCTTCGACTTCGCAGTCAGGGTCGCTAACCACCAAGCCAATTCGCCTGTCATATCGGCTTGCCTGTGTCCGGGAATAAACCCAATTTCACGTAAATGTCCGGGGCTTTTTAAGTTTTTGTCCGGCATTGGCAATTTAGGTGATGGCCTTAATCGTACGACTTGATTAAACACACATTTATTTAGAGTGTCCTCATTGAAACTTACAAGTCATCGTACGACAGAAAACGATCGAACGATAGAAAAATTTCGTACGATTGGTTTGATCGTGCGATCAATGCTACAAAATCTCGTTTTTTTGTAGTCTACGTATTCTTTTTATCACTTGTTATTTTTAAAACAATATTGCTTTGTAAGTAAAACCTATGCATCTCTGTAAAAAGCCATAGATGAAGTGATGCCGTTATGGAGACGGCGCGGCATCGCGCAATTAGAAAAAAGAAAGAAACAATATTTTTTTTTATACCACTTAGGCCGACAAACAAGCAGACGGTCCACCTGATGGAAAGTGGTCACCGCCGCCAATGGACATTTGCAACACTAGGGTCATCGCCAATGCATGGTCGACCCAGAGACGTGAAGTTGTTAAGTCTCATGTGCCTGTCATTTCACCGACCCCCTTACCTTTCAAAACGAAACACAATAATACAAGTGCACTACTGCTTCACGGCAGAAATGGGTAAGGTGGTAGTACTTCCCCGGACGAACTCTGCACTAAGAGCTCTACTACTCATTTATTGTTACATATTTAAACTATTATATTTACTAACACAATAAAAAAGATTTGGTCCATGGCACGATCAGTTCCATCGCGCGATGAAATCGCATCGTTCTATCGTCCGGTCGTTAGTCAATTAGAACGATAGGCCAATTGGCTAGGTGGTTAGCGACCCTGACTACCAAGTGGAAGGTCGCGGGTTCGATTGCCACCCAGGACAAACATTTGTGTGCATGAACATGTCTGTTTGTTCTGTGTCTGGGTGTAAATATCTATATAAGTATGTATTAAGAAAAATAAAAAGTAGTATATGTCAGTTATATCAGTTATCTGGTTTCCATAGTACAAACTCTGCTTAGTTTGGGTTCAGATCACTTCGTTGTCCGTCTGTCTGTCAGTCGAAGCACTTTCTATCAAGAACGAGTGGAGGTATCAAGTAAAATTAATATCAAAACAGGTCTGCAAACTCTTGGAACTGTATAAAATTGGATTTTTCGTCACACAAAAAGGCGGATCAAAATTTCATAGCTCTAAAAGTAAGAAAATAATTAATAACTCCTTTATAAAAAAAAATGGTGTCGTGGGACACCAGATAGGAACGAAGTTTTCATTGACATAATACATGCTTCTTTCAATTCAGTGCGATTCAAAATTTACTTATAACATATTCCTTGTCTTATAATAATTACTAATTATACTAATTTATACATGGAACACAATTTTAAACATGTTGTATGTAGCCTTTAAATAAATTATGAAAAAAACAAACCCATTAATAAACCATATCATTTAAATTTCGAACTTAACAATATGAAAAAAAGTGTCGTTACAACTTTTCGTATGATTTTTTTACGTCTAGCCCCCTTTCACAACGCGCGATAAGGAACTTCGTTCCAAAAGCTTAGGGCTGCGACCACCAAAGAAGGTTAAAGTTTCTGAAGCTACTACCGGTTCGGAAGTCAGCCTTCAACTCGAAAGAAGCGGCAAGAACATCAATACAAAACGGGCGTTAAGGTCAAGGGAGTACATGACCCATTACATGTACTAGTTAAACATCTTTGAATGCATTTAATAACGTAACTTGATCTTACAACCATACATATATACATCAATGTATATTATATGATATGCAATGATATAGTACCCGGATGACCGAGCTTTGCTCGGGTTTTCTTTACTAATGTGACTACTGCCGTATTCTCTTTTTTAAAGCACTGTCATATATACCTAGATACGAATTAGAAGCGATCATAAAGGGCGTACCTTTTTAAGTGTAAGTGATTTTACCTCTAATAGTATTGTAGCAGCTTTCACTGCCTAAAAACACGGATAAAACGACGTTTTATTAAAAAGGAAACCCAGCTAGATCGATTTAACGCCCCCGAAACCAAGAAATAGAAGCAAAATAGGGTTCCTTTGACGCACCATCACCTCAAAACTACTGAACATATCGGGATGGGACTGCTACTATTCAACGCAGAATTCTTCGTAGATGGCTATAGGCAATATATGATATCGATAAACGCGGGTGAAACCGCAGGGGAAAGCTAGTGAATGATAAACACTATCTATTCATTACAATACGATAACAAATCTTTGCTTTTCAAAAGTGATTGATAAATAATTAAAATGTTTCCCTGTAATACTAAAGTTTCAATTTTATCGTGTCTGTACGACACGCCCTATTTTTGTTGCATGAATGACCTACCTTTTAGTTGTCGTGGCGATCGGTGGGTTGGTTGGTGCAGGGGTTGCGGGGGCCGGGATTATTGGAACTCGGCCTTCTAGAACCGTGTTGGCAGGAACCGTGCTGGCAGGAACTGTGCTGGCAGGAACCGGATTTGTAGGAACTGGACTTGTCAGAACCGGGCTTGAAAGAATCGGGTTTGTAATAAATGGACCTGGGTTTGGAGTATCAAAACAGCATACTATAGGGTCTGTGCTATCAAAGGAACAGATCTGAAACAGAAGAAACATCGTAAAATTATTGTTATTGAAGTTTACTTTCAATTTGAAACTCAATAAAACTAAAAAGTTATATTGGAAAGAGACAAACATATGAATCTGTAGCGACATCTATGAACACGCCTACAATCTTTCACCGCCCGCACTACAGTGATGTGGTGACATCTATCAACGAGTAGAAACACGCATCCTACATCGCACTATCAAGATTCTCTCAGGATTGGACATATATACAAGCATCCAACATCAACAGTTGGACCGCGGTCCCCAGGCACGATCACCTAGCGGCGGAAGATCTTCCCTTTTAAATGGAGGAGTCTCATACCTCGCTCCTCCAAAAATTTCGCCTGGGAGAGAATAAGATAGTTTTCTGAATTTTTCACTTCTGCAGCATGTGACACACATTTATTGTTGTATCTATGGTTATTTTAATGTAGCCTAGCCCATTATAAATACAAAAAAGATCGATAATCTTAAAGATTCAATAACCATAAACACTTAAAACTAGATTAAAATGTACCTTTTAAACAATAATAACTGTTAACCATAAAACCGTTGTATAAAGTTTCTCATATTAAGTGAACTATGTAATGTACTTTTGAGAAATAAATTCTTTAAACCGAAAGTTTTTGGATATGCTAGAATTTCTAACTAGACCATACTGCGGGCATAAAATTCAGTTGCAAGATTTGTCTCAAAACATGGTGAAGTTAAAAAATACAACGGCTTGCAAGAATGTAACCTTTCTGAGTGTCTTGCCGGTTCTTCTCAGTTGAAGGGTGACTTCCGAACCGGTGTAACTTCAGTAACTTTAAATTTGACCTTCATAAGTGCCTTCCGAGGGCCTAAACTGAATAAATGGTTATGAATTTAGAATTTTTGAATTTTGAAATAACTTGCTTACCTACCTGTGGTCTGATACCCTTTCTTATATCTGATATTGCAGATTTGCAAGTCTTGAAGTTCGTACATTTTCCAGCTTGGCCGTTTTTGGTGCAGCTTTCGCCTGGAAATAAGAGTCGCATTAAGAACCATTTTTATGGTAATATCTACACACAACCTGTATCAGTTATCTGGTATCCATAGTACAAGCTCTGCTTAGTTTGGGATCAGATGGCCGTGTCTTCTTTTTTTTTTATGCCACATAGGCCGACAAACAAGCGGACGGTCCACCTGATGGTAAGTGGTCACCGCCGCCTATAGACATTTGCAACACTAGGGGCATCGCCAATGCGTTGTCGACCCTGAGACGTGAAGTTGTTAAGTCTCATGTGCCTGTAATTTCACCGGCCCCCTTACCTTTCTAACCGAAACACAGTAATACAAGTGCATTACTGCTTCACGGCAGAAATGGGTAAGGTGGTAGTACTTCCCCGGACGAACTCTGCACTAAATAATGTCCCGGGATATTTATATTAAACTAGCTGTGCACGTTTATCCCGCGTTCCCTAGCGATGTTACATTTTGCCGGGATAAAAACTATCCTATACGTTATTCCAGGGCATGCTCTATCTACGTGCCAAGTTTCATCAAAATCTGTAAGGTAGTTTTTGCGTGAAAGAGTAACAAACATCAAAAACTTTCCCATGTCCAATTTTAGCAGAAGAGCGAATTGATTGATTTTGTTTGTGTTTTTGCAAGTTACAATTATTAACAGATGATGATAACCTTAAAAGTTTATCACAGAATAAATGTCAGGGAATCATGAGACAAAGAGGTTACTGTCATATGTTTTGTCTCACGCGTTACTACGCAATAAAATGAGAAGTCCGATGCGCTTGCGCCTTGAAGCTTGTTTTGGCGAAGGTCAAAGATCATTGCCCTTGAGGCGTTGTGAAAAATTGCATTTTTATATGGTAGATGGACAGGAGGGTTGGCTTGACAAAATCAAGTCGTAGATAGGGGGTTCTGTCCATCTAGGACAAACTACTTTTATAATGTACAGCTGTCCCCCGCGGATTCACCCGCGTTCTCGAGGGATGGAACATTATTTTGTTCTTTCTATCATCAATAGTTTTCGCAGCGCGCACGATGTAAGGATTTTTTTTAACCTCGGGTAACATTATTAGAGTTTTAGTAAGGACACCAATTTTTTTGAAAATATAATATAGCCTATGTCACCTGGGGATAGTGTACCTTCCCAGCCGTGAAAGACATTTTCTAATCAGTCCAGTAGTTTCGGAGCCTATTCAATGCAAACTATGCAAACAATCAAATCATTCCTCTTTATAGATCAATCTAGCTGTCCCCCGCGGTTTTACCCGCGTTCCCGTGGGATGTCACATGTATTATACATAAAAACCTTCCTCTTCAATCACTCTATCTATTAAAAAAAACCGCATCAAAATCCGTTGCGTAGTTTTCAAGATTTAAGCATACATAGGGATATAGGGACAGAGAAAGCGACTTTGTTTTATACTATGTAGTGATTATTATAGACCTATTTAAAAAGAAGTGTATGTAGTATATATCAGTTATCTGGTTTCCATAGTACAAGATCTGCTTAGATTAGGGTTAGATGCCGTGAGTAGAATGCCACAGTAGTGCACTTGTACAGTGTGTTTCGGTTAGAAAGGTAAGGCCGGTGAAATTACAGGCACATGAGACTTAAAACTTCACGTCTCACGGTCGACAAAGCATTGGCGATGCCCCTAGTGTTGCTAATGTCTATAGGCGGTGACCACTTACCATCAGGTGGAAGGGTTCCCAACTTTTTGTATGAGAAATGTATATTAAGATCGGAGAAATAAAATGATCAGTATTTTTTTTACGTTTTCAAAACAATTTTTTTTATTATTTTATCATTTTTAAGATATTCATAAGTTCTACACTCATCGGACACAAAAACAGTATTTTGTTTTCATAGACCAGTAAATTTTTTTAACGAACGAAAAAAAAGTATTAAACTGTTTTTAACACGCACAAAACAGTATGGTTAGGAACCCTATGGTACGTCTGGGTGTCTGCCTACGTGGAAGAAAAAAAAATAAAATACAAAAAATAATCAACTTACCTTCAAATGCAGCGCGAACATAATAAACACAAACAAATAACACAAAAAGGCGATTCATTTTTATCATTTATTATTAACAAAGCAACTTTGACATATCTCGTTTTACACTGTAATAAATAAAAATGGGTAAAAAACTGGGTTTTTACACAAAACTACGAAAAATACATACTTTTTTTTATAGTTATCATTATTTGTTGCGACCAAAAAATACGTGAACTCAAGAGGGGAGGGGGGGGAGGAGAAATAAAAGAAATTACATTTATGTAGGTCTTAAAAAAACATTTTAGAACAAAGAATATACATTACATTTGATGGGCCAGTTGGCTTGGTTAGAGACCCTGACTGCCAATCCGCAAGTCGTGGGTTCGATGCCCACCAACAAACATTTGTGTGCATGAACATGTCTGTTTGTTCTGTGTCTGGGTGTAAATAAGTATTGTTTTTATTACTAATTCCGTGACGTGGTTTTCCAAGTGCTCGGGAAGATCCCGTTCTCAATTTTCAAGATAAATGTAAATTTACCGCTATCAAAATTCCTTTTAGATTGTTTGTCTCTGTCTCTCTGGTTGTTTGTTTCAGATTTAACTAGCCGTTTTGACGTTTAACAATGACAAAGAAAAATAACCTTTATTCCTTTAGACATAAGGTGCATCTATTGATCCAACAGTTAATTGTATGATGATAGAAATCAAACATCAATTGGTATACCAAAGCAATACAGTTTCTTTTCCTATGACAATCTGAAACGTCAAAACGGCCATCATAGCGCGCCGGTAGTATAGCTCCGAAACGACTGATCTGATTGAAATTTGTATGTTTTTTTGTATGTTTAGGATGTTTGTTACTCTTTCACGCAAAAACTTCTAAACGGATTTGGATGAAGCTTAGCACATATATAGAAAATGCCCTGGAATAACGTAGGATACTTTTTGTGCCGGTAAATGTTACATCCCTCGGGAACGCGCGTGAAACCGCTAGTAAATAATATCCTGGGACATTCTTTCACGGCCATCTGGTCCCAAACTAAGCAGAGCTTGTACTGTGGAAACCAGATAACTGATATACTACATATACTACTTTTAAAATACATACATATATATATTTATATATTTACTTCTAGCCATAGATCAGATATGTTCATGCACTAATATTTTTGTCTTGTGTGGGAATCAAACAGGAACTGCGGCGTGACAGCTAGTGTCTCTAACTTCCAAGCCATGGACCATACAAGTTTTTTATATAAAATTTTCCAAACAAAAAGGTAGGTAAGTGTTCAAATTTACAGGGAAAATCTTACGTGAGAGATAGAGAGGTTAAAATTAATTGACCCCTTTATAAGGAAAGATAAGTAAAAATCTGACCACAACTGTTAGAGTGAGACAGAAGACGGATATGGGAACTCCCCGAGACAATTTCCAACTAAACTGTTATCACGATATATTGACAGTTTCGCTATCTAAGCTTGTCAAACTAAAATGAACCTTTCTGCTTTCAAAATAAAGATCATGGACTCATTAAATAGTGAATTGTATGATGAAGGAGATGAACTTTATGATAATCGAATAGGGTTGATTTTTGTATGACATCTTTAGACATCAAATCGGCCATAATTCTAGTTCAATAACGAAATGTAAAGGTTTGTCTGTGACTTAATAACGGAAAAATGGCTGAGCGAATTCGGATTAAACTTCGCTCATGGATACAATATGTTCTTGATAAACACATAGAGTTACATTTAAGTCGGGAAAATATATGACTCCGCGGGAAATCAAGTAAAACTGCAGAGTGGAGGTTTTAAATTCTTGTTTACTAGCGACCGACCCTGACTTCGGCTGACTTGGATAGTATAAATGCATTATACATATAAACCTTTGAAAAGAAATTTTCTAAGTGATGACGATATTGCATCAAAATCTATTGCGTAGTTTAGAAGCAGTAAGCGCACATACAAACAGAAAGAACAGTGATTTAATTTTGACTGTTTATTATTGAATCAAAGGTCGGATTTCACAACAAAGGTTACGTATTTTTAACAAACTAATGCCCCCGGTTTTACTTGCATTTCCGAGGGATCTAATGCAATCTAGATAACTGTCTGTATATGTGCAAGAAATCATTGAAACCTGTTCAGCCGTAAGTAAGTATGAATTTGTCGAAAACATTTAAAATTTCACTTTTATAATTTTTTGTAAGTTATACAGATCGCCAATTAGGTTTCGTTTTTTTTAAGTGATTTTGAATAGTATTTTTTAAATTATTTAGTTAGGGTACTTTTAATTTCGAATATATTAGCATGAAAAAATCTGTCGGTTTGTCTGTAAGCGCTTACATGTCTTAAACTACGCAATAGATTTAAATGCAGTTTTCTTCATCTTTTAGAGAATTTCTGCTTAAAAGTTTATATACCAACTACTAATATTATAAACGCGAAAATTTGTATGTACTACACACCGGATTTTGATGAAACTTGGCACATAGATAGAGCATATATTTGAATAACATATAGGCTACTTTGTATCCCGGGAAAATGTTACATCCCTCGGGAACGCGGGTAAAACCGTGGGAGACAATCGAAAATATTTTCTAGAATTTGTTTAACCGGACAAAGTAACTTAAAGTGATATTTAAGACATCCTTTTACACTTCACAAATACAAACTGAAGGCCCATTAGATAGCTAAGTGTCATAGAAAAACGAACCCAATACCGTTGTGAGATTCATCAGCAAGAAATGATTAACAAGTTTTAGATATCGACACTAAACCAATAGGTAAATAATACAGCATTAAAAAAGAGATAAAAACTAGTTTTTCGTCCAAAAATTCACTGACCACTCACAGAGTATTATTAACAGAAAAAAAAAACAAGTATTTTTTGCAACGACCGCTACTAGCTGATTGCTAAACGACACTGATTGAAGAGCGAGAACGCTGCAGCCACCAAACGTAAATACCGCTTTGCGTTTAATATCTGTATTAAAAACCGGTTACTTAATTAACCGATGATATTATGTTTCAAATGGTTTTTTGCTTTACCTTCAAAATTAATATGTTTGTAAGTTGTAGTTTTATACACAATACTGTATTGTTATTAACGTTGACGAAGGCACTACTGACCATGTTCTTTGTATGTCCTAAGTTACAGCCTTCCCTTTATAACTTCCTTCCGTCCAACATTCCTTACCCTACTAATATAAAATGTTTGTGGTCACCTTTGTATACATTTTGTCCCGTTTTATTAATACTAACAAAATCAAAATTTGATGTATACTGGTTGTGGCTTCAGTAACTTTAAATTTGACCTTCATAAGTGCCCTCCGAGAGCCTAAACTGAATAAATGGTTGTGAATTTTGAAATTTTGATTACCTCTATGTTTTACTTGCACATACTCTATTTTAACATCTAATATGGTGTTAGGGTTAATGTAAAAATGCTGTCTTTATTTATTTTAGGATAATTCATCACCGGTCAATCTTCAAATTTGGAAAAAAGAAACAAAAACCGAATACTACTAATTCTCCATCGTTTATCTTCAAACACCCTGACACTGGCGGAATTGTGTTGAAAACACATCTAGTGCCATTATAAAAAGAAATGAAGTGAAGTCATTAAGGTTATCCCTGTGTTAACTCCATGTGCACGAAATCCATGTATCGTGCCAAGTTGGAAGTAAAATATAATGAAAAAACAGATGTGTTGTAAAGACACGATAGAAGTGGAACTTTAGTATAACAGGGAAACATTTTAATTATTCATCAATCACTTTTGAATAGCATACATTGTGTTTATCATTCACTAGCTGTCCCCCGCGGTTTCACTCGCGTTTCCAACTATGTTGCATTATTTTGTTCTTTCTATCATCAATAGTTTTCGCAGCGCACGCGATGTAAGAAAGATTTTTAGTTTTTTTTTTCACACCTTCGGTTACATTATTGGAGTTTTAGTACGGATCCCTAACTTTTTGGAAAACTAAATATAGCCTATGTTCACCGGAGATAGTGTAGCTTCCCAACAGTGAAAGAATTATTCAAATCGGTCAAGCAGTTTCGGAGCCTATTCAATGCAAACAAACAAAAAAACAATGAAATCTTTCCTCTTTACAATATTAGTGTAGATTAATTTTTGTCAAACAAAAAAGTTGCGGATCTGAATTTCGAAGCCAAAAGGATATACTATTATGATCCAACTATATGGCACGCTATGATGGCCGTTTTGACGTTTCAGATTGTCATAGGAAAAGAAACTGTAGTGCTTTGGAATAACGTTGATTTCCAACATCATACAATTAGCTGTTGGATCAATAGATGCACCCTATGTTTGAAGGAATACAGGTTATTTTTCTTTATCATTGTTAAGCGGCAAAACTGCCTTCATAGAGTGCCGCAAGTATAATGTTATAAATGCGAATGTTTGTATTGTACAACATATCCCAAAAATATCAAAATACAGATTGAAAAATAGAAAAACTATTAAAGTAGACAATTATTAGGTAAAATAGGTACGTAGGGCTTTCTGTTAAATTAATCTGGTTCCCTGACATGACAGCTCACTAGGGTTGTTGGCTTTGATAATTAATTACATTTTTATTATGGGTGTTTTACACAAAGGATTTTTGTGCCGAGATAATGTTTCATTGCTCGAAATTGCGGGTGAAACCGCGGGGGAGAGCTAGTTAGATAAATGGGAAAGTGAGTTTTATTGTTATACTATCAAGGTTAAATATAAAGTGTTTTTCACTTCCTAAAACTATGTTAACACAGCCTTTGTTATGTAGAGGGAAATAAGCTTTTTATCGCGGGAAAGAGACAGCTACACTGTTAATTTTTACATTACAAAAGTCAATAGAAAAAAACTTTTTATTTTTATTTATTTATTTAAGGTCTGCCAGTTGTTACAACAATACATACGAAAAATATACATACATAAAAAACTTTATCTAATAGCTGAACCAATAGGGAATTATCCAGGGGCACGATTCTGTAAGGAAATGTGATTTTTAAGTACCAGTCTAACCAAAAAGAGAAGAGCTTTTGATGCTGTACAATTATGACGTCACAACTTGCTATTTCATACAAAACTCCATACATTCGATCGTTTTAACATTTAATAAAAAGTTGCTTATTTGACATGTCAGTCAACATCCCTATTACAGGCAAACATCACATGACATTATTTATTTTATAAAGTACTAGACGTCCCCCGCGGTTTAACCCGCGTTCCCGTGGGATGTTACATGTATTATACCTTCCTCTTCAATCACTCTATCTATTAAAAAAACCGCATCAAAATCCGTTGCGTAGTTTTAAAGATTTAAGCGTACATAGTGATATAGGGACAGAGAAAGCGATTTTGTTTTATTTATTTTAGAGCAGGTCGAGGTTTCGGCGCCAGACATCACCGTTGTCGGTGCGAACAATATAGTGGAGTCAGCCCAAACGTTTTACTATGTTTCCAAACTACCACCGCTGCGTGGCACTCGAGTCACGAGTCTGTACCCGATCGCCTGGGTTGAACTGTGTAGAGAGTTCATTCATACATACACCACAGGTACCATCACCAAAACTACCAACGCCGGACAAAATCTTAAAATCACCGGACATTCAGGTGAAATTGGCTTTTTCCCGGACACATCTTAAAAGTATTTTTACACTTATAGATTACATCAATCAATTTTTTTAACTGGTTTATCTCCTAATTAATCGGGATTCCCCTAGCACAAAATGTGTCTGGGTTTTACCCAGACTCTTTGAAAACCCCACCCGGACGCTCCCCGGAGACCCTCTAAACTATGACAAATCTGGGGAAACCCGTACGGACAGCAACCCAATCAGAATAAATAAAATAAATATGGATTTATAATTTAAATAATTCTTAAGGTAAATAAAGTTGTATGATGCTGTAACAGCCAAAACCCAAACTAAGATAACTTAATATCTTGTAATATAGGTATCAGCGCCCACCCTCGTTATACTCGTATAATAATATTATGTAAATGCGCCTAGTTAGTACAATATCAAGTATAAATGATTAACAAGACAAAGGGAGAAGTTAGTTGTTCCATATTTTAGACTAACTAAAGTAAACAAGTCATTTCTTGGTAATTGTGTTCGATTTTATAACAAGATACCGCTTTCAGTAACCAAAATGTCTGATCATAAATTTAAAAATTATATTAGGAAAAGCGTATTACAAGGTGGTTCATTATATTGAAGATAAAAATGTATGGAAATAGCTGCTCTCTGCACAGTGCACCTCTAATTTTCTTGTTTATTCTTGAGTAGTCTTGTTATTTCTTTTTTTTGTTTTTGAATGTTACCTTTATTAAGTATTTTGTAATTGTTAAATATAAAAATATGTAAAATTTATATTATAAAATAGCTAAAGAGTCAGAATAGATAAAAAAGAATTTAATAAAATAAAAAAGAATGTAACCTTGCTGAGTTTCTTGCCGGTTCTTCTCAGTTGAAGGCTGACTTCCGAACCGGTAGCTTCAGTAACTTTAAATTTGACCTTCATAAGTGCCTTCTGAGGGCCTAAACTGAATAAATGGTTTTAAATTTTTGAATTTTTGAACATAACCCTAGCCTGAAACATACAACTTGGGGCTCTTCTAGAAAAGAGTGAATAGGCTACTAGAGGGAAAGCGAGCTCCATCTTCGGCCTCATCTTCACTTACCATCAGGCGAGATTGAGGACAATCGCAATCCCGTCAGAAATCCCTACTAATATTATAAATGTGAATGTAAGTTTGTTTGTTCCGCATTCACGCTAAAACAACTCAACCGATCATCATGTGACTTTGTACACATATTCTTGGATGTATTAGAAATAACATAGGATACTTTTTGTGATGGAAAAATGTTACATACTTCGGTAAAGCGGGTGACACCGCGGGGCATAGCTAGTAAATAAATAAATGTGAGGAATCTACTAAGATGACTTATTGTTTTACAAACTTACCAAGTTTAAAAATTTTTATTTCGTAAAAATATAACGAATTCATTGTAATTTTCAATACGGAGTGGGAATCCATCGTAAATAAATAATTTATTTACAAAATTTAATTGTATTTTTACTATATTGTCGATGCGTAAGAATACCAACACTATCAATGTATACGTTCCTTTAATAAACTACCTAAAGATATACAAGAATTACCCGTGCATACATTTAAAAAGGTGGTAAAGAATACTTTATATCAAAAGGGATTTTATAGTACATCTGATTATTTAGATAATAATCTTTGTCAGTGAATTGCTCGCCTGACAAGCTAACCATTTAAGTATTTTTATTGTGAATTTGTAATTTTTTAATATCGTTACAATATTTATAAGAAACCATGTAAAGACGATTTATAAGAGCCTGTGAAGGCCTACTAATAAACTATATTTCTATTCTATTCAACGCTTTGCATGTTCTATCTATAGGCCAAGTTACATCAAAATTCGTAACGTAGTTATTGTGTGAAACAGTAACAAACATACATGTATACATCAACGTCAAACTTTCGCATTTCGCATACGATTTTACCAGCATAAGTAATGCATTAAACACACTAAACACACACTACACACACTACACACACTTAACGAAACATACACTCAACACTTACATTACGCTTAGGTACACATCTTACACTCGCAGTCATTATATCGTTAGAAAACAACCTATACTAGTTAACCTTAAACCAAATAGAACAGGTACACAAAGACCATTGATTTATAAATCATATAACAGGTACATAGTTGTCATAAAAGGTTTGGGACATTGATGTCTATAGAACAGTTGCTATAATAATAATAAAAATGTTTATTTCTGTATCCAAGGTTTACAATTTAAAATTAAGGTTGGGACCTTCTTTTAAGTACAGCAATACTTGTGTCAGAAGACCCCGCTCTTCAATAGCCATAATATAAGGTTAACACATGGTACAGGTAAGTAAAATTAGATACTAAAATGTTGCTTATAATATTATCAAAATCTATTAAAACTACAAAGGTGTGTGTGTGTGCGTGTGTGTGTGTGTGTGTGTGCGTGTGTGTGTGTGTGTGTTTTGTGTGTGCTGCATAGAAATCATTAGTGTGCTATGTGCAACTAGTTTAGGCATCAATGGTCAAAATGTGATACTGTCTTATGTATACTGAATAAGAGCAAACATGTATAATGTTACTACTATTTTGGGTCAAAATAAACTATTATTATTAGCCACCTTATTCAGCTAATACAAACTACGTCGGCGAGCCGCTTCACGGAGGCCTCGGAGAGCTTACCTCTCACGTGATTAGTAGTATTAGCGTAGTAAGCGACAGTGACATGGCATAGAGGCCACGACGAAACATCCTCCAGTTATATTAGTGGTATTTTTCTTACAGAATCGAGCCCCTGATCCCATACGAAGCAGACCTTGTATGTGTAATGTGTATGTATGCAAACCAAATAACTGATATAAACTGCAATACTCATTATTTAAAAATGACATACTGATTTATTACACCCAGATACAGAACAAACAGACATGTCCATGCACACAAATAATTGTCCTGGGTGAGAATCGAACCCACACCTGTGGCAGGGGAGTCCGGGTCTCTAATCAACAAGCCTACTGACCTCCCCGGTACTTAATCCGACAAACGTTTTGCAGGGCAGTGTCGGACTATCGAATTTGTCGGACTATAGAGTACTGACCAAGACCCTATATTCCGAATGTTTTTATAAAGTACATTGTACTCCGGAGTATGCTAAATGTGAAGAAAGCAGACAAATTGAAAAACTCTGTCTTTAGAAACAAGACCAATGTGACGAACTTAACACATAAAATCAAAAGGCTCAAATGGCGATGGGCAGGGCACATGATAAGAGGCCAGGACAAATGGAGCAAGATTGTGACGCGATGGTGTCCTAGAGAAGGAAAAAGGAGAAGAGGCAGACCACCGAAAAGGTGGGATGACGACATTAAACTAGTGTCGTGGAACAGAGTGGCTCATGAGAGACACGAATGGAAAAGGTTTGAGGAGGCCTTTGCCGACTGGTAAACATATGTACAGAAACTAGTAATTAATAATATGTAATTAGTATTGCCCGCGAAGGGGTTATTACAGTTTAAATAATGTAGGTATAGTCGGGATTTGACGTAGTTAGGTTGTTGACGGATGTCATTCGCTAACAGATATTAATTTGTACTTATGTGTTCAGGTTTGTCTTATTAGTTATAGTCGTTGTTAATAGATGGCGTTGTTGGCCAAGATGATGTTTTTCTCTAATTAGTTGGTTTTTACTTTTTCATATAGGATACGATAGATGGCGCTGTAATTCGTTGCTTTAAATCTTATCACCTTGGCGGAACAATCTCTGCTCCTAGTCTTGTAATCTAAGCTTTTATTATAAAAAATAATGTGAATTTCGTGACTGCGTGTATATAGATAGATGGATAAAAGAGGAAAATAGATATGTAAGTTGTTCAAATATTCCTTATTTATGTAGGCTTACTCAAGCCCTTATAAATGGTCAACCACATTTTTTAATACAATAAATATTAAAGAATTTTACAAAAAAATATATAGGACATTAGCTGTCCCCCGCGGTCTCACTCGCATTCCCGTGTAATATTACATCTTCCCGAGAAAAAAAGTATGTCATGTATTAATCCAGGATATGTAGGTACTAGCTATGTGCCAAGGTTCATTAAAATCCGAGAGGTGGTTTTTGCGTGAAAGAGTAACAAACATTCATACATTCACAAACTCTCGCAATTATAATATAATATTAGTAGGAATTTTTATCAAGCGAAAATGTTACATCTCTAAAACACGGGTGAAGCCGCAAACGGATGTGGTTTCAGCCTCGGGACAGCTATATAATAAAACAGGTCCCATAAAACAAAACGTTTATTTCAAATCTCAACTATCCGGCCAGACGACGCTTTCAATCCACGGTACGTAATGCTGGACCCTGGTGTATACCCCGGCTGTCTCCACATGGCCACACTGCCTCCCGTACGAAGTGACTCCTACCACGGTGTACATGCAGGTGGAGCCCTGCCCGAGGATCGTAAGAGGTCCTCCACTGTCGCCCTGGAATGATAATAATAATAATTTATTGACTCATAGCTAAGTACATGGTAGTGTTTGACAAAGATATCTTAGACTTGGTTATAATTATAGTAGCTTAGCATCTGTTGCTGAGCTAGGCAAGAAGCCTGTATTACAGCATACAGCGCCAAAAACAACCAAGGACATGTCTTAGTTTTAAACTAGTCTTATCCATTAAAGTTCTGCACATTTTTTTAGAATGTAATGATAAATAAATAGAGTACAGTAGTGTGTGTGTGTGTATTTGTGTGCTCGTGTGTGTTTGTGTGTGTGTGTGTGTGTGTGTGTGTGCCAATGTAGCTATATGATTAAAAAAGAAGATTATTTAATGTTTAATTTATGGAAGTAATATCTAAGCTGAAAGATTATACAAAAAGAATATTTAATAACTAATATAAAATAGGTCGGCGAGGTAACACGTCTGTGGTGCTAGTGCGTCGACTCAGTGACGGCGGGTCTAATACGTCCTGAAGGTGCTTCGTGTAGAAGCGAAACACGTGGCGATATCCTGTTGAGTTTCCTTGTTTGGGACTTGACAGAGAAGGAGATCCAGCGAAATTAGTTACCGGATATTTGTTTTTGTATAATCTTACAATGGATTTCCGCAAGGTTACGCCTGAGTCAATAGTTATCTTAGCTGATAAAGCTTTTTGTGAAGAGTTCGTCCGAGGAAGTACTACCACCTTACCCATTTCCGCCGTGAAGCAGTAGTGCACTTGTATTACTGTGTTTCGGTTAGAAAGGTAAGGCCGGTGACATTACAGGCACATGAGGCTTTTTTTTTTTTTTTTTTTTTTTTTTTTTTTCTTTTTACATTTTCTACGGACTCTTAGTCCGTACTCTTTGAAGATTCTACGATTAATTATTTTACGATCTATTGTAATGTGTTTCTAAAAATTAACATCTTTCCGCGCGTGCTCAGCTCGTTGTTTTGAACTGAGGCTTGTGGTTCCTTAATAATAGTGTTACATTAAATTTTTCTATTGCCGATACATGGATTAAAATAATTTAGCATTTACATAAATTTAGTTACACTTATTCATCAAAATTTATAATTCTAAATATTAAAGTTTAAGCTATTTCAGCCTCGGATGGTTTCGCTCCCAAAAGACTTTCCATGACAACTGCATCTCGATGTTTTATGGCCATTTTTAAGTTGTATTCGAAAATGGCTCTTGTCGACGCGGCCGTCGCCCGCTGGATAAACCTGCCGATCGCGTCATCACCGTCGTCTGCATAATAGGTGCAGCCAACGGTGTGTCTCGATATCGCCACTACCGCGTGCGGCACGCTGTCGTGGAGTTGGAGTTTTTTGGCCTTTGTTTTAAAGATGAGGACCGACTCGTACGTGGCTCCTTGCGCTTCGTGGATGGTAAGGACGCGTGACCCTGTGCCCTCTCCATATCCCTTGCTGGTCAAGAATGCCTTTTCTTCCTGGGTATGGACCAGGAATAGGGTGTTAGGGAGTGTTTTGGGTACTTGCGCGTCCGTATATCTCATTAGCTTCATGGAGTTTATTAGAAGTTTGGACGAGTATATACCATTGTATACCTCGTTTAGGGCATATGCCACGTCCATCGGGTTACGATGTGTGCACAACAACTCCTGGCTGATGGAAGTTACCAGGTTTGGGTGTTGGTATTTTAGAGGGAAAAGATTTTCCCTGTCAATGTAGGGTAACTGGTTTATGTCTCCGATAAGGACCACTTCGCGGGCACCAGACAACCGAGCTGCCATTACGACGGATCCAAAGTGGTTCATAAGGGCTTCGTCGACCATTAGACGGTCGCAATTTTTGGGCCCCTTAAACCCGTTCGCAAGAATGGATGCCATCGTGCGCACTTTGGTTTTGGCTGTAGCTCCAATACTTGGAGCCAGCTTTTCGCGCAGGTCTTTGGCTGCCTCGGTTGTGGTGGTGACTACGACGTCGCTCTCCGCATCGAAGTTTTTAGTTACCCAAGTTGTTTTGCCACATCCGGGAACCCCATTTACCCAGTTGAATTTAGGTATGGCCCAGTTTTGCCACGCTGCTCCTGGACCAAGGTCTCCTGAAATGGTTTTGGCCATTTCTAGGATCCTGTCGTCCAGCATGATTTTTGTGCACCGGGCTGTGATGACTATGGGGTCCTCCGATGGAGTGTTAAATTTAGGTGGGTCTGCTCGCTCGCCTTCTTCCTCCACAAAGCCACCAGTTGTGCTATACGCAGCCATATAACTCCCTGTCATTTTCCCTTTAAGGACTTTGGAGGTCTCGTTGTTATATATGGCTGCCTCCGCCTCCTCGTCACATGAGGCTTAACAACTTCACGTCTCAGGGTCGATAACGCTTTGGCGATGCCATTAGTAATAAATAATAATAAATATCCCGGGACATTCTTTACACACGGCCATCTAGTCCCAAACTAAGCAAAGCTTGTATTGTGGAAACCATATAACTGATATACTACATATACTACTTTTTTCTAAATACATACATATAATACATATTTACACCCAGACAGAACAAACAGACATGTTCATGCACACAAATGTTTGTCCTGGGTGGGAATCGAACCCACGACCTTCGGCTTGGCAGTCAGAGTCGCTAACCACCAAGCCAACTGGCCTGTCTACAACTAGTGTTGCCAATGTCTATAAGCGGCGGTGACCACTTACCATCATGTGGACCGTCGGCTTGTTGTCAGCCCAAGTTGGATAAAAAATTACAGCTGATATCATAGATACATACATACATATACTAGATTTTTTTCTAAATAGATACTTATATTTACACCCAATGAAACATGTCAATCTTGGTGGGCTTACTTGGTCGAGTGATCTCACCTGCCCTCTAAATTCAATGAGTGAAAAATCAAACGCTTTGTGCGATCTAATATGCACCGGAGGCCTGAAGCAGTTAAATGGTATTAGTAATCATAACCAGAGAATCTTGGATCTGGTTCTTACTAATGATTCGGAATTGTTTACTTTATCTCAGGCTTCACCAATCAGTCGTCTTGATATTCATCATCCCCCTTTTCAGCCTTTATTTCGTAGTAAGTTTCACCTTTTAATGGAAAATTCAACTGCAGAGCGCTTATGTTTTCATAAAACTGATTATGTTAACTGCCGAAAAGATCTGGAGCAGTTTGACTGGGAGCAAGCTTCAGTAAACCTTAGTTGTGACGACTTTGTCCATTTGTTTTATGATCAACTTTACTTGACGATAGAGAAATATACCCCTAAGTCAAAATGTAATAAGAATAAGTTTCCTATTTGGTTCTCCGCAAATCTCAAAAAGCTTTTTAAAAGTAAAGACAAATACCATTCTCGATATAAGTTGTATGGAAACCCACGTGATTACGATACTTACTGTTTGCTGAGGTCTAGAGTGAAAGTTTTGAGTGCTAAGTGTTTCAAGTCCTACATTGGCAGCCTAGAGGATGATTTGGTTTCGAACATGAAATCTTTCTGGCGATATTCTAAAAGTAAGAAGGTGACACATGCACTATACGGGTCAGACTGCGAATACTGGTAAAGAAATTGACAATTTATTTGCAGACTACTTCTCATCAGTTTATGAAACACGTTCGACTGATAGTTACCCACCAGGATTTTCTCCCTCTAATTACACTCTGTGTCACTTAAACTTAAATTTGAATACTATTTGCAACCGTTTACAGAGAGTCGATGCAACCAAAAGCGCTGGTCCGGATGGAATACATCCCATGTTTGTCGGTTTATGTGCCTCTGTATTATGCAAACCCCTACATATTATATTTAATAGATCTTTGAGTGAAGGAACTTTTCCATCCCTGTGGAAAATAGCAAGAATAGTCCCCATTTACAAATCTGGTGATAAAAGTGATGTTGTGAACTACCGTCCGGTGAGTATTTTGAGTTGTTTCGCCAAAGTATTTGAAAGTATGGTATACGAGCATATGTACAACCAATTGTTGCATAGGCTTAATGACAAGCAACATGGATTTATTTCAGGACGATCAACTAGTACGAACCTCCTTATATACACGAGTTCAAGTTGATTCTGTATATACAGATTTTGCAAAAGCCTTTGACCGGGTGAATCATTCGATCTTACTTAAAAAAGTTTATCACTTGGGAATTCATGGTAATCTTCATCGCTGGTTAAGCTCTTATCTTGTTAATCGGACTCAATTGGTGGCTTTGTATGGATTTGATTCTGTCCCATTTCTAGCTCATTCTGGTGTACCGCAGGGGTCAAACCTTGGCCCACTTCTGTTTCTAGCTTTCATTAATGATCTCCTGGAACTTATCACTAGTGAATGTTTGGCATATGCTGATGATATTAAAATATTTCGTAAAATTCAAGGCATTAATGATTGCATGCTTTTACAAAGGGATGTCGAAGTAATAAACAAAAGGTGCACCCAAAATTATATGACTCTTAATATCAAAAAGTGTCAAGTAATCTCGTTCACAAAGGGTAGAAATCCTATATTGTATGACTATAATATCCAGGGGGTCAGCCTTGAAAGAGTTGCTTTCAGCCGTGATTTGGGGGTTATGTTTGATTCCACACTATCATTCAGAACACATTATGACTACATTGTAAACAAGGCCAACAGAAGTCTTGGTTTTATTTTTCGTACCGCTAAGCCTTTCAGCAAACCAAATTCGTTGATTGTGCTATACATGTCCCTCACACGAAGTATATTGGAATATTGCTCATCCGTCTGGTCACCCATATACAACATACACAGGGATAGAATCGAATAGATTCAACGCCGATTCATGAGATCATAGAGATGTGCTCTAAGTTTGGCTTGCGTTGTAAGCTATTTAGCTATGAAGAAAGATTAAAAAAGTTTTATATGATAACTCTCGCGGATCGAAGACAGTTGTCGGACATGTGTACACTCCACAAGATAGCTAATGGTGTTCTCGGAAGTGAACTATTGGCAAAATTAGACTTTGGGATCGCAACACGCTCAGTACGGTACCCTAAATTTTTTGACATCCCAATGGCTAGTAACAATGTATCAAAAAATGATCCATTGATTAGGATGTGTAATACATTCAATTGTGCTTGTGTAAATGATGTTATTAATTTGTTTAATGGTAGTTTTAGGCGGTTCAAAGAGGAATATATAAAAAATTGTTTAAAAATTTGCTAATAGTGATTGTATTTTTTCTTTTTTAATTCAATTTTTTATTCGTCTTTATTACTTATAAGTTTAAATTATTGTTTTATAATTGTACTTTTCTTTTTTATCTCAGATTTGTGTTTGATTGATGATCTGTATATGAACTTGTGTAACTGTGAATTGTTAATTATTTAAGCTGTGTGCAGTTGTCATTGGATAGCAGATTTACCTTTTTTTTTTTCCTTACTTTATATTTTTGTGTAAGTGCAATCTGTTATCTGTTACTGTACCGTTCAATAAAAATAAAATAAAAATAAAATACCTAGAACTATTGGCAAAATTAGACTTTGGGATCGCAACACGCTCAGTACGGTACCCTAAATTTTTTGACATCCCAATGGCTAGTAACAATGTATCAAAAAATGATCCATTGATTAGGATGTGTAATACATTCAATTGTGCTTGTGTAAATGATGTTCTTGATTTGTTTAATGGTAGTTTTAGTCGGTTCAAAGAGGAATATATAAAAAATTGTTTAAAAATTTGCTAATAGTGATTGTATTTTTTCTTTTTTAATTCGTTTTTTATTCGTCTTTATTACTTATAAGTTTAAATTATTGTTTTATAATTGTACTTTTCTTTTTTATCTCAGATTTGTGTTTGATTGATGATCTGTATATGAACTTGTGTAACTGTGAATTGTTAATTATTTAAGCTGTGTGCAGTTGTCATTGGATAGCAGATTTACCTTTTTTTTTTTCCTTACTTTATATTTTTGTGTAAGTGCAATCTGTTATCTGTTACTGTACCGTTCAATAAAAATAAAATAAAAATAAAATACCCGGCAAGTGTCTTTGATAAATTCACGGTCCCCGTAGCAGATCTGAGTGGAGACATTCAAACCAAACTTGAGATAGCGATCCGGCCGGTATATTTTCGAACACTCACCGAAGCTGAATTTGTGAAGAGATGCCTGAAATCGAAAGTAATTCCATAATTAGAAGGCGAGAAAGAAACAAATTTATTTGTGACAAAACGTAAAATTACAGAGTAAGAGTTTAGGAAAAGGAACAAGGTACATAATTGTCACAAAACGGTCCTCCAACTCAGCATGTGGTTGGCTACCCGCAGGAACGTAGGTATGTATAGCCAACGCTGATCTTCCGTTGGGGAACACCATCCGTCCCTTTATTTGTCGGTAAGTCAGGTCTATATAGAAGTAGGATAGTAGTCTTACAGTTTGAAGATTATCAGCCTGTTGTTCTCTTAGTCCCAAGGCGCCCCATCCTGTGGCAGTTGCCACGTCATCTTTTATTGGGTATTCCTCTAATTCCAACGGTAAACATGCCGGTAGCGTTCCTCTGTCCATGACAATCCTGAAATTAGTAAAGTTAATCGGTTATATCCCCACTGTTCTGCTGGCCGTATTAATAAGCTCAAGCTAACTCAGCGAGCTATGGAAGGGGGCTATGCTCGGATTTTCTCTAGGCGACAGGGTCCGGAATGAGGACTTTCTTAGAAAATCATAGGCTTTAGACATAACTCGTAGACTTAGTCAGCTGAAGTGGCAATGGGCAGGCCACGTCGCTCGAAGAATTAATAACCGATGGTGAAGAAAGGTTCTCGAGTGGCGACCACGTACAGGATAACGCCGTGTGAGATGACATCCCACCAGGCGGACCGACGACCTGGTCAGAGTCGCTGCAAGTTGAGGGATGCAGGCAGCTCAAGACCGTTCGAGGAAGAAAGCCAAAGGGGAGGGCTATGCTCAGCAGACGTCCCTGGGCTGATATGATGATGAGCAGCACTGTAACGTCCAATTCCGTGACGAAGATTAGGATCTAATCCAATAATGAGCTGGAGCTTTGTAAACTATAGCACAGTGGGGTACTCTGCACTACCCTCATGATTTGATATTTTATTTTATTTATTTATTAAGGATACACAATACAAATTACAACCAAAAGGTAACCACATAATAAGTAATAACACATATAGAGCTGGGTTGTAACTCAAAACATATGTATACAGAAAAACAAAACTAGAAATTAATACCAAGACAAATGCGATGGAAGTGCAGGTGAGCACTCCAAAATGACAATGTAGTTAAAAATCTTATTATTTCAAAACTATAAATAAATATTATTTATTTAGACTTAATTTATCTGCTGGGTTTGATTTGGAGGAAATCTTTTATGGTTTTTTTTAAATTGCTAAACTTAGGATCAAAAATATCAAGTTGTGAATTATTTTTAGACAATTCGTTAAATTGACGAGCCATCCTTACTATTGGATTAGAGTATGATGTATTTTTTTGTAGATCTGAAGTGCAAAGAGATTAGAAATGTTAGCCCTGCGTGCGCTGTATTTAACATTGAAGGATATATGAGACAACAGAACGGGGGAATCTATTATGGAATGAATAATTTTATATAAGTATACAAAATCAAAATATTTCCTACGTGTATACAGGTTGAACATTAAATTTATTCAGTCTTTGTTCATAATTCAAATCAGTGCGTCCTACATGCTGACGGTAACAAAGTATTCTCAGACATTTTCTCTGCACAGATTCAATGTCATCTGAATGGACATTATAGTGCGGAGACCAAATCGAGCTACCATATTCTAAAGTACTTCTCACAAGTGAGAAGTAAAGATATAATAAGCTGCGAGGCTTTTTAAAACCTTTGATGATCCTTAAGACGAAACCGAGAAGCTGATTAGCTTTGATTATAATTTGTTGATAGTGTAGCCTGAAAGATAGGTCATCGTCAAACAGTATGCCGAGATCTTTAACGATGTAGGACCGTGTTAAGACCTGCCCATAGATCGTATATTCATTGATAATTTTGTGCCTCTTTCTAGAAAACGATATGATGAAGCATTTACTGATGTTTAAATGCATATAATTAGCCACGCACTAATCCGATACAACATTTAGGCCTTCTTGTAATGTATGGCAATAATTTTGATTTGAGTTGGCATTCAATATTTTAAGGTCATCAGCATATAGTAGGCACTGACAAGAAATACGTTCAATAAGATCGTTAATAAAAATAACAAAGAGAAGCGGCCCTAAATGCGAACCCTGCGGAACCCCAGAAGTGACCCGAACTGGAGACGAGACATATCCCTTCAAAGCAAGTTGACTTCTTTTGTTAAGATAAGAACATAACCATCGAAATAAACTTCCGTGGACCCCGTACGTTGATAGTTTACTACAAAGTAGCTTGTGGTTAACTTTGTCGAAGGTCTTAGAGAAATCTGTGTAAATAGAGTCAACTTGACCCGAGACAGCAAAGCTTGTACAAAGATTTATTTTAAATTTATTTAAAAGTTATAAATATAGTTAAAGATATAATCTTGAAATTGAACTGCTTCTAAGCTGTCTATGATGAAAGGGTACCTTAGAATAAGTCATATAATATTTCATTTAATTCGTCTGTGAATGAATTAAGGTGCACCGAGGCTTTTTTTTGTGGAGCAACGTTTAAGGCAACACCGGATAACAAAAAGAATTATTTAAAAAACTAAAAATGTCGTGCTGCAAGCAAAATGTTACTCAACAAAAAGTAACTCGGGTCTGGATGCACTGATAGAAAGAAATACATGCCCAAAATTCTTACCTTCACCAAAAGCTTAAAGACTTTGTAGAACCCTCGTACTTTGCCTCGGAAGTCAGAATCTGGTCTAATCTGGCCCGTCAGGTGGACTATGATTCCCCGTTTATTGTCAGGGAGGGCCGTACCCACCAGGACGTTGAACCTTAAGCATCAACTTACTCAGTAAACGTTTTCAGGAGAGCAATATCATTATATTTCGAAAGTGGCCTATATTCAGGATGTCGTACGATGCTCTTCACTCGATACAGCTTCCAGTTTTCGATAGGATCCGAACGTTTTCGAATACCCAGCGCCACAAATGTTACTGGACCTCTGTAAATTGAAAATATTACTCTGAATATAGAAGACCAATTCATCTGTACGGTGTTGTAAGCTACTAAAGAGTATACCGATGACCGCGTGCACTTTACACCGCTCACTAAAAGCTGGAGAGCTGGAAAGGCAGGCCAAATCTCATGTAAAGGTCCAGCTAGACACTAGGACTAATCAGTAGGCCGGCAAATAGGCAGATGGACCACCTGATGGTAAGTGGATGATGGACAGAGAATGA
Organism: Habrosyne pyritoides; assembly: GCA_907165245.1. Classification (NCBI taxonomy): domain Eukaryota; kingdom Metazoa; phylum Arthropoda; class Insecta; order Lepidoptera; family Drepanidae; genus Habrosyne; species Habrosyne pyritoides. The sequence goes on from OU015614.1 coordinate 2,617,886, forward strand.
GTTCCAGTGGACTGGATCATAGTGCTGGATCTCAACAGAAAATTGAGCGAGCTCCGCAGACGTGTTACCTTGCCCGTTAAAGTTCGATCGTCGATTTCCTGTTGAGTTTACTTGTTTGAGACTTGAAAGAGAGAGAGATGAAGCGGAATTAGTTACGAGATATTTGTTTTTTGTCTCATTTTATAATGTATTTCCTTGAACGCCTGAGTCAATAAATTATCATTTTGAGGTTTTTTCATAACTTTACGTTGCAAACATCCATCTTCTTTCTCAAGCGCGCATGTGAATTTCATTATAGAATCAGATTTTTTTTTAATGTTTGATATCGTAGAAATTCCTACACCATATATTTGTGCCAACTTACTGCCAGATTCACCATTTTTTATACTCTTAATTATTTTCACTTTGTCATTAAGAGACAACACTACTCTTTTTCGCTTGGACATTGTTAATTTCCGACGCAAAATGTAGACAAAAATAAAAGACAACCTTTCAGTTGAACGCTATCTAAGAAAATGAAACCATAACAATCACTATCCTGCAAACAAATGAGAGCGGGAGTACACGATCAGACGCGGGAATAAACTTGTCGTAACATGTATTGTTGCGCTATCAAAACTTTTTTAAATTGACAATTAGAGCCGACGCGAATGAGTCCGGATAATCGGATATTCGGATAATCGGAATTCTAATGTACACAAAAAAATCATCAAAATCTATCCAGATTCCAGCCGTTTACGAGGAGTTTAGTGACATACACACGTACAGTAGAATTACATTTTATATATCGTCGTCCTGTCGAAATGAATCCAAAGAAAAGTTCCCTAAAAAATGAAACGTTGGTACTTTCAACTTTACGTTTATTAATGCGTTTATTGTTATTTACCATTTAGAGATGTGTAATAAATTGTATTTTTCTTTTAGAAATAACTTGACATCGTATATAAAAGATAATTTTGTAGTTCTATGGAGTAGATGCTCTGGCAACACTTGATTTGTCAGTGAACCCGCTGAGTGACGCACCCATTCGCCGCTTTTATCTTTAGAGTTGCCAGACCTACATAAAATCATAAATTCTTCAGATTTTGGAATAAAGTTAAAACACGAATTATCACAATTATATCTTAAAAAGCGAACTACATAACTGCAATGTGTTATATATTTTATGTTTCCTATCAATACTTACTACTTAGCTACTTAGTAACCATTCATACAACATTATATTACATATTTTTAAATAAATGAAACATTAAGTCGTATCAGAAATATGTAAAAACCTAAATCGATGACTTATGAATAACATAGATTGGTTTATCTTTTATTATCTTTCTCGTCACACAAAAAGGTTGCGGAATTTCAAAGCCCTCTCATAAGAAATATCACTTTAAAATTGATTTATGTATTTCTACAAAAACAAACGTAATAGAATGCACCCTTATTAAGCTAATACAAACTTCGTCGGCGAGCCGCTTCACGGAGGCCTCGGAGAGCTTATCTCTCGCGTGGTTAGTAGTATTAGCGTAGTTAGCGAAAGAGACAGAGCACGGAGGCCGCGACGAAACATCCTCGGGTTAGTGTCAGTTTTTTTACAGAATCGAGCTCCTGTACTGTCAACAGATTTTTCAGTTTCTTATTACGGATTTTTTTAGGTTAGAACTGGCAATAAACTTATTATCAGCCTGTTCTATCTTGTGTTTTTTTACGCTGTAACTAGCAAAACTTTATTCTAGTTTTGCAAAAAGATTTGATTGTTGAAGAATTAGTGTTAAAAAATAAATTGGACACACCCGTAGACTGAATAAAGTGAGAAAAGTACTTAGTACTAACATACCGAGAACTGAATACTTGTAAAGCTAAAAATACTCTAAAATACTATTGTTTTGGTGAAGTATCCACTTATATTTGGAAGATTTCACTTGGCACAGTGAGGTGAGTAGATTTTTAATTTGGTTGTCATTTATTTACTTAATAAGAGACTGGGCTCAAAGTAAGTCAAAATAAAAACTTTACAATTTTATTTTGAAACTTTTACCTATAAACTAAATATGTAGTCCTATTGACAAGGACTTATTGGTGGTGAAAACTTTGCCTATTCAACCTATTTACAGTATAAACTTTTTATTAGGAAATTCAAATTTGACCATTTTTTTTTAGTAATTTAGTGTATTATTTTGCGGTTTAAAGAGTTAAGTGGAAAGCAGAAATTCAACAATCGATTGACAGATCTATTTATATGAAAATGAATCGCTATTTCCCTTAGTCACGGCATCACGCATGGACGGCTGGACCGATTTCACTAATTCTTTTTTTGTTGTGTTTGTTATTGTCAGGAGAAGGTTCTTATGAAAGAAAACATCAAGAAAGTTGTGTGAAAAATTAGAAAATTTAAGAAATCATAACAACCATATTAATTTTTCTAATGTAACCTTACCGTTTATGAGAATATAAACTCTTATAATGTAACCTCATGGTGTTTGACATAAATGTCAGTTGTTTAAAGCAGAGGCATGGGTCGTAATTATATTGATAAGATAATAAATTTATAATTTCTTAGTGAACATTTCACGGTCGATTCAATCGGAAGATTTGAATTCAATATTCATTGTTAAGACAGGACAACATCTGTCGAGTCAGTTAGTGATTTAGAAATGTTAATTTTCGTTTGCAACTGAAAATACAATACATAGTTTATATAAAAAGGTGTAAGCTTTATAAAAATATTATAATACCTGAATAACTTAGGTTATAAACAATGGTAACTTGCTGAGTGTCTTGCCATTTCTTAGTTCTTAGATCTTTCTTCGAAGACTGATTATCGATGATGACTTCAGTAGTAGTCCTTGGAAGTGCCTAAGCTGAAGTACTGCTTTTACAAGCATGTTATTCTTTAGAAATCTAATGATAGTTCATTCAACAGTGTGTATCTTACCACTACTCACATTTATACTTTATGTACAGTAGTGTACAAAGGCGGTCTTTATGCCAAAGGCATTCTCTGCCAGACAACCTTTGGGTGATGCAGAGATAATTGAAGATGCACTAAGAAATAATTAGGAAGACATACAGATATATAAACTTACATAAACATACTATTTAATATATTATTTACACTCTTTCCAAGCCTTTACAGCCTCAAACTTAATACGGTTATTTCTTAAGATTCTTTATACCGGCCAGGAATAATATGACAGCCGCTTCCGGCTCTTCCATTGCCACCTAGTATTTTGTAAAAATAGGCAACGGTAAATCTTGATTCAGCATCATGAACAGAAGTTATATATTACAAATCTCTAACAGTTCTGTCAGTGGAGGTTTGACTTTTAGGTAAATGGAATATGTCATGAGATGTTTTTTTTGCTACATTGTAATATTTCCTGCATTGTAGAAGTGACCATTGTGTTGTATATTGCTATTTCTTATGGTGCCAGATGCTTTATCCTGCTAATGCATGAGATGCTAGCTCACAAAAGGTTTGTTTGATATTCTGCCATAATCTATAGTTATCTATAACTTAAAATGCGAGTCATTCTGTGTTTTAAATCAAGGCAAACATTTTTGTGACCGCCACATTTTTGTCTGTCTGAGAGGTCTCGAATTGGCTTTTAAATTTGATATTTGGTGGAGGGATCAAATATTTCTGGTTGAACATACATTAACGCGGTGAATATAAGATCAATCTGGAGGTGGGTACAACCATGGTGCAAAAGTTAATATAAAATAAGTAATTAAAAATACAAATTGTTTATAATGTATACTTACCCATTTCCACCGTGAAGCAGTAGTGCAATTGTATTACTGTGTTTCGGTTAGAAATGTAAGGCCGGTGACATTACAGGCACATGAGACTTAACAACTTCACGTCTCAGGCTCGACAACGCATTGGCGATGCCCTTAGTGTTGCAAATGTCCATAGGCGGCGGTGACCACTTACCATCAGGTGGACCGTCCGCTTGTTTGTCGGCGTGATATAAAAAAAAAATTAAAATAATGTGTAACCTATACTATTATTATAAAGGTTTATTTTTTTTTTATTTTTTTTTTTTTTTTTATTTATCTGATTATGAAAATGTATTGTCGAAGCCTATAGTAGGCTACTTCTTAACCTACTGCTGATGGTATAGTATACTTATATAGATAAAATATTGCTAATATTAGTAGGGAATGTTTGGATGCATGGACGTTTGTTACTAAATCATGCCAGAACAGATCTGGATGAAATTTTGCACAGAGATAGTATCAGCTTCTTATCCAGGGAATAAGTTACATCCTTCGGGAACGCGGGTAAAGCCGCGGGGGACAGCTAGTGCGTAATAAAATAAAAATCTATATCAACTCTAATATATAGTATCTTAATATATATATTTCTTGTGTGCGTGTGTATGTGACTGAACTCCTCCTAAACGACTGGACCGATTTTGATGAAATTTTTTGTGTGTGTTCGTGGAGATTCGAGAATGGTTTATGCTGATGCTGCGATCGAAACCCTGAATTTTTGTATGGACTTATTTTGGCAGGACAACGTCTGTCCGGACAGCTAGTAATATTATAAAGAGGAAAGATTTGTATTTTGTATGCAACGAATAAACTAAAAAACTACTGGACCGATTTCTAAAATTCTTTCAGCGTTGTGAAGCTACGCTATCCCAGGTGACATAGCCTTTATTATATTTTCAAAGAAATGAGGGATCCATACTAAAACTCCAATAATGTAACCAAAGATGTAAAAAATAATCCTTGCATCGTGCGATCTGCGAAAACTATTGATGATAGAAAGTAAAATAATGAAATACATCCCTCGGAATCGCGGGTGAAACCGCGCGGGACAGCTAGTATTTAATACAGTGTAAACTCTTTATAACGTTATCCTTTATAACGATAAACTCCCTATAACGTTGAAGTGAGCCCAAGTTGGTTGGTTTGTTCACTTTGTTTTGTTTTTTTTTGTTCACTCCATATAACGATAACTCTCTATAACGACAAAAAATGCTCAGTCCCTTGAGTTTCGTTATAAAGAGTTTACACTGTATATTAATGGCATTATTATCTATGAAATGTTATTATCCAAGAAGGTAGATTGGTGACTTATCTTACCTACTATCTTAATATCTTTTGATTTAAATAAATTGTTGATATCACATCATAAGTTTCATCATTTCATCAAAATTCAGTCCAGCCATTTTATTTTATTATTTTTTTTTTATACCACATGAGCCGACAAACAAGCGAACGGTCCACCCGATGGTAAGTGATTACCGCCGCCTATGGACATTTGCAACACTAAGGGCATCGCCAATGCGTTGTCGACCCTGAGACGTGAAGTTGTTAAGTCTCATGTGCCTGTAATTTCAACGGCCCCCTTACCTTTCTAACCGAAACACAGTAACACAAGTGCACTACTGCTTCACGGCAGAAATGGGTAAGGTGGTAGTACTTCCCCGGACGAACTCTGCACTAAGAGCTCTACTACTCGAATAAATAGCCATTTAAGAGTTTAGTTACGTACGGACAGAAAAAATATACATATATATTAAAAATTATTTTATTCAGACAACAAAGATCGTAAAAGAAATGGATTAAATCTAAGAGAAAGGTTAAAAGTATATCACATGAAAATAACTATTATTCGAAATAAATGAAATTCCAGGAGAAGTACATTACTTTATGTAACTGTTTATAGCTTTTTAGAGGTTGAAGTTGAACACGAGGTCTTGTCTATACTAGTATATACATATCGCACACTCAGAACGATAGGGGCTTAACTCTAAATATAACTTTTGGCACATCTCTGATTGGGTCACTCTCGCACCGAGCGGGGAGGGTGGGTCCCGGTGTTAAAGAGGCTGAAGTATCGGTATGCTTATTCTGTCATTAAATTGACTATGTTTTACTATTCATCGGATAGAGAGTACATTGTTTAGTCTCTCTATGATCGTAACTCCATTTCGCAAAATTTTGAGTTATATAATCCCTACTAATATTAAAAATGTGCTGTAAGTTTTTTTTTTTACGTCAATAGTTTGTCAAACAGGCAAGCGGTCCACCTGATGGTAAGTGGTCACTGCCGCCTATGGACATTTGCAATACCAGGGAGATAGCGAATGTGGTGCCGACCTTGAAAAGTTTTTTGTTTGTTTGTTACGCTTTCACTCGAAAACTACTTAACCGATCATCATGAAACTGTGTACATATATTCTTGGAGGCATTATAAGTAACATAGGAAACTTTTTGTCCCTGTTTGGGACAGTTAGTATATTATGTATGAGCAGGAAAGATTTGATTCTTTGTTTGTTTGCATTGAATAGGCTCCGAAACTACTGGACTGATCAGAAAAATTGTTTCACCGTTGTGAAGCTGCATTATCCTCGGGTGACATAGGCTTATATTATTACCAGACATTGCGCCGTCCGACTATCATCTGTTCCGGTCAATGACACATGCTCTGTCGGAGCAGTTGATTCGTTCAAAAGACGAGGAGTTCTTCAGACGTGGAATCCGAACTCTGCCTGAGAGATGGGAAAAAGTAGTTGCTAGTGAAGACAATACTTCTATCAAATTTAAATTACCGTTCTTTCTTAATAAATATTATTTTTTCGACAGAAAACGGCGGAAACTTATTTGTACTCCTAATATATTTTCAAAAACTTAGGGATCCTTACTAAAACTCCAATAATGTAACCCGAAGTGTAAAAAAAAAATCCTTACGTGCGCTCTACGAAAAATATTGATGATAGAAAGAACAAAATAATGTTACATCCCGGGAACTAGAAATAGTTAACTAGATACAATTATAGGACCCCCTCTTTTTCGATGTTGTTTTTATGAGGCCGAGAAACTTTTTCGAGTAGCAGAGCTCTTAGTGCAGAGTTCGTCCTGGGAAGGACTACCACCTTACCCATTCTGCCGTGAAGCAGTAGTGCACTTGTATTACTGTGTTTCATATGGAAAGGTAAGGGACCCTGTGAAATTACAGGCACATAAGACTTTACAACTTCAAAAAAAGGATTACACGATATTGGACGGTAATACTTCTCTTAACAATCAGCTTGAATCTCGCATATGAACAGCAGGGAAGCAAATAGCTGTTTCGAGCATCGCCAATCTAATAATAATAATAATACTTTATTGTTCAAAAATAAATGTTGTTAACAAAGGTAGTTCACTAGCCTCCACACTAGGATTCCCTTTCTCCTTAACAATAAAATAATGTTGCCTTAATATAGTCTGATCCCAAACTAAGCAGAGCTTGTACTATGGAAACCAGGTAACTGATATACTACATATACTACTATTTTTTATATACGTACTTATATAAATATTTACATCCAGACACAGAACAAATAGAACAAATATCCCGGGTGGGAATCGAACACACAACCTGCGGCATGGCAGTCAGGGTCTCTAGTTCTGGGGTCAGTCGAAGGCCAAAAGTAAACCCAATCTAATAAAAAAGAAAATTACAGATTCTGTTGAGAGCCCTCAGCGCTCACCGGAATTGTCCGTGTAAGAGCCATCTGAGGTCAACACCTTCGCTCTTTCAAAAAAAAAAAAAACAACTTACGGATCATAACATGTTTACCTTGTTTCTTGTAAAATTTCAAGATTCTAAGTCAACGGGAAGTAGTACAGTAGTGCAGTACTAGTCCCCCGCATTCCCGAGAGATGTAACATTTTCTCGGCACAAAAAGTATCCTATGTTACTTCTAATACCTCCAAGTGTGTACAAAGTTTCATGATGATCGATCAGTTTTCGCGTGAAAGCGTAACAAACAAACTTACATTCACATTTATAATATTAGTAGGGATCATTTCTTTAGTCTCACCGCCGATATTTGCGTTTCATAGCGGGAGTAAATAAATAAATAGGAAACAGCAAACTAAACCATATTAGCACCCACAAGGACCTCCTGGGCGTCGATTCTGTAAGGAAAATGACACTAACTCGAGGATGATTCGTCGCGGCCTCCGTGCTCTGTCTCTTTCGCTAACTACGCTAATACTAGTAATCACATGAGAGATAAGCTCTCCGAGGCCTCCGTGAAGCGGCTTGCCGCAATTGTAGTAGCTGAATAAGGGGGCTGGTCACAAATATGACCCATGAGGACCCATATTGTAGGGAAGTGAGCGACCCGCCACACGACGCCATAAGCAAAGGCTAACTTAACTATAGTTATAAAAATATTATCACTACTTTACACTATTGATATCTCTCTTATTTCTGACTGCCAAACCGATGGTCGCGGTATCGATTCCCACCCAGGACAAACATTTGAGGCATGAACATGTCTGTTTGTTCTGTGTCTGAGTGTAAACATCTGTATAAGTATTATTTAGAAAAAAAAGTAGTGTATGTAGTATATCAGTTATCTGGTTCTCATAGTACAAGCTCTGCTTAGTTTGGGATCAGATGGCCGTGTGTAAAGAATGTCCCGGGATATTTATTTATTTATTTACTTCCTTACAATTTTGTTTGTACTTATTAATTACTAGATAATTTACGACATGATGCAATACCACTATCGCTTACAATATTTTAGATCAAAGGCAGCCAAGCTACTGCTATCAATAATTGATTTTTTACGACAAATATACTTCTAACATATTGTGATTATAAATAGACATGTTTAAAACTTCCATGTTGTATGTTTCGCATGAAAATTTCATATGGAGCCTGTAACTGTAACTCTTTATTCCTTTTTTAAACAGGATGTCGTCTGGAAAAACCAATCAGTCCATACCGGCGCATGAAACCTTAGGACTCATGGAAGACTTAGCCGAAATGCTTAGAGCCGAAGTCCTCCCAACTCACCTGCCCTTAATCCAGCTCATTGACAAAATCTGTAAAGACCCTGCATTGTCACAGGTGGACTTGTACTCTAAATACACCCGGCTGGCGGCAGTAGTTGGAGGAGATTGGATAACTGCCAAAGAAGAGCTTCGTAACGCCTCCCGTTTTGGTGCGCCAGCAGTTTACTGCTCAGTATCCGCCATGCTTGCAGTATTTACTTGTCGCCGTACGCGCAGTCACGACGACCTTGTCTCCTCGCTCACGGAACTGTACAATCATATATCGGCCGGCAACGAAATTCTTAACAAACAAGTTGCCAATGCTATTACGACAGTGGGTAAACAAATGGAACATGCAAATATAGCTGATGCGAGCATCGCCCAACTCAGTGAACGAGTTGGTGTTGCCGTAACAACTTTGGAGAAACAAGAGGAATTGGTAAAAAGAGCTGAAACGAGCATTACCAATATCATTCAGCGAGCTGATCATGCTGTTAATGCAATAAAGAAACAGGTGGATCAAGCGAATTTGGCAGAAGCGAGCCTCGCCAATCTCAATAAACGCGTTGACAGTGCTATGAATACGATAGATAAACACGTGGAAAAGGTGAGCACAACTAATGCCATACAACCGATGACATCTGGCTTCGAATCACCGAAAAATACTGAGTACAATAGAGATTTGATTGTTCTTCCAGGAACAACATATCGTTGTAAATACGGGGCTTTAACTATTGACGAAAAGTCTCATTGTACGTTTAATGGCAGCAGTATGCAAGCTAAGAGCCTGGGATTGTGGTTATCACTACCCTTACCTCACGACGAACGGACGAAGCTTATGAATCTCAACCATGAAGACATGATAAGAGCAACAAAACTCAATTTATCATTCATACACGCCTATAAACATAATTTTAACGCTACCGAGAAAGATGAATTTAGTGACAGTCTTTTTAGTGAGTTTAAATATAAACCTAGGCAATGGGCTTTCATTTCCTAATATGGTAATAGAGACAACGAAATGCAATTCCAATTTGTGCCATTTATAGCAGCAAATCGGTTGGCTGTTTTGTTTTTGGTTTTTAATTTTGTAATTTTATAAAATAATCACAGGGAATTTTGTTTTCATAATTCATTTAATGACAATTTTAATAAAAAGCTATCAAACCTATGAATACATTTTATTTATTTTAAACAGATTATCCTGCGTGGGCAAGCCAACTGCACCATCAAAGTTTTTAAGATCGTTAATCATCAATACCGACTTGTTCCTTCTTATCACGGTACTGACTTATTCTCCTCTGTTCTGCTAGTCAATAATCCTATGGCCACACTATACTCTCGATCCAGGGTACGTAATGGATGACCCTGGTGTAGATTCCAGCGGACCCCAGCCTCCAGCAGTCCCTCCCTGTTGATGTGACCCCAATCACAGTATGCTGACATCTAGAAGTTTGACCAGATATTTGAAGAGGACCACCGCTGTCACCCTGTAATCAAAAAGTACAACCTCTAGATGCTGTAGAGTAACTGGAAAAAAAGAGAGAGAAAATGTCTCTCTTGCCTCTACAGTAAGATACAAAACGTAACTCTCCCTCTTTCACTAACTTATATCTCCCTCTGTACTTCCGTTCCCAACGCCCGATCACACTTTTCGTAACGCTCTCGTCGTGCATTCACCAGCTTACTCCCCAATTCAAGCGTAAGTAAAGGTAATGTATTCAGTATAAGTATAGAAGTTACAGCTAGCTATAGCTAGAAGTTCGTATATCTTAATATCTATACAAATAAAATGCTTTGTCCCGAATGACTGACGGATCAACGCACAGCCTAAACCTTAGTACCGTAACCGATCGTAGAGACCTGAAACTTGGAGGGCGTGTTCTTTGTATGATAAAGGCATCCGATAAGAATTCTTCCCCTAAGGGGGTAAAAGACGGGGGTGTTGGGTTTTGGGCTTCCAAATTTAAATTCACCCGCCAAATAATCAATCAGTGCTACTAACTGTATGCACTATGAAAAACTCTCATCAACGCCGCTTGGAACGTGCATCAAAAATAAATCTTTTTGAGAAAACCATAAAAAAACTGTGAATGAAAATTGGTGATGTGTTTACCCAAAGACGTGAGCCACCGTTTCACATGATCTTCGACGCTGGACGCAGTTGGAAACTCAAGTACTTCTGACGGGTGACGTACCAATTTTGATTTCTACATAGCCCATTTAATTTACATGTTCACATACTTATATCGAGTCCCAGTGGTGTATCGAAAACATCACAGGGGGCAAACTTTGTACGTGATTCCTTGGTCTAATTTGCTTCAAATTTGGCATAAACACACTTTAACAGAATTGATGGAAGATGTGTTACGTATTTTGTTGAAACTCATCGCCTAAAGGGGTAAAAAGGAGAAGAAAGTTATTTTGAGGGTGATTTGCATCCAAGTTGATATAAATACTCCTTATTTCTTTGATTTAAATATAATTTTATTTTGACACGTTTCAAAAATCACTTTTTTCAAAAAAGTAAGCGTTTCGCCTCGTCGTTTATACCGTGTACATCGAGGGACTGGAATAACTTGCCTGCTGCGGTCTTCCCGAGCAACAATAATTTGGGTGTCTTCAAGGCTAGAGTGAATAGGCTCTTAATAAACTAGTGCGCCTCAACATCAAAGATTGCATCACTGCTTACCATCAGGTGGGATCGCAGTCAAGCACTAGTTAATATTATTTATAAAGCAAAAACTAACATAAAAGCTAGGTGCAACACAATGCTCTTTAAAATTGGAAATTTATAGCGCTGATGGAACTAGATAGTAGGTGAGTATGAAGTACCAACTAAGGGGTCCTTGCATATCCTTTTATTTCGTATACATTATTATGTGTTCCTTTGACGCACCATCACCTCAAAATTACTAACCAACAAACATATCGGGATGGGACTGCTACTATTCGACGCGAATTTTTCCCTTGACGGTTATGGGTATACTCGTATATGATATCGAAAAACGCGGGTAAAACCGCGGGGGACAGCTAGTATCTACATAAATATCAATTTAATATTATATTTATTAAAAAAAATTACATTATTCTTAATTAATATTTATTAGAATTTATTTTCTGATTTTTAGTTTTTTTTAACTATTCATTATTTTTCATTTTTTAATAAAAAAAAATTGAGTGCCCGAAAGAGTAAGTCTGGAACAGCACACATGCGTAGTTCGCGCACTAGCTCTATCTCTCTTACTCGCATGCAAAGGACGCGGAAAGAAATTAATTAATCTTGGCGAATCTACTTAGGATAATCGGATGCTTTGATCGGATTATTGCATTGTCATCGGTCTTTGACAGGTGAGCAAAGTTTGAATTAAATCTGATCGTTCAAAGTAGGACTAAATCGAGCTCAAAGGGGTCGGTTACATACATACATACAGGTGAAGCTAATATAAAGCGTGTAAAAAAAATAGTACATGTTGTAGGTGTATCAGTTAGCTGGTTGCCATTTAACAAGCAATTTAAACTGCTTGATTTTGGAGCGTGTGTAGAATGTCCCAGGATATTTATTAGTATAGTTAATTATGTTTTCGGCTTAAGGTAACTAACTGGTCACCACCGCCTATAGATATTTGCAACACCAGAGCTTCGTCGACCCTTAGACGTGAAGTTGTTAAGTCTCACATGCCTGTAATTGTATGACGCAAAAAAAAGGTATTTTTGATTGACCTGTAAAGGATTTGAACCTCCGCCCTCCGATGTTCAAGTTTAGTCTATATCGGCGCTCTAACCTACTGATCCTACCTACTATCTAACGAGTCTTGTCGTCTCTCGGCGAAATTTTGCTGCAGTTCATGCATTACATTATGAAGTCATGCGCATGACGCATGCGTCAGACATTTCGCTGCTTTCTCATCAACCGAGTTTTGTAGCCGGTTGTTGAGGTAATGTCGACACTTTTGCATGGAAATTAGAATTGTATTTTCTGTGTCGTCTATATGAAAGGTTTTTTATTTATTATTTATTTTATATTAACAACTAGCTGTCCCCCGCGGTTTTACTCGCGTTCCCGTGGGATGTCCAATATATTATACACAAAAACCTTCCTCTTCAATCACTTCATCTATTAAAAAAAACAGCATCAAAATCCGTTGCGTTGTTTTAAAGATTTAATCATACATAGGGATATAGGGACAGAGAAAGCGACTTTGTTTTATACTATGTAGTGATGAGCTTGCGTTTGACTTCGACAGCCCAGAAGAAGTTATGATGATGCCGAGGATATAGCACGCTTACCCAGAAAGCTCTAAGCTCTGCTTAGTTTGGGATCAGATAACCGTGCGCAGTGCCGGATTAAGCAAACGCGGGGCCCGTAGCAAATTCTGTCGAGGGGCCTTTGGTCTGCTATGGGTTCTTAAATATAAAGTGTTAAAAAAAACAATCAATAGTGGTAGACACGCGGGGCCCTGAGCAATTGCTACTCTTGGTACGGCACTAACCGTGAGTAAAGAATGTCCCGGAATATTTATTTAGTTTACCTCGCAAGTGTCTCCAATAACATGTCGGTCACCGTAGCACAGCTGAGTGTTGGTGTCGAAGCCACTCCTCATGAGCCTGTGGCGAGGATACCGCGAGGAACACTCCTCGTAGGTAAACTTGTGGAGGTTGACCTTGGAATGAAGGCGCAAAATTATTTTAATGACGACAATGCTTGGGTGTAGCGCTCGCTCCAGCAAGACACGTCTTTATGTACAAAATCTTATTTTGAGAAGAATAATTGCTTGTAAACGTAACCTACAGTGGTAGGGTACTCTGTAGTACCCACCTGGCTGGCTAAACTTTAAGGTGAAAACCTATCGGAAGCTGTACATAGAGCAGTTCCCTTGTAAGCTTCATGTGCTCACCACATTCTACCACATTGTCAATTTCCATTGGGAGGTTTTAGTCAAGAGCAGTTCTCTTCTAAGCTTCGTGTGCTTACCACATTCTACCACATTGCCACTTACCATGGTGAGGTGGTGGTCAAATAAGCCAAGCATATATATAGTAAAAGGAATACCAGTTGCATGGTGTCTGCTAAACCTTGAAGACCCATAGCTCCCCATCCGGTAGCGCTAGCTGTTCCATCAGCAATTTGCCCGCTAGTGGGCACGGGTAAACAGGCCGGTAGGGTAAACTTGTCGAAATTTATCCTTCAAAAGAAAACTTTTTGTACTATGGAAAACAGAACTGATATTCTACATATTGGCGTATCTATTATTATATTTTTATATTTATGGTTATTTATATTATGGCGCATATAGTCCATACTGGGGTGAGCGGTGAGCACACACCCCCCCCTCTTTATACGCCTATGGCTATCTGATTACCTGATTATAGTTTCCAATAGAGCAATATCATGATATTTGACAGGAGGTCTGTATTCCGGATGGGTGATCACTTGTTTAATTTTGTAATTGTTCCAGAACTGAGGTGGATCTGACCTCTTCAGAATGCCAAAGGCAGCATATTTTACAGGACCACTGAAATTTTATAATAACATTTTTAGCAAACTACAAAATAAGGTGATTATTTGTGTAACCCGTTTGTATGTTCGTGAATTTTCCAAAAATTACTTACCGAATAACCGATTTGCATAAGGCTTTCGCTATTCAACGGAATATTTTATTGGAAAGGTTTTAAGGTATAAACCAATATCCTAGATTATAAGGAACCAATGTCTTTGACTAAAACATGCGGCGTAATTTTCATTTTCATTCGGTTCAGACATATAAAGTCGGTTTATGTTTTATTTAAAAAAGGCTTTAGGAAACTATGAATTGTGGAGTGTAGAAGTAAAGGAGGACCATCTTGTATGGGGGATTAGTTGAAAAAGTGTCCATTTGTAAACAGCAAATTAGTTTTCGAATTCTCACCGATATAGCGCTAGTGTAGCAAGTGGAAATGATATGAACTTAGCAGCATAAGCAGTTATAAACAGTGAAGTGTGCTGGGTTGGTTTCCGGTAATTCTTTAATATTTTTTTCTATTTGCTATTTACAATTAATTGGGGTACTTAAAAACACTGTATAATTTTATTCCATACTCACGTTTGTCCATATTTTATAATAATTAAAAAAATGCGCTGTAACAAAAAGGAAATGTCTCTTTCCTTTTTTATTAATGTTCTATCCTACTCTAATAATTTGAGGCGCTCTATTTAAAATTCTTCCACTTGCTATAGCAGCGCCACCTTAATTTGTTCCCTTTCAACGGACACTTTTTAGTACACAGAGATGGTTCTCCTTTACTTACACTCCATACTATGAACCATACTATCTCATCACGTCCGCCATATTAGATTTAGAATGACGTCACTAATCGTCCAATGTCACCAAAAACAATTGAGTGTACAAAATTTCAACTCGATCGGACGGGGGAGCTGCCCCCTTATTCAGCTAATACAAACTTCATCGGCGAGCCGCTTCCGGGGGCCTCGGAGAGCTTACCTCTCACGTGATTAGTAGTATTAGTGTAGTTAGCGATAGGCACGGAGTCCGCGACGAAACATCCTCGAGTTAGTGTCATTTTCCTTACAGAATCGAGCCCCTGGTCTAAAATGTTGGTGCAAGATTTTGATTTGTGGTATACATATTTGGAGTGGTAGAGCTCTTAGTGCAGAGTTCGTCCGGGGAAGTACTACCACCTTACCCATTTCCGCCGTGAAGCAGTAGTGCAATTGTATTACTGTGTTTCGGTTACGAAGGTAAGGGGGCCGGTGAAATTACAGGCACGTGAGTCTTAACAACTTCACGGCTCAGGGTCGACAACGCATTGGCGATGCTCCTAGTGTTGCAAATGTCCATAGGCGGCGGTGACCACTTACCATCAGGTGGACCGTCTGCTTGTTTGTCGGCCCAAGTGGCATAAAAAAAATGTTATTACTTACTAAAATGCGCTGGCAATGCAATGGCCAGCAGTTAGGATGAACCGGTCACTTATCACCGTTCCACCACAGAGCCAATTTGCTGTGTCCACATATCTACCATAGCCAAGAAGAGCCTGGAAAACATAAAAACATTATACACATTTTCCAAGTCCTATATCCTGCGATATTCTTTTACACACGGCCATCTGTACCCAAACTAAGCAGAGCTTGTACTGTGGAAACCAGATAACTGATATACTACACTGATATATTTACACCCAGACACAGAACAAACAAACATATTCATGAACACAAATGTTTGTCCTAGGTGGGAATCGAACCCACGACCTGCTACTTGGCAGTTAGGGTCGCGAACCACCAAGCCAACTGGCATGTCAAGCCAATACGCCTGTAGAGCTTTTAGTGCAGAGTTCGTCCGGGGAAGTACTACCACCTTACCCATTGCTGCCGTGAAGCAGAGCACTTACTTCTTATTACTGTGTTTCGGTTAGAAAGGTGAGGCCGGTGACATTACAGTTGACAACTTCACGTCTCAGGGTCGACAACGTATTGACGATGCCTCTGGTGTTGCAAATGTCCATAGGCAGCGGTGACCACTTACCCTCAGGTGGACCGTCTGCTTGTTCGTCGCCTAATGTCGCGCACCAAGGATATTTTTGGAACGAAGTTCCTTATCGTGCGTTGTGAAAGGGGGCTAGACGGAAAAAATTCATACGAAAAGTTGTAACGACACTTTTTTTCGAAATTTAAATGATATGGTTTATTATTGGTTTTGTTTTTTTCATAATTTATTTAAAGGCTACATACAACATGTTTAAAATTGTGTTCCATTTATAAATTAGTATAATTAGTAATTATTAGCACAGTCTTGATCTTTTATTGAAGACCTAATACTAAAGACGAGACATTGCAAGATTTTTCAACACTGGACCTAAACTCAGCATTTTGGTCAATTCCAATGCGTTTCTTCGTTCCATCCAGGTGTCCCTTGACACCTCTCAAGTTTTTTCTTTCTTATTTGGAACTATAAATTACCAGTTTAAAAATTTCCCCCTTTATTTGTGCTATAAGACATTGGTTCTGGCTAAATTTCATGACTTTAGGTCAACGGGAAGTCCCTTATAGATTTATTATTTCCTCGCGATTGTCAAAATATGCGGCATAAACGGCTGTATCCTTTGATTGCGTTGTCTTAGAAGTTTGGTATTTTCACAGCTTCAAGGGGTAGAAATCTTGAATATTTGTTACTTATTTTAGCTTGATAACTCCACGCGTTCCTGAAAAAGGGTCTTGACAGACGGATAACAAAGTGGTTCCTTCCATTTTGGCCGACTGAGATACAGCCCCCTTATTCAGCTAATACAAACTTCGTCGGCAAGCCGCTTCACGGAGGCCTCGGAGAGCTTATCTCTAACGTGATTAGTAGTATTAGCGTAGTTAGCGAAAGATACAGAGCACGGACGCCGCGACGAAACATCCTCGAATTAGTGTGATTTTCCGTACAGAATCGAGCCCTTGATCTTTTAAAAATAAATTAAAACAAAACATATTGTCAATTATGTGAAAAAGAAAAATATATATACTGACCATGTGGGGAAACTGCCCCCTATAAGCATTAGAGCCTCCAGCCGCGGCTGTCATCTCGAACACAACTTCATAACATCCACGGGAACTGTTAAATTCTCTATCGAATGAAAAAACATTGTATATTTTGCACTCGTAGGGCAGCGTGTCCAAGTAATCCAGGCATTCTGAAAAAATAATAAACGAAGGATTAGTCAAAGTAACAAAAGGTTTTTGGATCGAAGTTCCTTATCGCGCGTTGTGAAAGGGGGCTAGACGGAAAAAAATCATACGAAAAGCTGTAACGGCACTTTTTTTCAAATTGTTACGTTCGAAATTTAAATGATATGGTTTATTATTGGGTTTGTTTTTTTCATAATTTATTTAAAGGCTACATACAACATGTTTAAAATTCTGTTCCATTTATAAATTAGTATAATTAGTAATTATTATAAGAAAAGGAATAAGTTAAAAGTAAATTTTGAATCGCACTGAATTGAAAGAAGCATGTATTATGCCAATGAAAACTTCGTTACTATCTGGTGTCCCACGACAACATTTTCTCTATTATTTATTTATACTTACTATCCCAAGACTTCTGGCCAGTCTTCGTCATGATCCCTCCATATGGGTTCCTTACTCTGTACCTAGAAACAGGAAAAAAAATTATCTTTCCGAGAAAGTATACAATATTCACAATTTATAAGCCATGAGAGAATAACACCCATATTCTAAGACGTTTCCTCAGACGGCACTCGACTCCAACTCGATTGAGGATACATTAAGCATTTTCTCGAGGAATTCTCAAAATTGGTATTCTAAGTCATAACTTGAGCAAAACTCGAGCAATCCCGACTCATGTCGAATCGAAGTGTAGTCAAGGTAACCTTATCGATTATTTATTATAGATAAAATAATAATGGAATAAAATATTGAGTTTCAGTAACTATTTACAAGCAATAAGCTTCCTTAAGGTTGGTCCCGACGTACCTTGAAGCTGACAGTTGTTTCCTCACCTCGAGGAGATTTTTGTAATTAGAATACTAATATCTTTGAGTGAGGTTGAGTGGAGTCGAGAAATTTTCGAGGAAACGTCTTAGAATATGGGTGTAAGTCTTGGTATGTATTAAACAAGACAGAAAGTCTCTTTCTGTCCGGTCTGTCTTTCGGTCGGCGAGGTAACACGTAGGTATGTGGTGCTAGTGCGTCGACTCAGTGACAGCGGGTCTAATACGTCCTGAAGATGCTTCGTGTAGAAGCGAAACACGTGTCGATTTCTTGTTGAGTTTCCTTGTATGGAACTTGATCCAGCCGAATAAGTTACTAGATATTTGTTTTTGTACAATCTTACAATGGATTTCCGCAAGGTCACGGCTGAGGCAATAATTTAAGTCTATGTATTAAAAACACTATAAAAAAAAGAAAAATATATATATATTTTTTTATTTTTTTTTCCAAAGTATTAATAAGTAATAAACATTAAATAACATTATGTCAAACCGCAGTACGGTTTATCATAAAACTCTCTTATTTAACTATATTTCATTAGCACTTAATTATTTTACAATCTAATCTTATCTTTTTTATTTATAATAAATATCCCGGGACATTCTCTACACACGGCCATCCGATCCCAAACTAAGCAGAGCTTGTTCTATGGAAACCAGATAACTGATATACCTACTACATATATATACTTCTTTTTTTTTTAAATACATATAGATATTTAAATGGAAATGTGTGTGTTTCGCACGCGGTACAAGCGTAACCTTCAGAAACTAACTTTTCCATTCTCCCGCAGGTGAAATCGTAAAGATGTACATGTTTATATCTTTTTGGTGTCGCTTTTTCGTTTCATAGAGTTTCAAATGGATTGCGCTCAGATGGCAACACTGAAGTTTTAAATAGACTAAATTATTTTTTCATTTCCACTCTGGAAATACATGTTTGATTCACAAATGTTAATCCGTTATTGGCAGTAAGTAAGTACTGTATGAATTATTATAAAAATGTAAAGTGTTGTGGATTTTGTATCACTTATAAAATAAAAATAAACGTGTGTGTACTTAAGTACGCACGTAAGATATACCCGAAATTATAGGTGAGAAAAACTGCACTAACATCATTTTTTACTACGTCCTGAAATTGTAGTGGCCAAACTCTTTGCACCTGTTTGTAGCAAAGAATAACAATTTTTGACGTTGTTTGGTTATCATTGACAATGACATCATCACTCACTCATTGACACTGACAGTGGCGATTTGTGCGATGTTCCGGAGAGACCGTTATCAGCTAACTTCAACCTGTTACTTTTGTGGTACACTGATGCGCGCGCATCTTAAAATTTCACTGTCATAATTTTTTCATAACGCGTGTAACTAACCTTTTTTCCACAATGTCACAGTCTGTACAGCAAACAACTGGCTCTGTGCCTTGATAGGAACATATCTGTCAAGAAAAAAAATATACTCGTATAATCCTAAAGCACATTCGAGCTCGAGTCTGTGTCAAAAAGGCTAGTTATTTTTATTTTTAGAGATCGTCCGGGGAAGTACAAACTTACCCATCTTCGCCGTGAAGCAGAGCACTTGTATTACTGTTTCGGTTAGAAAGGTAAGGCCGGTGACATTACAGGTACATGAGACTTAACTTCACCTCTCAGGGTCGACAACGCGGCGATGCCCCTGGTGTTGCAAACGTCCACAGGCGGTGACCACTTACCATCAGGCGACTGCCTGTTTGTCGGACTACTTAGCATAAAAAAAAACCCGGTCAAGTGCGAGTCGGACTTTCGCACGGAGAGTTCCGTATCATCTATAAAAACGGCAAAAAAATTGTGTCTGTTGTATGGGACGCCCACTTAAATATTTTTTATTATTTGTTGTTATAGCGGCAACAGAAATACACCATCTGTGAAAATTTCAACTGTTTAACTTTCACGGTTCATGAGATACAGCCTGGTGACAGACGGACAGCGAAGTCTTAGTAATAGGGTCCCGTTTTACCCATTGGGTATGGGACCCTAACATAAATTAATATAATTATTGAAATGAAATGAAATACTTATTCAAATAGGCCTTCACAGGCACTTATGAATGGTCAGACTCTAACACCGGTTCGGAAGGTTGCTTTTACTGAGAAAAGCCGGCAATAAACTCAGCAATTACTCTTTTCAAAATAAGATATTGTACATAGAGATGTGTCCTGCTGGAGCGAGCGCTACACCCAAGCATTTATTTATCACAAAAGCTCATAATGAATGGCATGCCCTATTTATTAGGTATTTAATATATTTCCTGTTATTATATTATTATAGAAATACCAAACGGCAGCTTAAATATTCTTTATCTATTTCCTTACTATTGTTTTCTTTTAATAATCAACGATTTTTATAATTCACCTATAAATTGGGTTGCCATCATCTCAATTCCCAACACCGGACAAAAACTTAAAAGACCCCGGACTTTTTAGTGGAATTGGGTTCTTTTCCGGACACACGTAAATTTTTTTTTACACTAGTCTTATAGTTACATCAATGAATTTTTACTTGCTATAAGTAATGCTAAAACTTGAGAGGTGTCAAGGGACACCCGGGTGGAACGAAGATACGCATTAGAATTGACCAAAACGCTGAGTTTAGGTCCAGTGTTGAGAAAAACTTGCAATCTCTCGTCTTTAGTATTAGGTCTTCAATAAAAGATCAAGACTGTACTAATAATTACTAATTATACTAATTTATAAATGGAACAGAATTTTAAACATGTTGTATGTAGCCTTTAAATAAATTATGAAAAAAACAAAACCAATAATAAAACATATCATTTAAATTTCGAAAAAAAGTGTCGTTTCAACTTTTCGTATGATTTTTTTCCGTCTAGCCCCCTTTCACAACCGAAACAGTAAAGTCGTCTCCTTGACGACGGAAATGGGTAAGGTGGTAGACGAAAATACTTGGGTATTCAGTACATCGCTCCAGCAGGACGCATCTTGAATAATAAGAATATCCCGGGACATTCTTTACACACGGACATGTCTCTAACTAAGCAGAGCTTGTACTATGGAAACCAGATAACTGATGTACTACATATATATTACTTTATTTTATTTTCTATATACATACTTATAAAGATATTTACAGCCAGACAGAGAACAAACAGACATGTTCATGCACACAAATGTTTGTCCTGGATGGGAATCGAACCCGCGACCTTCGGCTTGGTAGTCAGAGTCGTTAGCCACCAAGCCAACTGGCCTGTCTTTATTAACAAAATCATATTTAGAAAAGAGTAATTGCTGAGTTCAGACATCAGAATAATAAAAAATGTATACAAAGATTCGACAGCAAAAATTCAAACTGAAAAGAAAGGCCCAGCATTTAAAATAAAAAAAGGAGTACGACAAGGAGACCCGCTCTCGCCAAAAATATTTTCAGCGGTACTGGAACATATATTTAGGAAAATCGATTGGGATGCGTATGGAATAAATATAAATGGCGATAAGCTCAACCATCTAAGATTCGCAGATGACCTTATTCTACTTAACGAAAACCAACAAGGCATAGAAGTAATGTTGTCACAATTAGAAAATGAAAGCAAAAAGGTGGGCCTGACCATGAACTTAGATAAAACAAAATTAATAACAAACCACGTAAAAACACCTATATTACTAAATTCGAACCAAATAGAATATGTCGATGAATACATATACCTAGGACAAACTATCTCAACGGAAAACCAAATGCAAAAAGAAATAAACATCAGAATAAGTAAAGCTTGGAAAAGGTTCTGGTCACTAAAAGAGGTAATGAAAAACCCTCAAATACCCCTGAAAGACAAAACGACAATATTCAATTCGTGCATACTACCATGTTTAACCTATGGAGCTGAAACTTGGGCCCTTACTAATAAGCAGAGTAAAGCACTGAGAGTATGTCAACATAGAATGGAGAGAAGCATCCTAAACATCAAATTAAGAGACAAAATCAAACTTACAGATATAAGAAACATGACAAAAATTGCAGATGTCACATACATAGTTAGAAAACGCAAATGGAACTGGGCAGGCCATATAATCAGAAACGGGAAGAAAAAATGGACAAAAGATATTACGGAATGGTGCCCACGAGATGGGAAAAGAAAGAAAGGTCGCCAAAAAACTAGATGGGAAGACGATGTCAGAAAAGTAGCTGGAGCAACATGGCAAAGACAAGCCAGGGACAGAAACAACTGGAAAGCCTTAGGGGAGGCCTATGCCAAAGGGCAAGCGGATGCACCAATGTTACCGATGTCGAGGAATAGAACTATTATAATTAATTAATATTATTTAAATAACATGTAGAATTAAGTATTATTGTATTGTAACTAATCAAATCCAAAATAATGCATGAAAAGTGAATATCAGATACTAAAGAGCTATTAGTATAATAGTATGAATATTGTAAAGAAGTAATCTACTATCCGAAATAAAGGCTATTTGAATTTGAATTTGAATTTGAATTGCTGAGTTTATTGCGGGCTCTTGTCAGTAAAAGCAACCTTCCGAACCGGTGTTAGAGTCTGACAATTCATAAGTGCCTGTGAAGGCCTATTTGAATAAAACATTTTATGTTGAAAATAAAAAAAACATTTCTTCCCCGGACGAACTCTGCACTAAGAGCTTAAGCGCTAAACAAGCTATCTGCTTACTTACAGGTGGATAAATATTTTTCTTCAAATCATCCATAGAGGACAGACACCTGAAGACGTTGACGCATGTCCCCCTCACGCCATCAACCGAACAGGGGGTGCCTAGAACACAAGATTTTAATATAAAGGCCAAAAAGATTATGCTTAAATCACCTAGTAGAGCACTCTGCCCTCACCGAAAACTCCGCTGAGTTAAGGCCGTCTAAGCTTCAAGTCTGACATTTAAAATAGAGAGGTCGCTTGATGGTAAGTGGTCACTCCTTAACATTTGCAACATCAGAGGCATTGCTGCGTTGTCGATCCAGAGACGTGAAGTTAAGTCTCATGTGCCTGTACCTAATGTCACCGGCCTTACCTTTCTAACCGAAACACAGAAATACAACTGCACTACTGCTTCACGGCGGGAATGGGCAAGGTGGAGTCTAACCTTTGTAACCTTGACTTCATTGACTAAATGTATTTAATAATCAGTTAATTACATTAAAATCTATTGGAGAAAATGATAAAGAGATGTTAATAATCGGATTTAAATTTATTTTCAAATAATGCATCAAAAGGTGGATCTCTTGGGTTGGTGGTTTGAGACCCTGACCCCCACAGGCCGCGGGTTCGATTCCCACCCAAGACAAACTATTGTGGACATGAACATGTCTGTTTGTTCTGTGTTTGGCTGCAAATATCTATTTTAGTATGTATTAAGAAAAAGGAAAAGTAGTATATGTAGTATATCAGTTATCTGGTTTCCATAGTACAAGATCTGCTTAGTTTGGGATCAAAAGCCCGCGTAAAAAAATGTCCGCGGTGCTGCCTCCTCAAGCAACAAGAAACAACAACTGTACATTGCGTCTCCTTGGAATCGAACTCCAGTCTCTAAGCTTAAAATTAAAAATGTATTTTTTTAATCCAAATTCTTCTTACCTTCTGGTGCCCCTATGTTACATTTTACACAAACTAAATTGACCAAAAGGTAGAATGATAATATATTGTACAACATTTTGCGATTTAAACAAATATTTTAAATATTAAAAATATATATTTGCTTATAAGTTGAAATCACTGAAACCACGCATCGGATTTCGATAATTCTTTCACTGATAGAAAGCTTCACTAATCCCATATGATATAGGATATTTTAAAACCCCGGGGGATGTAGTAGTTCCCTCGGGAACACGGGTGAAAAAAAAACGGCCACTTTTGTATTATTAACCTCTGGAACACAACATAGCGTGAATGTGTTCGAATTAGAACTGAATCGTTGCCTATAAACTTCCTGTTAATTTTTTTATATATTTTTTTTTATATTTATTTATAAGGAAAATAGGGTTCCTTAGCGACTCTGACTAGGTCATCCGTGCACCTGGTGGTCGCCACTCCAGAACCTTTGTATTACTCTTAGTTACTAATAATAAGGATTTAAATATCCCGGGACATTCTTTACACACGGCCGTCTGATCCCAAACTAAGCAGAGCTTGTACTATGGGAACCAGATAACTGATATACTATGATATGATATACCCAGACACAGAACGAATGTTTATCCTGGGTGGGATTCGAACCCGCGACATTCGCAGCCTGTCAAGAAGAATTGAGTTCTGTTTTGAGAAATAAAGGTCTTAAACCATATAATTATTTAATGACAGGCCAGTTGGCTTGGTGGTTAGCGACCCTGACTGCCAAGTCGAAGGTCGCGGGTTCGATTCCCACCCAGGACAAACATTTGAGTGCATGAACATGTCTGTTTGTTCTGTGTCTGGGAGTAAATATGTATTTAGAAAAAAAAAGTAGTATATGTAGTATATCAGTTATTTCCATAGTACAAGCTCTGCGTAGTTTGCGATCAGATGGCCGTGTGTAAAGAATGTCCCAGGACATTTATAATTTATTTTTATTAATATTTATAATGATGATGATGAATATTTATAATTAAAGTATTTTTTTCTTTGCGGAATGCAAAGTTCGCTTCTCGTCCCCTGCGAGTCAAAAGTGCTTCGTTCTCTCTCGGTTAGATTACCCTGGCGCATTTGCCAAATTTGAACGAACTTTTCATCCCAGTGTAAGAAAAAACATCACCGGTCAATCTTCAAATTTAGGGGAAATAAAAGCGAGCTACTAATTCTTTATCATTTATCTTCAAGCACCCTAACACTGGAGGTTGGAGGAGGTGTGTAAAATAAAAACATCTACGGAAGAAAAGTAACATATTGCACAATTAATATTACTACACACACACACACCCTTACTCATTTATACACACTTACGCACCACGTTGACTACTGTAATTAAAGGAAATGGGGGCCTGGAGCTCCAAAATACAGGCTCAGGCTTAGTTTGGACTCCAGATCTCCCTCAAATTGAAATTTTTTCCCAATCTTCCTGTCAACTGTATTTTATCATTGCATGTAAATTGAGATAAATAAAATAAATTATTATTATTCTCGCCCGAGAAATTTTTGAAACGGCTGAGGATGTTAGTAATAAATAATAAATAAAATAAATAATAAATAAAAATAAAATAAATAAATAAAATAAAAAATAAATATCCCGGGACATTCTGTACACACGGCCATCTGGTCCCAAGCTAAGCAGAGCTTGTACTATGGAAACCAGATAACTGATATACTACATATACATTTTTTTTCTAAATACATACATAAATAGATATTTACAACCAGACACAGAACAAACAGACATGTTCATGCACACAAAAGTTTGTCCTGGGTGGGAATCGAACCCGCGACCTTCGGTTTGGCAGTCAGAGCGCTAACCACCAAGCCAGCTGGCCTGTCGGTAATTTGTAATATACCATTCTTTTACCATTTACTTTCTTTTTAGACACAAACAGACAAAAACATAAAAGAAAAAAAAAGCCTATAAACCCTCTCCACATGTGACCTTACTTACATTTTATAAAAAAAAAACAATATTTACAAATATTAATTTTTTAATCAAAAAAAAATTTTCCAAACACAAACCGATAATTACTTAAAAACTGCTTGTTTGAAATACAATTTATCCTATTTATTAACTAATTACATAAAAAACAAAAAGTTATACCCGAAATTATTGGTGAGAAAAACTGCACTGAAAACATTTGTCTTTACTATTCAGTCGTGAAATTGTAGTGTCCAAACTCTTTGCGCCTGTCTGTAGCAACGAATAACAATTGTTGACGTTATTAGGTTATTATTGACAATAACATCATTACTCACTCATTGACACTGACAGTTGCGATTTGTGCGATGTTCCGGAGAGACCGTTATCAGCTAACTTCATCCCTGAGAATTTTGTGTTAGATGATGCGCGAGCATCTTAAAATTTCACTCTCATAATTTTTTCATAACGCGCCTAAAGAATCCACGCCCCAAATTTCCTTGTTACCCTATACTAAAGTGAAGGCCAAACAATATTTTCAATCCAGGGTACATAATGGGTTCGTAACACCCTTGTGTGTCCCCACACTCCCTCCCCGAAGAAGACACCCCTAGAATAGTATAAACACATGATGAAGCTTGGCCAGTGACTTGTAGAGGCCCCCCACTGTCGCCCTGCAAGAAAAAAAAGAAAACGAAAATTATTTGAGGCTTGTATAAGGCCTATTTCTATATTTGGGTATAACGCCTATTTGAAAATACAACGTGTTACAAAATACCCGGTAAAAATATAATTAATTATCAGAGCCAGCAACCCTAGTAAGCTGTCATGTCAGGGAACCAGATTATTTAATAGAAAGGCCTACGTACCTATTTTACCTAATAATTGTCTACTTTAATCGTTTTACAATTTTTCATTCGAAAAATCAGTATTTTTATTTTTTTGGGGTATGTACAGCGTTACTACGGTTCTTAAATATTGTGAATGGACTCGTTATAAGGCCCCATTTAACCTCCTTTCGGCTTTACGGGTAGTTTTGTATACTGTATATATGCATTTCCTATATGTATATTTTGGTATAAGGCCTATTTGAATATATAATTATAAGGCCTCTTTGGATATAAGTATAAAGATAAAAGGCCTATTTGGATATATTATATCGATAGTATATTTTAACACAATATTTTTTTTATAAATTATTTATGGGATTACAAATAGGTTTTTGACCTCTAGTTAGTTTGTTGTTTAATTCCTGCCCCGTCTAGCCAGTAGCTACGCCACTGTTTGTAAGTCAGAGTCCGAGGGGCCCCCTGAGCTTGAGGGCCCCGGGGCACTAACCCCTCTAGCCCTCCGGTAGCAACGCCACTGCGTCCATAGACCTCTCTCAGAGACTCACAAATGTAGTGTACATTTCTCTTTACAATATTATTAATAGATTTTAGAGATACAAGCTTACCTTCTGGTCTGTCAAAAGCACAATAAGCAAAACCGAACAGACTTATAAGCACAGAATTAAAAAACATTATTAATTATACGAGTTCCAAGTTGCAGCTAATTCTACCTATTAAATATTGACTTAGTTGCTAAACAACCATTTTAGAACTTTAGCATAACCAGTCGTTGTCAGTGTAAGCAATAGTATAAACTATAGATGCGTTGTCCGAAAGCAGAAATGGCTACGTAAAATGATGGCAATTGACCTAATTCCGTCGATAATCTATACATATATATAAAGAAGAAGCAGACTGACTGACATATCAATGCAGGGCCTAAACTGTATGCGTTAGAAACTTGAAATTTTGCACAGGGGTACCTTTTGTAATGTAGGGGAGCACTATGAAAGTATTTTTCAAATTTCAAACCCTAAGGGGATGAAAAGGGGTTACAAAGTTTGTATGGAATAACGGTTTTTCTTGGTCTCATCAACTTAAAAACTTGGCATTTACATTCTTAAAAAGATTTAGTTAAACACGAGAACGCGGGTGAAACCGCGGGGGACAGCTAGTCAGATAATAAAGTCTTGAGACATCCACCAGCCACAGACGTGTTACCTCGCCCGTTAAAATTCGATCGTCGATTTCCTGTTGATGACATTTATTTTCATTCCCCTTCTTCGCTCGTATAAGTAGTTATCCAGTATTTACACTGTCCAGCCCTCTTATTCAGCTAATACAAACTTCGTCGGCGAGCCGCTTCACGGAGGCCTCTGAGAGCTTACCTCTCACGGGATTAGTAGTATTAGCGTAGTAAGCGACAGAGACAGAGCATAGAAGCAGCGACGAAACATCCTCGAGCTAGTGTCATTTTCCTTACAGAATCGAGCCCCAGAGCCGTGATGTTGTTGAATGGTGTGTCTATATTGCAATACGTGATTGATTGTAAGATAACTTGTTGTTCGAGTTGATAATAATAGGTTTAGTCAATAGGGTATCCAGATGATTTTCCGGATCGACGGACATTGCCAATATGTCCGGACGTACGTAGAATTTCCGGACGTCCTCCATATTACATTTTTTTCTAATCTGAAACAATATTTTACTAAGTACTTGGTTTTTTATTTAACTTTATAATTTTGTTGCAATATTGCTTTCTTGATTCTTGTTGTACCAGTACTAATGTTAGTGACGGCATGAGTAGACACAAAAAATGTTGATGCCGATTAAAATACGTTGAGAGCTCACTTGGTAGTAACGTCGTATACCGTGATTAGGTTAGTGGATTTGAATCCTCATCCAAAACCACAACAAATGGAACTGTACCTGGCTAAGGCTGCCATCATCTACATTGTCAACGCCGGACAGAAACCTAAAAAGCCCCGGACATTCAATATTTTAATAACACTTATAGTTTTCATTTTAATTGGATGCGATTACGTATCAATTTGTAACTGCTTATCTACCAATTTATTGGGAAACCCCATCCGGGCGCTCCCCGGACACCCTCTCAACTAGCACATAACTGGGGAAACCCATAGGTATGGCAGCTCTAGACCTGGGCCTTCAATTTAGCTGACAATCTTTCTCTACTTCATCTCCTGGAGAATTCGGCACTTGCTAACCAGTTCCCCTTCGATGATTTGTGGCTTGCCCTTGTGTGCATGCCCTTAGGTATCATGCATCACATTTAGCATTACTTACCATGGTCAAATTGAGTTCGTTCAAGAGCCATTGCATTGTAAAAAATATTATAGTTTATCCACTTATTTAGTAGTAAACTACAAATTAATAACTGCAAATTTCAGGGTCGACAACGTATTGACAATATCTCTGGCCAGCGGTGACCACTTACCTTTAGGTGGACGGTGCCTGATCAGGCTACATAAAATAAAAAAAATAATAAGCAATTTAGTTGAAAGAAAGCTTTTATATACCACTTTGGGCGACAAACAAGCAGACCGTTCGCCTGATGGTAAGTGGACACTCGCAACACCAGGGGCATCGCCGCGTTGTCAACCCTGAGACGTGAAGTTGTTAAGCCTCATGTATCTGTAATTTCACCGGCTCCTTACTTTTCTAACCGAAACACCGATATTTTTCATGATCTTTTAGATATTCCGGACATAGGTCCGGACTAATATACACAAATACATAGTCCTAAATAGGCAATTACACATACACCAAGCCTACACATATTCACACACATGAAGACACGCACACACTCTAACTAACCTTTAATAACCTTACTTTGTTATTTTACAAACTATAAAATATATAATAATAAGTGATATCTTTGTAATCCAATTGGCAAGTTGCGAGTCATTCCCAACACAAGTATCTCTGATTACTTACTTGGAAGTCTTGGCGAAATTTTTTTAAATGATTTCTGAAATAAAGCTATTTAAATTTTTTCAAAATCAGAATAAATGGAAACCCTACTGGTTTGCGCGATGTTCATAAGATATTTACTAGTTTTTGCAAAAGAGCGCAATTGTGCTCGTTCAAGGAGAAATATAAGTCTTAGTGACTATAGCTATTTAAAAAAAATGCCCCACCAGGAATTCCGACAGATGTGAAAACTTGAACAATAACGTGTTTATTTTTTTTTTATCGTCAATCGTATTTACTTTTAAATTGACATTCCTTAATCTTTCGAATACATCTATCAAGTTTTTGTTTTGACTTTCCATATTCCTGCCGAAAACTACAAAATCATCCATCTAAACTACCAAATCGTCCATATAAATAATAGTATTTTGAAAAGCTTATCCTGACATGGCTATTGACATTACGCGAGAGATCGCGCTTGGACTAATTTGATCATTTTTATTGGTTTACGTATTCGAATAAAGTTGTATACAATCTGTTACAAAATACCCCCTAAAAATCAAATTAATTATCAAAGCCAACAACCCTAGTAAGCTGTCATGTCAGGGAACCAGATTATTTAACAGAAAGGCCTACGTACCTATTTTATCTAATAATTGTCTACTTTAATGGTTTTTTTATTTTTCATTGGCAAAAAAATATTTTTTTCTTTTTTTGGGATATCAGTTACTCTCTCGTTAACTCGTTATAAGGCCCCATTTAACCTTCTTTCGGCTTTACGGGTAGTTTTGTAACAGCCTTTATAATGTATATTGAGTAGTAGGTCAGTTACCTCTGATAATTGGAATGACTGAAGAATGAAATAAAATAAGATGTTTTTTTTTTTTTTTTTTTTTTATTTCTTTTTACATTTTCTACGGACTCTTAGTCCGTTCTTTGAAGATTCTACGATGAATTATTTTAAGATCTATTGTATTGTGTTTCTAAAAATTAACATCTTTCCGCGCGTGCTCAGCTCGTTGTTTTGAACTGAGGCTTGTGGTTCCTTAATAATAGTGTTACATTAAATTTTTCTATTGCCGATACATGGATTAAAATAACTTAGCATTTACTTAAATTTAGTTACACTTATTCATCAAAATTTATAATTCTAAATATTAAAGTTTAAGCTATTTCAGCCTCGGATGGTTTCGCTCCCAAAAGACTTTCCATGACAACCGCATCTCGATGTTTTATGGCCATTTTTAAGTTGTATTCGAAAATGGCTCTTGTCGACGCGGCCGTCGCCCGCTGGATAAACCTGTCGATCGCGTCATCACCGTCGTCTGCATAATAGGTGCAGCCAACGGTGTGTCTCGATATCGCCACTACCGCGTGCGGCACGCTGTCTTAAAGATGAGGACCGACTCGTACGTGGCTCCTTGCGCTTCGTGGATGGTAAGGACGCGTGACCCTGTGCCCTCTCCATATCCCTTGCTGGTCAAGAATGCCTTTTCTTCCTGGGTATGGACCAGGAATAGGGTGTTAGGGAGTGTTTTGGGTACTAAAATTCACAATTCTTCAATTGGACAACATACAAAGCACATGTTGAAATAAGATGTTTTAAACTATTTGTCTAGGGGTGCCCTTACGGAAATCTATCTATACAATATATACGAAAAGGAGAAACTAACTGACTGACATATCAACGCAGGGCAAACTATAACGGTTAGAAACTTGAAATTTTGTCCAGTGGTTCGTTTAATAACGTTTAGTAGCGGAGCATTAAGAAAGGATTTCAGAAAATTCACCCCCTAAGAGAGTAAAACGGGGGTGCAAAATGTGTATCAACAATGTGTTTTCTTGGTCAACTTCAAACTAAACGCGGGTGAAACCGGGGATAGCTAGTCAATCATAAGATTATATAAGAAATAAATATCAAGTAATCTGTTGAGTTTCCTTGTTTGGGACTTGACAGGGAAGGAGATCCAGCGGAATTGGTTACTAGATATTTGATTCTTCTGTAAGTAATTTTTTATTAAATCAATATATATAAAAATAAATGTTTGCCTGTATTACAGAATCGTAAACTATGCAACGGATTGTAATGCAGTTTTCAGCAACAGATAGAGTAATTCAAAAGGAAGGTTTATAACCAGAATTGAAAGCGGCCAAAGCCGCCGGGCGCAGCTAGTTATTTCATAAATAAATACTTAATGGCTTTCTTTATTTTTATTAATAGTTGTATTCTTTTAGACTATTAGTGTCACCAGATAATTAGTTAAATAATTAAGAAGTGTAATAGACGTGGTCAAATCTCGATTGCCTATTATTTGTTCATTATTGTTTCTGAACAAAACAGTTATATTATTTAACTAGCTGAGTCCGCGGTTTCACCCGCGTTACCGAAGGACGTTACATTTTCCCGGGATAAAAAGTAGCCTATATGTTATTCCCGGGCATAATCTCTCTATATGCCAAGTTTCATCTAAGTTTTTGCTTGTAGAGTAACAAACAACCATACACGCAAATATGCGCTTTTATAATATTAGTTAGATGTTCAACTAATTGCGACGGGCCTGTTGGCTTGTTGGTTAGAGACCCTGACTGCCGAGCCGTTGGTCGTGGGTTCGATTCCCAGGACAAACATTTGTGTACATGAACATGTATGTTTGTTCTATGACTTTTAACTTAATAACTTCTTTGCGATGCTCTGGTGTTGCAAATGTCCATAGACGGCGGTGACAGTTACCATCAGGTGGACCGTGTGCTTGTTCATCGAATCGCGGTAAAAGAAACGTGTGTGTGTGTACTTATGTACGCACGCAAGAAGTTATACCCGAAAAGCATTTTTTACTATTCAGTCGGGAAATTGTAGTGACCAAACTCTTTGCACCTGTCTGTAGCAACGAATAACAATTTTTGACGTTGTTAGGTTATTATTGACAATAACATCATTACTCACTCATTGACACTGACAGTTGCGACTTGTGCGATGTTCCGGAGAGACCGTTATCAGCTTACTTTAACCTGTTGCTTTTGTGTTTTGCGCTTCTTAAAATTTCACTCTCATCATTTTTCCATAACGCGCCTAAAGAAGTATAACTTAAAAAATATGTAACATTTACTCGTGATTAAAACTCTAGAAAATAAACTATCTACGCGCCAAGTTTAATCTAAATCAGTTTATTTATTTGGCAGAAACGTGGTAATATACATAGATGTAACAGTTTAGTCAAAGTCCTTCATGCTTTGCCATAATGGCGTGTAAATATACTTTGTTATTAAATGATATTTAAGGTAATTTGTCACCCAAAAAAAAAACCAACATTTTTATTTTTAATTAAGAATCGTAAATAAGAAAAATTATATAATATATTATATAAGCATAAAAAGCCTAGTGCATGGTGTAAATGTTATATAAATATTTTATTGATGCTTTTTTTACAATAATAATTTTTTTTCTTATTTACACTATTCTTAATTCAAATTTATATAATTTTATTTTGGTGGATTTTCTATAAAAGCGTGTTTTTGTATTTTTAAACCGTTATTTATTTTTTCTAGGAAAGAAAAGAAATCTACAAACTTTGAATGAGATCTGACCGTTTAAAGTGGATCAAAATCGAGCCCAAAGTACTCTGCCCCCTTATTCAGCTAATACAAACTTCGACGGCGAGCCGCTTCACGGAGGCCTCGGAGAGCTTACCTCTCACGTGATTAGTAGTATTAGCGTAGTTAGCGAAAGAGACAGAGCATAGAGGTTACAAACATACAAACACTCAGGTGTAGCTAATATAAAGCGTATACAAATTACAAATATCTTACTCAATAAAGCGTAGGTAGTCGTTAGTTTTTGTTATAGAGTAACAAACAACACACAACTTTATTCACCTTTATAATATTAGTACAGTCAAGTCAATTAGTATAGTCACACAGGTACAACCCTGTTTCGATTCGGAAACCAACTTAGTTGATTTATAAACGTGAGACAGAGAACTTGTATTATTTTTTAAACAGTAATAAAAAATAATGATACGTAAGTTTTTGTCTATTTCTATTTTGTTTGTGGAAATATTAAATGTCAAAGGTGAACACAATGTACTTGAAGGTGAGTTGTGTATTGAAATCTGTCTATACATCTTCATCTAACTAATATTATAAATGCGACTGTTTGTATGGATGTTAGTTACCCTTTCACGCAAAAACTACTTAACGGATTTGGATGAAACTTGGCACATATATAGAACATGCCCTGGATTAAAAAATAGGATACTTTTTGTGCCGGGAAAATGTTACATTCCTCGGGAAAGCGGGTTAAACCGCGGAAGACAGCTCTCCTACAAATATTGTTAATGCGTATGTTTGTATGTATGGATGTTTGTTACTCTCACGCAAAAACTACTGAACTAATGGACCGATTTGGATGATACTTGGCACATATACAACGTGTTAATAAATACCCCGATAAAATATAATTAATTATCAACGCCAACAACCCTAGTGAGCTGTCATGTCAGGGAACCAGATTATTTTACCTAATAATTGTCTACTTTAATAGTTTTTTATTTGGGGTATGTTGTACTTGCTGGTTTTTTTCAGTCGAAGGCTGACTTCCGAACCGGTGTTAGCTTGGTAACTTTAAACTTTAAATTTGACCTTCATAAATGCCCTCGGCGGGTCTAAACTGAATAAATGGATTAGAATTTAATATGGCTTCAAAACTACTGATTGGGTAGAAAAGGAGAAATAGTTACTTTTATTTTACGACCGCGGGTGAAACCATGGGGCGGATAGCTAGTATATTAATAAGTGAAGAGAACACCTCCTTTTAAGGTTATTTCAGGAATAAGGTTTGGCATTGTTAAAGTTTACACAGAAAAGGAGTGCAGAAAACTTCAATTACATTACTAGCTGTCCCCCGCGGTTTCACCCGCGAAAGGTTTACAAAAAAACCTTAATAACATTCAAATTTAAAAAATTACCGCCTTATAAAAATCAATTAATCGTTGTCCTAGTAACGACTAAACTAATTACTCCTTAGTGATTAAATATTTTGTATTTTAACGTTGATTACGCGTGACTTAGCTAATGAACTGGTAATGACATAAGAAATATTTTACTCTGTCAATACCACCAAATGTTGGTAGCATGAAATATTTTTTGACACGAATGACAGACTAGAAACGTAATAAATTAAATTAAAATTATTTAATTCACAATAAAATGGCAACATTCCGTCACTAAATTTGAAAATTTAAAAGTTAAAGCTGTCAATAAGTTTGTTATATGACTTATTTTTGAAAACGATAGTAGAACAACACAATGTATGCTATTCAAAAGTGATTGATGCATAATTAAAATGTTTCCCTGTAACACTAAAGTTTCACTTCTATCGTGTGTCTTTGCGACACACCTGTTGTCTTTAAAGGGAGCACGTGTAAAGTGGGAAGCGAAAATGGTACTTGTGCCAACATACATCGATGCCTTTCTGTGATGCCTTATTTCGAAGACCAGAAGGAACCACAGGTAAGTTGCTTTTGTTTTGAAGTTATACTTCTTTGGGCGCGTTATGAAAAAATTTTGAGAGTGAAATTTTAAGATGCGCGCGCATCACTGTAACACAAAAGTTACAGGTTGAAGTTAGCTGATAACGGTCTCTCCAAAACATCGCGTAAATTGCAACTGTCAGTGTCAATAAGTGAGTAATGATGTTATTGTCAATAAAAACCTAACAACGTCAAAAAATGTTATTCGTTGCTTCAGACCGGTGCAAAAAGTTTGGACACTACAATTTCACTGAATAGTAAAAAATGCTTTCGATCCAGTTTTTCTCAACAATAATTTCGAGTATAACTTCGTACGTGCCCACATAAGTACACACGCACTTCTTTTTTACTACAGCCAAGGAGACAAACTTTGGAAGATATGGTTAAACTTCTTAATCCGGCTTTATCTCAGCAATCTCTGCATTTTTCAGCAATACGATTGTATTGCGCTGTGAGACAGTTGTTGTACAATATTGTGGAGATCATATTTTAAACAAAAAATGTCATTATAAAAATGGCGGTTTCAACACATAATTTTCTAATCCGGCAATATCTCAGCAATCTCTGCATATTTCAGCAATGTGATTGTATTGTGCTGTGAGACAGTTGTTGTACAACATTGTGGAGATGATATTTCTTCAAATAAAGGATTATCAGGTCACGCCGTCCTGACGAAGGGAGTCTCATCATATAATATCATTACATTATTGCAGATATGTTCTTACCAAGGGTCGGAACCGGTCGTGTGCTGCCAAGATTGTGAGCTGGCAGAGAAACGGTAAGATTTTTGGTTTTTTCAAAAAATTCAAAAATTCAAAACCATTTATTCAGTTTAGGCCCTCAGAAGGCACTTATGAAGGTCAAATTTAAAGTTACTGAAGCTACTACCGGTTCGGAAGTCAGCCTTCAACTGAGAAGAACCGGCAAGAAACTCAGCAAGGTTACATTCTTTTTTATTTTATTAAATTCCTTTTTATCTATTCTGACTTTTTGGCTATTTTATAACATCAATTTTACATATTTTTATATTTAAGAATTACAAAATACTTAATAAAGCTAACATTCAAAAACAAAAAAAAAAACAAAAAAAAGAAATAACAAGACTACAAAATAGAAAATGACAATAATTACTTACAACTTAAACAAGAAAATTAGAGGTGCACTGTGCAGAGAGCAGCTATTTCCATACATTTTTATCTTCAATATAATGAACCACCTTGTAATACGCTTTTTCTTTCAAAACTTTCCTAATATAATTTTTAAATTTATGATCAGACATTTTGGTTACTGAAAGCGGTATCTTATTATAAAATCGAACACAATTACCAAGAAATGACTTGTTTACTTTAGTTAGTCTAAAATATGGAACAACTAACTTCTCCCTTTGTCTTGTATTAATATTATGGATATCCAATTTTGACTCAAACATTCCTATGTTTCTACGTATAAACATTATATTTTCATAAATATATAATGAAGGCAATGTCATTATATTTATTTCCCTAAATAAATCTCTTAATGATTCACGGGGACCCATACTGTAAATTGCACGAATTGCTCTTTTTTGTATAATAAATATTGATTCTATATCCGCTGCTGATCCCCAAAATAAAATACCATAGGACAAGAGGCTATGAAAATATGCAAAATAAACTAATTTGGCTGTCTCAACATTCGTCAATTGTTTAATTTTCCTAACAGCAAATGCAGCCGAACTTAACTTAGCAGCTAGATTATCAACCTGAGGTCCCCACTGCAATTTATTGTCTAATGTAATACCCAAAAATGCCGTTTTATTAACAAGATCAATATGGCTCCCATCTATTATTATTTGGCTATCTACTTGTGCTACATTCGGTAAAGAAAACCTTAAGCATTTAGTTTTCTTTGAATTTAGTAATAGATTATTTGTAGCAAACCACCCACAGACAATTGACATAGTATGATTAACTTTAGTTAGATCTTTGTCTTTTCTATCAACTTTAAAAATTAATGATGTATCATCAGCAAACAAGACAATATCTGTGAGATCATTTACAACATATGGCAAGTCATTTATATAGACTAAAAACAAAAATGGACCTAAAATTGAACCCTGGGGTACCCCCATTTCGACTAAAGAGCCCTTGGATGTTGTGCCAGTAATCCCTACCTAATAATTAAGGATATCACGTTTTCCTGGCATAAAAATCCAATGTGTGTGCAAAATGTCAGCTAAATCGGATGAAATGACTGCCTTTAATCCATTTGTTAACAAAATGCTAAAATAACTATATAACCTCTTTTTCAGTTACCGAGTTATAAATCCAAAGGGACTTTTTTTGTATAAAAATGGTCGGAAGGCTTGGAACAGTAAGTTTAATATTTTTACTATGGACAGGTTTAAGTTTGAGCAATGGCAGATGGATACCAACCAGGTAGCCAGGTACACCAAAGTACCCTACCACCGTGCTATGGTTTCTTGTCTATGTATTCCTTCATCGAAAGCCCAAATTTCTTTTTTTTTATACCACATGTGCCGACATATAAGCACACGATCCATCCGATGGTAAGTAATCAGCGCCGCCTTTGGACATTTGCAAACCCTGAGACGTGATGTTGTTAAGTCTCCTTTGCCTGTAATTTCACCAGCTCGCTTACCTTTCTCACCGAAACACAGTAGTGCTAGTGTACTACTGCTTCACGGCGGAAATGGATAGGGTAGTAGTACTTCTCCGGACTAAGAGCTCTACTCAAAAGGCTCAATGCAGGTTTTGAACCCACGACTCTCGTGACGGCATCCGACGTCACTACCAACTGAGCTATGAAATAATATATAATGTAACAGATTTGTGGACAAAACTATCGTATATTACTCCCCATCCTCGAGTACTGTATAGATCCAAAAAACGCCGGCACGACACCGCACCAGGTGAACGATCGGACAACGATCTGATGTTCAGCAGTGGACATCCCTATGCTGTGACGATGTAATTCTCAGAATATAGGCCAGTGACATGAGACTTAACAACGTCACGTCTCAGGGTCGACAACGCATTGGTGTTGCAAACGTACATAGGCAGCAGAGACCACTTTCCATTTACCTATTTGTCGCCTTGAAAAGTCTTGTGCAACTAATAAATTGACGTTTTATAATTTTGCAGAGTGCCTCAGCTTCTTGGAGACCCTGGACTACCCATGTAAGGATAACCCGTCTTTTGGTTTATCCAAGTTTTGGGAGGAGTCGCAAAAGTGTTTTGAGGTCGTCCCCTATCTCGGGTTAGTTGGAGGCGTTGATGCTGTGAAAAATCAATATCCCCATATGGTACGTATGGCAAACTTTCGAAAAGTAAAAGTACTTTCAGAAGAATAAACCTAGTAATAGTTCTGTGGAGTCTTTATACCAAAGATAGATAGTTAATTAGCAAGCCCTCTGTTTTATAAATTAAATAATACTAATTTTAAATAATCTTTTTATAACTAATTAATATTATTTTATTCTTATTGATTTTTTTAATTTTTTCTCTAATAATTTAATTAGAATATTGTAACTTTGATTTATTTTATATGGAATTTAATTAAATAAAGCTTTATTATTATTGTCTGTCAGCGTGAGAGACGCAAAACGACTTTATCAACTCTGCTGTGTTTCAGGCCCTACTTGGTTATGGAGACGACGTAGAGACAGCTGAGTGGCTGTGTGGAGGCACGGTGATCAGCGAGAGGTTCATTCTCACAGCTGCACATTGCAGTTCAAGCCCAGCTCTGTAAGTTCATCAAGCGTGACATCAACAATAGAAGTAACAGAGATCTTAATGAGTGATACTACCACCATACTGTATTTTGGGAATAAAATGGAGCCGGTGAAATTATTGGCACAGGGTCGACAACGCCTTGGCGATGCTGGTATTGCAAATGTTGATAGGTAATTTATTGACTTAGGCGTTTCCGCAAGGAAATACATTATAAAATGACACAAAAAACAAATATCTAGTAACTAATTCCGCTTCATCTCCCTCTCTTTCAAGTCTCAAACAAGGAAACTCAACAAGAAATCGACGATCGAGCTTTAACGGG
Organism: Habrosyne pyritoides; assembly: GCA_907165245.1. Classification (NCBI taxonomy): domain Eukaryota; kingdom Metazoa; phylum Arthropoda; class Insecta; order Lepidoptera; family Drepanidae; genus Habrosyne; species Habrosyne pyritoides. Next base: position 2,657,059 of record OU015614.1, read on the forward strand.
CAAGGTAACACGTCTGCGGTGCACGCTCGATTTCCTGTTGAGTTTCCTTGTTTGGGACTTGACAGAGAATGAGATCCAGCACTATGATCTAGTCTGCTGGATCTCATTTTCTGTCCATCATCCACTTACCATCAGGTGGTCCATCTGCCTATTTGCCGGCCTACTGATTAGTCCTAGAGTCTAGCTGGACCATTACATGAGATTTGGCCTGCCTTTCCAGCTCTCCTGCTTTCGGTGAGCGGTGTAAAGTGCACGCGGTCATCGGTATACTCTTTAGTAGCTTACAACACCGTACAGATGAATTGGTCTTCTATAATCAGAGTAATATTTTCAATTTACAGAGGTCCAGTAACATTTGTGGCGCTGGGTATTCTAAAACGTACGGATCCTATCGAAAACTGGAAGCTGTATCCAGTGAAGAGCATCATACGACATCCTGAATATAGACCACCTTCGAAATATAATGATATTGCTCTCCTGGAAACGTTTACTGAGTAAGTTGATACATAAGGTTCAACATCCCCACTGGTGGGTACGGCCCCTTCCTGAAAATAAACGGGGAATCATAGTCCATCTGACGGGCCAGACTAGACCAGACTCTGACTTCTGAGGCAAAGTACGAAGGTCCTACAAAGTCTTTTGGTGAAGTATAGCTATGAGGATGTATTTCTTTCTATCGGTCCATCCAGACCCGAATAACTTTTTGTTGAGTAACATTTTGCATGCAACACGATAAAATATTGTAACATACTACAACTTTTAGTTTTTTAAAAAATATTTTTGTTATCTAGTGTTGCCCTAAACGTTGCTCCACAAAATAACCTCATCATCATCAGCCTATCTCCGTCCACTGCTGGACATAGGCCTCTCCTATGGCACTCGATGAGCTCGATCTTAAGCTCTTCTTTTCCAACCGCTTGCGTATATCATCGCTCCATCTAGCTGGAGGGCGCCCTACACTACGTTTTCCGAGCCGTGGTCTTCACTCTAGAACACGTCTACCCCAACGGTTATCGGTTCTACGGCAGATGTGACCAGCCCACTGCCACGTCAGCTTGCTACTCCTTTGAACTATGTCGATAACTTTCTTTCAACTTCTCTGACTCGCTGAGCGACTTTGAATTAAAAAAAGAAAAAACAAAATAACCTCGATGCACCTTAATTCATTCATAATGGAAGGAAATTAAATATACTTATTCAAATGCCCTTTCATCAAAGACAGCTTAGAAGCTGTTCAATTTGAAGGTTATATCAAATCATGAGGGTAGTACAGAGTACACTACTGTGCTATAGTTTCGTCTACAAAGCTCCAGCTCATTATGGGATTAGATCCTAATCTTCGTCACGGAATTGGACGTTACAGTGCTGCTCATCATCATATCAGCCCAGGGATGTCTGCTGAGCATTGCCCTCCCCCTTGGCTTTCTTTCTCAAACGGTCTTAAACCGCCTGCATCCAGCAGCTTGTAGCGACTCTGACCAGGTAGTCGGTCCACTTGGTGGGAGGTCATCTTACACCGCGTTATCCTGTACGTGGTCGCCACTCGAGAACCTCCCTTACCCATAGGTTATCAGTTTTTAGAGAAATGTGGCCTCCCCATTGCCACTTCAGCTGACTGAGTCTACGAACTATGTCTAAAGCCTATGTTTTTCTACGAATGCCCTCGTTCCGGACCCTGTCATCAGAGAAGATGCGAGCATAGCCCCCTTCTATAGCTCGCTGAATGACCTTGAACTTATTAATACGGCCAGCAGAACAGTGGTGATACAACCGTTTAACTTTCCTAATTTCAGGATTGTCATGGACAGAGGAACGCTACCGGCATGTTTACCGCTAGAATTAGAGGAATATCCAATGAAAGATGACGTGGCAACTGCCACAGGATGGGGCGCGTTGGGACCAAGAGAACAACTGGCTGATAATCTCCAAACTGTAAGCCTTCTATCCAACCTCCATACAGACATGACTGACTGACAACAAAAAAAGGGACGGATGATGTTCCCCAACGGAAGATCAGCGTTGGCTATACGTACCTACGTTCCTGCGGGTAGCCAACCACATGCTGAGTTGGAGAACCGATTTGTGACAATTATTTACCTCGTTCCTTTTTCTAAACTCTTGCTCTGTAATTTTACTTTTTGCCACAAAGAAATTTGGTTCTTTCTCTCCTTCTAATTTTGTAATTGCTTTTGATTTCAGGCATCTCTTCACAAATTCAGCTTCGGTGAGTGTTCGAAAATATACCAACCGCATCGCCATCTCAAGTTTGGATTGAATATCACCACTCAGATTTGCTACGGAGACCGTGAAGTTATCAAGGACACTTGCCAGGTATGACAGATCATCGGGAGGCACTGTAGTGCCTCGCGCCAAGTACACGTTCAACATATGTGAATGTGTTGTAACTTGCCCGCCGTTTATTATTATTTATTTATCATCAGGCAGCTGTTGATTCAAATAATAAGTGCCTAAGAGTTGTTCTCTACTAGTTCTTCTCTTAGAGACTTTTGTCGAGTATTGAATTAAATTAGTTAGGTCCAGCGCAATATGATTCTTGGTTCATTGGGTGTAAATATCTATACATTATAAGTCTCTATTTAGAAAAATTCTAGTATATGTATGTAGTGTATGAATGTGTGACTGTCCAGGTGTATTTTTTATGCCACTTGGGCCGATAAACAAGCAGACGGTCCACCTGATGGTAAGTGGGCACCACCGCCTATAGACATTTGCCACACTAGTGGGATCGCCAATGCGTTGTCGACCCTGAGCCGTGAAGCTAAGTCTCATGTGCTTGTAATGACACCGGCCTTACCTTTCTAACCTAAACACAGTAATACAAGTGCACTACTGCTTCACGGCAGAAATTGGAATGCTCTACTACTTAAGCAACTTCAACTTCGATAACTATTGACTCAAGTGTGACCTTGCGGAAATACATTGTAAGATTATACGAAAACAAATATCTAATTTCGCTGGATCTCCTTCTCTGTCAAGTCCCAAACAAGGAAACTCAACAGGAAATCGCCACATGTTTCGCTTATAAACGAAGCATCCTCAGGACGCATTAGAGCCGCTGTCACTGAGTCGACGCACTAGCACCACAGACCTCGCCGACAGCCGGACAGAAAGATTTCAGTCCAGCGGAATTAGTTACTAGATATTTGTTTTGTATAATATTTCAGCTTAAATATTACTTCCAGGGCGATAGTGGAGGACCTCTTACGATCCTCGGGCAGGGCTCCATCTGCATGTACACTGTGGTGGGAGTCACTTCGTACGGGAGGCAGTGTGGGCAAGTAGGGACAGCCGGGGTATACACCAGGGTCCAGCATTACGTACCGTGGATTGAAAGCGTCGTCTGGCCGGATAGTTGAGATTTGAAATAAACTCTTTGTTTTAATATAGCTGTTTTATTATATAGCTGCCCGTCGCGGCTTCACCCGTGTTTTAGAGATTTCACATTTTCGCATGATAAAAATTGCTACTTATATTAAAAATGCGAAAGTTTGTAAGTATGTATGAATGTTTGTTACTCTTTCACGCAAAAACTACTGAACGGATTTTAATGAAAATTGGCACATAGATAGTATATAATCTGTATTAACTATTAGAATACTTTTTTCCTGGAAAAATGTAACATCTCACGGGAATCCAAGTGAAACCGCGGGGGATAGTAAGAGTCCTATATATTTTTTCATAAAATTCTTTAGATATTTATAGAAATAAAAACTTTTATGAGGTTGAGTAAGCCTACATAAATATTAGACATATTATCTACAACTTATATATCTATCTTCTTCTATCAATCGATCTATAGGCACATATACATAAAGCACTAGTACCACCGGTTCGGAAATCTGAGAAGAACCGGCAAGACTGTGCAAGGTTACATTTTTCATTCAATATTTTTTATTTAAAAATTATCTGATCTGACTTTTTTATTATTTATCACTGTGCCAAGTTCGATCCATCCATCCAATTTTTAGAGGGAGATGGAAATTAAATATAGTTACGGAAAAGTTAAGGGACTATTGATTTATCTTAGGATATACATAAAATTTTAAAAATACGAGTTGCACTCCGGGATGCCAGCAAAAGTCTCACCTGAACCATAACGTTGTGCATTTTACCTTTGGTCCTGACGCGAGTTTTAACATTTTATACCCGTCCCAAGAAAAGTGCTCAACCCCGCTAAGGGATTTTCACTTCAAAAATGAAATGTGAAATATATTTAATTCAAATAAGCCATTTACAGGCACTTGCAGAATCGACGAAGTTTATTTTATATGAATATGAAGACTCCAAGGTCTCTAGGTACACCTCCACATACAAACATTCACGAAATTCGGTCACTTTTTTATAATAAAAGCTTAAATTACAAGACTAGGACCCAGAAGTGCCAAAAAAGTGGTATGAGTTAAAGCAACTAACAGCGCCATCTATCGCATCCTATATGAAAAAGTAAACCAACTAATTGGAGAAAAACATCATCGTGGCTAACAACGCCATCTATTAACAATTATTGTAACTAATAAGACAAAACTGAACCCATTAGTTCTAATTAACATCAAAATTTATCAAACATTGGTTTTTACATTCTTTTTATTAGCTTCATCTGTATGTATGTTTGTATGTTTGTAACCGACTCCTTTGGGCGCGATTTTGACCCACTATAAAGCAGATTTCATTGCAGTGCTTTTTAAGATATTATTAAAATGATAATCCTTCTACTCATATCTGTCAATAATAGCAGTATTTAGTTTATTAGTTAATAGTAAAGCTCTTAGTGCAGAGTTCGTCAGGGGCTGCACTACCTTTCCCATTTTCCCGTTCTCTTCTCAGCAAAAGTAAAGCGATATCGACAAGTCTCTAAATATTATTCTAGAACAAGAAATCACCTAACTCCTAACCGTTAAAGAGTTGTACCTTCCTTCATCAGCTCACCCAATAGCTTTAGAAAATGTATGAAACATTGTTAATACCTAAAACATTTGAGGGTTGCCTCCGAAATCCCTGGTACTCCATCACCAGATACTAACTAAGTTTCATTTTCGTTCACAAACATTACATCCGTACATCCTTACAAACATTCGCATTTATTATACATACTAGCTATCCCCCGCGGTTTCACCCGCGTTCCCGAGGGATGTAACATTTTCCCGGCACAAAAAATACTGTGTTACTTCTAATACCTCCAAGAATATGTGTACAAAGTTTCATGATGATCAATTAAGTAGTTTTTGCGTGAAGCAGAGCACTTGTATTATTGCGTTTCAGTTAGAAAGGTAAGGCCGGTGACATTACAGGCACATGAGACTTAACTTCACGTCTCACGGTCGACAACGCGGCGATGAGCCTGGTGTTGCAAATGTCTAGCGGTTACCACTTACCTTCAAGACTTTCTGCTTGATGGTCAGCATAAGTGACGTAAGTAAAGTTTGAGGAAGGAAGCTGCTTATATAGTTGTTTTCAAAGTTAAGTCTTGGTAGGTACCTTATTTGACGTCATAGACTACCATGTGAATTGGCGACTTTCCTTAGTATTGTAAGTCAAGCGAATCAATATAATAATTTGCGTCATTTGACAACAATAAATATACTAGCTGTCCCACATGGTCACCCGCGTTAAGGCCATTCAATTAAACAGATTTATAACTAATTGACTGAAGCGTGACCTTTCGGAAATCAATTGTAAGATTTTACAAAAACAAATATCTAGTAATTAATTTCTTCTTGATTCTGTCCGGTGTCGGTGTGGTGCTAGTGCGTCAGTGACAGCGTGTCTAATACATCCTGAAGATACTTCGTGTAGAAGTGAAACACGTGGCGATTTGTTGAGTTTCCTTGTTTGAGACTTGACAGAGAATGAGATCCAGCGGAATTAGTTACTGGCAGCGGCTGCCTTACCCATTGCGAGGCTCCGGGCGGCAGGTCATTGCGAGGCCCTTTGTCCTTCGTTGAAAGTATGTGATGTGAAAGTAGGTCTGTTTGGTTTAGGTATTTGTCATGTTTGACAAGAAATGCTAAAGTTATACAAACAAATTAAATTTGAAATCAATATTTTTTCTAATATGCATGGGTTGCGCGAGGCCCCTGCAATAGCGAGGCCCCGGGCGATTGCCCCGTTCGCCACCCCCTAAGGCTCGCTTCTGATTACTGGATATTTGTTTTTGTATAATATTAACAGCTCTTCTCAGCCCTCTTCTCAGCAAAAGTAAAGCGATATCGACAAGTATCTAAATATTATTCTAGAACAAGAAATTACCTAACTCCTTACCGTTAAAGAGTTGTACCTCCTGTGGCGACATCTATGAACACGCCTACAAATCCTTCACCGCCCGGACTACAGTGATGTGGCGACATTTATGAACGAGTAGAAACACATTTAAGTGACTGTTTAACAGCTTATTCCTAAATGAATATATTTCTTTTATACCATTTGGGCAAACGAGCAGACGGTCCACCTGATGGTATGTGGTCACCGCCGCCTATGGACATTTGCAACACCAACTGGCTGTATATGTGCGAAGTATTATCCAAATCCGTTTAGGAGTTTTTGCGTGAGACTAACAAACATACATAAATACAAACATTCGCATTTATAATATTAGAAGTATATATCGTGGATTCATAATTGTTTTTGATTAAGTTCGAAACAATGTCTTCACATGTCTTTTGAAAATGATATCGATAACCTTATATCTGACCTGAAACTGGAAAGTGCCCCGGGTTATGATGGCTGTACCTCTTCGCTGATCAAACAACTGAAACCTATTATAACTGGGCCACTAACCCACATTTTTAATCTGAATCTTTCGTCAGGTGTATTTCCTGACTGTTGGAAGGTTGCAATGGTCGTACCGATCTATAAAAATGGCGATAAAAGCATGCCATGTAACTATCGTCCCATTTCTCTGCTTTGTATCTTTTCTAAGCTGCTAGAAAAAAATTGTGAATAAGAGGCTTATCCAGTGTCTGGAAAAAAATTACCTTCTTCCGAACCGGCAATACGGTTTCAGACGAGGCCGATCTGCGGAAGACGCTTTGTTGCTTTTAACTGACTTTGTCTCTTCGGCAGTGGACGCGAATCAAAACTGTATTGGAGTATTTCTAGATCTAGCCCGTGCGTTTGACACCGTGTCTCTTCCTATACTTCTGGAAAAACTTAACTTCTTTGGTATTAGAGGAATAGTTCATAACTGGTTTAGTAGTTACCTTTCAAATAGGCAGCAGAGAGTAAGAGTGGGAGAGAATAAGAGTGGTCAGCTCCCAGTCAACTTTGGGGTACCGCAGGGAAGTATCTTGGGCCCTACGCTGTTCATTATGTATATGAGTGACTTGCTCGACCTTGAACTGGGTGGTGCAGAGTTTATTTGTTATGCAGATGACACGGTTGTCTTATTCCGGGGCTCATCCTGGGACAAAGTTTGAATCAGCGAACCGCGGCATCTCAAAGGTTGGCGCATGGCTTCACAAAAACCTATTGACGCTAAATCTATCAAAAACGCAATATATTTCTTTTCACAAAACAAAAGTATCACAGCCACCAGCAGCCAATTCTCTAAGGCTTCACTCATGCGGTTCAGTGCCCCAGACATCCTCACTATGCGACTGCGAAGTGATCACTCGCACATCCAGCATTAAGTATCTTGGTGTGATCGTCGACGAAAATCTATCCCTTAAAAACACATTACCCACCTTGCCAAGCGCATCCGTAAGTCAATCCACATCATGAAAAGTCTTCAACACTCAGCCGATAAACACACCCTAAAATTGGTATAAAAAGCCATATGTCAATCTGCTTTAATATATTGCATCACTGTTTGGGGCGGCGCCGCCAAGACTAATATGATATGTTTGGAGAGAGCACAACGAGCCGTACTTAAGGTGATGCTAAAAAAACCCTATAGATACAGTATCGACGAACTGTACGCTGAGTGCAAAGTCCTACGCGTACGACAGCTGTTCATTCTGAGATCTGCCTTAAAGATGCACAAGACAGTCCTAGCATCGCCTGACTTCGACTGCCTTACGAAACGCAGAGTCTACAAAATACCGGTTCCCATGGCTCGTACTGCCTTTGCCAAGCGACTTCCCAAATTTCTACATCCATTCGTGTATAACATCACATGCTGTAAAGTTCAAAACGTTTTTAAACTCACAATACAAAAGGCTAAACAGGAAATTGAACACTGGCTAATGAAACTGGATTATCTCCAAACTGAAAATATCTTGCTGACAGGGAATTGAAATCTTCAGTTATACTCCTTCACCCACATAACATACACACACACACACCCAAAACCTACCTTTCAGCACAAAATACGGCCAATTATAAATTTTATTTAAGTTTGTAGTTAAATAATAAAATAAATTTTTTATTTTTGAAATTTGATCGAACTGAGTGACCGTAAATAAATATATTGGTAACCGGTTGTTGGTCTCCTGCGACACAAGCTGTGCTAAGTGCAGGGACCGCAGTAATTTGTATTCGTGTTTAAAACTTTTTATGTGAATAAATGATTATTATTATTATGTCTAAATGTGTTTGTTTTATTTCATCTTTGGTATTTAAGTAAAGTTTGAATTTTTTTTTTCAGACGGGATTGCGATTGGCCTCAATCTCACCTGATGGTAAGTGAAGATGAGGCCGAGGATGGAGCTCGCTTTCCCGTTAGTAGCCTATTAACTCTTTTCTTAAAGCCCCTTAGAGCCCCTTTCTATGTTCTGTCTCCCTCACTCACTGTACAGTCACGTGAGAGGTCGCTCTCCGATGTCTCGTATGATGGAGTTTTGAATAAGTCAGCATATGAGTAACATTTGACTCTAAGAACAACTTAATAAATAAAATTTATGATAGATATAAAATAAAAAATAATAATTTTGGTTTGTTAATTTGGGGTTCCGCACTCTATTTCTAATTTCGCTATCCGTCTGTCATAGTATTATTTGAACTGTAATAGAGAAATAAATAAATAAAATATATTAATAATCCAAGGGAGAGCCTATGTTCAGCAGTGGACATCCCTGACCTGAATGATAATAATAAGTATCCTGGGACATTCTTTTACACACGGCCATCTGATCCCAAACTAAGCGAACCTTGTACTATGGAAACCAGATAACTGATATACTACATATACTACTCTTTATTTTTCTAAATACATACTTATATAGATATATACACCCAGACACAGAAAAAAAAGATATATTCATGCACATAAATGTTTGTCCTGGGTGGGAAACGAACCCGCGACCTTCGACTTGGCAGTCAGGGTCGCTAAACACCAAGCCAATTGGCCTGTCGTGATGATGATAATGATGATAAAAGGGGGTCCAGAAACCAGAAATGTTTTCTTCGGCGTTTTACCAAATATTGTACGGTGTTAGGGAATCCTTTGTGTGCCAGTCCGACTCGCTCTTAGCTGAATTAGTGTTTTTTTATTATTGCTGTGTTAGAGGCACCTTCTAGTTTTACGACTCAAAATATAGCCTTGTGAGGATTAAAAAGGATCAACGTTTCGTTACATTTTAGACGAAGAGCTCTTACGAGAGACTAAGAGTTACCCATTTCCACCGTGAAGCAGAGCACTTGTATTACTGTGTTTCGGTTAGAAAGGTAAGGCCGGTGAAGTTACAGGCGCATGCAGGAATTTCCCGTCACAGGTTCGACAACGTCGATGCCCCTGGTGTTGCAAATGTTTAGCGGTGACCACTTACCATCAGGTGGACCGTCGTTAAAACAAATACGGAACCCTAAAAAAGGACTTGCCACGACTCCTCCAACTAGCGTGAGATTCCATATCGATATTTTTGCCTATTTTTAAGGAAAACTATATTAAAACCGGTCCATCGGTGAATCATGGCCGCTAATGTATGTAAAGGTATGATACGAGCGTCAGTCAGTGTTCGTCGACTCTTGGCGATGGTCAGTTGTTTTTATAAAAAATAACATGTTAAACAGTGTTTTGAAGTTTAAACTCAATAGATAAGTGCATAGAGTTTATTTTTGTTTAATACCAACGAGAATGTATCGATTTTTTGTGTTTTTTCTTTGCATATTTTATGCAAATGCTGCGTATGAAGGTAATTTTATATATATTATATTTCATATACATATAATACTTGCTGTCCACCGCGGTTTTACCCGCGTTACTTAGATGCATTATAGTTTACCGGAAAAATAATGAACTATGTGTTATTCAGTGGCGTAGCTACCGGAGGGCTAGACGGGGCAGTGTTCCGGGGCTCCCAAGCTCAGGGGGCCCCTCGGACTCTGACTTACAAACAGTGGTGTAGCTACTGTAGGGCTAGACGGGGCAGTGCCCCAGGCCCCCAAGCTCAGGGGCCCTTCTGACTCTGACTTACAAACAGTGGCAGTGCTCCCGAGCTTGGGGCTGGGGGACAAAATATTTTAAATAGTTTAGTTGGGGCCCGACTTAATTTTTTGCCCCAGGGCCTACGGTTACCTACCGGTGTTATTCCAGACTTTAATTCATCTGTATGCTAAGTTTCATCCAAATCCGTTCAGCAGTTCTGGCGTAATTGACTAACAAACAACCATCAAAACATTCGCATTTATAATAACAAATTATAAGTATATATAGTATAGCTGTCCCCCGCGGTTTCACCCACGTTTCTGAGGGATATAACATTATTTTGTTCTTTCTATCATCTATAGTTACAGCGCACGCGATGTAAGGATTTTATCGGTAATTTATTTACACCTTGGGTTGCTTTATTAGAGTTTTAGTAAGGATCCCTAATTTTTTTGAAAATAGAATATATCCTATGTCACCCGCGGATAGTGCAGCTTCACAACGGTGAAAGAATTTTTCAAATCGGTCCAGTAGTTTCGGAGCCTATTCAATGCAATGAAACAAAACAAATAATGAAATCTTTCTTCTTTCTATACTATATAAAGAGACAGGCCAGTTGGCTTGGTGGTTAACGCTCTGACTGCCAAACCAATGGTAGCGGGTTCGATACCCACCCAGGACAAACATTTGTGTGCATGAACATGTCTGTTTGTTGTGTCTGGGTGTAAATATCTATATAAGTATGTATTTAGAAAAAAAAGTAGTATATGTAGTATATCAGTTATCTGGTTTCCATAGAACAAGCTCTGCTTAGTTTGGGATCAGATGGCCGTGTGTAAAGAATGTCCCGGGATATTTATTATTATTATTATTATTTATTTATAGTATATAAGTAAGAAGTTAGATTTGTATATATATAATCACGGTATATCAGTTATCTGGTTCCCATACACGTTCTGCTTAGTTTGGGATCAGCTCCCTTATTCAGCTAATACAAACGTCGTCGGCGAGCCGCTTCACGGAGGCCTCGGAGAGCTTACCTCTCACGTGATTAGTAGTATTAGCGTTGTAAGCGACAGAGACAGAGCACGGAGGCCGCGACGAAACATCCTCGAGTTAGTATCATTTTCCTTAGCGAATCGAACCCCAGATGGCCGTGTGTAAAGAATGTCCCGGGATATTTATTTGTTGCTTCAAAATCGAGAATCGAATTCTTTTTTTTATTTAAGTTTGAACTTTATTGTGATTTTATAAGTGTATAACCTCTTTAATAATTGAATTGAACTTTTTTGTATTTTTTTTTATTACGTCAGCTGCGAGCGTATACACATACGTCAGTGTGTGTTTGATATTGGCTATATGAGCGTAAACAAATTATTTTAAAGTAGAAGCTCTTAGTGTAGAGTTCGTCCGGGGCAGTACTACCACCTTACTCATTTCCACCGTGAAGCAGAGCACTTGTATTACTGCGCAGAGTTAGTTACTAGATATTTGTTTTTGTATAATCATACGATGAATTTCCGCAAGGTCACGGTTGAGTCAATTATTTATCTAAGCTGAAGTCGCTTAAGTAGTAGAGCTCTTAGTGTAGAGTTCGTCTCGGGAAGTACTACCACCTTACCCATTTCCGCCATGAAGCAGAGCACTTGTATTACTGTGTTTCGGTTAGAAAGGTAAGGCCGGTGACATTACAGGCATATGAGACTTAACAAATTCACGTCTCAGGGTCGACGTCGCAGCGATGCCCCTACTGTTGCTAAAGTCCATAGGCGGCGGTGACCACTTACCATCAGTTGGATCATATGAAAGAAAGAAAGAAACAAATTTATTTGTGACAAAGGAAAAAATAACACATGAAAAAAGTTAACAAAAAGTAACGAGGTACATAATTGCCACAAATCGGACCTCCAACTCAGCATGTGGTTGGCTGTACGTGCCAATGTAGGTACGTATAGCCAACGCTGATCTTCCGTTGGGGCCGGCAAGTGGAAACACGGCAGGATCACTACAATACACACTATTGCATATGCTTCTTTCTCGGCCCAAGTGGTATAAAATAAATGTTATTAATTTAATGTATTTGACACTAAATATGTATATATGTATGCTTTATATTCTCCTAAATATAAAATTTTAATTACGCCAAATCTCGCTCTTCTCCGAGCGCGCAATAAGCTTAAAAAGGTAACAAAGTTTTCTCTCCACATATTAATCTAATAGTAAAACCGAAAGGAGGTTAAATGGGGCCTTATAACGAGTCCATTCACAATATTTAAGAACCGTAGTAACGCTGTATAACATACCCCAAAAAAATAAAAAAACAGATTTTTATGAATGAAAAATAGAAAAACTATTAAAGTAGACAATTATTAGGTAAAATAGGTACGCAGGCCTTTCTGTTAAATAATCTGGTTCCCTGACATGACAGCTTACTAGGGTTGTTGGCTTTGATAATTAATTATATCAAGGGACGGGCCTTTTGGCTCGTTAGAGACCCTGACTGCCAAGTCGCAGATCGTGGGTTCGATTCCCACCAACAAACATTTGCGTGCATGAACATGTCTGTTTGTTTTGTGTTTCGGTGCAAATATTCTATCTATGAGTAAGAAATTAAAAAACTGATCAAGTGCGAGTCGGGCTCTTGCACGAAGGGTTTCATAATTTATAAAAACGGCAAAAAAATCTTGTTTTTTTTTTATACCACTTTGGCCGACAAACAAGCAGACGGTCCACCTGATGGTGAGTGGTCACCGCCGCCTATAGACATTTGCAACACTAGGGGCATCGCCGCGTTGTCGACCCTGAGACGCGAAGTTGTTTAGTCTCATGCGCCTGTAGTTTGTTGTATGGGAGCCCCATTTAATATTTATTTTATTGTGTTTTTTGTATTTGTTGTTATAGCGGCAACAGAAATACATCATGTATGAAAAATTTTACTGTCTTACTATCACTGTTCATGAGATACAGAGTGAGAGACGGACAGCGGAGTCTTAGTTATAGAGTCCCGTTTTACCCTTTGGGTACGGAACACTAAAAAGTAGTATATGTAGTATATCAGTTACCTGGTAGCCATACTACAAGCAGTAGTAACAACTAGTAGTACAACTCTGCTTAATTTGGGATCAGGTAACCATGTGTGAAGAATGTCCTGGGATATTTCTTATACAAGTAGATAAAATTGTGTGTCTATTTGTAATGGCAAATAACATCTTTACATAGAATAAAACAAAATCGCTTCCAGTCGTCTGTGCGCGTAGATCTGTGAAACTACGCAACGGATTTAATGCGCTTTACATTAGACAGAATGGTGAAAATGACCAACCATCTAATAGCGCACGATCCGAACACACGACATTGAATCGCAAGACGCGAATTGCCTATTGAATCCTAGCCTATTTCTCCAGCTCAGAAACAAATTTAATCTATTATATATATGTCTATAAAAAAGGAGAAGCTGACTGGCTGACTGACATATCAACGCAGGGCGTAAACTATAAGGGTTAGAAGCTTGACAATTTGCACAGGGGTTCTTTTTATAACGTAGTACACTAATAAAGGATTTTTGAAATTTCATCCCCTAAGGGGGTAAAACGGGGGTGCAAAGTTTATATGAAACGTGTTTTGTTGGTCTGGGCAACTTTAAACTAAATGTGAGTGAAACCGCGGGGGACAGCTAGTATTCAATAAATGCGCCGCCATCTTGGAAATCGCTGCGACGATCTCGTTCAATCAGGGATTTACTACGAGCCTGCGAGGGGTATGCAGCTAGTCATGGGCTTGTGTGCAATGTACAAAAAAGTGAATATCTGATTTTTAGGGCCCCCGAAAGGAAGAGTGAATATAGTCCATCTCTTTGTTTAAGTGGAGTACCAATTAAGAGAGTTGAAGCATTTAAATACCTGGGCCATTATGTTACCGAGGACCTTAAGGATCAGATGGACATTGAATTTGTTGGCTCACAGGTTTACTCGATGTAGTAAGGAAGCTAAGATTACACTGTTTAAAGCATACTGTCAAACCTTCTACACGAGTGGCCTGTGGACCAATTATACGCTGAAGGCGCTTAGTGCCCTGAGAGTTCAATATAATAATGGCTTCAGGATTCTGTTGGGACTACCAAGATATTGTAGTGCCTCCAATATGTTCGCTCAGGCTGGAACTGATGACTTCTACGCGATCATCCGTAAAAAGAGCGCTTCTATAATAACAATGATGCGGTCTAGTTCCAACAGTGTCCTGAAAACTTTATCGAGTAAATTTGACACACCTTTGTTAAAGCGTGCTATATACCTGATTGTGTGTGGAAATTGTAAATAGGTAATAAGTAATTTTACTCACCTTATTTTATTTGTTACTAATATAGATTTTAAGAATATATTGTAATACTAACAAGTGGGCCTTAGTAGTCAGAATAAAGAACTATTATTATTATTATAATATGGAAACCAGATAATCTGAAGTAGCATATTTTTCTAAATACCTACAGACACGTTCATCCACACAAATGTTTGTCATGGGTGGGAATCGAATCCTCTACCTGTGACATGGCAGTCAGGGACTTACCAACACGCCATTTGGACTGTGAAATTCTAAAACAAATCTATAATAGAATCAAAAACAAAAAAAAACGCCAAAATGGCGTCACCGTGGCGATTAAATGGTGGTGTGATTTTTGTCTGTTTTTTTCTTTACGATCTGTCACTGATTTTTTTTATTTATTTCTTACCTGTTTTCTACAAGCAAAGGTATTTTCTATTCAACCGCAAACTAAATTATATTTTTTTTAAGAAAAAAACATATAGGTATATATTATATTGATAAAAAATATGGTTATTCTAATGTTGACCTAAGTACTTTATATTTATACACTTACTAGCTGTCCCCGCGGTTTTACCCGCGTTTATCGATATCATATACAGCTAAAAACCATCATGGAAAAATTCCGCGTCGAATGGTAGCAGTCCCATCCCGATATGTTCAGTAGATTTGAGGTGATGGTGCGTCAAAGGAACCCTATTTTACTTATATACATACTGTTACAAAACTACCTGTAAAACCGAAAGGAGGTTAAATGGGGCCTTATAACGAGTCCATTCACAATATTTAAGAACCGTAGTAACACTGTATAACATACCCCAAAAAAATTATAAAACTTTTTATGAATGTAAAATAGAAAAACTATTAAAGTAGACAATTATTAGGTAAAATAGGTACGTAGGCCTTTCTGTTAAATAATCTGGTTCCCTGACATGACAGCTTACTAGGGTTGTTGGCTTCGATAATTAATTATATTTTTACGGGGTATTTTGTAACACGTTGTATAGATATTATAAAATGGTAAAATTTTTGAGTTTTTGTCTCATCCGATTGCAAAAATTCTTTTACTGATAGAAAACTACACTGTTCCCGACTGACATTGGCTTTCTTATCATCCCGGGGAACATTACATACCTAAGAAACGCGGGTAAAACCGCATGTCGGTAGCTAGTATCTAATATTGAAGAGGGGCCGCAAATTTTGTGAGCTTGTATTTATATGAACGTCTATTTAAAAAATAATCATCATTTTATTTCACCGCCTACTTATTCTCTTCTGTTTGTCCACTTTTGACATAACTTCTTTCTTCCAGGCGATGGCTGTATACAAAACGGCCGAAATGGCCAGTGCATCAATATAAATCAGTGTCGGTCAGCGAGAGAAGAAATAAGAAAAGGCAACTCTCCCCAGGTAAGGGTGCTAGTAGAGAGTAGTATGAGAGGTGCGAGTATTAAGAGAGAGAGGGAGTTATTGGACCGAAGTTCCTTATCGCGCGTTGTGAAAGGGGGCTAGACGAAAAAAATCATACGAAAAGTTGTAACGACATTTTTTTTCGAAATTTAAATGATATGGTTTATTATTGGGTGTTAACGCGACTACTATACCTGCCTACCTATGACGTAGGCGCTTACCTGAGCTACGACCCGACCACCGCTGCTTGGACGACGAAGGGGAACGGGTCGCGGTCGCAGGGGGCAGTCACCGATCACATACTCACTTCAATTACATCGCTATACGGGAGACTACATACGCATTCACATATCATTAGCCATATTAGTCACAAATTGTAAATTTTACGCATTACATACTGCTATCGAAGAAACATCTTTCATTGAATAATCATCATCATAACCATTTGGTCCTTCGAGCCGGATGCAAAGGAATCGACGTAACCAGCATAAATCGGACGCTCGAGACCAGCATCAAAGGACTTCGGAACCAGCATAAATCGGTCAGGTCAATCAATTTTCCTACACATCTCTCTTTATCCTGTGCTTAATTTGTGCTAATATTGTGCTACGTCGACGTTACAAACTCCGGGCGCAAGTGTGACATTGTAACCACGCAGAGGTCACACTCACCTACGACTTAGTGCCACGTTATTTTAATATTGAAATCGTAAGTAGTTCTTGCCTTTAACTCTCACAATCTCCAATATGACTAAAAAGAAGCATTCCTTAACACCTTTTGAGGACAGTGATGAAGATATAGTTAGAGACTTAAATAAAAAAAGGGGTGTTATACGGGGTAAACTTACTTTATTCATTAAACATGTAGATTCATTACATAAGATTGAAATCACGGAAGTTATTAAAATGGAATTAAAAACACGTTTGCAAAGGGTTGAAGATTTACTTTCTCAGTTTTCGGATATACAAGATGAAATTGACATTAAAGTTCCCAGTAGTCAGATTGAAAAAGAATTAATCGAGAGAGAAGCTTTTGAAAACCAGTATTATGCCTATGTTGCTAAATCTAAATGCATCGTTAGTGATAGTACAGTTGATAAACAACCTTCATCTAAAAGTTCGTGTAAAATTAAATTGCCAACAATATCGTTACCTTCCTTTGACGGCACTTATGATCGTTGGCTGGAATTTCGCGATACCTATTTATCCTTAATTCACAGTTCTAAGGAAATAGATAATGTACAAAAATTCCATTATCTTAGGTCTGCTCTCACTGGCAATGCGTTAATGGTCATCAAATCATTAGAATTCTCATCTGAGAATTATATCATAGCTTGGGAATTATTAGAAAACAGATTTAACAATAATCGTTTGCTTGTGCACAACCACGTCAAGGCTTTGTTTTCTATCGCATCAATAAATACAGAATCATCGGTTCAAATTCGAAAATTAATAGACAGTATTCTTAAAAATATACGCGCTCTTAAAACTCTCGGTGAACCGACTGAGTCATGGGACACTTTGATTATTTATTTAATGACTTCTAAGTTAGATTCGACCACGGAACGAGAATGGGAGAACTATAAAGGCACCATTCTTAAGAATGAAGGCCAGTCTAATCCACGTCTGTCATTAGATGATTTAATGAAATTTCTAAAAGATCGGGCTGATGTGTTAGAAACTATTAGTTTATCGCATAATAAAAATAAACTTAATACTAACACTCAGAAGTCGATGAATCAACACAACAAATCATATAGTCACATATCGACGCAAAATAAACCGTCCAATTTAAAACGTTCCCGTAATTGTAATATGTGCAATGCTAATCATCCGCTTTATTCGTGTAATTCATTCTTAAATCTATCTATTGATGACAAAATAAAATTAATTAATGAGAAAGGGCTTTGTCGTAATTGCTTACGCGCCGGGCACGCAGTTAGCGAGTGTTGGTTCGGTCCGTGTAAGTTATGTAACAAAAAACACAACAGTTTGATTCACAGCGATCGGAGCGGTGACACCGGCGCATCAACATCGTCAGCTGATGCGCAATTAATACAGCAGGACACAGTTCATGCTCACCGCGCAAACACGACCGCATTGCATTCGGCATCTCACACGCATAATTCGGAAATTAAAAGTACATCTCATTCATTATTAGAGACCGTACTTCTTTCCACGGCTTTAGTAGAAATCGCAGATAAAGACAATAAATACCACACTACACGCGCTTTATTAGATAATGGTAGCCAGCACTGCTTTATCGCTAAATCACTTTGTAATAAATTAAATATTCCATTACTACAGTCCACTGTACAAGTCACGGGAGTAGGTAACTCGGTGACTCATTCTACACGATCATGCGAAATAAGTATTAAATCAAAAACATCAAACTATCACACACGCTTTAAATGCTTAGTTTTGCCTCAAATTACAGCTTCACTACCATCGTTAGATTCACGATCACACGTAAGAATTCCCGAGAACATACAGCTAGCGGATCCAGACTTCTATTCGCCATCACAAGTCGAATTATTAATCGGTGCTGATAAGTTCTGGGAACTACTTAACGACGGGTTAATTCGCTTAACTAGTGGTCCTTACTTACAGAATACTAAGTTGGGATGGGTTTTATCTGGTTCGTTGTTGCATCATAAAAACTCGCGCATCAATAGGGTTCAATGTAATTATTCGCAATCATTAGACACCCAACTTAGACAATTCTGGGAGTTAGAAGAAATCACTTTGCAAAATAATCTCACTAAAAAAGAGTCATTATGCGAAGACATATTTAAACAAACTACGTATCGCGACAGCACGGGTCGGTTCGTTGTAAGGATCCCGTTAGCCGAGCCTAGTGACACACTGGGAGATTCATACACGCTCGCATTAAACCGATTTCTTGCACTCGAACGTAAATTAGATAGATGCACACCTGATTATAAGAAATTATATTGCGATTTTATGAGCGAGTATTTAGATCTGGGGCACATGAGTCGCATTGATAAATATTCATCACCTAATTATTTTTTACCTCACCACGGTGTTCTGAAGGAGCTAAGTACTACGACAAAACTTAGGGTAGTATTCGACGCAATTGCTAAATCGACATCGGGAAAATCACTTAACGACATTCAATTGATCGGTCCTAATTTACACAACGACATTTTTTCTATATTATTACGTTTTCGTCAATATAAGTATGTAGCTTGTGCTGATGTAGAAAAAATGTATCGACAAGTCAACATTCAGCACGATCAAAGAAATCTTCAATTAATTCTTTGGCGGACAAATAAATCGGAAAAGCTCGGTGTATATCAGCTTAATACTGTCACCTACGGCACTGCGTCTGCGCCATATCTAAGCATTCATTGTATCAAACAGCTAGCCGCCGAGTGCACGGATCACGTCGTTAAGCGCGCAATAGACGAGGACATTTTTGTTGATGACTTGATAACAGGACATGATGAAAAGGAAACTTTGTTAGATATTTGCAATAATGTATCTGATGTTTTAAAATCTGGATGCTTTCCCTTACGTAAATGGTTGTTTAATTTAGAGTCAACATCGACTAATCATACGAGGGAATTATCTTTAGGCGAAAATTGTTTAACTAAAACGCTAGGTTTGGGTTGGTTTCACTCTTCTGATTTACTGCATTTCATTACAAGAATTGATCAAAACGTGACTCATATTACTAAACGCGTTATATTATCTACTGTTTCTCAGATTTACGATCCATTAGGCTTATTAGCACCTTCGATCATTATAGCTAAAATACTTTTACAAAAGTTGTGGTTATGTAAATTAAGCTGGGACGACCCAGTACCTAAGGATATTGTTATTGCTTGGCAGAATTTTATTAAAACGCTTCAATATTTACAGAATATTCGCATACCTCGTCATGCTAAAGGATCATATTCAAAATACACGGATTTACATATATTTACGGATGCATCTCAAGATGCATACGGTGCTTGCGCATACGTCTGTACATACGACGACGACTCACCAGTGACAGTCAGGTTTCTTTGTGCTAAAGGTAAGGTCGCACCGATTAAACCAGTAACAATACCGCGGCTTGAACTGTGCGGAGCTTTGATTGGTGCAAAATTATATAAAAAAATCACCAAATCATGGAGATTGACTTTTAATCAAGTATATTTGTGGTCTGATTCTACTATAACCATATGTTGGATTAAAATTACGCCTAATTTATTGAAACCGTTTGTTCAGAATCGAGTCGTACAAATAAACGAACTAACTAATGATTTGCCATGGTTACACGTCGCGGGTAAGGACAACCCGGCTGACTACTTATCCCGCGGGCTCGCGCTCGACGCGCTTCAAACATTGGATATGTGGTGGCACGGGCCAGCATTCTTACGTGAAATGAAAACTTTTTGCACAAATAATAACGTTCATCGTTATAAATATATACATAAATTATAATGAGTTGCCTGAATTAAAGGCAAATGTTATTTCATTAACGATCCAATCAACTGAGAATATTTTTAACTTTGAACGTTTTTCTAACTTTAATCGCTTGAATCGTGCGGCCGCCTATGTGTTACGATTCATAACAAATTCGCGCATCAAAATTAAATCAGAACGTAACACTGGTCCCCTCACATC
Organism: Habrosyne pyritoides; assembly: GCA_907165245.1. Lineage (NCBI taxonomy): Eukaryota > Metazoa > Arthropoda > Insecta > Lepidoptera > Drepanidae > Habrosyne > Habrosyne pyritoides. The sequence goes on from OU015614.1 coordinate 2,677,741, forward strand.
TGATGAAATTAAGAAATCGTTAATAGTTTTAGTACGATTTTCACAACAAATATCATTTTCTGAAATTTATTACGCGTTAGTAAATAATAAACCATTTAAACAAATGAGAAATATATCAAGTCTTGATATATTCTTAGATTCTGATTACCTTATTAGAGTCGGAGGCAGGTTAAGTAATTCAGACTGTTTGTCTTTTAATAAAAGACACCCGATATTATTATGTTCGAAGCACACACTTACGCGACTTATATTTCAATCAGAACACAAGCGTTTGCTTCACGCTGGACCTCAACTGCTACTAGCCACGATCAGGAATAGTTGGTGGCCACTCAGGGGTCGCGACTTAGCCAAGAAAACAGTTTATAAGTGTGTTACATGTACACGTCATAAAGGAAAGGTATTATCCGTGAAAATGGGCAACCTACCTACGGAAAGATTACAGTTAGGGCATCCTTTTCTACGATGCGGTGTCGATTATGCCGGACCTATGTATATGCTTAATCGTAAAGGAAGAGGTGCAAGGTTGGAGAAATGTTACATTTGTCTATTTATTTGTTTCACAACTCGCGCGGTGCATTTAGAATTAGTTTCCAGCCTAAGCTCTGAGGCATATTTATATCCTTGAAAAGGTTTATATCTCGACGTGGAAAACCCGCTCAAATATTTTCTGATAATGGTAAAACATTTGTAGGCGCTTCAAAGGAATTTGCTACATTTTTAAGGGTTAACGAAAATGACATTTTAAACTTTACTGGTAGTGAAAATATTAAATTCAGTTTTATTCCACCATATTCGCCTCATTTTGGTGGATTGTGGGAGGCAGGGGTCAAGTCCTGCAAGTATCACCTACGTCGGGTATTAGGGAACGCGAATCTCACTTACGAGGAGTTAGCTACTTTATTGGCACAAATTGAAGCAGTCCTTAACTCCAGACCCATGTATCCAATGTCCACTGACCCAAATGACCTACTTCCTCTCACTCCAGCCCATTTTTTGATTGGCCGGCTGCTCGTCGCACCTACCTGCAAGGATATCGAGGAGGCGTCCACATCACATCTCAGCCGCTACGATCGTATCGAGCAGATGCGGCAGAACTTCTGGCGGCGCTGGTCTAAGGAATTCATCTCGGAACTGCAGACGAGGAGGAAGTGGCAAACTGATCAAGACACCATAGTACCCAACACTTTGGTACTCATAAAAGAAGACAACTTACCACCGCTTAAATGGCGTCTGGGACGAGTTTTACGCACATTTACGGGCAAGGACGGATGTGCTCGCGTAGCTGACATCAAAACGGCTAACGGAGTCATACAGAGGTCCTACCCTAAACTATGTCCGCTACTGCAAGAAGACGGACAATAATTTACCTGATCTGATGGCTGCTGTACCTGATCCATTCTTCATTGGAGACTGTTACTCCAAGGCGGGGGGCATGTTAACGCGACTACTATACCTGCCTACCTATGACGTAGGCGCTTACCTGAGCTACGACCCGACCACCGCTGCTTGGACGACGAAGGGGAACGGGTCGCGGTCGCAGGGGGCAGTCACCGATCACATACTCACTTCAATTACATCGCTATACGGGAGACTACATACGCATTCACATATCATTAGCCATATTAGTCACAAATTGTAAATTTTACGCATTACATACTGCTATCGAAGAAACATCTTTCATTGAATAATCATCATCATAACCATTTGTTTTTTTCAGAATTTATTTAAAGGCTACATACAACATGTTTAAAATTCTGTTCCATTTATAAATTAGTATAATTAGTAATTATTAGTACAGTCTTGATCTTTTATTGAAGACCTAATACTAAAGACGAGAGATTGCAAGTTTTTCTCAACACTGGACCTAAACTCAGCGTTTGCGTCAATTCCAATGCGTATCTTCGTTCCATCCGGGTGTCCCTTGACACCTCTCAAGTTTTTTAATGCTAGAAATACGATTATAAGTAGATTGTAGAAGAAATTATGTTCCATTTCGTACCACAGGCTATGTATTTTCAAAATTACAGCCAGATCTGTTCGAATATATAATATTAGTATGGATTTAAGTAATTTTTTTTTTTAAACCATTGGACATTGAAATATCATCTCCACAATGTTGTACAACAACTGTCTCACAGCGCAATACAATCGCATTGCTGAAATATGCAGAGATTGCTGAGATACAGTTGGATTAAAGATTGTCCGCCATTTTTAAATTAAAGAGACAAATAATCTATGAAATATCATCTCCACAAAGTTGTACAAGAACTGTCTTGCAGCACAATACAATCGCATTGCTTAAATCTGCAGAGATTGCTAAGATACAGACGGATTAAAAAAAAGTAGAGAAGAATCCGCCATTTTTAAAAATCCTGTTATATTGTTTAAAATATCATCTCCACAATGTTATACAACAACTGTCTCACAGCTCTATAGGATCGCATTGCTAAAATGTACACCGATTGCTGAGATACAGTCAGATTCAAACTGAATATTTCATAATAAATAAGTAATATAAGGAAAACATAGGAATTCGTGACTCATAAATACGCAATAGGAAAACCAGATGACTTGATGTCACGCAATGCAGGTATAATATATTTGCCGTCATAATATTGTCTAGGAAAAATTATATAACCACTTAGTAATTATATTGTGGCTTAGGTAATTGGCAATTAATTAATTAATTACTATTTTTCCTTATAACTCTGATGACGTCGTTTTAAGCTTGAGTAAAAAAACACAGAATGTTGATCCATTCGGCTCCCGAGCGATTCCGAAAAGACCCGAATATTGAAATAAAGAACGAGAATTTATATTGATATAATCAAGGCATCATATTGAAAAAAAAAAAGAATTTGAATTGAGAACCTCTCATTCTCTGAAATCGGTTACAAAGAATAACAATGCTTGGGTGTAGCGCTCGCTCCAGCAGGACACATCTTTATGTACAAAATCTTATTTTGAAAAGAGTAATTGCTGAGTTTATTGCCGGCCAAATTTCATAGCGAAACAATATGTTTTCTTACAGCCTTTGATTTAGTTTCACCTTGTGTCTCATCATGTGTGTTTCATCATATTGGAAGTCAAATTTGACTTAATTCCTGGTTTCCTATTGAGCTGAAAAGTTGCACCCTCTGACTACATATCATTAGCTAAGTGACGTCATTCTCAATCCAAAATGGCGGTCGTGGCAAGATGGCTGCCACCTTTGTGTCATGGGTGTCTATTGAAAGGGTATGCCAAGTTATACGTGACGTCAATTTAATTGTATGACTTATTAACCTTGTTTTTAAACCGATTTTAAATTGTTTTATTTTTCAGATATGCTCCTTCGATATTGATGATCCAATAATATGCTGCTTTGACCAGTCTGGGCTACCGCAAAGGTCACAGCCACCCCCTGTTGCGACGACAACTAAAAGGTAAATAATTCACAATAAAATATGTTTCAGAGATTGTTGGCAACGATGAATATCATGTCGAAAGTTGTGGTTACGAAAAAAATAACGAAAATCCAACTAAAAAATATCAAATAATATCAAATTTTACAAATATTACAATAAGAAAAAAATAAAATTTAATTGTACAAAAAGCGTGGGGTGCATGGCGTTAATAGTAATAAATATTTTATTGACAGATATGAGTAGAAGGATTATCATTTTGATACTATCTCAAAAAGCACCCCACGCTTTTTTTACAATATTTTTTT